>OZ024871.1:33477737-34083987 GCA_964017185.1 Rugalucina vietnamica | reverse complement strand
GTGCACCAGACAGACATGGCTATTGAACATTTCTGAAAATCTGTATTCGATATCCCCGTTGGTATTACTTTAAATTTGTGATCACAGGATTATGCGACTCTACGTATCTAACAGAAGTTGCCCCACCCTGAAAATGAGCTTAATTAATTTACTGAAAATTAAGGAACGTTGTCCACAATGTTAAAAATCTAAATTTTCGCACCACCTCCCGATTTATTTTAGTGTTCCAATGTTTCACGATACATGTATCAAGGTTTTTCAAAAACGGATTTCGTTCAAAATGACGATATCAATTTTAGGGGGTAGCTTCAATGGAGTTTAATAAATTTTACTCTCATCGATAAGTGCTGTGCCTTTTCTTAATTGCCACATTAACAGTAATTTTAGTGCCTACTGTAGAAGTAGGATGTATACTTTCTTTTGCCTCTCAGTATATTACCGGTATGTTTCGAGTCGTGTCGCGACAGAAAAATCTGTTTCATGGTGACGGTACAGCCGGCCAGTGCAGCCTCGGAAGCTAACAGTAGACTGTTAGTATTAGTATTCAGAAAGTGAAGGAAAATAGAATGACTGCAACTTATGTAGCGAAAAAAATCTGACCATACAAGAGCAGGGTCATGGCGAAATTTATTTTCAGTAAAATTAATCTAGTGTTTATTTTACCATGTATGGTATATGAAGATTTTGCACAGTCATTATAGGGTAGTCGCAGCTAAAAGATGATACTAGGAACTTTGCTGGTATCGTGTTTAGCCGGCTTTACAGGTAAGAACAATGTTTATTTGTTTGTTTGCATGTTTAACTCATTAATGATTAATGGATTCATTATCTTTTGCGTGTGTCCACTTTAATTGTTAGGGCTTCAGGTGTGATTTTAAATTTCATTCCATTTTTTCTAGGAAATTCCTCTATCTAAACAGCAGAATTGCCCCAGATCGGACGCCGCGTTCTGCGGCTTTACATCTGGAGCTTTACTGTTTGCCTATGTCAAATTAAAACGACGCCAGGCTTAAATAAACTAATGCATCTCTTGATGAATATCAAGTATGCCGATACGGGGGTTAACCGATGTTTCCCGGGTACTTAACCAGTACAGTGGGTGGTAAATGTGCTTTAGATCGTTCCGAACCCACCAACCTCTAACCAACAATACTGTTATGGGCTTTGTACATCAAAGCCATCAGAAAAACATGTCCATGTAGTGGACCCCCTCATACCCCTTTTTATATTGTAAAACTGGGGTATACAGGGGGGAAACCTATGGCAAGGCGGTTCGAACGTGTACCCACATTATATGTTATTAGCAAAAATCAAAATATCTTTTTTTGCAGGTTAAAACTCTCTGTATTTCGTAATAGCGGAACTTCATGTGTGAGAAAATGCGTTCACAAACTTATATCTCGTATATGCGACATCCCACAATTTTTTTTATCCCAACAAGAAAGCTTTAAAAAATAATAATAATAATAAAAAAATAATAAATAGATAGATATTAGTTTGCTGTTTTTTTTACTTGTGATATATTCAAGTAAACAGTTATGGAAATTATGATTTGATTTGTTTTATATTTTCTGTATTTTGCACAATGCATTAATCGTTGATACACTCAAGAAACGTCTCGCCGAGGCGGTTCAAACGAAGAATTACAATCTATAATTTTCTTCAAAACTGGGGAAAATGTATACCCATGTAACCCCAAGTTTGATCATAGCTGTTGACTGAAACGTTAAAGCATCAAATCAAACAAACAAATACACAACACTCTGACCCAAGAGGGGCTCGAACCCAGGAACTCTCGATTAGGAGTCCTACGCTCTACCGCCAGGCCATCACGCTCCCTTTTGTCAATTTTGCAGTTTTTAATTTTATTGTATATATGCATATATACGTTTTCGAAATGAGCCGTCGCATCAGAAAACCAACAATTTGCATATGCGAAAACAAAGGCGCAGACCAGCTTCGCGGTCACCGTTTGTATTCGCTGCACGGATAGTACAATCCTTCTTCTTAAATCTGAAATTCCAAGCTGCTAGCCTGCTTCTGTGACTATACAGGCTGGTTTGTGTCAGACCTGGTCAGAACCCAAATTGCTAGTTTTCTCACGCACTGGCTCAAACGATATTCTTCAGCTGCCCAACAAAGATGTTATGGAGACGACTTGGGCTGTTATCCCTACGTTATTCCTTTTGTCCGACCGGATTCATTGGAAAACCTCCGTGTCACCTTTCGGCTTTACAAAGCCCCCACACCTGACTATGAGGTAACAGTTTATTGTCCCATCAAGAAAACATGTCCGTGGAGTTTATACCCACGTAAACCCCACTTTTATATAGCAAAACTGGGGTATGCAGGGGTATACCTATTTTTCTTATTTTTGCTTCAAAACATAGATTGTGGGTACTCGTTAGAACCACCTCGCCGAGGCGGCTCTAACGTGTACCCACAATCTATGTTTTGAGCAGAAATAAGAAAAAATATGAACAAAAAATATAATAAAATTTTAGATTTTTTTTATAACCAAAAAAAAAAGAAAAAAAAAAATCTGGATATTTTATAAGCATGTTTCGTAATGTTTGTGAAAACACTTCTCTGGAGATAGACATAAAATACCAGACAGTCTTGTATATATTCTTACACAGCTTGTCTGGTAACGAAAGACTTGGAATGATGTTTTACTTCCACCATGGACCTTTCTTCGACCTTTTTTTTATTCAGTGGTTAAATGGAAAACATTTTCAGGATGTTTTTACCCCAATACACCACACTTTTATTTAGTAAAGTGGATTGTACATGGGTATACATTTTGTTATATTCGCTCCGAAACATAGATTGTGCGAAATCGTGTACCCACGATCAATTTTTTGAGCAAAAATAAGTAAAATATCTTTTTTTAACTGAAAATCATCGGAGTTATTTACAACTTAGGAAACACATATATATTATATTGGCATGTTTTCGAAATGGAAACTAAAGTGACGCATTTTGCTCAAGAGAGAATTTTCAGACAGGGTGGGGTGGGGGTTGCAATTTAAACCTTTACCGAATCACAACATTTAAATCTAATTTGTCATTTGTAGATTATAACCAAAGACAATATATTATCTACACATTTCGACTCTGCTTCTAAAACTATTGTCATTGCCCAAGGTAACGGACCGCACCCGAGATACAACTATGACATGAAAGATGAAATTCTTAAGCTGGTAAGATGAAATTCCTAAAACGTATAATAAATGAACCGCGTCATGAGAAAACCGGAGTTTTGCCTAAGTATGCGAAAACAAAGGCGCAGATCAGCTTCGCAGTAACTGCGAAGCTGATCAGCACCTTTGTTGTCGCTACACGGGTAGTACAATTCCTCTACTTTCTAAATCCAAAATTTCTTGCCACTGACCATCTTCTGTGACTGTACAGCCTGGTTTGTGTTGGACCTGGTCGGAAACCCAAAGTGTTTGTTTTCTCAAGCACAGGCTCAATTAATTGTTGTTAAGTCATCTAGGACCAATTTCATATGTTTCATTTTTGGGCCCCCGCCCAGAAATAGATGGGCTGCCTGTGCATCCAGACAAAGACTATACGCTAGTGACTGACCATCTGATCACTGGTAAACTGCCCAGGCCTGTGCCTGTCCAGGAAAAGTGTTTTTAATTCAAGCTATCCATACATGTAAGCATTTTTGGTTTACTCGGGTGGTTCTTTTGCAAACACATTTTGCGTGTCATGACATCCTAATGTTGGGTAAAAGTCCCACAAAATGGAGGCAACGCCCCGACGTGATCTTAGCCTGTTGATTGGAACGTTTTAGCGTCACTTCAAACAAACGTGTTTCATTCTTTGCAACTCTTAAAGTCTCACCAGAGTTACAAGTATGCCAGTTGCGCCTTAACACGTTCAGATTCCTTTATTCGATGAAAGCGTCACATGACATTTCACAAAGAAAGTATATCAGTTTTCTTTTCTTTTCATTTAACCATTTATACATGTCAGATTTGTGTACTTGTATCTATTTTCCAGGATCCATCTTTAAACGTTATAATTATAAATTCATTTTACGCACTGAGGGTCGGGCTAAAGGCTTTTTCGAACGCACCGGTCGTTGGTGGTCTACTAGAGCAGTTGCTACGTGCCCTACGTGATAGTGCAGGAGCCTCGTTTTCGGACTTTCATCTGATTGGTCAGAGTTTGGGTGCCCATGTTGTTGGGTATGCTGGGAAAAGAGCACAGGATAACGGCGATCTGATTGGTAGAATAACAGGTACATGGATATCATCAGGAATACATGTCCATGTAATAAATAAACCCTTACACCCCACTTTTATACAGCAAAACTGGGGTATGCACGGGCATACCTATTTTTTTTCTTATTTTTGCTCCAAAACATAGATTGTGGGTACTCGTTAGAACCGCCGGTTTTAACGTGTATCCACAATCAATGTTTTGAGTGAAAATGTTGCCACTGACTAAACGTATTCCATTGAGTATATTTATCTTCACTAAACCAGTGAACGAAGAGTACATACGTACAGTTAAACATAATAATAGTTATGCTAAGCGGCATCATCGTTCATTTAACGAGATTTCCATTCCGAGTCTTAGCTACGTTTGATTTGCAAAAATTCCATTAAAATATGTACTCGTATATTTGTTTAGGCGTTTATTCGTAATGTATGGAACTCTCTTGCAGGTCTTGACCCAAATAAACAATTTTACGAAGGCAAAAGTAAAGATATCATCCTAGATCCCTCGGACGCTGCATTTGTAGACTGCATCCGTTTGGACATAGGCGGTAAGTTTCAAGCAAGCTAACCAACGGTGTTATTATTGTAATCTACTTTATGTAATAACACTTTACTGACCGTCGAAGCATCTTAAGTGGTTAGGTACTACCTAACCATGTTGCCACGATAATAGATACTCTTTACTGACCGTCGAATTATCTTGAGTGGATAGATACTAGCTAACCAAGTTGCCATTAGAAATAGGTGCTCTTTAATGACCGTCGAAGCATTTTAAGTTGATATGTACTAGCTAACCATGTTGCCACTGCATGATGAACTTTACTGACCGTCGTAGCATTTTAAGTGGATAGGTACTAGCTAACCATGTTGCCACTGTAGTAGATGCTCTTTACTGACCGTCGTAGCATCTTAAGTGGATAGGTACTAGCTAACCATGTTGCAACTGTAATAGATGCTCTGTACTGATCGTCGAAGCATCTTAAGTGGTTAGGTACTAGCTTACCATGTTGCCACTGTAATACATGCTCTTTACTGACTTCTTTTCTGACTGTCTAAGCATCTTGAGTGCTTAGGTATTAGCTATCCATGTTGCCACTGTGCTTGTCTTCTTTGCCATTTTCGATCGTTGAAGTGTCCTAAAAAGGTAAAAGTAGGCAACTATCAGGAAATGACGCAAACAAAAAAAAAAAAAAAAAAAAAAAAAAAAAAAAAAAAATCCCACTCCAGCAAAACCCAAGATGTGAAAAAATCTTAATTGACAATCAGGTACTTATACTTCGAAACCCTATCGTAAGCCGAGTGAGCAGCTATTTCCCAACAGGCGGCCACTCAGTTACCGAACTTAACTTAAAATATGAAAACGTACATAAGGTGCAATTAGCACAAAAATTCAACACCAAAACATAAAACAATTAGAACCACAGCAGAAGTATCGCCTTGGAGCGAGCAGTAATATTAAATAAATGGAGGCTTAAACCGGTTTTAAAGGTACCTAACCTCACCATCTGCTTCTGCAGTGGTTCACAATGTTCAATTAGTTGCTTGGTCCTGTAGTTAGTTAGTAGTGCTACTCAATGACAAAGTTGGGTTAAAGTCAAATCTAGGCTTCAGTGACTATACAGGAACAAATCAAATATAAAATAATGATCCTTTGGAAGCAGTGAAAACATTCAAAACACTCAAACAAATAGTTTGTAAGGATGGCTATTTTCCTAAATTAGGTGCCAACTGAGGAAACATAACACATTTGGTAGTTTTTCCAAACATTTTTTTTTAAATCATTATAAAGCAAAGCAATATACTCAAAATGAAAAATCGAACAAATACTGTTATGACGTGGCATTCACTTTTTCATAGGATTTGGAATTGGTGGTAGCTGTGGGACAGTAGATTACTATGTCAACGGTGGGATCAAACAGCCCGGGTGTACTGGTGAGTTTTATAAACTGATTAGAAACGCGGAAAAATACGTATTACATGTATGAAGGATTTTGAAGAGCAATATTTTACTTCTAAGTAAATCTACAATAAAAATAAAACTGAGATCCTTTAAGAGCAGTGAACATATTAATGAGAATAGCGGGGAAAGGTGGGGATGTGGTAGCCTAGTGGTACAGCATCGGACTCCAAATTGAGAGGTTCTGCGTTCGATCCCCACTGGCGGCACCGTGTTGTGACCTTGAGCAAAATACCGTAACTCCCCAGAGTACTGGTTAATACCAAGGAAGCGGTGACTCCGTCCAGACCTGACCGAAAATAATTCTGACTATTACCTTACGTTAAACCTCTTTATATACTGAGCCAAACTTATAACGCAACACCGGTTTATTTTTAATCTTATACATGTACTGCGGAACTTTATCAAATGAACTTTGTCTCTATTTAATAAGATTGCCGGACGATCGACACGTCTTTTAACATCTTGGTTGTAACATTCTGTGTTATGCGTCTCAAGAAATAAACCATTTTTCAGAGGTAGGGTCTTGCAAAAAATGAAATGCATTGTGATTTTCCAGAACGCGACATGTGACGTGTATTCGTACCATTGAAATTTATGTCGGTTTTCAGTATTAACCCTGCTGCACTTCAGACATTGAATAATTTTACTGACAAAGAGTCAATTTTGTTTAATTTTCAGCAGAGTAGAAGTCTCACTTTCGCCCCCAACCATTCAAGTTTACTCACATTTTAACACTTGTTAAAGACGTTCCTGACCCAACAATTGAATGACATTGTGTTTTCTAACAATGCTGCTTGACGACATGAACATGTTTCCACAAACATTTCATTAAAAACATTTCACGTTAAAATTTTTCACCAATTCGATTTTCCATTATGTTCAATGGAATGCTCAGTATTAAACGTGCAAACTTTGATTTAAAATTTCGGGTACTAATGGAAGGCATTTTGCAATAATCTCATACAGCCTCACTGGACGATCCATAAAGAAGCAATTTGTGTTAAAACACATTTCCAGAATCTCTTAGGAGACGCATGCCACCCAAATAACCGTTTTGACCAATCAGATTCGAGCTCAGTGACCCATGCTCTGAAAACCAAAATTTTTGTACCCAATTTATTCACTAGCGATTGCTGACCAGCATATGTCTGGTAGACCGTCCTGCATTACGTTTAAATGCGAAAAAACGCCATAACCGTGTTGCGTTATAAGTTTGGCTCAGTATAATAAAAAGTACTTTGGATTCTATAAATAATCTTATCGAACTAAGGGCACCGTACCTCTGCCATATAAGATCATTTTGGATGCTAATGGTGTTAGGTAACCCCAATACGTTCTTATGCAATTTCCGTTCCTTCGACTTTCGATAATTATAGTGTTTGTTCAAAATTACCGATGCCTTTTTTATTCAGTGTCATTACCATGATTACTAGCGAGTTACAGGATGGTTATGGCATGCAAGCGTATAAAGTCTATTAGATATTTGTATTAAACTCAAACCTTTGATCAATTTGAAACTGTTACAGTCATTTTTCTGGTGCTCGATAAAATACCGTGAGGAGTAGTTTTCATCTGGGAAAATATCGATACAATAGTGACTGTTAACTTATTTGCAATTTGATCACAAAGACATTAACTCATTTAAGCCCGGCGTCCCTCTTATGGGACATAGGCAAACAGCATACGAGGGTGAGCCAAGCAGTAATGCGAACTCATGTGTAATTTCTTTCACTATTGCTATTTTTCAAGACAGTTTGAATAACGATGCATTATCGAGTTTTCCAGATCCGATTACTATTTTGACTGAATCACATAGCAACCCTCGTTGCCTAGCAACAAGAGAATGCAAGGTAAACGACATTGGCCACGGTTAAAATGGATTTTATTTATGTAATGAAATGTCATTATGTATTTAGCATAATTACGTTAATAATCGTTTTATTCCAAAGTACAATAATCCCTTTAATAAAGTTACTGTACATACCCTGATGAGTAAATTATTGAGGTTCGGCTATCTCACAGTGTATATCCGAGCGTATGCAGAACAGACGGTTACGGAACAGACAGACGTTTACAGGAGCACGCGCTTTTTCGCGCCAAAAATGTTTTGTACAGTTTTTCATCCAAAACTGTACGCTTCGAATGTATTGTTATATCGGCCTTGCATGTCCATCTGCTATCTTCCAAAACACCATAATTTCCGGCATGGAAGCCTTGTAGTTTAAGCAGAATTTTGTTGCTTAGCAACAAAAACATTACGGAGCGGAACAGTCTACAAATTCGTTTATGTTACGGGGCGGAACAGACGTAGCCTACGAAAAAACAGACGAATCAGCATACGGAGCGGTCACAGACGGCCATGAATACTACATGAACAACACTGTAATGTCAAATATAACACTTTGCGGCAACCTTCTGTATTGTAGCACTCGAACGTGACCAGATGAAATACACCTGGTGACCTGGATCAGCATCGTACATGTATCAGAATAGCATCGACTATGTTGTGAAAACAAAAAGTTGTTTGGGGGCAAACAGCAGATCAGAGAGACAGAGGGGAGAGAGGTCCCGATAGCTCAGTGGTAAAAGCGCCCGCTTCGGGGGCGAGATGTCGTGGGTTCGCCCAGGCCGCGCCATATCAAATGCGTTAAAATGGTACCAATGGCTTCCTTGGTGCTCAGCATCACGAGGCAATCACGGCTTTTCTTCTCCTTTAAATATAGTATCACTAATAGTGCATATCTAACAATAAATTCTAAAATAAAAGACTGAAAAAGTCTGAAAAGGTCCGATAATAAGACTCATGTCTGTTTTAACTGGAGGTCTATATGGAAGGCTGGCATTCGTGCTGAATACGTTAGTAATATAGAGACCCTAGAATTTCGGTCAAAGGAAAAGGTTCCCTGTTTGCATACTCAGACCTTAAGCAAAGTCATCAAGCGAACACCCACCTCCGTACACACCGGCGGGAGTACTCTCCAAAGTATCGGTCATATATTCCAAAGTCTTTCCATAAATGAATGATGCGTGAGAATCAGCCAAGACGCCGCAAAAGGGAGCTTGCGGCGGGAGATAAAATCTTTGGCGTGATTTGTAAGCATATATGATTCTGTCATGCACCTTACTTATTTGATTTACTCGCAGTTTATTACTATTTAGCCATGCTTGTGCATATTAACACACTCTAAAGCTCGCCTACGTCTGTTCCGTTTCGTATGGAAATGCGTCATTTCGTCTGTTCCGCTCCGTAACAAACGACTGTACCGCCCCGTAACCATGAAATTACCATACGCTTCAGAAAAAAACAATCTTGGCTATTTTTACTGGAAAACATATAAAATATTTAATGTCTGGTGGTTCAGGACATATTTAACTACATACGGACTAAATCCAAAAGGTTGACAATGGCTTATTTTGCAAGCAATCTCGACACACAGCCAAAAAAAAAACAAAATATGCCATTTTTCACACGTCTTGGGCAGTTATGGCGAACCCCCTGAAAAATCATTGTGCTCTTGAGCACAGACAACTAGACGGGTATGTATGCAACACATCTGCTCTAGTTTGGTCTCAATATTTGCATTAGTCACTTTAAAAGAACAGAAAAACATTTTTGGCGCGAAAAAGCGCGTGCTCCTGTAAACGTCTGTCCGTTCCGTAACCGTCTGTTCTGCATACGCTCGGATATACACTGTGTATCTGTACCCCTAGAATTTGAGTCAACTTTTCTCTCTCTAAATCTCTACATTTTCATCAACGCCCTTTCTACTTAACCAAATGATTAAATTCCATACAATATTCATTTTTTGAATAGAAATTCTTCTTTGTGATAGGCTGTGGGCATAAATGTCGATATTTACATCCTTATCTGGGTCAAATATACGCATGAATTATGGGTATTTGTCGTACTTGGTCGAATTTGTGATATTTTTGTCAGATGCCGTTGCTAGGCAACATAGAATAGTCCGTGCTGATCTTTGCATTTCGTTTTCTCTATTATTTCCAAACATAAAGCTTATATAACACAACGAATATGATTTGTGTGTATATAAATGTCAATTTGATAAATTGGAGCACAAAAACTTTCCCTGTACCCCAAACAAAAATGACATTTTCAGTCAATTTCGCGTCCATGTCGACTTCGGGTCGACAAATCAAATTAATTCTTATCTCAACTCGTCATCTGAACTTCATCATATTGCACCTAATTACTGCACATATATGCACGTGTAAACAAGCCAAATTATTTAAATGTATCTGCATTGGTTACTAAAATATAGTTGTGTTCGCATTACTTCTTGGATCACCCACGTAGCCCCAGATGTGACGCGGCAGAACGCGGCGCCCCATCTGGGGCTATTCGGTTTGCTTAGAGGAATTTTATCTAAAAATGGAATAAAAATTAAAAATCACACCTAACACCCCTAAAAATGAAAGTGGACTCATCCATTTGATAATATAGGGAAAATACATTCGTCAAATATGGGTCAACTAATGCGAGAATCTTGTTTCAGACTTTGCAGAAGTGTTCATGTCCTGCAGCCACGAGGGATTCATGTACATGTTCGTCGAGTCCATTAACTCCAACTGTTCGTTTATTGGCTACCCCTGCTCCAGTATGGACGACTTCGACAGCGATGCTTGTAGCGACTGCGAACCCGGGGGATGTGCAGTTCTAGGATTCAAGCCTGACGGGCAGATAGGGCGATCTGGGAGTTTTTACCTGCGTACAAACGCCCAGTACCCGTTCTGCATCGATGAGTCCCGTTAATGAAATATAGACATTCAGACTTACTGTAAACATTATTCTCTGTTTCAAGAGAACTAAGCATCTTAACGTTATAAATTAGATGTAATAAGTGTGTATAATCAGTACGAAAGCCGTGCCATTGAAATGCGTATTATGCATATTGAATTAGAACGTAGACACAAGATAGAAATGAGTGGATAAGCGAGATTTGGTCATGGGTGTAAACTTCCTTTTTGATTGATACAGATAATTTCACTTTTGGTTTCATTGGTTGTAATACATTTCATATCGAAATAATCACGATACTATTTGGGGTGAGATAATATGGTTACCGTTTTATCAATTTTACATATGTTCGATATATAAGATTATAATGTACTGCGTGTACTCGCATTGCATTGACTAGGTTCGTTAATGAATTATAGGCATTCAGATCTGGAATGTTAACAGTTTTCTCTTTCTCAAGATAATGCACATGAATGGTCAACTTCAGCATCGTACTTTATTTAATGAACGTAATGAGGGTGTGTAAATCAGAACCAAAATCCAGCCCACGATTGAAATTAGAACGTAGACTGTTACAAACGAGCCGAGTCATGAGAAAACCGGATTTTTGCCTGGGCGAAAATAAAGGCGCAGGTCAGTGTGAAGCTGATCAGCGCCTTTGTTTTCGCTGCATGGATAGTTCAATTCCGCTACTTTCTAAATCCAAAATTTCCACCCTCCAGCCATCCTCTGTAGCTGCACAGGCCGGTTTGTGTCAGACCTGGTCGAAAACCCCGAAGACCGGCTTTCTCGCGTCGCGGCTCATTAACAGTCCAGGTTATCGATCTTGCATGTGCACTTCCTATTTGAATGATACAGATAATTTCAATTTTAGTTCCATTGGTTATAACCGAAATAATCATGATTATATTTTTGGGGTCAGATATTTTGATGTACAGCTCCGTTTCAAAATTAACATACCCCTGCAATGTCGCAAAATAAATTGACCCCGTACCCTGCCTTGCATGGATCATTGCTGGATGGCTATTAGTCTGGCCTGAATGAAACTTCTACATTTGCGTATGCATTCATTTGTGTTAAACTGGTATTTATCTTATATTAATCATGAGCAGTCCGATTGGACAGGAAGTTGCCTTCGGCGTGTACCAAAATTCCGGCAGATTTAATGTCAAGTTTTCAAGTTTCGGCGATTGGTATTATGTAAGTACTGTGAATGTTGCCACTTTCTGACCTGAATGTAATTGATTGACATCTATTTTATATACCTTAAAACTTGCACCGCATTCGCAATACATTTATAGGATTGAAATAATGATTAAACACACTATTTCCTTCATTACAGGCATGTTTCGAGGAAGCAAAACTGCTCTTATTGTCTACTTCCATCTTACTGTACTCTCGTGCATTTAATATTTGATTCGTTGAATTTTCTCTTGGATGATTATTTATATAAACCGTCTTCATAAAATCGCCTGTCACACTATTTCAATCAAGTGTATTCAAAAACTATCAAATGTCCTTAATGAATATATGCTTAAGAATGTCATTACATGACTTGTAACATTTTATAGGTAGGTATGCATTCTATAGTAACTCTCTTTAATAATCATGTCAACTGTTAATGGTATTCTCAGATGAAAGGTTTTTAAATTTGATGAACTTGCAGACAATTTATGTACTAAAAACATGCAATTGCACGGTAGCATTATACAAGGCAGTAGGTTTGATAAATATTCCATTTCTACTTCTGTACTTTAGCGAATGCGGTGCAAGTTTAAGGTAACTACAATAGATGTCAATGAACAAAATTCATGTCAGGAAGTGGCAATATTCACAGTACTTACATAATATCAATCGCCAAAACTTGAAAACTTGACATTAAATCTACCAGAATTTTGGTACATGCCGAAGGTAGCTGCCTGTCCAATCGGACTGCTCATGATCAATATAAACTAAATACCAGTTTAACACACATGAATGTATACACAAAATATAGAAATTTCATTCAAGCCAGAATTATAGCCATCCGGCAATAAAAGATACCATGCAGGTGACGGGGTCAACTTATTTTGCGACATTACAGGGGTATATTATTTTTGAAACGGAGCTGTATAAAGTACTTTTAAGTTAACATCCCTTCCCTTACATACATTTTAATGGTGCTTTCCTTAAAAAAATGTTAAATGTTAGCGTTTGCATTTTTCAATAATTTAACGTATATCCTAGTCTTACGAATATGAAAATTCGTAACTAAGAAATGATACATAGCTTGAAAAAAATCCCACGTAACAGATGGGATTCGAACCCGGACCGCCGGGGTAGAAATCCAATGCTCTAACCACTGAGACAAAGAGTCGACTCCCTGACGCAGTTTGTCAGAGATTGTAAATATACGATACATTGTATCGAATAGCTGTGTTATTTATAGAAGCTACGCATCATGTGATCTCGAATGAATGAGTGGTGGGATGGGACATAACACACCCCCATTTCGAGGAAGTAATCATTTATGATTACGAGAATGTCATTATAATGACTAAATGGCTCAAATGGTCCATCCCGGCGAGCCCCCAAAACCTGTTACGAGCAAGCGTAACTAAACAACACAGGCACAGCGAAAAACAACCAAGTAATTTAAAGTTAACAAGTTTAATCAAACAAATAAACAAATAAATGCAGTAAATATATACAAACAAATGAAGAAATGAGTAAATAAATAAATAACTAACTTACTAATAAATCTTTGTCCCTCAAAATGTAAGTCCACAGGCATCCTCAATCCAGTATCCAGAATATGAGCACATGTATATTTAATCCACACTATTATTCTAATTTAAAACACTAGTGAAACAACCAAAACTATAAACTTTAAATTACTTCAAATTTCTGAATGCTTAAGACTGGATTGGGACCTATATATATACATTTGAGGAAGAATCAACTACCTTCTAGAAAATTAAATAATAATCTGTTCGAGAACGGTACAGACAGTTTTTTTTTTGGTTCCGTCAATGTCCAATGGTCAGGTGAATGGTCAGGTGACATTGACAAAAGGTCATGAATTTTCTTCAAAGTACCAGAGTTTAATTGAAAGATATTTTTAAGAAGCTATAGAACATGTAATATTTCTGTTATACGGTGACAATAATAAATCACCCAGTTCGAATCACACAGATTCAACCAGAAGCTTCTTTAATGTGATAATAACTTCTTAATTATAATAATAGTTATAAAAATATAATCAATGACACAATTCTATAATGTTCTAGAAAATAAATTCTAGAAGAATAGAAATGAAATATATATTTATCAAAGTTACTCCCCTTTGATTGTATATAAATAACAAGTAATAGTTTTACAAAGAATCAATATTATTGAATCAGTCATATATATATATCACTAGTCTTTAATTTGATGCGAACCGAGCTATACCAGATCATTATCTGGAATCACAACTGAGGTCAGGGTACTGTTAAAGATTATATGAATCCCTTAGTCCATCATGTGTTGTGAGTAATGGTTACATGTAGAGAATACTCAAGTGCTGATGGAGGCAAGTACTGAAGATGATGATGATAGTCTATCGTTGCCAATTATAATTGTAGACTCAGTTAAATTAACTCACTCGAAAATATTTTAGTACAGTCTAATCGTTATGGATTCTTCCTTCTCTGGGTGGTTTGCGAGAACGGCGCTATCTTAAGGAACTCTGTCGGTTTTCAATATATCTTTTTCGCATTTATCCTATTGTTTGTGTGCACGCTGTTTGCGCATCTTTGGCGTCTAGTATTGCGTAGCTTTAAACGACGCCGGTTTGTTTTAATTTTTAAATGACGTTGTATAATTTTGCGCTGATCTCTGCAAGATGGTGAACCTTATTCTGTTTGTTTCTGCATAATTTATGGGGCCTAAAGCGGGTATAGATAGTGTTCCTTTTTATTATTTTAAAAGAAAATCTTTGGCCGCAACATATATACTCAAATGCATGTATAAAGTTAACTATTTTAAAAGAAAACGCATGACGTCGCATAAATGTACGCGACGTCAGTACAACGTTTGGCGTTACATTGAAAAACGCGGGAACACTGAGTGGTTTTTTTTCTCCCTATCTTGCGACGCGACCCAGTGACCAGCCAGGAGGCAGGCAATTGTTTAGGGCACCTTTTCTAGCCCGTTCCCCATGCTACGGGGGTGAGCAGTGCGGTCCTAAATAGGTTTGCTCAATCGCTCATATACTAATGGATGTAATGAGGGTGTGTAAATCAGAACCAAAATCCAGCCCACGAAATAGGGTTGATAATTGAAATTAGAACGTAGACTGTACAAACAGTACAGGTTATTGATCTTGCATGTGCACTTCCTATTTGAATGATACAGATGATTTCAATTTTGCTTTCATTGGTTATAACTTTACTTTTCATATCGAAATAACCGTCATTATATTTTTGGGGTCAGATATTTTGATGTATAAGATTATAAAGTACTTAAATTGGTTTATGTAATGAAACTTAGGATAACGATCGAGAAACCTAGTATATGCCCGTTAAACCTGGTTTATGTGCGATAAACCTGGTTTATGTAATAGATAAACCAGGTTTAACGGACATATCCTAGGTTTCTCGAATTAGTGTGCATTTGACTTGCCATAGCACTTTTCAATAATTTAACGTATTTCCTATAAGTCTTTCATTTAATATGTTAGATCATTATCTGGAATCACAACTGAGGTCGGGGTACTGTTAAAGATTATATGAATCCCCTTGTCCGTCTTGTGTCATTATGAAAACATGCCCATGCAATATATAGAGATTTTTAAAATTGTAAAAAATGAAAATTTTCAGTAGAAAAAAATGATATTTTTCTTATTTTTGCTCAAAACATAGATTGCGAGTACCCAACAACTATGTTTTAGAGCAAAAATAAGAAAAATAGGTATACCCCTGCGTACCCCAGTTTTGCTATATAAAAGTGGGGTATAAGGGGGTATACAATACACGGGCATGTTTTTCCTGATGTTGAGAGTAATGGTTATATGTTGCTGAGGGAGGGAAGTACTGGAGATGATGATGATAGTCTATCGTTGCCAATTATAATTGCAGACAGTTAAATTAACTCCCTACAAATTATTCTAGCACTGTCTAATCGTAACGGATTCTTCCTTCTCTGGGTGGTTTGTGAGAACGGTGTTATCTTATGGAACTCTTTTGGTTTTCAATATATCTTTTTCGCATTTATCTTAATTCGTTCTAAAATCATGATTGGTATAATAAGTATATATGATATGGTGTAGTTTTCAAACTCTTCGGGGTAGATGAATCGCAATTTACTCTACTGTACTGACAAAAATAAATAAAAGAATGAGAGAAATGTGTGTTTCTTTTATAACATGTTTTCGAGGTAACCAGCCAAGGACTAGTTTCAGGTTAACATTATTTTGTGATTTACATTGTTACTGGAATGCATTTTGGTAAGGAATATCATGTAGGAAGTTTTCCAAGTTTGTATTTGGAAGCACCTGAAAACAAAAGTTCCTCCTAAAGTCAACTATGTGACTGGATTTGCAGACTTATTATTTCCACGTGATGGAAGAATGGCGACACATATTCCCCTTTTGATTTTGATTATATCACGGCTCGACATTCGATATTCCTACTTTCCTAATTATTACATATGATTTTATCATTTATCATTCAAAATTTTATCATTATCTTTGAACTTCCCTTTTTAACACGGTTAAGTCATCATTTTATCTATTGTGTATTGTTCGCATAAACAACACTTTTAATACGAAATACGATGAGCGCTTTGTCATTCGCAAATAATCTACATTCCACAATCTACAGTTATAACCAGGGACGCTTTATAAACTTACAAACCGTTTTAATGTTTTTTGCTTCCTATTCCATAATATAAGTTTAAAAAGACTTGGAGTAAGTAATTAATTTCTGAAGAATTCGTGTTTGAAATACAAAAAAGTTTCATACAACATGATTGTTAGATCACATACGGAGGGATAACATCCAACAACAAAAACTTTTTCAGAGACATTTGGTAGTAAATGAGAGGAAAAGAGAAGGCAAGTATTAATTCTGCTATATTCCAAGGACGTTTATTCAAATTTTAATGTAGTATATTTGAAGAATACTCGATTTAAAAACATGCAATCATTAAAGTAAATAATATGTCTAATTTATATTTTTTTATTTATTTATTTTTATTTATTTTTTTATTTATTTAGTTAGTTTCTTTTTTATTTTTCATTATTTATTTTGTTTTGTGTTCGCAATGCTTTGATGTGTATGATGTAATTTTTGCTTCTCATCCTCGTTCATGTGGCAACTTTTGAAAAAAGAATATTACGTGCCAAGCAAAACTTCAGATTAGGAAAATATTTTTACACAATACTTAAGCCTTGTTTGTGTGCATTTTACTATAACTTCCATTTGAACTAGTATGTTTTAAGACTGTTTTAGTCCGTCGAGAGACGGTTCAGTTCGAAATGAATAAAACTAATATATGAGCCGCCTCATGGGAAAACCAACAATCTGCATAGGCGAAAACAAAGGCGCAGATCCGCTTCGCGGTAACCGCGAAGCTGATCAGCGCCTTTGTTTTCGCTACACGGATAGTACAATTCCTCTACTTTCTAAATCCAAAATTTCCAGTCTCCAGCCATCTTTTTGTGCTTGTACAGCCCGGTTTGTGTCAGACATGTTCGGAAACCACATTGTTGGTTTTTTCCCACGAGATGGCTCATTTTTTTTTAAATTGTAAGATTAAATCTCATTCTCCTTCAGGCGTATAAGAATAAGAAATTGTTCTGATAGCAATAGAAGTTTAAAATAACATTATGAATTTACGTTTTTATTTCTAGCTATACAATGACGTTGACGGTGAATGTGATTTTCGCTGTTGACGGCTCCAATATCAAAGACGACGTAGTTAAACGGCTACAGCAAGGTACTGACGCGATAGAAACAGTCAGAACTGGCAGTCTTTGCGAACGCCTGGAAGACGCCACCACATCTGACGTGAACGTTCTTATCATAACTCCATCGATGCGGAGTGAAGTTGAGAAAAATGCGGACAAAGATTTCAGACCCTTGTTTCAGAATAGGGATAAATCGCTGGTGTTGGTGTGTGATACGGACAGTGAAAGGTATATAGCCGAGGTTATATCGAGATCTGTGGACTATGCGAAGATCTGTAAGTTCAACAGTGAAAATGCAAGGGAATGGAGGTATATCATGGCTCCAACCATCAAACAGATGGCATCACACGAAGAGGAAGAGCCTAGTATTCCCAATATAAATAAATACATCATCTGGCCAAAGAATTTGAATTCTGTGAGTAGAAATAGATATCAAAAGTGCTTAAAAATCGTGACCACCTAGATACATGTAGTAAGTTAAAATATCTTAAAGCAGTACTCAAAGACCACTATATTCCAGTGTTGATGATACTTTGTGATTTTAACACTGCATTGTGAAATAGCTACTCGTATAAGTCTGAATTTTAATCAGTTTAGAAAATATGGAAAATTAAATAATGTATGTATCCTGTATACGAAATTCTTTTCACCTTACCCTTAAATGATCTGATAGTATATTTTACAGTCTATTGAGGAAGCATGTGTTGTGTTTCTCGATGACGCTGCACCGAAACAAACCTTTAAGATATTCATTGGAGACAGCGAAATAGCGATATCCCAACTATCCAGAAATGTCTATGCTTTCTCCTTACAAGGTGAGTATCAAATGCATAAAATTCCATCATGTATTATAACTTTATTTTACATTAAATCCGTTTTAAAATTCACAAGCGGGGTGTCAGACGATGATATCTGGAAATAGACATAAAATAAACACAAGCACTAGTAATTGTGTACCCCCCAAAAAACATTTGATAAGCAGTTCCATGAAATTGCCATTTTCATACTTTATTCCTTAAATTGTTATATATTTTTTATTGTTATTATTATTATTTTTTTAATTTTTATATATTTTTATTTATTTATATTTTGCTTTTTTTTATTTATTTAACACAAAAAAAGCAAAAAAACTATCTAAGATTATGAGGGTAAAATGAGAACAAAAACCTTGAATAAAACACTTAATGAACAATTAAGAAGTATAGTGTATCTTGTACTGTGCAAGGTTTTACACAAAGGCCTTTTCAAAAAAAAAAAAAAAAAAAAAAAAAAAAAAAAAAAAAAAAACTTGAATAACTTTCACAGCTTTTACAAAAGCCCCTTATTCAATACTTCGGCCAATGCGTTTGTAGAAGCAGTGAAAGTTTAGTGTTTTTCTTTTTTTTCTTAAAAAAAGGCCTTTGGTCGAAATATTGAATAAGAGTTAACTTTGCGTTAACTTTTAATTAAGTAACATTTTAAGTAAAGTGTTTCATTAATTCCATGTGGAAAATAGATGAATAAAGGGAGGTTTCAGTTTTCATGTTTTATAGATTTGAAATGGTAAATTATTTTCAAAATAAGGAGGAAGTAAAGTGCAAGGTTTCCATCTTAGAATAAATTTCGTAATTAAAGAAAAGAAAAATTAACTATTATTGATATTTTGCTTTAAGTTGTATATGTGCCCAAGATATTCCACACGATTAGGTGCAAGCATGTTTAGACTGCAAAATCAGTTAAGCGTCACAAAAACTTTGATCCAAGGTTATATACATGCAGGCAAATGTTTGTTTTTTATGCGTTCTGTTAGATATTTATCTCTATGAATTTCAAGGGTGGTTGGGCGGGAATTAGGGCCCTCGCCCACTGGGGCCTAAAGAAATAGATGGGCTGCTTGTGCGACCAGGCAAAGCTTCTATTCTACTGACTTACCATATGATTATTGGTTAACCGCTCAGATTAGAGCCTGCCCAGGAAAATGATTCAAGTGAAACCATCCATACATATAAGCCTGAATGCTTTAGTTGGGCGGTTACGTATATTTGAAGCACTTTTTGGATGTCATAACGTCCTAATTTTGGGTGAAATTCCCATAAAATGAAGGTAAAGTCCCGGTATGACCATAGCCGTTGACTGTGACGTTAAGCATCAATTCAAGCAAACAATTCTATGAATTTCTTGCCATAAAGGTCACAAATGAACTTAATGCATTTAAGAAGAGGGTCCTTCAGTCTTGTAAACTTCTGGCGAGGGTAATATTGTTCCAGTTCGCCGTGAGACCGTTTGTGTCAATTAAGAATTTATTGCGACACATATTCCTTATACATTTCACGTATGGAGTTCTTAAGTTTGTGCAATATCAACTTGTGATTAAATAAGGTTGATGTAGAATAGAGTTTCCACACCTGTAACACCAATTTGAACGATCGTCCCTCAATAGTAGAGTGCCTCGTAAGTTCGTCTTTAGGTGTGAAAAAGACAAATAGATTTCGTGTGCGTGCCGCTTCAATGGTGACTTGGTTTACAAATTTAATGATTTTTTTTTCAGTTCAGAAAAATCGTTATACGTTACAAACGTATAGGATATAACTTAAATGTTATGCAACTGTCTGCATGCATAGTTTTTTTTACCCAAACATGAATGATAACTATGCTGCCTCTTGTTAATTGCACGCCGGTGGGTCGGGCGTCAGACTATGATTATCCCGACTTAAAGCTATGCATTTAATTTGGTTGGGGCCGGAGCTTCTTGTCTGTTGCTTGGCCCACCGGGGTTCAACTGGTGTTTTTATTCAGTAAGTTGTTTGGCGCCCAGGGATCTCCATCGCTGGGCAGCTTACTGAATCTGTGTGTCCTCGTTTTTGATTCATCATGGTGGTTATCATGATTTATTTGTTTGTCCTTAATGATTCATTGACTAGTTAGAGGTAATGAATCTGTGACTCCTCGTTTTTCATTCATCGTGGTGATCATAATTTTTCGTTTGTCCGTTTGTCCGTGATGATTCATTGACTAGTTAGATATTCATCACAAGGTCCGAACACTAACTAAATACTGTAAACTATTTAAGAAGATGAGGGTGAGGTTAAGGCCCTAAAAAAAACGGTTTAAACCCCTCAGTAATTTTATATTACTGATCTTAATTTTATATTACTGATGGTTTCATGTTGTGGAGTCGACTTTTTGTGCTGTTTGAACCTAATGTACGTTTTCATATTTTAGTTAAGTTCAGGTAACCGAGTGGCCGCCTATTGGGAAATAGCTGCTCTCGACTTACTGTATTTTAAGTACAAGCACCTAATTGTCAATTTAGTTTTTCCCACCTCTGTTTTTGGAGTGGGATTTTTTTTCTCGTTGCACATTTTCCTGACCATTGCCTGCTTGTACCTATTCGAGAGCGTTAGCTGTCTGTAGCACCTTTCCACTCACCAAACATGCAAATTGATGGGGCGAATCCATACCTGAAAATATTTTGCATCAACACATTGTCATAATTATAGCTCCGACTCAGTTAGCGTATAGATTTAAAATTAAAAACACAAACTGACGGTAATTTTGTGTCGTAGGTCTTCTATAAAAAGAGACCGACCTCTACCTAGATAACTTTCCATAACCGAGCTAAGTATTGAGGAAACCTGTCTATAGGACTTTTTGCCTATTTGGGCCACGAGAAATAGATGGGCTGTTTGTACCTCCAGCCAAAGCTTTTAAACTACTGACTGACCCGTTAACCGCTTATACGGTCCGAGCATCCCCAGAAAAAGTGTTTTCACAACCATATTTTGGGTGTCATGACACCCTCTGGTGCGGTGGTTGTCCCATTAAATGGAGGCAGCGTCTCGACATGACTTTGACTGTTGACGGGGACGCAAAGCTACAAATCAAACAATCAAGCTAACTTTTAAAATTCCTTTGCAGACATAAGTCCCGGGCTTCATGAGCTGAAAGTGTTGGTTGGAGAAGAGAATTATGGCTGTACAAAAATAGAAATAAAAAGTGACATTTCTGCTTTGAAAGACTTCTTCCATAAAGCCATTCAGAAAGACCCCCTGTCGATGATTTCATTGTTGCTTGCATCAAATACGACAGACAAGCAAGATATTGAAAGAGATCTTCTGGAGATATTGCAAGAGAAACCATTCAATCCTGCATTTCTTCATCTTATAGAGAGACTTCTACGACTACAACCTACTGATGGTATGTTAAATTTGAGCCTTTGCATGAGGAAACCAACTATCTGAGTTTCCGACCAGGTCTGATACAAACCGACCTGTACAAACACAGAAAAGAGCTAGAAGCTTGAAATTTCGGATTTAAGTAGAAGAGGAATTGTACTATCCGAGTAGCGAAAATAAAGGCGCTGATCAGCTTCGCAGTTACAATGAAGCTGATCTGCGCCTTTGTTTTCTCATATGCAGATTGTTGGTTTTCTCATGGGGCGGCTAAATTTTATAAAGTTGTGTAAGCATAGGCTCTTATGCCAATGTTTTGTCCTACATGTACAGCCTAATTTCTGTGAATTCAACCATGTCTGATGCTTTACATTTATAAAAGGAATAATGATGGTTTATATGTAATTGGCGGACGCTCGTTCTCGCATAATCACTTGTCTATATATTGAAGTATTTGACCATGTCCGAATATCGGGGATGCCGGAGGGGATAAGGGAGACATGAAACTGGACATTACTCACTTTTTTTTTTTATCTTTTTAAACATTTGTATGAGTGATAATATTTTTCAGATGGTCGAAACAAAGGGGAGATCTTCAAGTATCCCTCACTTCTTCATTTCTGTGCCGCTAACGGCATGTCAGAAGTTAGTGAATGGCTCTTGTATAATACACCGGATGACAGAAGAACTTGGAGGAATAGTGAAGGTCTCACACCTGCACAACTTGCTGAAAAGGGAAACCATGTTGATCTTGAAAAGGTAGCACGCACATACCGTATAAGATATCAGATGATAAGGGGAAAGACTCATGCATCTGTCTACGAAATCAGGAACCGATTGCTCAAAGCATTGTTACATGTATCCTAAAATTGTTGTGTCCACATTACAGTATGCATCAATAAATATAGGCGACAGTCAGTTTTGTTGGGAACACCTGAGACCATTTTGAAAGCAACTGAAAACAGTTTGCTTAAAAAACGATCTATGATCCACACTCGTTCATGAATGTTTTCACTTGTTAAAAAGATCTACCTTTATATTTTTAGCTTCCCTTGTATGTATGTATATTCTACCCTTATAACGAAAACTTGCCCATGCAATAAACAGATAGTTTTTGAGCTTTAAAAATTGAAAAAATTCAGCGGAAAAATGTTGATACTGTTCACCGAGGCGGTTCTAACAGTACCCACAATCTATGTTTTGGAGCAAAAATAAGAAAAGTTGGTATACCCCTGCATACCCCAGTTTTGCTATATAAAAGTGGGGTTCAAGGGGGTATACATTACATGGACATGTTTTCGTGATGTACATATTAAACTATGGGTTATCCGTTTCAGATGCTGGACCCAAATACTCCGATTGGTAAGCTTATTTACACCTATAATAAAACCTAAATGGTGATGTAGGGAAAAAACTAAATTGACAACCAAGGCCCATAATTACAATGCTACCTTAAAGTTAAGGAAGACCTTAGTTAAGGTGACGAATTTCAGCATCCAAAAAGATGCATCCAAAACATACTGAAATCAAACTTATTGGTTTTATTTTGTAAATGGCATTTTACTTTTACACACCTGTATATTTTCGTCAAAGCAGTTATTGATTTTAACGGTAAACTATTGAGCCTAAATTTGCCACCTTAACTAATGTATTCCTTAACTTTAAAGAAGCCCAGGGCCCAGAATTACAATGCTACCTTAAAGTTACGGAAGACCTTAGTTAAGGTGACGAATTTCGGCATCTAAAATATGTATATAAAACATGCTGAAATCGTACTTTACTGTTTTTATTGTGTAAATGACACTTTATTTTCTACTTCTGTATATTTTCATAAAAGCAGACATTCGTTATAAAGGAAATATATTGAGTCAAAATTTATCATCTTAACTAAGGTTTTCCTTTACTTTAAGGGAGGATTGTAATTCTGGGCACAGGTTCTTATATTAAGAGAACATATCGTAAATAATCCATTTTTATTTTGTTTAAACGAGTGGTTTCGTCTTATTTGTACTCATAAAATAAATCATTTACTATGGTGGGCAAAACTAATTTGGAAATAATGTGACCCTTAGCAAAGTCCAGGTGTTAACACATTCATAGACATTGCTGTACGATCGTGTAAAGCAAAATATCAAAAAGTTGCCATTGTGCAGCAAGTTAATCTGTTACAAAGTGGTGTTCTTTTGTACCCATGTACATGAGCATGTTTTGTCATACTTTCTTTTTTCCCTTCTTGTTTCCAATAGCTGGACCGCCAGTAGGAAGTCGTCGCGGATTAAATTCTGCAGATTCGGATGGTAAGTTTTACAAAAACGGAAAGAATTATCTTTAGTATTTCTTAATTGTACCTAATTGTACCTAATATTGGATTTAATATTAAAATTAGTTTCGAATGTCATCTAGTTTTGTACTACCTAACTTTAAAATTTAAAATAAACGCTTGTTCGAGATCATTATTTTGCCTTCAAAATTCTGTCCATTTATGCATTTACAGATGATGAGACGTTTTTGCCTTCACCTCTTTCACCAGGTATGTCGTGTTACTCCTTTGGTTTTACATCTGGGCCCATCGTTACATCGTTAAGACCTCAACTCGTTAAGTAAATTTGCGGACTACATAAGCAAATACACTGTTATTTTTGTTGGAAAAATGTGAGAATCCTTTGTCATGCAAAGGATTCGGATTCTCACATTTTTTCAAAAAAAAAAAAAAAAAAAAAAAAAAAGAACACTGTATTTGTAATATTGCCATTTGAAATTTTAACGACATCCTTAATTTTGAGCAATTGGCCCCTGGTGTCAAGACTATTTGGACACTCTGTTTCAATTTTTTCAAACGACAGAATACTACAATTTTAGCATTGGATTCAGACGGTTACATAAATATGTTAAATTGTGAGACGGTCTACAAACACCTTAGGAAATGTCAAAACTATGATTTCTGACTGGATAGTTCAGTAATAATTTCCAATCCATCCTCTTCTTGTGTTGATATTTAATGGATTGATAGGTAGTTAAACACACAAATAACAGCATCGCCCTCATTTAAGGGTATCGTCGAACCTCTGTGCCCGCAAGCTTTCAGTCGGCCTGGAGCTCGGACAGTGGGCGGTCTTCGTTTGGTAGTGGGACAGGTGGCAGCGTAAGTTCCGTTTTTGAAACTGGTCTTCACTACATTCAAGTATTTTATGTTCCCCTTTTTGCAAAGGCGTCAAAGTTGAAAACTGTATTAAAAAAAGGGTTACTGATGAAAACCATGGTATGGCCCATCCCCATTCTCATTTACTATGTTCACTGCCCTTAAAAGATCTCAGTTTTATGTTATTCACTTAACTATAAAAGCACTCTTCGACCTTTCTGTATGTATGTATGTATGTATGTATGTATGTATGTATGTATGTATGTATGTATGTCAGAGAAGACAGAATTTCATAATATAATCCCGCTTTATTTTATATCCAATATTTTAACTTTTCGTATTTACTTCGGATTAAGACCCACATTTCACTTTATTCACAGAACAGCGTCCTAGTCCATAGCTTTGCAAAGCCTGCACGTCTGTATGATTCGATTGACGACAATTCGAAGTCCACTCCACCGGTACGCCTGTCAGCAGTACCAAATAAGAAATATACTTTCCAGAGAAAATCCCGCACATACTCCGAGATAGATGATCTGGAACTGGACAGGGCCGTCCAGCTTAGACCCGAAAGAGACCCGCCGTATGAGGAAGCTTGGGAAAACAATCCAATACCTGACAAATTACCGGTTAGACCAAAAGCCCTTCAAGGGAAGAGGCCAGATTCCGATCTTCACAATCGTCCGAGGTGTTTGTCGTTTCCAAAAGGACGACAATTTAAATCTAAATCTCTGCCACGAGGCGGGTCCCTTGATGAAATGACTGAAAATATTAGACTTTGAAAATACTGGCGGATACATATTGATGATTATAGGATACAAATTACAATACATATTCCACGTAGTAATCTAAATTGTTCTCAAAAGGGCAGCAAAAGGGTTATGTTTATGGCGATAGCTTTTAGTAAAGTATATCCAGCATGCCAGACGGATGAAAATGGAATCAAACCAGGAAGTAACTTGAACAGTTTAATTGTGACCATGTAGTTATAATTGTGTCATTGTTATTTGTGTTGAAATACTGTATGTTTCTTTGTTGGTACTATTTTATTTAAAAAAAAAAAGATGATGACATACTGTAAAAAGAATTGGAAAACTTTTCTAAAAGTGTAATTCTTCCGTTTTCGCCTTTTTGTTGTATAGGTACAATAATTTGACCGTACCGCTTGATATACCACGCTATACATATTCATGATGAGAAATAGGTAATGTCAAGATTCACGTGTTTATTTTTTGACTGCGTATTCTTGTCCCGCAACACTTATTGTTTATGAATATCACATACTCGCATGTCTGGAATTACGATAACTGCTCTACCTAATAACAATATGCACATGAATTCAAGCGGCACGGTCAAAGTATTTTGCCTGTATGTAATGTATGAATGCACCATATTATAAAATCGCATTCGCTGTTTTTTAAATTAAACATCAATCTTCAACACACTTGATCATTGGTTTTACAAATCCGCATGATACACGTGAATTTAACTGAATAGCATCGAAATTCAATTATTTATTTATATAATATGAAGATCAAAGCTTCCGTCTTTGTGACATGTGACGGCCATGATGTCATTCAGTGAGAATAGTTTTGCCCGTGACAAGACAAACCCGACAGTTGACTTCAATGTTCAAATGCAAGCAGAGCATTCTAGGCTAATTGTTGTGAGAAATATTCATATTCCATGAATAAACTAAACAAATTATGTTGTTGTTGTATTTAAGATTCTTAAATTAGCCATACCAATTTGATATGATATATAAAATGTGTCTTTGAAGTAGGCTGATCAAACATTTTAAAAATCAATACACGTAAACACTCAGTGACAAAAATAGCAAGACTATAATATCTTTTCCTATTTAGAATCATATGGTTTTCCAAAGTGACACACCGGTTATTTTTATCTCAAACTTCCACGTATCCAATAGAAAAGTCCACGCTGGCGGTGATTTGGCATTACATTTAGTAGTATATATAAAACGAAGAAAATCCATACGAAAACGTTATTGATGATCACAAGGTTTTAAAATATCTTCCCTTCAATGTTTGTACAGTAAGGTATTGAAAGATAAAATGGCTTTAAAGAGGCTGACAAAGGTAAGTGATACTTATAATTTGTATAAAGTTTTAGTAAATCATTTAGAAAAAGTGAATCTATTCTTAAGAAAGAGTTTTGGTCTTCTTAAACACTTTGCGGTCCTTTCCACAATGAGAAATAATGTTATGTACGAGATTATGTACGAAACAAACATGGTGTTTTACTGATACGAACGGAAAACAGTGATTTTACAGAACGAAATCAGAAAATAAAATGTTAATTTTATCTGTACGGAGCGGTTGATGTCTTGTATACAATTGGGAAAGGATTCGATATACTCCGACGTTTAAATGTTCTAATTACGTGAGTAAAATGGTTTAATACTTCTAAAACGCTTTCGTATCGCTTGAACTAAGATATGGGTTTGGTCTACAGTAGCACATCATAAAAAGGAGTTGTCTTTCTCTTAGTCTTAAAAGTTTATCGTAGACACGCCGGACTGCTTCATGTACCGTTATTTGTGGCCATGGATTAATAAGACTCTTTCTTTTTCTTGACAGGAATACTATGACATCCGTGTCGACCCTCCACCAGGTTGTTCGGCGGGCCCAGTCTCCGACAACGATTTATTCAACTGGCAAGCCACAATAACAGGTCCAGAAGGAAGTCCCTATCAAGGCGGGGTGTTCTTCCTCAGGATAAACTTCCCCACAGATTATCCTTTCAAACCCCCAAAGGTTACATTCACAACCAAAATTTATCACCCTAACATAAACAGCAATGAGAGTATTTGTTTGGACATTCTACGGTCGCAGTGGTCACCGGCGCTGACGGTTGGGAAAGTGTTACTATCCGTCCTAACATTACTCACAGACCCAAATCCAAAGGACCCGCTGGTACCAGAAATAGCCAGGTTATGGCTGCAGGACAGAAAGAAATATAACAATAACGCGAAAGACTGGACAATGAGATATGCTACATAAAACCATATACGTTTCTAATAGTATTAATGTCTTAGTTTCGATTGAGCTTATTTTGTGATACGTTTTGTTAACACGATCTCTTTCTTAATATATGAAAGTGTTGATTTTGCTTCTTTTGAAATACACCCTGTTTACACTTCATCGCCATGTTAACAAAGCAGCTTCGATGAATCTCATGGAATGTCACGATGCAGCAAGTGTAACACAGAACGATTCGATTGATGGACATCATGTAAATTTACTATACACGTTTCGAACAGATGAATCATTACCGAAACTGAAATGTAATTATGACGCTATAAGTAGTTTGTTATATGAGTTTTTAACATCTACTTTCACTTTTAACATGACCTAAGTGATTGATGTACTACTAAGAGTTTGTCGTTATACATGTATATAATTATTTGTAATAAATTAGATCTCGGAAAAATGAGTTTTGGGAAAGTTTGGGATCCCTTTTCTCTTTATAGATCAACAGTATTGTAGATCGTGATAAGTGTTATGGAAACCAATATAACATCCGCGTTTTAGGGTTTTCACCAGTGTGGAGTATTTACTACAAAAATGAGAAACGCTATTCCAAATGATATAGGAAATAACGTGCGTCGATACTGATTACATTTTACCGTTACTGATACATGTCCCTGCGAAAATTGTATAGCCTTATTACCATGCATAGAGAAGTTCTGGGTTCGATCCGCAATCGGGGAGTCGTGTTGACTCTACATAGTAGGATTCCTGGTTAATTACACTTAGTTAATACCCAGGAAGCGATGGCTCCGTCCCGACATAACTGAAAAATTGCTGACTGGAACGTTAAACCTCAATACGAACAACAAACAACTCACTTTAACGAGAACATGTTGTGTACCCTGCATACACAATGTGCTACAGACATAGTGTATTGTGTTGAGGTTTGTACACAACTCCTAGTTATACAGTTATTACAGTTATTTCAATGGTCGTTCGAGGGTACACTGTTTGTCCCTTTAGAAAAAAAAAAAAAGGGACTGGTTTGCTATATATAAATGAGATTTAGGTAATATACATGCATAGTTACGAGTAGTATGTAGAATTTTTAGATTACATTTTGTCTCCTAGTTTTGGACTGCCTATGACAGGCAGATGTAGATATCACACTTTTATTATGTAGTATTTAGTAAGCCTCTGAAGAAGCCGAAAGGCGAAAGCGCGCTCAGGCACAAATAGGATTTTGCACTGTTGATGATAAAATCTCCATATATATATATATATATATATATATATATATATATATATATATATATATATATATATATATATATATATATATATATATATATATATATATATATATATTATTTTTCGTTTTTTCGTTTCATTCAGTCCGTTGTTTTGTCTTTGAGATGACCGAATCGTTTATTAATAAGAAAAATGGAAATGAAATCGGCAAACTACTTGGCCGCTGGGACCTTTCTGACCGGCTGCGTATCTGGCAATCTCAGGAAATGGCGCAATCAGAAAGAAATTCCCACTCCAAAAACCGAGGTGGGAAAAAAACAAATTGACAGTTTGGTACTTATACTTAGAGAACATATCGTAAGCCGACTGAGCAGCTATTTCCCATTTAGCGGCCACTCAGTTACCCGAACTTAACTAAAATTATAAGAACGTACATAAGGTTCAAACAGCACAAAAATTCTCTCCAAAACATAAAACAAATAGAACCACAACAGAAGTATTGCCTTGGAACGATCGATGAAGCATCGATGACTCAAGCACTACAATGTGTATATAAATTATGACCCTGTGATAACATTGACCTATTTTTCAGCAAGGTCAACATAGGTCGCCCATGAATTTGAATGGGGAAAACTGTTAAAATGCCATTCAGATGGAAATTCTTGCAGGAAATGGGCAGCAGGCCTGAATATCACTGATTTTGAAAATAAATGGACCCTAGGGGCACATCTGCCCATACTACGAGGCAACATACACATATATTATCATAATATTCAAACATCTTCTTCTATGAAACCTTTTGGCCAATCAAAGCAAAATTTTATACGAAGCAACTGTAGGAAGTGGGGACCAAAGTATATTAATAATCCAGGTCGAATGAACAAAATTGCGGCCATGCGATTGCCCATTTATGGTTAAAACCCTTCAAAAAAATTCTGAAGCCAAGTTCTGCTTGCGGGTGAGCCAGGTGGTTTTTCTCGGGGTTCCCCCGTTTTCGCCCCACCTACTGATTGGCCCGTCTCATATGAGCTGAAATAATCTTGAAAGGAACGCAAAACTGAATTTAAAAAATCTTCTTCTCCTGAACTGGTTTACCGATTTCAACGAAACTTGGCATGAAACATCGATGACTGGGGTACTAGAATTTATATATAAATCATGACCCTGTGATGACCTTGACCTTTTTAGGTAAAGGTCATCATGGGTCGCCTATGCATTTGAATGGGTTAAACTGTTAAAACGCCATTTAAAGGGAATAACTTGCAGGAAATTGGCAAATGGACAGGATATGGATTATTCTGAATAAAAAATGGCCCCAGGGCTTCGTCTGCCTCTAAATTACTGGGGCTATTTTCCATAATATTCAAACATGTTATTGGTTTATACAGCAGATCTCAGGTGAGCGTTTACGGGACCATTGGTCCTCGGGTTGAAATTTAAGTTGCAAGACTTCACAAATTACACTTTTTGAAAACAGAAACATTACTTTTTCAAAATAGGCTGACCTTTAACAAGTCATATTTAATATTTAGGCGCCCACTGTCAAGACTTAATAAATGACCCTCGTAAATTGTATATGTATTGCTTCATAAATTCTAAACTGGTGAGAAAAATGACTCAGTTTTTGCCAGCTTTTGAGATGTACTATGCTCTGTATGAATTTGTTATGTTATACTTTTGAGAAAACCTTGTACTTTTACTGAAATTCGATCTCTGTCACCGTGTCTGATCCCTACTACAACGGGATTGACAACAAATGTGTTCCCTATTTTCAACGCAATAAAACATACATAGCAGATAAAGACCAAATTTATAAATCCCAATTTAGGTGAACTTTAGTTAAGCTACGTCATTACAAAAAATCTGGCCATCTACTCAGCCTACTACGTCGCCTCTGTACGCTTTCGAAATTCGTAATTAAGCCTGATATTCGCAATTAATTATTTAAACAGGCCTTGCGGATTAACAGCCTGATCGATTGCATATACCGGTAAGTCTGTTTAGTGTGTGGTGACATTAAGTGTAATTTATTTTTATATGTTATTGATTTGTTCAAGTGTATGTGAAGTAAAAAAATAATCTACATATTTGTTGTGTTCGGGATCCTGTACCTTAGACTACACTACGTCACGGTATGTAATTTAATATTACCAATGGCTTAGAATTATCTAGTTGAGTCGCATTTATGCAGTCAATCTTCTTTTCTTGATTTAATATTTGACATTGACATATAAACAGTATTTAACCAGTATTTAACACTATGACGAAACGAGTCTTTATGAAAATGATGTATGCACCCCTGCTATTTGCATATGCTTTAGCAAAGGCAAACATAAGAAATTTATAATCACTTTTTTGTTTGTTTTTTTTTTTCATGCTTTGATCACTACATGTTCGGAACCCGGAGTTTTGCAATTTTTTGTCTGGCATGGTGACTTTCAAAGTTTACTCTCTTTTCAGGAAACCATGTGGATTTACATTTTTACCATTCTGCTCAGCGTTTGTGTTCGGAAGCTCGTGTCTTGGCTGTATTCTTCCTTAAGATGGTACAAAGACATATGCAAGTGTTTATCTCACTTTCCTATAGCTGTAGACCATCACTGGTTCTATGGCGTGGTACACCTGATGAAAGACGGGAACAGTTACTTTGACCTGATTCAAAAGACGGTTGTTAAATCGAAAGCTAAAGCTGTTGTATACTGGTTGACCTGTTTGCGCCCTGGTATTGTGCTGGTCCACCCCGAACTGGTGAAAGTAATACTAAAAGCAAGTCACATCAGCTGTCCTAAAACCAGGACAGATCGTGAAGTTGTAAAACCTTGGATTGGAGAAAGCTTGCCGGTTAGCAATGGTGTAAAATGGGCTCGTATGCGGCACTTACTGACACCAGCATTTCATTTTGAAGTTCTCAAACCGTATGTAAAACATTACAACGATGTTGCTGAGGTGCTTCTTGATAAGATTAATACTCTGGCAAATAAAGGCGAAAGTATGGATGCATATTCCCTGGTCAGTCGAGCAACTCTTGACAATGTATTGCGATGCTCGTTATCTTACGTTGACGAGGGTATACAGAGTACTGACATCAAATGTCAACACCAATACATCGAAGAGACTACCAAGATGAAAAACATTTTACTCAGAAGGTTTTTTAATCCTTTAATGCTTAACGAGACCATATTCAGCTTCACCTCAGACGGCAAAGATATGAAAAAGTGCGCAAAGTATTTGCATGACTTTTCAGATAACTTGATAAAGCAACGAAGGGAGACCTTGAAAGCAGACCCAACTCAGTTGAAGAAACGCCAGCTTGATTTCCTTGACATCCTGCTGACGGCCAAGGATGAAACTGGGGTTGGGCTCACGGACCGGGAGATACGAGATGAGGTTGACACCTTCACCTTCGCTGGCCATGATACCACATCATCCACTATATCTTGGACATTGTATGTCCTAGCTAAATATCCCAACTTGCAGAAGCAAGTCAGAGATGAGGTCAACAATATTTTGACGGATAGAAAAACTGTACATCACGAGGATCTTCCAAAGTTAGCGTTCATGTCACGCGTCATAAAGGAAACACTGCGCATGTACACCCCTGTCCCAGTTATCGCACGAGATCTGACCGAACCTATTGTAATCGACGGCGTTACATTTCCTGTGGATGCAGAAATAGACATCAGCCTGTACAATATCCATCATAATCCAGATGTATGGGAAAATCCTGAGGCATTCGATCCTGATCGATTTTTGCCTGACAACTTGGCCAGGATGGACCCCTTCTCGTTTATACCTTTCTCTGCCGGTCAAAGGAATTGTATTGGACAACATTTCGCAATGGATGTGACAAAAGTGTTTATTGCACGTGTGATAAGGCATTTTGACATCAGCTTGGATGACAATAAACCAGCAGAACGTCAGGTGACCTTGGTTACAGCCTTCAAAGATGGATTGTTTCTGTATTTCAATGAACTTTAGATGTGGTGAAAGTAATATGGCAGTTTATTATTCGAGATCACTATAATGTAAAAAAAATCTTTGTATGCAAACTCGAACTTTGAGAAACTTACTTTAGAAATCGTCGGATAAGAATGTTGTTAAAAAGAAATAACAGTGGTTACGCGGAGATTGCATGATTTATGCCGTGTTCAATAATAGCCTGCAAATTAGAAGATGAGGAAAAGAGAATTTCTTTCTTTTGTTTTGTTCTTTTTTTTTTTTATTTAGTTGTTGCTCTTCAAATGCAAACCCCTTCGTCTTAACGCTTTGCATTGCTTTGAAGCGACTGTCCAGTTTTAAAGCGAAACACACTCAGCCTGACCCTTGCATGCATAATTTTATAAGACAGTAAAGTTAAAAAGGATGTACGTGCCATGTTGTTTCCAAACTTGTTGATGTCTGTCTGGTTGCAAAAACCTTTCTCCATTTTAGTAAGTCTCTAACAAACACACCGGATAACACCTTTGATCACATTTGCCGCGATGCGGCACTTGTGCAACGGTATAACACAAATCGCAACAAACTTTGAAAAATTTCCCTACAGTAAAAACTTAATGCATGTAGACATAACAAAACAAAATCAGATAAAAGCCTGTCGTTACTCATGAACAGCCCAGGCATCGAAGGGTCTAGCCTGTTGACGCTGTGAGCTTTTTGGGATTATATGCCATATATTCGCAGCAAAGCAATGAAATGTACTTTAAGGACCTTGTCATACGTATTCCAATATATGGATTTTCTATGCCGCGCTGCACTACTATTGACATCAAAGTGTAGATCGTTTTGTCTAGTTTAGGCTAACCGGTTTTGGGTTTAAATAAGTGATAATAATGAGCCACATATATTACAAAGTGTTTGAATGCGTTTTCGAACTAAAGGGTCGTACGGTAAGCCATTTACAATATAAAAGAAAAAAATCGTCAGAATACACACTTTATAATTTCTGTAGAATATCGTGTATATACAGCTGTATATGACTTTGTTACGCACGCAAAATATGTTCAAAAGGTATAAGTAGGTAAAGGCGCAATCAGATAAATTTTACTAGAAGCTATCGCCAAGTCAATATTTTGGGAGAAATCATAATATTTACTATATCTGCTGTAAAAGGTTTTCAGCATATATGATAAATACCATGTTTTCCTCAAGAAGAAATAATCTCTGAGTGGACAAACTTTTAATGATTGTTGTCTGGCTTTTGGAGATCATGTTTATGGTGGTAGGTTTTAGTGAAATTTATCCAGCATACCAGACAGATGAAAACGGAATCAAACCAGGAAGTAACTTGAACAATGCTGATAAGCGTGTTGCTAAGCTCTCTAGAGCTGAGTTTTTGGGCGTAAAATAATCTGTATTCGATGTTTGAATGACTCATACAAAAATGTTTCAAGAATATCCAGTCTCCTTGGAGAAATTGTCATTTTTTCTTTATACAGGTAAAAATTATACAAGTATTAGTTATTGACAATTGGCATCCCCTTAATGCACTTGATTTATTACGTGTCTTTATCTCATAACGGGCTTAAACGAAAATCTCCGCTGCCATGCGTCTATTTTCGACACCTTCGATATTTAAAAGTACAAAAACATGACATGTTTACAGAGGTACAATTGTATAATTTAGGTCATGGGGAGTTATCATGCAATACGTGCATGCACTATACTGTATTATGATATTGTTTATTAATGCGTCATAGACAGTATATTTATAACACAACAACACAAAAGGTAGTGTGAATCCATCCAAAATCAAAACATTATGGCTTAAACTTCGCAGATGGTTCTGTGAAGAGCCATTTGAAATCTACAGTCTGAATGGTTGGTTGCATATACCAGTGTGTCATTTTCGTGTGTCGTCCTCTAACGTTTCACACAAGGGTGTATTTCATTTTACTTAAAATGCCTTAAGCATAATATCTAGTGTGTTCGGAATTTAAATTACACATTGTATAATGCAAACAATCAGTAACTTTTAGTCAATTTTCTTTTCAGATTTCAGTTTATAGACTACTCTATCATGGAATCAAATATATTTGCCGTAAGCCTTTAGACATTCATGCATCGATTAAAAAAACCCAAATCTAATGTGAAGTCTTTTTAATCGTGAATTCGAATCTTCTAATGTTTACCTAAGCATTGTTGTGACGGAAACCCCAGAGACAGACAAGTTTTGGCGTCCCGATTCAGTGAATTTTATGTGCTCCGTTGTTTCTTTTCAGAAAACCATGTGGCTTTACATATTGACCGTTCTCCTCAGCGTTTGTGTTTGGAAGCTTGTGTCCTGGTTGTTTTCTTATTTAAGATGGTACAAAGACGTATGCGAGTGTTTATCTCATTTTCCTTTAACTGTAGACCATCACTGGTTCTATGGCGTGGTACACCTTATCAAAGACGGGAAAAGTTACTTTGAACTAATGCAAAAGACGGCTGTCAAATTGAAACCAAAAGCTGTTGCATAACGGCCAAACTTCTCCAACAGGGCTATCGGTATCATAAACTTCGAAAAACCTTTTCTAAATTTTATCGTAGACACTATGAATTGATTTCCAAATATAATGTTGGGTTAAAGACGCTTTTAAGTGAGGGTCTTTCGGAACCAGAATTTTATGGTGACTTGGTTTACAAATTTAAGAAACTAATAGGAAGTAATGATTTTTCTTTTCAGTTTAGAAAAATCATAACACGTTACAGACGTATAGGTTATAACTTGAATGTTATGCGACAGTCTGCATGCTTAGTTTTTAACCCAATCACGGTTGATAACTATGCTGCCTTCTTTAATTGCACGCCGGTGGGTCGGGCGTCAGACTCTATGATGGCCCCGACTTAAAGCTATTCATTTTAGTTGGTTGGGGCCGGAGCTTCTTGTCTGTTGCTTGGCCCACCGGGGTCCAACTGATGTTTTTCTTTAGCTCCGGAGTTAGTAAGTTATTTGGCGCCCAGGGATCTCCATCGTCGGGCAGCTTACTGAATCTGTGAGTCCTGGATTTTGATTCATCAGGATGTTTATCATGATTTATTTGTTTGTTCTTGATGATTCATTTACTAGTTAGAGATTCACCACGAGGATGTTATGAACCACTGCAGAAGCTGAGGGTGAGGTTACGGCCGTGTAAAATCGATTTCAACCCGCCAGTAACTTTGTGTTACTGATCGTTCCAAGTCGATACTTCTGTGGTGGTTCTTTTTGTTTTATGTCTTGGTGTTTAAAATATTTTTGTGCTGTTGGCGCCTTATGTATGTTTGCATATTTTTAGTTAAGTTAAGGTAACTGAGTGGCCACCTATTGGGAAAATAGCTGCTCATTCGGCTTACGAAATGTTTTCATGGTATAAGTACCTGATTGTTAGTTTGTTTTTTTCCCCACCTTGGTTTTTGGAGTGGGAGTCTTTTTCTGATTGCGCCTTTTCCTGATCTTTGCCTACTTGTACTTTTTTGGTTATTGTGGATGCGCCCTGGCATAGTATTAGTACACCCAGAAGTGGCAAAGGTTGTTCTAAAAGCCAGTCATATCACCTGTATTAAAACCAGAATAGATCGCGAAGTTGTAAAACCTTGGACCGGAGAAAGCTTACCGTCTAGTAGTGGTGCAAAGTGGGCTCGCATGCGGCGTCTCTTCACCGGCTTTCCATTTTGATGTTCTCAAACAGTACGCCAATCTATACAACGATGCTGCTGATTTGCTTATCGATAAAATTAAAACTCTTGCAACAAATGGCGAAAGTATTGATGGGTATTCCCTGGTTAGTCGTGCAACTCTTGACAACATGTTGCGATGCTCGTTGTCTTATGTTGATGAAGGTATACAGAGTAGCGATATGAAACACCAACATCAATACATCGAAGCCAATACCAAGATAAAAGACATAATTCTTAGAAGATTTTTCAATCCTTTAATGATAAGCGAAACATTATTAAACTTCACCTCTGACGGAAAGGAAATGAAGCAGTACGCAAGATACGTGCACGACTTTTCCGATAATTTGATAAAGCAACGAAGAGATACTTTGAAAGCAGACCCAGCTCAGTTGAAGAAACGTCAACTTGATTTTCTTGACATCCTACTGATAGCCAAAGATGAAACTGGCACTGGGCTGACGGACCATGAAATACAGGATGAGGTGAACACTTTTACATTCGCTGGCCATGATACAACAGCAACCACTATATCTTGGACATTATATGCCCTAGCTAAATACCCTAACTTCCAGCAGCAAGTCAGAGATGAAGATAACAATATTCTGGCGGATAAAACTACTATACATAATGAGGATGTTCCAAAATTGGCATTTACTTATCGCGTCATTAAGGAAGCGTTGCGCATGTTTCCTCCGATCCCGGTTGTCTCGCGAGAATTGACCGAAGCACTGACAATCGATGGGGTCACTTTTCCAGTGGGTACAGAAATAGACATCAGCATGTACAATATCCACCATAATCCAGATGTATGGGAGAATCCCGAGACATTCGACCCTGATCGATTTTTGCCTGACAACTTGGCCAAGATAGATCCCTACTCGTTTATACCTTTCTCTGCCGGTCAGAGGAATTGTATTGGGCAGCACTTCGCTATAGATGTGACAAAGGCGTTTATTGCACGCGTGATTAGGCAGTTTGACATCAGCTTGGATGACAATAAACCAGCAGAACGTCAGGTGACCTTGGTGACAGGCTTCAAGGACGGACTGTTTCTGTATTTCAATGGACTTTAAATGTGGTGAAAGTAACATAGCAGTATTTCATTGACTATGATGTAAAAGTTCCTTTGTATGCAGAGAAACCTAACTTTAGAAGGCGTCGGATCATAGTACTGTTAAAAAGGGACAATGATGGTTACGGGGAGACAGCAAGTTTTATGCCATGCTCAATCATAGCAAAAAAATAGCACATAAGAAGTTGGGGAAAACAGAATTTTTTAATTGTTGCTCTTCAAAGGCAAACTCCTATGTCTTAACACTTTGCATTGCTTTGAATAGACTGTATTGTTTTAAAGTGGAACACACTAAGTCTGACCCTTGCATGCATAATTATATAAGACAGCAAAGTTAAAATGGATGTACGAATCATGTTGTTTCTAAACGTGTTGATGTCTGTCTGGCTGCAAAAACCTTTCTCTATTCTACAGCTCCGTTTCAAAAGTTTAGTACATAGTGATTTGTTTCATAAGTAATGGCGTAGCAGTACCAGTACTTGAAGCTTGATCAAATGTTATTGGGTGTTTGCAGATGTGAACGGATTTCGTTATGTCAAACTTAATACATAAAACTATTTACTGATTGTCACATTTCAAATTTTAATCGATTGATTTATCAATAGTAATACATTAAAATGACAAGCAAAATATCATAACTTCAGGGATACAAATATCAACTTTAACATTGATTCCATACACTTCAAGAAAGTTTTAACCAAAGACAGATTATATCGTTGAATTGGCATATCACCCGGCATACTACATCTTACATAATATTTGGTCTATCCCGTGTATATTCAAGTTTATTGAAGCTTGAAATATTGCACCCAAATAGCCGTGGAACACCAAATTATACAATCAATCAGCGTTTGATACATAATTACACATACAACCGTTTGGTTTTATAAATAACACTGGTCAAACAGTTGAATAAAAATATTCGATCCAAAGACAGCCGCTCGAAAAGGTACTGGCACACAAAATGGCGAACCGACAGTCCAAAAAAGGTAAGGAGGTCTTGTAGGATGCAAGATTTTAAGTTTCAATAACCTCGACTGTACATAGGGTAGACCAAATATTATGTAAGGTGTAGTCTCCTGGACGCTCTGTCATTTTATTGGAATAATGAATTTTTTGTTCAAACTTTCCTGTAATGTGAGAAATCAATGTTAACATTGATATTTGTGTCACAGAAGTTGTGTTATTTCGTTTATTATTTTTAATATGTTATTATCTATTTATAAATCGATCAAAATCTAAATTGTTACAATCAGTGAATAATTCTATGTATTAGAATTGACTTAACGAAATCCGTTCAAATCTGCAAACACCCAATAAAATTTGGCCAAGCTTCAAGTACGGGTACTGCTATGCCATTACTTATGAAACAAATCTGTATGTACTTAACTTATGATACGGAGCTGTAGTGAGGTCTTTAACAAAAAGCACTTGTGCAACTATGTAACACAAAACGCAACAAACTTTGAAATATCCCTACAATGATAAACTTAATTTATGCTAAGACATTATAAATCACCATCTGATATTAGCCCGTCGAAACATGACCAGCCAACTCACCGTATGGCAGAGCCAGTTATATCGCTATCTGCATGCTGGCATTATTAGTATATATTCAATGAAACGTACTTGGAGGGACTTCACATGTACCAATAGGTTGGTTTTGTAAACCAAGCTGCACTATTTTTGACATGCAGGTGTAGATCATTTTACCCATTTAAGGCGTTCCGGTATTGCGTTTAAATAGGGAGAATAAATATGCAACATATAAAATATATTTTAAGGTGGATGAAGCCGTTTTGAAGATAAAGTGCCGCAAGGTCAGTCATTTACATTATAAACTTAGTCAGGAAATGAAATGATACACATCATATCGATATGAAATGAGCCGCCGCGTGGGAAAACCAACAATTTGCATATGCGAAAACAAAGACGCAGATCAGCTTCGCGGTAACCGCGAAGCTGATCAGCGCCTTTGTTTTCGCTACTCGGATAGTACACTTCCTCCTCTACTTAACTCCAAAATTTCAAGCTTCAAGCCTGCTTCTGTAGCTGTTCAGCCCGGTTTGTGTCAGACCTGGTCGGAAACCCAAATTGTTGGTTTTCTCACGCACAGGCTCAAATATGTTTAAATGCCTACAATTTGGTCACGCTAGAATAAATTACGAAGACCAGATTTCTTAAGTGTCATTTTAGTTTTTTCCCACCCCTCGGTTTATGGAGTGGGAATTTCTTTCTGATTGCGCCATTTCCTGATCATTGCCTATTTGTACTTTTTTCTACAAAACATCCTGGAATTCTTATCCATTTGCTTCGCGGCCATACAACCTGATTGGTGTATTGTTCTGAAGCATCAGAGGCAGGCAAGATTTTTAGTTTATGTTGTGCCCCATTCACATTTGACGTTTGTTTCTGTTTCAGAAAATCATGTGGATTTACATCTCTACTGTCTTGCTCAGTATCTGTGTTTTGAAGTTCGTGAATTGGCTGCGTTCGGCTTTAAGAAGGTACAGAGAGATATGCAAATGTTTATCTCACTTTCCACTACCAGTGGACAATCATTGGTTCTACGGCGTTGTACACCTTCTTAAAGATGCGGACGATTACTTTAAACTGATTCAAGCGACTGTTATTAAATTGCATCCGAAGGCCGTTGCATACTGGTTGACGTGGTTGCGCCCTGGTATTGTTCTAGTCCACCCCGAAGCAGCAAAAGTCGTCTTACAAGCCAGTCACTTCAGTTGTCCTAAAACCAAAACAAATCGCGAAGTTACAGACACTTGGATCGGAGACAGTTTGCCGGTATGTAATGGTGCAAAGTGGGCTCGTATGCGAAAACTTCTGGCACCGGCATTCCATATTAATGCTCTTAAATCGTATGTCAAAATTTACAACGATGTTACTGACTTGTTTCTTGATAAGATTAAAATTCTGACAGTCAATGGTGAAAGTATTGATGCGTATTCACTGGTTAGTCGAGCAACTCTTGACAATGTATTGCGATGCTCCTTGTCTTACGTTGACGAGGGTATACAGAGTACCGACATCAATTGTCAACACAAATACATCGAAACGCTTACCAAGATGAAAGACATTCTACTCAGAAGGTTCTTTAATCCTTTATTGTTCAACGAAACCATATTCAGCTTCACTTCGGACGGCAAGGATATGAAAAGGTGCACAAGCTACCTACACGACTTCTCTGATAACTTAATACAGCAAAGAAGGGCGTCTTTAAGGTCAGACCCAACTCTTTTGAAGAAACGACAATTGGATTTTCTTGACATCCTACTGACGGCCAAGGATGAAACTGGGGCTGAGTTGACGAACCATGAAGTACGGAATGAGTTAGTCGCCTTTACTTTCGCCGGTCATGATACCACCGCATCTGCTATATCATGGACACTGTATGCCCTAGCCAAGTATCCAAACTTTCAGAAGCAAGTCAGAGATGAAGTCAACGATATCCTTGTGGATAGGACAACTATACATCATGAGGATCTTCCGAAATTTGCATTTACTTCACGCGTAATAAAGGAAACACTACGCATGTTCACCCCCATCCCATTTATCTTACGTGAAATCGCTGACGCTCTGGTGATTGACGGTGTCACCATTCCAATAGGCACAGAAGTAGACGTCAGTCTGTATAGTATCCACCATCATCCGGACGTATGGGAAAATCCTGAGACATTCGATCCTGATCGATTTTTGCCAGAAAACATTGAAAAAAAGGATCCCTTATCGTTTATACCTTTCTCTGCCGGTCAGAGAAATTGTATTGGACAGCATTTCGCAATGGACGAGATAAAAGTGTTTGTTGCACGTGTGATAAGGCAGTTTGAAATCAGCTTGGATACCAATAAACCAGCAGAACGCCATGTGACTATGGTGGCAGCTTTTAAGGACGGATTGTATCTGTATTTTAGTGAACTTTAGAGAGATAGAATGATGTTTAGAATAAAAATATAACAGAGATCCTTTAAGAGCAGTGAATTATTGATGAGAAAGGGGATGGGTCATACCGCGGTTTCGGCTAGTTAAGCCTCATCAGTGACACTTAAGATTTGGCAACATAGAGCCAAAGAGAAATACTGTAATTGTGCACTTTTTGACGAAATAGTCAGTACAAAGACTAGTTCGCTGATCTCAAAGGACCAAAAGGAAAATATAATCTGCACTATGTGTAGTTAACTTTTGAAAGTGTCCGAACAATGGTGTGTTTGATGCTTCAACACTTCAGGCAATTACTTTCATTCAAGTGATACATTTACTATCTTGTTCCACATGATCGCGCTGGCCAATCACGTGACTAAAGTCGATTATTATAATTATGATGGTGTTCCGACAGAACCAGTAAGTTAATCGACCATAAATTTTAAAACTGAATGACATTTCACGGGGTAAGGTGCACATTTCCCTGCATGATATGCTCTAAACTGCTTAACAGTCTGCTTAATGAACAGTCCCGGGCAATTGGATTTATATTTTAAAATACATTGCCAGGGGATAATCAATTAAATTCCTACTTGCATTAAACTGACTTTTGTATAACAAGTTAGAGCGAAGCCTTTACCCATAGAATTACGTCCAGTTTTAAGAAATCTATGGCCGATTTACTCACTGGTTCTGTCCGAATATTGGTTCACAGAATCTATCGTCACGTGTTTGTCGACCTTTATGTCATTGTATATATTTACACATAAAATCTCAGTAATTAACGGATATTTTATACAGAAATCAACATTCATCCATAGTAAAGTAAAAAAGTAAGAAATGGTCAGGAACGGGTGCAATCAAAACTAGAAATGATATTCCTGTCGGTGTTCCGTGAAGCCTCGCCACACATCTTCCTTTGCCTTGCCTGCCTGTCAATGAAGTGGAGGTGATCACGATTTGAAACAGAGTGCTGGTTACAAGCTGAGCTTAATCAAAACTAAGTACACACCCTAAAACCCCAGGTGTAAATAAAACAAATTGACAATCAGGTACCGTATGAGTGAGTAAAAGCAGCGATACGTTTCAACTACAAGGTCTCAAACGGAAAAGAGAGGTAAGTCGGACAAACACAATGTACTTCAGCATCTACAGTACAGACACTTTATCAGCAACATCACGAAAACAGTCCTATGTAATAGAGAGAAATGGTATTTTTGTAATGTTTGCTCTAAATATTGATTTTGGATACACATTGGACTAGCCTCGGCGAGACGGTTCTAACGAGTACTCACAACCTATGATTTGCATTTGAAATAAGGAAAAAGCGTATACCCATGTACACCCCATTTTCACTACATAATAGAGGGATGTAAGGGGGTATCTATTTCACGGACATGATTTTTTTCTGATGATAGTTTTAATAAAATACCTGCACATATATAAAAGTCATGTATCTTTGTTTATCAAAAAACGTGCATATCATTTTGATAATATATTTCTCCCCAGAACCAAGTCTTTACACTGTTTCTCATATTATATACTCGTAGCTAGCTGAGGAATTGTATTCCCACTCTTTGACAGTAAATAAACATTTCAAGTGATTCTTGATACAACTACGTGCCTTGTATAAAACTGCCGTGCAAATATCAGTAATTTCATCCAATTTTATAAATTTGCGTCTGAGATGAGAACAATCGACACGATTATTTAAATTTAGCTTTGATATTATGTAACTTTTGCAATGCATACATGAACATAACTGATTTACAATGTTTTAATTTATGGAATGACCTTCGTATACAAACATCAATAAAATACATTGAAATATGTGACTTGAGATTCCAAATAAAAAGGACCACAGCTCGTCTTATATTAAGATAAATTATATATTAGTAACGATCTTAAAGAAACTTCAATGAAACATATGTTAAACATAAGTCAGCACTATAAGAAGTAAATGCACAGTAAGACATGACATATTCGTGTAATTAAATATATAACCGCGGTTTGTTCAATCATTGTTAAAGTATTTAAAATATTTTGCGAATGTGGCGCAAGTTTTACAGTCTCTAAAGCAGGTCTCTAAATAGATGACATTGCATATTATTTAGGTCAGAACGGAGCAATATTCACGGTGTTTACATATACTAATCGTCAAAATTTGAAACAATGATTATTGTGGTATACGAAAACGACAGCTTCTTATCTGACCAGACTGACCATGATCAGTAGAAGCTGATACCATTTTACCACACATGAACAGGTACACAAAATGTAAAAGTTTTATATAAGCCTGATTTTAGCTATCCAGCAATGATCGATGCAATGCGGATAGAGGGTCAGATTATTTTGCGACACTGCAGCGGCATATTATTTTTGACACGGACCTGTACACGACTTCTCCAATTCAACCGTATGCGTTGTATTTGAAATATCCGAGGAACTTTGCATTTTGCATTGTAAGATGTTTTATTTCCTCACGCAACTGTGTGATGTTTCGAATCGGATGGTGCATATGCTTAAAGAACTGTAAACTAAAATCATTTCCATCGGACAAAAACTGAGCTGTAGCCATTTTTTTTTTTTTTTTTTTCAAATTCAGTTGATTATATATTGCTGAGTGTCTATACTTAGAGTCTTAGGCTACTGTTTTCAATCGATTTCCTTTTTCCCTTTTTTTATATACAGACTATATAGACCACACATTTGCCTGATGAGACAAGCCAAGTTCTGCTTGCGGGTGTGTCAGGTGGTTGTGGTTAATTTGCCTGACCTTTGTGGGAGTGATATTGCCTAATTTACAGTATTTAGCTAGCGTAATAAAGGAAATCCCAATATTGAGCGATTTCCCAATAGGTGGCCACTCAGTTACCTATACTTAATAAAAAATATGAAAACATACATAAAGCGCCAACAGCACAAAAAAATTAAACACCAAGACATAAAACAATAAGAACCACCACAGAAGTATCGCCTTGGAACGATCAGTATTATAAAATTACTGGCGGTCTTAAACCGGTTTTACAGGTACCTAACCTCACCCTCAGCTTCTGCAGTAGGTCACAACATTTAGTCAGTTATTCGGTCCTCATGATGAATCTCTAACTAGTCGATGAATCATCACGGACAAACAAATAAACCATGATACACTCCATGATGAATCAAAAACGAGGACTCACAGATAAAGTAAGCTGCCCGACGATTGAGATCCCTGGGCGCCCAATAACTTACTAACTCCGGAGCAAAAGAAAAACACCAGTTGAACCCCGGTAAGCCAAGCAACAGACAAAAAGCTCCGGCCCCCAACCAACCAAAATGAATAGCTTTAAGTCGGGGCCATCATATAGGCTGTCGCCCGACCCACCGGCGTGCAATTAAAGAAGGCAGCATAGTTAACAATGATTGGGTTAAAAACTAACCATGCAGACTGTCGCATAACATTTAAGTTATACCCTAAACGTCTGTAACGTGTAATGATTTTTTCTGAATTGAAATACTGGGGTATGCAGGGGTGTACCTATTTTTCTTATTTTTGCTCCATAACATAGATTGTGGGTTCCCTAGCCGAGGCGGTTCTAACGTGTACCCACAATCTATGGTTTTAGCAAAGAAAAGCATAAAAAAATCTAATGAAATTTTAGATTTTTTACCACCAAAGAAAGTGCTGTATATTGCATGGGTATGTTTTCGTAATGTCGGCCATAACAGCATTGTACCCACTTGCTGTATTTGTATTTGTATGGCGAAAAGCATGTTGTATGTTTAATGCCAATAAATTATATGTATTGTATTGTATAATTGCTATTTACAGTAAGGCCTAAAAAAAAATAGCTGTGTTTCCGCTAACGGTCTGAAAAAAAAATAGGGTAGGTAGGTAGGAAAATCTTTTTATTTTTATTTTATTTTTTACGCGAAAAAATCCAGGGTAGGTAGGTAAATGTATTTTTTTTAAACGCAGTTTTTATCGAAAAAGGTCAAAATTGTCAATGCCTTGCAAAGGTATAAGGTCTACGTTTTTAGCTCGCCTGTACGAAAGTACAGGAAGAGCTATTGCAGTCACCCCGGCGTCGGCGTCGGCGTTAGCGTCGGCGTCGCTCAAAATGTTAAAGTTTTTGGTTAAAGTTTTTATGAGTCTATATCTCTTGAAGTTGTGGATGGATCAAGTTGATACTTTGCATGTTGGTAGATATTGGCCTGAAGTTTTATGCTGTACCATCATGACCCACCTGGGTGACCTTGAGGTCAAGGTCACGGACTTAGAAATTTTTTGTTAAAGTTTTTGGTTATTAAAGTTTTTATAAGTCTATATCTCTTGAAGTTGTTGATGGATCAGGTTGATACTTTGCATGTTGGTAGATATTGGTCTGACGTTTTATTCTGTACCATCATGACCCACCTGAGTGACCTTGAGGTCAAGGTTACGGACTTAGAAATTTTCTGTTAGAGTTTTTGGTTAAAGTTTTTATAAGTCTATATCTCTTGGATATGTAGATGGATCAAGTTGATACTTTGCATGTTGGTAGATATTGGTCTGAAGTTTTATGCTGTACCATCATGACCGACCTGGGTGTCCTTGAGTTCAAGGTCACATACTTTGAAATTTTATGTTAAAGCTTTTGCTTAAAGTGTTTTGAACTGTATATTGCTGGAACAGATGGATGGATCTAGTTGATACTTTGCTGTTAGATATTATTCTTTTATTATGCTGTAGCATCTTGACTCGCCTGTGGTCAAGGTCACAGACTTAGATTTTAGGTTATAAGTCTATATCAAATATGTAGATGGATCAAGTTGAACTTAGCATGTTGGTTGATATTGGTCTGAAGTTTTATGCTGTACCATCACGACCCACCTGAGTGACATTGAGGTCAATGTCTTTGGTCATAGATTTAATAGATTTAGTGGCAAAGCACAAGTCAGGCGAGCTACGCTGTCCTGCGACAGCTCTTATTTAGCCATGTGAACCCATCAATAAAAAAGACTGGCAACATATTTTATAAGATTCAGTCTCCTTGCCTCAAAAGAGGTTGATAAACTTTCAGTCTTGTCTTGTACATATACCACTATCTGGGAGCAGGGTGGCCTAGTGGTAGAGCGTCAGACGCTGAACTGTAAAGTACTGTGTTTGAATCCCACCAGCACTGGGTCTTGTCCTTCAGAAAGAAACCTCTCCCATATGCATCCCAACATGACCTAAATAAAGTTGACTACGATGTAAAACCCCAATACAAACAATATAGGGGATGGTAACCTGACATATTTCACACAACAATACCCTTATGCAACTTAGCATGAACGGTCATTAATGACAAACTAATAAGAAATAAACAATTTTATTTTCAAAACGAAATCTGAACAACACAAACCATCAACATATAAATTTCGATAGAAAAAGACTACTCACGAATTAAAAACTATAACTGTAACTGCATATCTGTTCGGTCCCGGGTCGTTTCGCCCGTGAGTTGTTTCGCCCCTGAGTCGTTTCGCCCGTGAGTCGTTTCGCCCTGTGTCGTTTCGCCCGTGAGTCGTTTCGCCCCTATTTGGTGAGTCGTTTCGCCCTTATTTTTCTACCATGCCCAAATGTGTGATCTGGTATATCATTTGTCATTTATAACTTAATCATATGTCTTGAGCTGATAATTCATAACTATCTTTTGGGTATATACACTCAAGGACTTTGAAAACGCCTCACTATAAATTGGTTGCGATGATGATTATTTCTTTTAGAATACAGGATAATTCGGCAAAAATGATTTTAAACAGAACCGAACCAAATCTATCTATCTATCTATCTATCTATCTATCTATCTATCTATCTATCTATCTATCTATCTATCTATCTAACTCCTTTCCTTCCTTCTTTCCTTCCTTCCTTCCTTCCCTCCTTCCTTCATTCCTTCTTTCTTTCTTTCATTCTTTCCTTACTTTATCTTTTTACAACATTAAAAAGCCACAGAAGCAGAAGCGCTAAAATGTTTAAATAAATATTGTATTAACAAGATACGTCAAGATACTCATTTTAACCAAACCTACCTACCTACCTACCTACCTATCAGCATCATCGACAATAACAACAACAACGACTTTAATAATAATAATAATAATAATAATGGGCGAAACAACTCACGGGCGAATCAACTCACGGGCGAAACGACCCACCTAATAAGGGCGAAACGACCCACCCATAAAACCAGGGCGAAACGACCCAGGGCGAAACGACCCGGCGAAAGGACCCACGAGCGAAACGACCCGGATTCATCTATTCCGGGTCACCTCGGCCCATTGTACAACTGCAACTGCGAATCAACTCACGGGCGAAACGACCCACCTAATAAGGGCGAAACGACCCACCCATAAAACCAGGGCGAAACGACCCAGGGCGAAACGACCCGGCGAAACGACCCACGGGCGAAACGACCCGGAATCATCTATTCCGGGTCACCTCGGCCCATTGTACAACTGCAACTGCAACTGAACCAACGAAAATGCCAAATGCAGGGACTCTCTTTATATTAAGGGATTACTGAATCAGAGTAGTTTACTGGTGACACGCCAAATGACATAATTTTGTAACGAACGGCCGAGCCGAGCCACAGCAAACCCCGTCGGTGGAAAAGCATGCTCATCCACCAAGGGTGGTTTACTGCGCTATATACCTAACACTTACTCTAATCACAAAGTTTCGAGTTTCTAATTTGCATATTACTACCCGCTAATATGCCGCTAATACGTTGCACCAACGTATTCTACTAGGGAGACTATCCCGTTACATTACTTCCCCCTCCGAGAAGACTCGCCCCGAGTCTTGGTCTGGGGACTACATGGGTAAGGCAACTCCGTTCTGGCAGTTGTCATCATCCCACCGCTGCCACCAAATGTAACGTACGGCCGAGCCGAGCCACAGCAAACCCCGTCGGTGGAAAAGCATGCTCATCCACCAAGGGTGGTTTACTGCGCTATATACCTAACACTTACTCTAATCACAAAGTTTCGAGTTTCTAATTTGCATATTACTACCCGCTAATATGCCGCTAATACGTTGCACCAACGTATTCTACAAGGGAGACTATCCCGTTACAATTTCACCAGGGGTTTGGATTGGGGGAGTATTTAGTCCCTAGAACGCACAGCTGAATTAGTAATTCATAAAACTCACTGAAAGCAACACCTGTTTATTCTGAATGTATTATCCTCCAACCCCTAGGAGCGCCTCGGCTATCCCCGAGTTACAAGTCTCCGCTACTGATAGAACTACACTACCCACCACTAACCATCTTCTTAACATATTTACAGTGCTCTATCATTGAAGTCATTTTTTTTATATTATTATTATTATTATGCGGGGGAGGTAGGGGGAGGGGGGTCGGAGAGAAGCCAGACATTAGCCAGTGTTCGCCTTATAAATGCTGAGCGCAAATCAAGGTAGCTACTGGTACCATTTTTAACGTCTTTGGTATGACGCGGCCTGGTATCGAACCCACAGCCTCCCGCTTCTGAAGCGGACCCCCTAACCGTTACGCTATCGGGACCGGTATATCAAATTGCAGAAAGACAGGTAAGACCCAGATGAGAAAAGTTTGTTTAATTAAGAACACTTTGAAGTGTTGTGACATGCCTTCGGTAAATTCACTTTAAGAACAAGACATTTCTAATTCACAGTGGATTAAACTCTTGAATTGCCCAGTTAACTCGTATGCCAGTTGAAGACGCATGAAGTCAGTGTATGTGCGTGTGTGTACAGTTTTTGTCCGTAAGTCATGTCTGAAGACTATTCACAGCACAGTCTCCAGCCTCGTCACGGTATGTCTTTGTGAGCAGTTTGTCCTGGAAAATTGTCATGGGGCCTCGGTTTATAGTCTCAATACGAATGACTAAAGAAACCCGTGATCGTATATGCGACCCCTGGTTTACAAGGCGAATGGCTTTTAAAACCACAGAGCCTCGGAGGCTTCTAAATGACACCAAATTCTACGTCATTTCGATGGAGCTTCGCTAAATAATCGGGAGAACAGAATAGACGCTGAAACTATCCGAGACGTGACCAACAAAACCCGCGACACGAAATGCTTGGGTCGGGCAACAGAAAATGCTGGGTCGGATGTCGTAATTTTTATTTTTTTATTTTAACCATAAAAATAGCAGAGTCGGCGGGTTGAGACAGGGTCGGTCGGGTTAGCGGAAACACAGCTATTATTTTTTTACGCCTAATTCTCTTTGTCTCCATGTTGCCAAATCTATAGGGTCACTGAAGAGGCATAAGTAGCCGAAACCGCGGTATGGCCCATCACCTTATTCATTAATATGTTCACTGCTCTTAAAGGATCTCAGTTTCATTTTCATTAGAACGTTTTGCAAGGCCCATTGTTTTAACCATGTAGTATTCCTGGTGCATCAGCAGAATTGCATATCACCAGACGTTCATAAATGTTTTTTTTTTTTTTTTTTGCATCTCAAGGGACAACTTTCGCTTATATTCTATTGTATCGTAGCAATCATTCTGGCTTTAGGCTGTCAGATTAGAACGCCGATGAAGAATGTGTTTTCTTTATTGCGTTTTCGTATTTGACTTCTCTTGGTCACTTCGGAAAGAAAGCGACAATTGCGGTGCATAAATAGCTTATGAGCTACTCGACATAACTCTCTGGATACAGAATAGAAGTTAACGATCGCATTATTGCCTCCTACATCAGCGGTGTATTGATAGACCTAGATTTAGCTCGAAATGGGCCAATTCACATGACAATACACTAGTACCCATCGCATATTTAACAAAAGCGCATGCTCAATTAATCTAGACCAACGGCCACAATTCCACACTATTTACTGTTGGTATTGAAAGGTACAAGTAGGCAACGATCATGAAAAGGCGCAATCAGAAAAAGATTCCTACTCCAAAAACCGAGGTGGGAACTAAATTAACAATCAGGTACTTATACTTTGAAAACATATCCTAAGCCGAGTGAGCAGCTACTTTCCCAATAGGTGGCCACTCAGTTACCTAAACTTAACTAAAAATATGATAACATACATAAGGCGCCAACAGCATAAAAATTGTGATGGATACCTTTATCAATGTCAGGGTTCTTAGGCGAGATAAAAAAACTCTAAATAATAACTCATGGAATGGTTCCTTGTAGACATTTTCTGACAGTAATGACGGTGACACCCTATCATCTTCTATCACTACCGTCATGCTCAGCAAATGGGTCAGTGATAGTTTACTGAATCTGTGAGTCCTCGTTTTTGATTCACCATGATAGTTATCATGATTAATTTGTTTGTCCCTGATGATTCATGACTGGTTAGAGATTCACCACGAGGAACGAACAACTAACTATATGTTGTGAACCACTGCAGAAGCTGAATGTGAGGTTATGGCCCTGTAAAAGTAAAAGTTTGCAATGAAATTCACAGGCATCTTCCGGACGATAGATAGGTTAGATCTTCAATAAATATGGAATGTTGCATAATACTACTTGGCATTTTTGTCCAGCTTACCTCTTCATGCCAACTCTGTTTACTGTCTACAAAGACGACATTTTGTATAACATACTGATCTTTGACGTCATCAAACGCAAGGCACCAGCATTTGTGGATCATTAAAAAGTGGCTGGCAATTTCAATGATTCTAAAAATTCTAATCAGATTTTAATGTTACATTATTTAATTATACATTATGAATTGAAATAATCAACTTTGAAGATAATTCACTGTCAAATGTGATACTAGAAGCATTTTAAATACAGCTACCTATTTTGAATATGGCATAAATCTCAATTTCAGATTCAGATGAATGAAAAGTATTGAAAGATCCTTACAGAAACAGTCTTAGTTATTTATCTTGCACAATATAGATGGCAGACGCTGATTAATTTGACAATTTGTGAGAAAATACAGTTTCAGCTTAAATACTTGCATACCACGAAAACAGGAAGCACAATCAAACCGTTTAGGTAACTAAGTGGCCGCCTATTGAGAAAATAGCTGCTCACTTGGCTTACAAAATGTTTTCTTAGTACAAGTATCTAATTGTCAATTTAGTTTTTTTTTTTCACTTCGGTTTTTTGAGTGGGAAATTATTTCTGATTGGGCCTTTTCCTGATCATTGTCAAGACTACTTGTACCTGTCTTTCGTATCATGTTGTGTGCTCTTTATCGAAAGGTCGTTACAAATATTGGAAACAAAGAGAATGTTGGAAACACTACCTGGATGAATGAATGCAAACAACGTATATATATATATTTTTATATATCTACATAACTACATCTTTTGGCTGTATTTGTTATTTATTTCAGTCGGCGATGTTCTAGTGATGACAAACATTCATTAAAGAAACCTAAAGATTGTGATTGTTAAATCGTAATTTCGACATTTATCCAAGGTGAACTTGAAACCATCGGCTAAAAAATACAACAAATACATTGTCTGAAGGCAATACATACGGGAACAAATTCTTGGAGTAAGATAATGGTTCTCTATCTATTGTCTAAGCGCACAATTTATAATGAAACTAATGCCCGCCAGACTTTTTTTTAAAATGCTTACTTTCTTATGGAAATGCAATTATTGTAAGTTTTATCATCAGCAAAACCGTGCAATATACACCCCCGAAAAACCCATTTTATATAGAAAAACTGGGGAATGCCGGGGTATACCTTTTTTATTTTTGCTCCAAAACGTAGATTGTGGGTACTTGTTAGAACCTCCTCGCCGAGGGGGTTCTAAGGTGTACCCACAATCTATGTTTTGAGAAAAATAAGAAAACTATAAAAAAAATCCAAATGTAATTTTAGATTTTTTACAACCAAAAAAAATTCTGTATATTGCATGGGCACGTTTTCATAAGTATCTGGTCCCCAGGTTAAAGATGTGCAAAACATCTTAACATGTACCATGGCACCATTTAGCAAGAACAAGAAAATTATAGCATGTTCTTAGTAACATGCTATACGGAGGGGTTCATAGAAATTTGGAAGTTTAAAACAATATGAGATTGTGATAGAAGTCTACACCGACAAGACGAATGATTCCTATAGTAACGTATAGTGCATTTTGATACTAAATAAAACAGATACTGTGTTAAACCATGAATGGTTTCATCACCACGTCTGAAAAATTGCTGATTTGACCTTTAAATAACTTGGTGTCGTGTGATGTATCCTAAATCCGTACTATAAGAAATCTGGTTGCTTGACGGATACATGTATGCAGGGTGCAATAACTCATCGGGTACGGTTTTCCTGCTTTCTAAGTAAATCACAATATTGTTGTGCACATAAAATTCTTCAGATGCTACTATGTGGTGACCCATGATTAGCTTTGTATTTTCACAGCTTTCTATGTCCGTTCCGGACACTATCGGTTCGCTTCGGACAGTTTTGGTCCAATCCGGTAAATCGTAATACCGCATGTCAATCATCTATGACAGCGGACGTGAACGAGAACACTGTATTGGAAACAACATAAATTCACATTGATTGTTTTCGATAAAAACCGATAAATAGGTCAACGAGAGTTTGTCCAAATATTATAATTTAAAAACATTTGAAACTAAGCAACACTACTGATTATTATTAAACAATACATCTCCAGTTTAATTTTATCATAAGCATCGTATTTACTGATCTCGTTAGCGTGAAGAAAACAGATTTATTTATCGAAATGAAAGTGACAAAAATGGCCGACAAAACAAGCTCTAGCCTACATGTAGTCTAGCCTCGAAGTGCACGAGGCCCAAGAAAGGGAATTCAATATCGTGCATTGAAACAGTAATGAAAACTGCACCTTCATAAACCCAAAAGGAGCCTTATTACGTCAAATGATTGACAGAATACTGAAAACATATGGAGAGGTCAATACTACGGTTAAACACTTCCCTCCTGAAAATGAAAATCTGATATGTATATGAGTACCAGGTGGATCAGAAAATCGAATTCTATAGTAAAGAACGTTTGGGGGCAAATTTGGCTAAATCATATCTGAGTCATCTGTCGATCAACTATATACTTCGGATATGCTTAAAGATGCTCACTGATGAGGCCTGAGTATAACCGAAATCGTGGTATGACCCATCCCCTATCTCATTAATGTTTTCCCTGCTCTTATTTAGGAACTCAGTTTTACTTTTTATCAACTTTTTACTTTTTATCAACGAAAAAGTTGCATCAGACGTTGCTCAAACGTTAGAACAAAACATCTTTTATCTAAAAAAAAAAAAAACGCTCAGATTACATCTATAGTCTCTTTCATTGCTTAAATTTAAACAGTTCTTGCTAATTCAAAATATTTGAAATAGGCATGTTAATCCAAAGATAACAATGAATTAGATGAATACAAAATGAACGAAAATATTGGTCTTGCAAGCACCTGTCTTAAGCAAGCACTTTCATTTCCCTCCAATTGATTTTACATGTAAATGAACCTCTATTAAGCAAGCACCTGACTGTGTTATGTGGCCAGAGGCCACTAGTTTATATCACAATTTTGGCTTTAAGCAGCCACTCATTTCATCAATTGCATAAAAAAAATATTTTCACATGAGTATTTAAACTCTGCCAGGTGTCAAAATTGTCTGAACACCTTCCAGATACCATAATTATTGTTTATTGTCTCAAAAGATAATCCTAGCCAACTTGTCTGGGAGAATTTAGTGACAATTATCACTTACAGAACAATAACAGTAGTAAAAGACTATGCATTCATTTGCAACACCTTTTCATAAAGATTTTGTCTTTACTGTGTCAGTTCCATTCCTTTATGTTTTACTAAAGCAAACAAAAGTCTAAACTGTTGATTTTAATATGATGTAAATTTTCTTATGCAATAATGTTTACGGAGAAAAAAAAAATCTTTTTCAAACAGGCCAAATTATATATGGAACTCATGGAACATTTTTTACAATATGCTACCACTTCTGTAGCCAAGAGCTTATCAAGAAGATGACGGTGTCTTTTGTCTGCATCTCTTTGCAGTTCCTTATACATTATAATTCTGTAGATAGGGTAGTACTATTATTTACAGCTGTTTTTCTTGCCAACATGGTTTGGTTAGGATGCCCACCCTAGTGTCAGAACATAAATATCTATTAAGCAAGCACCTGTCTTAAGAAAGCGATTTTAATGTTTCCCTTGGCCGCTTGCTTAAGACAGGTTGGACTGTAATTTAAACGCCAGAACACAGGATGAAAAGTTGCGTTGCGACATTACAGGGCTAGCTATAACCCCAAGTGGACAGAGACTAGTGGTAGATAGTGACAATCAGAAAGCAAAACTGTTTCCAAAGATATGAGATTCTTGTCCTCAGCGTCAGTGTCTGGTTGGCCCTGGGATATAACAATGATGAATGACAGGGAGGCTGTTGTTACTGAGGGATAGTCTCTGGTGTGTCTAAAAGTCACTGAGACAGCTGAGGATTAAGCGTACAGTTAAACTGTCATACTATTGCTACGGGATCACTTACAACAATTATAAACTTATTGTTACAGACCGTACAACAATACATGCGTTAGACCTGGGAGGTAGAGAGCTTTGGACAGTGGAATAGGCTCTGTATGACGGAGCCTAACACGTCCGCAGCAACAGCGACGGTCGGTGGGTGGCAGTTACAAACTACGTGAACGACACCATACATGTAACTATTCTTGATGCCAACAACGGTGCTGTTATCACCGGCAGACGACTCGAAAAAAGATCTCGTCCATTAGGAGTATCAATTGACAGTGGAGAAAATATCTTTGTACATGTGCTGGACAAAATATTGTTGTTCTGTCGGGGGACTTACAGAATGAGCACGTGCTCTGTAACTTGGGAGATAAGAATAGTACGAAGGCCATTGGATATGACGAAAACAAACGCCAGCTTATCATATCACATGACCATGAAGACGACGTCACTGTCACCGAGAACGACGACGTGAGGTGCCTTCAACTTTCGTGATATACCAACACAAATTGAATTCACCAGTGCCAGAACTAACAAGTAGAATGAAAATGAACTGATTTTAGATTATGACAAATAGGGTTATTTAAACCAATCGAATTCTGTATAATGCATAACAATACGTAATGTCATAAATAAAGCTCACCCTCAGCTTCTGTAGTGGTTCACAACATTTAGTTAGTTGTTCGGTCCTCGTGGTGAATCTCTAACTAGTAAATGAATCAGCAAGGGCAAACAAAGAAATCATGATAACCACCATGATGAATCAAAACACGAGGACTCACAGATTCAGTTAAACCCCGGTGGGCCAAGCAACAGACAAAAAGCTCCGGTCCCATCCAACTAAAATGAAAAGCTTTAAGCGGGGGCCATCATAGAGTCTGATGCCCGACCCACCGGCGTTGCAAATAAAGAAGGCAGCATAGTTATCAACCATGATTTGGTTAAAAACTAAGCATGCAGACTCAAATCAAATCAAACACATTAGACACAAACAGCGATACAGTTCTGGAAAATCCTAAGGTTAAAATGAAATACTGACCGCAGACAAACCAGAGAAATCAGACTCGTAGAAATGATATGAACTCAATCATCTGGATGACGATATATCCATCATACACTGCATTACGACGAGCCACAAGATGAAATCTAATGACGTTTGAAGGTCCGTATCCGACATCTGATATGAAACTAGCCATGGGATCGAGTTTTTTTTTTTTTTTATCTGATTATGCAAAGTGAAAGAGTTAAATGAGCGATTTCCTTTTACCTGAGTTGATTAAGAATTTATTCCTAACTTTAAACATATCATTTGAAATATCATGTGGTAGTTAATTTATTGTCATCATTTGCTCAGTTTCAGGTTCGTTTTTGTCCTTCTGTCATGGAATGTTTATTTGATTTCATGACTCATTGCATGTATTTTGTACAATTATGAATCTCCATTGACTTACCAGTCCATGTCATGAAGCGCCTGCTTTTAATTTGGTCTGTACCACAAATAAAAATTGAAACTGAGATCCTTTAAGAGCAGTGAACACATGAATGAGAAAGGGGATGGGTCATACCGCGTTTTAAACGTCAATGTCAAGGGCAAAGACCTCCATAAGTTTTAAGCTGCAGAAACGTGAATTTACCGCGAGTATACAAGAAACCCGCCTTATATTTGTAAAAGAAACCTTTGACATATGTAAGTTTGACTTTTCTTGTGGTTCGCTGTTCTCATAAATCATTCCTGGATTAGGTCACGACATTCTATATGTTCGAATTGCCTGTATTACGCTAGCTGAATACGGCAAATTAGGCAATATCACTCCCACAAAGGCCAGACAAGTTTATGGACTATAAAAGAACATTATAGGAAATCAATGGTAGACTTGCACTCAATATCCTAGCATTTTAGCAATGCACGCATTGCATTTGAAAAATATAATTTCTTTTGTACACTCATACAGTGTTATGGTTTCGAGCCAGAAGAGTGCTTTGTCGAAAGAGTGCAGTTCAAGGTCGTTTGACATGCAAAGACATCCAAGCCAACTGGAACCACCACAACTAATTTGAATAAAATATATCTTTTAAGGTAGCAGTATTACATGTTATCGTTTGCTTCGAGGGTTTACTTTCGCGCTTCTCTGACAAAATAACTTAATAATTAGTTCAAACATTATCACGTGTTCTGAATACATGTATGTACATGTAACGCTATGTAATTCTTGTCAAAACTTAATCAAATGAGCCGCCCCATGGGAAAACCAACAATCTGCGTAGGCGAAAACAAAGGCGCAGATGATCAGCGCCTTTGTTTTCTCTACTCGGATAGTACAATTCCTCCTCTACTTAACTACAAAATTTCAAGCTTCTAGCCTGCTTCTGTAGCTCTACAGCTCGGTTTGTGTCAGACCTATTCGGAAACCACATTGTTGGTTTTCCCACGAGGCGGCTCAAATGGTACAAACAGTTTATCACACCCCTCCCTGTATGACATTCTGATAATTTCAATGATATGCTGTCTTCAGTTTAGAATTTTGGAGATTTAAAGCTACTATAAGGTTGCGGTATAACCAACTCAATTGATTTTTCAAAATATTGATTTTTCCGACGTTTCAAGTATGGGAGTAGGGTTGCAAAAAAGACTCGCATAATTTTGTCATCCACTTCAAGTTGCAAATGTTTGTATGCTTTTGGTCCAAAATAGTCTGCATTGCGTAAATATTATGACTTTTGAAAGCATTCTAGGTGTATTTTTGTTCAAGACAGGTATGTTTCAAAGAATTAAAAAAATCCAAGCCAACTGGAACCACCACAAGTAATTTGAATAAAATATATCTTTTAAGATAGCAGTATTACATGTTATCGTTTGCTTCGAGGGTTTACTTTCGCGCTTCTCTGACAAAATTACTTAATAATTAGTTCAAACATTATCACGTGTTCTGAATACATGTATGTACATGTAACGCTATGTAATTCTTGTCAAAACTTAATCAAATGAGCCGCCCCATGGGAAAACCAACAATCTGCATAGGCGAAAACAAAGGCGCAGATCAGCTTCGCGGTAACCGCTAAGCCGATCAGCGCCTTTGTTTTCTCTACTCGGATAGTACAATTCCTCCTCTACTTAACTACAAAATTTCAAGCTTCTAGCCTGCTTCTGTAGCTGTACAGCTCGGTTTGTGTCAGACCTATTCGGAAACCACATTGTTGGTTTTCCCATGAGGCGGCTCAAATGGTACAAACAGTTTATCACACCCCTCCCTGTATGACATTCTGATAATTTCAATGATATGCTGTCTTCAGTTTAGAATTTTGGAGATTTAAACTACTATAAGGTTGCGGTATGACCAACTCAATTGATGAAGCAAACCTTTTTTATGTACATTTAATATAGTTCCGCACCTTCTTTTTATGTGATGCGTGTATTGACCTCTTGGATGAGCGAGTGAAAGGTTACTCTAAACTGAGCACGATTTCGATACGGTACTGTACATGTCGCTGTGCTTTTACCCATATAAGGTTGGAAACGTGTCCGGTCTTTGTTTCGCGAATGCTTCTCGTCTTATTGGAAAAGGTCCCTCAGGACCTTTTCCACAGTGTTTACTTTGAATATGAAGAAAATTCTACCCATGATCGACTGATCTCTCTCAATTACGCGTTTTGTCACATAAAGCGCTTAATAAAAACTAGTGAACCCGTCTATACTGACTAGACAGTTAACTGCAATCAATTAAATTTATCCATTTTTGACACTCCCCGTCAAATAGCGGTAAAATCTAGCAAGCAGTCTCGATCGTGGTGACTGCTTATCATAACGCATCTAGGTTTAGATCGTAGATACCCTGACGAGGGGTACAGAAACTATAGGAACTCTATATGGCTGACTTTTAGTCCATCACATCGGTCCTATGGGTCTGTTTCTGGGAATGTGGCTGCAGGTCAAAATTCAGAACTCTGTCACACATTGACTGCACCGCAAAATGGTTTTTCTGCACATCGACATATTGATTGTAATCGTGTTCCCTTTAGTATTGGCATTGGTTCCATAACATCAGAAATTTTGGTCAATGCCTTGAGTGACAGATACACACACTGGTCATAAGAGAAACGACATACATGAAAAGGAAACGAAATTGAAACGTATGAAAATCGAAATTAATGACAAACCAGAGAATCAACAACACTAGCTGAAATATAGAGCAAAAGGAATCTCTTATAACAAACGGCTGCTGACCTTTTCATTGGTTTCTTTTTAAAGAAGCCAACTTGTATATGTTTGCGTCCAACGTGCAGATTATATTTTCCTTTTGGTCCTTTGAGATCAGCGAGGATATTCTGAGAAATCAGACATTTTTATCGGTTTAGATTCATTGTCTAACCAACATTTAATATATTTGTCTCACTTTGCATCGACTACTCTTTTGAAAGTTGCAAAATTATAGTAATTTTCATGGGCTCCATGTTGCCAAATCTAAAGGCCCATCTCCTTTCTCATTAATATGTTCACTAACCTAAGTCTTAATCTTTATTTGCACGTATTGTCCATTTCGACATTTCTGTTCGTAACTGAAATATCGAGGAACGTTAAACAGATTTCTTCTCATCTGAACGTATTGATTTACTGTTATCAAATAATAGTCCCCAGTCTTCCAGAAATTGGAACATTATATGTGTCACTCCTATTGTCATTTTAGACATTGGATTCTAGAGAACTACATGTAGTCTTAGCGTAAAATTACATATTACAGTGTAAGATATTTAAGTTTTTTTCATGAAACTACATGTTATGTTTCGAATCGGATGCTGCATATACTTTACAAAGCAGCATTCTAAACCATAAACACTGGACAAAAACCGCACAGCCATATTTTCAAATTCTCAATCAGTTGATTTTGGTATTGCTGAGTGTTTCTAGTTAAATTATAAGTATATTTAGTCATGCTTTCAAATTCAGTTGATTCTTGTATTTCGACCAAGTCTTCCATCTATGCCCCTATGTTCTTTTGTAGACAATACACTACTACTGTAACAGCGTTCAGCTTGCATAATAAAGGCAATTCGAATGTTGAGTATGCCGTGACTTAATTCGACAATGATTTTAAGAAATCGCAGTCTAATTTTTAAACATGCATTCTTACATTCTTACCTCGGTTTTTGGAGTGGGAATCTCTTTCTGATTGCGACTTTTCCTGATCTTTGCCTACTTGTACCTTTTTACAATATTTTCCCTGAGTATAAGTACCTTATTGTCAATTTAGTTTTTGGAGTAGGGTCACTGAGGAGGCTTAAGGATATCAATTTTATTTAAATTTGCTGTTACAGCAGTTGGTGCTGTGTGGTATGGCGGCCCTAAACAGTCTACCCGTACATAATACATAGTGCAGATTATATTTTCCTATTGGTCCTTTGAGATCAGTGAGGTTATTTTGAGAAATCAGAAAGTTATTATCGGTTAAAGTTCATTTTTTCTATCAACCTTTCATATATTTGGCCCCATTTGGATTATACTAGTATATACTCATCAAAATAAGTTTTGCACCAGTTAATATTTTTCTCATTTTAAAACAATGTCTAGTATAGATATTTTTCAAATAAACTTTTAAAACTTAATACCATCTTAAAGGGCGCTGGACTTCCTGAATGACAATTCAACAATTCTTCCTAAAAAGATTAAATAAAAATGTGCAAAAATGCATGTTTTTGAAAACACAAAAATTTGGGATGCAGCAAAAAGCCGACATCTTTATTTCTGGGCTTCCAAACCCGAATTCGTCTCACATCCTCATTCGAGATACTGAAAGCAATCATTTAAAGCAAAAAACTAAAAATTGAATTTTTTTGACAAAAACACTATTTTTGACCAAACATAACGATTTTTGAGATTTTGTTTAAATTCTAAGATAAAGCTTAGTAACTCATTTCTCCAATAAAATGGGTTGTTTTTCTTTCAAACACAGCATGCAGCACCCATTTATGTTTAACTGGAGGTGCTGGTTTTCAACCCATCCAAATTCAGAATTTTTAAAAGCTGCATATCAAAAAAGTACTCATGCAACATCTTTGACACGAGATTGCCTTTAACAGAAAGAAAACAGGCGGCAGGTTTTGGTGTCTAAACACCTCATAGTGATCCAAAATTGAAATGAATTTTGATTTTACTCAATTATTCCAATATTTATCATTTTTTTCTCAAAAATTGCAATTTTGTAAAAAAAAATGATTTTTTACTAAAATTTTGAGATATTTTAAATTGTTTTTAGGCATTATCATTAGCTTTGGGGCTCTTGTGTGTAAATTTGGAAACAAAAATGTGTTCTAAATGCTGTGGCATTTTTTTGTGGATTTTTTTCGACTTTCCCATTTTCAGCATTTGCAGAAAAAGGGAATTTTCAATTTTTCCTAAAATCGTTTCCGCAACAATTTTTGGTCTTATCACACATATTATCAAACTCTTTCAGACTGTGCAAATTCAAAATTCTAGGTTTAAAATTTGTTAGTTAAAATGTCACTTAAAAATATGAAAAAATCTAAATGGTGCAAAACTTCTTTTGATGAGTATATATCGACTATCCTGTTGAAAGATGCAAAATAAAAGTAATTCTATTTGGCTCCATGTTGCCAAATCTATGGAGTGCATGCTTAAAGGAATGGCCCTTGCATGTCGTTCTGATATGGCCGACAAGATATCTAACAATGTTGTCTGACCAGATCGGGATGATTTTTCGTATACTATTGATTGTCCACTCTCAGAATATGGCTTGATATTAAAATAATTTATTATGACTTCCTGGCATCTTTATCACGACTTAATACTTGAATAAGATTACGCTTTTTGTCCCATAAACTCTGTGCCCGTGACAACTTTACGAGGAATTTATGTAGGACATAATGGAAATGATTTAACACAAATAAAAACAAAAACTAAGATCCTATAAAAGCAGTGGGCATATTAATGAGAAAGGGGTGGGTCATACCGCGGCTTCGACTACTCAAGCCTCTTCAGTTCCAGTTACATTAGAAGAATGACATACCACCAGGTTTTTATTATAAATTGTTTCATGCATCTCAAGGGACAACCTTAGCTTATATTTTATTGTATCATAGCAATCATTCTTAAATTATCTTCGTTGCATATTCATGAAATTTAATGAAAACTGTAAAAAAAAGACAGAAAAATCGTTAAAACCCCAGAAGTAAACTTTCAGGCCCAAACTATCATTGTGTCACTTTGTTATTGACCCAGTAAAATCAAATGACAAATTTATTGGTATCATGGGCCTATATGAAAATAATCTCATCTGCATATTCATGAATATTAATAAAAATGTCGAAAATCTAGAAGGAAAAAACAATTTACACATTTGCGTATTTGCATGATATAAACTTTCATAGTTTCAACACCCATCCCTAGTGCAGTGTGATTCTAAAGAATAGGGTGTACCTACAAAAATAGTCATATTCCAACAATAGCATGCTCAAGAATACTATAATTGGTCTCATAGGAATGCATGGACCTAGCAATTTAACCTAAATACCTATTATTCAAATCGTTGAATTTGCTTATTCATGAGAATTAATGAAACACATAATGAATGGGAGAAAAATTTTGAAAAATAGGGGATATACTACAAAATGACGTGTACCAGAGCTGTTTACAAACCCAGGATGCTGAAAGAAGTATCAAATGAAGCTATGCCAATGTATTATGACCCTAAAATCTGATGGATGGTCTGAGTTACAATTTCATGAATTTAAATGAAATCTTCATAAATATGAATGAAGAGGTGGAACAATTTAACGGGTAAACCTACAAAATGACTTCGGCAACCAAAAGCCCTAACATGCTGAAAATTGCTAGGACAATATCATACCGTCCTGTACTACAAAATATAAGTCATTTGATTTCCTTTGTTTCATTAATATTAACAAAACCTATCTAATGAAGACGAAAATTACGGAAAACTAAGGTGGTATACATGGAAAAGCACATGTATCTTCGCTACTGATAGACCTAGTGAGTTATAAGTAGAACCAAATGATTGCTATATTCTATAACTATAATCTGATACTAGTATATAAATTATAAGCTATTTCTTTTGTATGGATAATAATGAGATCTATATAAATAAGTGAAAATCAACGAAACACAAACGGGGTATATCAACAAAAAGGCTTATATCTCGACTTCCAATAGATGTAGAGAACTCAAAATAGCATCAATTCATAGCTAGGACAACATTTTATTGCCATGTATTCAGATATACAGGGAATGCGTGCTGGCAACCAAGATTCAATAAATTTTGTTGGCGCACATGCTTCAATTTTCTGCCAATACTACAAATTTTCAAAATTTTATGTAACATAAATTTACAAAATTTAAAAAAAAAACTGATGGGTAGGCTATCAGACTCAATTGTAATAGTGCATTATCCTTGCTTTCTATTGGTACCATTTTCAGCGCCCTAAGGAAATTGACAGCTGCGATATAGACCTGGTATGCCCCTTCCTTTTTGTTTATTTTTCTCTTGTTTATAAAGATATCATTAATGCCCACACATTTAAAATCACTGATGATTTATATATTTGATGTATATGGTTATCGAACATTGTCCTAGCAATCATTTGATACCAATTATAGCTCTATAGGGCTATCAGTATACATGATATATTTGAATTTCTATGTATACCGCCATATTTTGTCCGTAATTTTCATCTAAATTCGAAAGGGCTTGTTAATATTCATAAAACAAAAATTCAAATGACATATATTGTTGTGTATGATGGTAAACTATTGTACAAGCAACCATTTGATGCCATTTTAGCATGTAAGGATTTTTGGTTGCCGAGATGCAAGTAATTTTGTAGATTTACCCATTCAATTTTTCCACTTTTTCATTCCTATTTATGATGTTTTCATCGAAATTCATGAAATTGTAACTCAGATCATGCTTATGTCAGACTTTAAGAGTCATAGTGCATTGCCATAGCATTCATTTGATACATCTCTTACATTTTTGGTTCGTTAACAGCTCTGGTACAAGTGATTTGTAATGTATACTCCATTTTTATCAATATTTTTCTTCGATTTCTTGTGTGCTTTATCAATTTTCACGAATAATCAAACCCAACGATTTGAATAATAGGTTTTAAGGTTAAATTGCTAGGTCCTTGCATCACTATCAGAGCAATTATAGTATTCTAGAGCACGCTTTTTGGTAAATGTGTATTTTTGTGAGTCCACCCTATTATTTATGATCACACTAGGGGTGGGTGTGGAAAGGGGTGGCACGGTGTGGAAGTGGAAACTATGTAATTTTATATCATGCAAATGTGTTCAGTGTTGTGGACAATATTTTATGACATTGAGGTAATTGCCCTGGCCACACTGTCAGCCATGAGAATTTGTTTTAGGGATGCAAGACAGATCTTATAACCCATCTTAACCTTTGCAATGTCTATAGTTTTTTCCTCATGTTTTCTCTTTTCTTGACATTTCTACTAATATTCATGAATATGTAAATGAGATAGTTTTCATTTAGGCGCATGACATCAATAAATTTTTCATATGATATTACTGGTTCAATAACAAAGTGTCAGAATGATAGTTTGGACCTGAAAGAAGCCTATTTATGTTTTTTTTTACGATTTTACTGTCATTTTTAATGTTTTCATTAAAATTCATGAATATGCAAATTAGATAACATGCATTACTTACCATAAGATGAAAGGAATATGTCTAAGCTTTTCCATGAGACCAGGTTTAATTGTTTAGATTAAGTAACAGCGTATATCTGATCAATTTTGTATGTACACCCCCATGGTCAAGAATCCCGTTGACGGTTGACATTGGAAAACATCCATTTTTGCATATTGTAAACAAGTTTATCGTTGAGGACAAAATTTCTTTGCATTTCGGCCCTAATGAATGATTTGGCTCCCATAAAAATTGCCCTAGGGGTTGCAAGGCAGATCAAATTGCCCACCCGGGGTAAAATACATGTATTCGTATTTGTGTGTATAACTGGATGGGTGGGGTAATTAGGACTGCATAGATGTGGCATAAATAATACATGGACGTGTTTCTAGACGTAAACATATGTCCCCGTAATCGCATAGGTGTGCAAACAAGTTCTTAGCAGTAAAGAACGAGTTTAAGGATCATTTACATAAAATTCGTTTTACCTATGTCGCACGTTTTCTAAAACAGTTACAAAATGGGGTGGTTGTATAAAACGCTTGCTCCCGAAAAATTGCTACCACAATTTGACCGTACGACGTGCCTAGAAATGTTGTAGAAGGATAGTTCTTATCGTCTATACAGTCAAACCTTTTCTGGCGGATAAGTTGTGCGGATCGAATTTTTAAATTTCTAGCCCCTTGACTACTAGATGTAGCTTGAAAAAGGCAAAACAACAGTGATCAACATTATCCGTAGCATAATCAACGTGATTGTTAGACGAATACAATGTTCAAATTCAATAACATTTGCAATATTTCAACGTTATTTGTATGCATCAAACAGGCTACATTTCAAGAATTACACGTTTTTGTTTGCTCGCCCGGTTGCTGGATAGTGGAAAATGTGGGTATGCCTGTTTGCTGGTCTAAAAATACAGTATGCAAAAAGAAAGACGCAGATCAGCTGCGCAGTAACTACACAGCTGATTAGCGCCTTTATTTTCGCTACACAGATAGTACAATTCCTCTTCTACCTAAATCCGAAATTTCAAGTTCTAGTCATTTTCAATGACTGCACAGGTCGACTTGTGTCGTACCCAGAAGACCGGTTTTCTCGCGTCGCGGCGCAGATAATGTTGATCGTTTCTGAAATGATTATGAAGTGAGTTTGCTCTCGGCTACGAAAATACTTATTCTGATGAAACACGCGCCCATATTTGATGCATTAGCTGGCGTCCAAAATATGTCTCTGTCATACAACCTTAGATGTCCTGAGAACTTTTTTTATTTAACAAGACATTCTTGAGAGGACCACTGCATGTACATAAAATAATAATCACAAGTCAGACGCCAATTACTTTTGACTGACACAGCATTACAAACAAGCAATGGTGTAGTTCTGGACAATCCTAAGGTTTGATAAAATATCAAAAGCAGACAAATCAGAGTCATATGAATAATATGTACCAGAACAATTGGATGACAGTCACTGGACATAACTGTTCGTCATTTTCTGAAAAATCCATAGGCTTCATGTGAAATGTAGCACACCTTGTGAAAGAGTGTTTTCTGACTATTAAAAGAGAAAAATGCGCGATTTCCTATTTAAAAAAATGAGGCAAACTTATTTCTTACTTCAAATTATAATTGGCCAGTTCAAGGCTGAGTATTTTTGCTGAGTCTCGACATGGTTCACGTCTCATTTTAAAGAACCCTTATTTACTTTAATGACGTTGGCATCCATGACGTTTGTCATGTCCATGACGTTTTTTTTTTTTTTTTTTTTTTTTTTTTTTTTTTTTTTTTTTTTTTTTTTTTTTGTCCGCTCCACCTCCCCTTACGGACTCCAGATTTTTTCACATGTCGTGCTATATATAGCACATATATATATATATATATATATATATATATATATATATATATATATATATATATATATATATATATATATATATATATATATATATATATATATATAGTTATAAACGAGATATTTACACACATAAAATATGATAAATCTATATACATCAAATAATCTATGGCTTGAAATCTTTTATTTCTAAGTTATAGGATATGAACAAAATAATGTTTTTATATATAAGGGTACAGAAAAGTAATACATTTATAGATTATACATGTATATATTAAAAAAAAATAATATACTATTAAAAAGTTGTTGGTCAGTTAAATTTATTTATTTATTTATTTATTTATTTATTTCCTTAGTGTAGAGACTGATGCTGACGTGGATCTGGGATACTGTTTAAGGTTCTATTTAGTTAAAATGACGTTTGTCATGTATTTTATATGATTATAAATCTCCCACCGTGCAAATAAGCGCATGCTTAAAACACCGTCTATACCAGATGATGGTTTAAATGCCAATGTCAAGTGCAGGAAACTGCAGATTTTGGACCTTTAGAAACGATAAAAATAACAAACACGCACCAGATACCGATATTGTACTTGTGAAAGAAGCCTTCGACATATGTTTGTTTGACTTTCCTTGCGGCTTGCTGTTCTCATCGATCATTCCTAGATTAGGTCACGACATGCTCAGTATACGTATTGCCTTTATTACGCTAGCTGAATACAGTAAATTAGGCAATATCACTCCCACAAAGGCCAGACAAGTTTATAGTCTATAAAAAACATTAAAGGAAATCAATGGTAGACTTGCACTCAATATCCTAGCATTTTCAGGATCACCGAACAGCAAAGCACGCACCCAATGGCTTGCATTCGAAGAATACGTTTTCATGCATCTCAGAGGACAACGTTTACTTATAATTTGATGCTATATAGCAATAATTCTGGCTTTTGGCTGTCAGATTAAAACGCTGAGAAAGAATGTTTTTCTTTATTGCGTTTCCATATATAACTTCTAGAGCTGCGCCTTATCGAATATATATAAGCGTCTTAGAAAGCAAAAATTGCTGTCAAGAAACAGCTTATAAGATACCCGAAATAACAAGCTGGTTATAAAGTACAGGTTAACGATCGTGCCTCCGACACCAGCGTCGTATTGATAGACCTAGATTTTGTTCGAAATAGGCAAATCAAAAACAGTTTGTGAGTATTCGTTAGAACCACCTCTGGAAGCAGAAGATAATTTGACAGAAAAAGCAAGGAACAGATACGTCACATGGACAGAGAAGAAATACATGTACGAAGAAACATAAAAGTGAGAATAAATCGAACACGCTTTAAAGCTGAACTTTAATTGTTTACAAGGTTGCGATCACGTGACCTCTTCCATCCGTGTGGCGGCTCTTAAAAGTCTCCCCGTACATCATTCATAGTGCAGATTACATTTTCCTTTTGGTCCTTCGAGATCGGCGAGGGTATTCTGAGATGTCAAAAAATTGTTATCGGTTTAGCTTCATTTTCTTACCAAGGTTTAATACACTTGGCCCCATTTGGATTATACTAGTCTTTGTATCGACTACCCTATTTGAAAAATGCAAAATTACAGTAATCTCTTTGGCTTCATGTTGCCAAATCTATAGGGTCACTGAAGAGGCTTAAGAAGCCGAAACCGCGGCGTAGTCCATCCCCCTTCTCATTAATATCTTCACTGCTCTTAAAGGATGTCAGTTTTATTTCTATTTGCTATTACTGCAGCAGGTGTTGTGCCGTGTGGTGGCACTTAAAAGTCTCCCCGTACAATATCCATAGTGTAGACTATATTTTCCTTTTGGTCCTTTGAGATAAGCGAAGGTATTCTGAGAAATCAGAGTATTATTATCAACGTTTAATATATTTGGCACCATTTGGATTATACCAGTCTTTGTATCGACTACCCTATTGAAAGATGCAAAATTACAGTAATTCTCATTGGCTCCATGTTGCCAAATCTATAGGGTCACTGACGAGGCTTAAGTAGCCGAAACCGCGGTATGACCCATCCCCTTTCTCATTAATATATTCTCTGCTCTTAAAAGATCGCAGTTTTATTTTTATTCATCTTCTGCTCAAAAATCGAAAGTGTCGAAAGTGCAAGAGAAGAAAAGAAACCTGTTTACCGCAACAAGGAGAAATAACTTTCTTCTACAAACAGCAAAAAATCAAGGCCGAATTAAAATAAACAGAACAACAACAGAAGCATCGCCTTGGCACGAAAAGTAATATAAAATAACAGAGGAGGGGGTCTTAAACAGGGCCATCACCTCACCCTCTGTTTCTGAAGTGATTCACAACATTTAGCTAGTTGTTCGGTGCCCGTGGCGAATCTCTAACTACTCAATGAATCAACACGGACAGACAAATAAATTATGATTAACACCATGATGAATCAAAAACGGGGACTCACAGATATTTCTTAACTTCATGATTGTATCAGATACATTTCAGAATTTCATGTTTCAATGTAACCCGTTCTCCAAAAATGATCAACGCCGTGGGTTTTGGACTTTAAAATGATATTTTACTTCTGAGAAAGATAATATATTTATGTTTAAAAGAAGAATTATTTGCCTAATACAATTACATGTATATAAGTGATGTGAAACACAGCCAGTCTATGTGATATTCTCTATTTTCTCCCTCTGTAAATGGAATGTGTGCTACGACACGTGTGACCTAAAACACGATTTTAAGACCATATTTCAACCTCGTTAACTGGCAACATCACCTGACAATTTTACTCTAAAAAGCGTCATCACGCAAAGTGCATATTTTATTTTCCACGCACATCAATAATTGCACAGGAAAGGGTCTTTTTAGATGATATGAACTGGGACGAGGACGTGATAAGTCTTTTGTACGTCATAGACTGAGAAACATTTAGCAACAAAAATGCAAACGTAATAGATGGATAGCTAAAGATTGAATAGAAGAGTTATAAACAGTGGTGGTTCTTTTTGTTTTATGTCTTGGTATTTAAAATTTTTTTGTGCTGTTGGCACTTTATGTATGTTTTCATATTTTTAATTAAGTTAAGGTAACTGAGTGGCCACCTATTTGGAAAATAGCTGCTCATTCGGCTTACGATATGTTTCATGGTATAAGTGCCTGATTGTTAGTTTGGTTTTTTCCCACCTCGGTTTTTGGAGTGGGAATCTCTTTCTGATTGCGCCTTTTCCTGATCTTTGCCTACTTGTACCTTTTTATAAACAGTAAAACAAAGCCCAGCGGATATTTCTCGCTTTGGCCTACATCACAGAACTTGGTCCAATAATTATGTCGACCACATTAGCATCTAGTACATAACCGGCGTCTAATTTCGCGACGTCTAGGTTATGAGGAAAACGTAATTACCCGGGGGAGTTTCACGTGGCAAACAAAAGACATCAAAGTCAATACTTTGTCATCTTTTAGAAATAATTATGTTCCTAAGGGAAGAATATTAGTGTGCTTTTTTGATGATTTTGAATAAGTTTAAATATAACTATTTGCTGACATGCAACGATTTTGGCCGACATTATTTGTGACCATTGGTCATTCTAGTTTACACGTCATGACGTCTGTGTTTTCCGCAGATATAGCTCGGCAAATGGGTCACTGTATGGGCGGCAACTTTAATATTCATATCTGGGCGTGGTCGGCTAGTCCATCTGTTCAAGTAGGGAGATAATAGAAAAATCGAATTCAGTCAGCCTATAGCGCTGTCACATATTTTACCGTTAAAGATCAGCTACCTGTTTTGTCCAATCCAGTAAACTAGACAAACTCGGATTTTCATTCTAACGGACAACATGTGAGTTGAGTCTTGTAACTGTATACCTTTAGCTTTTACCTAGGTCAAAAGTAGACCATACCCAATAACGTATTCATAAGGTAACGCCATACAGTGACCTATTTGCCGAGCTATACAAGATAGCCGACGCTTAAGAACTTCTGTGTGTTTTATTTGAAATTTGATGCTTAAGGTTAAGCGGCATCTTATGTTTTAAATCATGCTCTACGCCACACTTTTCATAGCAAGTAGTAAAGATTGAAAGAACAGGATATTGATGAGAAAAAAGTTTTGAGTTAAGATAAATACAACTGAACTTTCTGTGAAACAATAAATGGAAGGGACATTTTCCCTTAAGAATCGTCATTGGAGATCACTTGACCAGGCTCTTGTGTCCATCCCTTTAATATTATATAGCTCTTCTTCTCTGCATTTCCATGTCTATTGAGGCTCATTACATAAGGGACAGGGCATAAGAAAACCTAGTGCCCTGACAATGACTCAGAATACAGGTAGGGACCAAAACAGGAAAAATCAATATTGATTTCAGAGGGAGGCAGTTTTATTGCACAGGTTATCAGGGACCATAAAATCAATAAACAGTGGAACTACAGGTATTATCCGTTAGGGGCCTCTTTAATCCCCCCAGCAGAGATGTGATAATCACCTCATTATGACAGTCCTTTGATCTCTGGACCATATTGCACCATTATGGGTCATTAACTGAATAAACATGGGTACCCCTATTAGCTACTTCAGAAGTAGGTCTTTAAACTTATTACTGGTCTAGATTAGATTTCGCGCATCTTTAACTTGGTGACCCAGATAAAAAAGTTCTTAGAATAAATGTATTCCCGTATAATATTCCCGCGTGGATAAAGAATGTCTGCGGTCGTCACTTTCAATAATAGGCGTTTAGACAATAGATGGGCACTCAATGTGTCTCCCTTATTCTATATTCCCATGGGTATTATTCTTAGACAAAATGCGTATGTCGTCATAACTCAGTCGGTGTTTCCACGAGCTCAGTGTGCAAATTGAATAAACATCGAAAGAAGGTCAAACGCTTACAATCTATGGGGTGTCTTTTTGAATGTTTGTCATCATTGGAAAATCGCCGGCCGAAAAATAAAATAATGATTTGGATTTATGTTTGTAGGACTCACAAACTGGGCCAGTCCCTTAAAGTGGGCCGATCCCAAACTCTAGGCCAATCCCACAAACTGAGCTAAATTCAGTGCTGCTTTCCACAAACTTGACTAATCTAATAAATAGTACGAAAATCATTTCAGGAGTTACAATAAAATATATTCTCACATTCTCACTGTAGAATTTACGCCGAATGTTTGACTGTATTGTGGATTTTTATACATATTTCAACTAGTGGTATGCGCTAAAACGACGTTACGTCGTCTAACGTCATGGTTACAATGCTTAATGTAAAAATCAAACGGCGTTGTAACGTCGAAAAGTAAAAGTAAAGGTAGGCAAAGATCAGAAATGGCACAATCAGAAAGTAACGTCTCGCTAAGCCACTCACCTAAATAAAATTGGCCTACTTTGTCGGAATTCAAAATATTGTTCAGCCCAGTGTGTAGGATTGGTCCGGTTTGTTGAAATTTACCAAGTTTGTGGGACTGGCCCAGTTTGTGAATCTTGCATGTATATTAAAGTTTCAAATATAATAACTATTGCTTTATTTCAACCTGCATAAATCGTTTCAACACTTGTTACGCCTTTTTAACAGTTAGTGCATCAAACAGTAGTACAGTACTACAAGATTTGGCTCGCCTAAACATTCGAATAATATGTATATCATTTCTGTAATGATCATTACGAAAACATGCCCATATGATATACAGTAATTTTTTCAGGTCAAAAATCGATAATTTTCAGAGGAAAGTTTTTGATATTTTTCTTATTTTTTCTCAAAACATAGATTGTGGGTACACGTTAGAACCGCCTCGCCGAGGCGGTTCTAACGAGTACCCACAATCTATGTTTTGGAGCAAAAATAAGAAAAATAGGTATACCCCTGCATACCCCAGTTTTACTATATATAAGTGGGGTTTAAGGGGGTATTCATTGCACGGACATGTTTTCCTGATGTTATTCAGGGACTTTTGCTCTCGAATACGAAAATATTTATTCTAATGGAAATGTATATTTTGAATTGAAAAAGCGTCTGTAAAATTAATACAGCAGAGTAAGCAGACTTAACGTGACTTCAACCATCCCAATTGTAAACATCGTTTAATAATATTCAAAATAAATTTCTTAGAAAGACATACATGTAACTCAGACTTACACTGTTTATACATGTACATAATAAAACTTCTTCTCCTGATCTCGCGTTTTAAGTTTTCTGTTATGTTTTATTTTGTTAATTATTATTATTATTATTATTATTATTATTATCATTTGAGAGTTTTGAGAGCTACGCGTCAAAACACTCTTTTGATTCACACACATTAGGCACAAACAGCGATACAGTTCTGGAAAATCCTAAGGTTAAATGAAATATTGACCGCAGACAAACTAGAGAAATCAGACTCGTATGAATGATATGAACTCAATCATCTGGATGACGATATAACCATCATACACTGCATTACGACGAGGCACAAGACGATTCGAGAAAAAAAGTTATCTAATGACGTTTGCAGGTCCGTATCCGACATCTAATCCGAAACTAGCCATGGGATCGAGTTTTTTTGCAGGTCCGTATCCGACATCTGATTATGCAAAGTGAAAGAGCGATTTCCTTTTATCTTAGCTGCTTAAAATTTATTGTCAACTTTTAACCTATCATTTGAAATATCATTTGGTACATATAGTTAATTTATTATCATCATTTGCTCAGTTTCAGGTTCGTTTTGTCCATTTATTTGATTTCATGACTCATTGCATGTATTTTGTATGATTATGAATCTCCCTTGACTTACCAGTCCATGTCATTAAGCGCCTGCTTTTAATTTTGTCTATACCACAAGAAGTTTAAAACGTCAATGTGAGTGCACATTACGAACACATGTCTATGCACTATACAGTGATTTTTTCAGTACGAAAATTGAAAATTTCATCGCAAGCATTTTGAAATTTTTAATATCTTTGCTCAAAATATTGATTGCGGATACACGTTAGAACCGCCTCTGTATACCCCAGTTTTACTAAATAAAAGTGGGGTTTAAGGAGGTGTACATTTCACGGACATGTTTCCCTGATGAGAGGTACAAGTAGGCAACGATCAGGAAAAGGGGCAATCAGAAAAAGATTCAAAAAAACCGAGGCGGGAAAAAAAACCAAACTAACAATAAGGTACTTATACCATGAAAACATTTCGTAAGCCGAATGAGCAGCTATTTTCCCAATAGGTGGCCACTCAGTTACTTAAACTGAACTAAAATATGATAACATACATGAGGCGCCAACAGCACAAAAAATTTTAAACACCAAGACATAAAACAATAAGAACCACCACAGAAGTATCGCTTTGGAACGATCAGTAATATAAAATAACTGGCGGGCTTAAACCGGTTTTACAGGTACCTAACCTTGGTACCCTCCGCTTCTGCAGTGGTTCAAAACATTTAGTTAGTTGTTCGGTCCTCGTTGTGAATCTCTAACTAATCAATTAATCATCATGGACAAACAAATAAATCATGATAAATTCCATGATGAATCAAAAACGAGTACTCACAGATTTAGTGAGCTGCCCGACGATGGATATTCCTAGGCGCCCAATAACTTACCAACTCCGGAGCAAAAGAAAAACACCAGTTGAACGCCAGTGGGCCAAGTAAAAGACAAAAAGCTCCGGCCCCGCAGAGAGACCTGCATAAGCTTCAGAAACGAGAATTCACCACGTGTATACAAGAAATCCGCCTTATATTTGTTAAAGAAGCCTTTGACATATGTTAGTTTGACTTTTCTTGTGGTTCGTTGTTCTCATAAATCACTCCTGGATTAGGTCACGACATTCTCAATGTTCGAATTGCCTGTATTACGCTAGCTGAATACAGCAAATTAGGCAATATCACTCCTACAAAGGCCAAACAAGTTTATGGACTATACAAGAACATTATAGGAAATCAATTATGGTAGACTTGCACTCAATATCCTAGCATTTTAAAGATCACCGAACAGCAATGCACGCATTGCATTTGAAAAATATAATTTCTTTTGCATACTCATACAGTGTCGAGACAAAAGAGTGCTTTGTCGCAAGAGTGCAGTTCAAGGTCGCTTGACATGCAAAGACATCCAAGCCAACTGGAACCACCACAACTAATTTGACTAATAATATATCTTTTAAGATAGCAGTATTACATGTTATAGTTTGCTTCGAGGGTTACTTTTGCGCTTCTCTGACAAAATTACTTAATAATTGGTTCAAACACTATCACGTGTTCTGAATACATGTATGTACATGTAACGCTATGTAATTCATGTCAAAACTTAATTAAATGGTACAAACAGTTTATCAAACCCCTCCCTGTATGAAATTCTGATAATTTCAATGATATGCTGTCTTCAGTTTACAATTTTGGAAATTTAAAGCTATTATAAGGTTGCGGAATGACCAACTCAATTGATGAAGCAAACTTTTTTCTGTACATTTAATATAGTTCCGCACCTTCTTTTTATGTGATGCGTGTATTGACCTCTTTGATGAGCGAGGCAAAGGTTACTCTACAGGTGCGTTCACTTATTAATATACCCCTGCGATATTCAGAAATAAGTTTTCTTGTTTTTGAACAATCGTCACTGCAAAAAAAATGGACAACTGGATGAATTTGTTTATATAATGTGTTAAGTATATCTATGAATATTTACTCTGTATATAAAACTTTAAGATTTTGTAATGTTGTATGCCCTAATTGATTACATAACATATGGAGCCAAATTTTTAACTAAATCGAGTTTCAAAGGTTCCACAAGGAATCAAGGTTAATGATTTGAAATTTTGTTTAAAAATTATGAAAGAATAACCATTTATGTACATATGCTGAAAATTTGGTGTATTTATGAGCACTATTAACAAAGTTTCGCCCTAATTTTCATTCATTGTACATTTTAGAATTTCATGGTAAAGCGGTTGTTACAATATAAAACTTAGCATGTCAGAGTTATTTTGCAAGAAAAATAATATTCTATCAGGACGGTTTACTAGTGGGTTCCTTCATGAGGTAAGCATGTCTTAAAGTACTGTGAAGTCATCCATGACTTTGTATTCTGCCAAAACGTGGGTTGGCATTTCATGATATTTTCCTACGCACCGAGGGGCTAAGTGGGCTAAATTTATTGTGAGGTAATGACTCACATCTCCTCTTCGTGATATTCCAAACATCTTCTATAGTGTTTAAGTCATGGAAATTAACATGCCAATAAAGGATGTCAAATAATTGTATTTATGCAGGCATTGTTCTTTGTATTTATCCTTAATCCGCAAAACACATTGTTGATATTATAAGAATGTCTGTCTTTGAGTATCCTGGTGATTCCCTTGACTTAAAGCCCATACAAGAGGATTTAAATGTCATGAGTACCAGCAGTGAGAAATAGCCTAACTATAAAAGTTGTTTTGTGAAAATCCCAGTCCCCTATGGTGTTCTGTGCCGAGAAAACAAACCATGGATTTGGCAGAATACAAAGCCACAGGTGACTCCACAGTGCTTTAAAGCATGCTTACGTCATGAAGAGACCCACTAGCAATCTTTGTTTGTAAAACACTCCTTACAGAATATTAGTTTTCTTGCAAAACAACACTGACATGCTTAGTTTTATATTGTAACAGCCGCTTTACCATGAAATTCTAAAATGTACAATGGCTGAAAATCAGGGTGTAACTTTGTTATGATATTGCTCATAAAGACACCAAATTTTCAGCATGTGTACAAATATGGTTATTCTTTTATAATTTACAAACAAAATTTCAAATCATTAACCTTGATTCCTTGTCGAACCTTTGAAACTCGAATATTGGCGAAGTTTTAGTTAAAAATTTAGCTCCATATGTTATGTAATCAATTTAGGCATACAACATTACTAAACCTTAAAGTTTTATATACAGAGTAAATATTCATAGACATACTTAACACATTATATAAACAAATTCATCCAGTTGTCCATTTCTTTACAAAAACAAGAAAAGTTGTTAACTTATTTCTGAATATCGCAGGGGTATATTAATAAGTGAACGCACCTGTAAACTGAGCTGTACCGTCCTGTTTATCATAATGAGGCTAATGATAGCATTTTTACATGTTTCTTACATCTCTCTTAATTTCGATACGGTACTGAAGCATCGTAGCAGCATACTGTACATGTCGCTGTGCTTTTACCCATATAAGGTTGGAAACGTGTCCGGTCTTTGTTTCGCAAATGCTCCTCGTCTTATATATGTTTGCGTCCAGCGTGCAGATTATATTTTCCTTTTGGTCCTTTGAGATCAGCGAGGATATTCTGAGAAATCAGACATTTATTATCGGTTTAGATTCATTTTCTAACCAACATTTAATATATTTGTCTCACTTTGATAATACTAGTCTTTGCATCGACTACTCTGTTGAAAGTTGCAAAATTATAGTATTTTTCTTGGGCTCCATGTTGCCAAATTTAAAAGCCCATCTCCTTTTTCATTAATATGTTCACTAACCTAAGTCTTAATCTTTATTTGCACGTATTGTCCATTTCGACATTTCTGTTCGTAATTGAAATATCGAGGAACGCTAAACAGATTTCTTCTCATCTGAACGTATTGATTTACTGTTATCAAATAATAGTCCCCAGTCTTCCAGAAATTGGAACATTATATGTGTCACTCCTATTGTCATTTTAGACATTGGATTCCAGAGAGTTAGTCTTAGCGTAAAATTACATATTACAGTGTAAGATATTTAAGTTTTTTCATGAAACTACATGTTATGTTTCGAATCGGATGCTGCATATACTTTACAAAACAGCATTCTAAACCATAAACACTGGACAAAAACCGCACAGCCGTATTTTCAAATTCTCAATCAGTTGATTTTGGTATTGCTTAGTGTTTCTACATGTAGTTAAATTATAAGGATATTTAGACATGCTTTCAAATTCAGTTGATTCTTGTATTGCTGAGAGTTTATACTTAAATTGTAAGAATATTTCGACCAAGTATTCCATCTATGCCCCTATGTTCTTTTGTAGGCAATACACTACTACTGTAACAGCGTTCAGCTAGCATAATAAAGGCAATTCGAATGTTGAGTATGCCGTGACTTAATTCGACAATGATTTTAAGAAATCGCAGTCTAATTTTTAAAAACATGCATTCTTACAATATTTTCCATGAGTATAAGTACCTTATTGTCAATTTAGTTTTTGGAGTAGGGTCACTGAGGAGGCTTAAGGATCTCAATTTTATTTAAATTTGCTGTTACAGCAGTTGGTGCTGTGTGGTATGGCGGCCCTAAACAGTCTACCCGTACATAATACCTAGTGCAGATTATATTTACCTATTGGTCCTTTGAGATCAGCGAGGTTATTTTGAGAAATCAGAAAGTTATTATCGGTTAAAATTCATTTTTCTATCAACCTTTCAAATATTTGGCCCCATTTGGATTATACTAGAATATATCGACTATCCTGTTGAAAAATGCAAAATAAAAGTAATTCTATTTGGCTCCATGTTGCCAAATCTATAGGGTCACTGAAGAGGCTTGAATAGTCGAAGCCGCGGTATGACCCACCCCTTTCTCATTAATATGCTCACTGCTTTTATAGGATCTTAGTTTTTGTTTTTATTTCCATTATGTTCTACATAAATTCTTCGTAAAGTTGTCACGGGCACCATTACGAAAACATGCCCATATGATATACAGTAATTTTTTCAGGTCAAAAATCGATAATTTTCAGAGGAAAATTTTAGAAATTTTTCTTATTTTTGCTCAAAACATAGATTGTGGGTACACGTTAGAACCGCCTCGCTGAGGCGGTTCTAACGAGTACCCACAATCTATGTTTTGGAGCAAAAATAAGAAAAATAGGTATACCCCTGCATACCCCAGTTTTACTATATAAAAGTGGGGTTTAAGGGGGTATTCATTGTACAGACATGTTTTCCTGATGCAGAGTTTATGGAACAAAAAGCGTAATCTTATTCAAGTATTAAGTCGTGATAAAGATGCCAGGAAGTCATAATAAACTATTTTAATATCAAGCCATATTCTGAGAGTGGACAATCAATAGTATACGAAAAATATTCCCGATCTGGTCAGACAACATTGTTAGATATCTTGTCGGCCATATCAGAACGACATGCAAGGGCCATTACTTTAAGCATGCACCGCTCCAGTTACATTAGAAGAATGACATACCACCAGGCTTTTATTATAAATTGTTTCATGCATCTCAAGGGACAACCTTAGCTTATATTTTATTGTATCATAGCAATCATTCTGGCTTTAGGCTGTTAGATTAGAACGTTGGTGAAGAATGTGTTTTCTTTTAAATTATTGTTTTTTTCTTTTTTCGTAGATCACATCGAAAAATCTTAGCGGCATAGAAAGCGACAATTGCGGACGAGAAATAGGCTACTCAACAAAACTGTCTGGATATAAACGATCGCGTTCTTGCCATTGATATACCTAGATTTAGCTTGAAAAAGGCAAAACAACAGTGATCAACATTATCCGTAGCATAATCAACGTGATTGTTAGACGAATACACTGTTCAAATAGCTGTTTAAAATAGCTGCTCATTCGGCTTACGATATGTTTCACGCTATAAGTGCCTGATTGTTAGTTTGGTTTTTTCCCACCTCGGTTTTTGGAGTGGGAATCTCTTTCTGATTGCGCCTTTTCCTGATCTTTGCCTACTTGTACCTTTTTTTCAAATTCAATAACATTTGCAATATTTTAACATTATTTGTATGCATCAAACAGGCTACATTTCAAGAATAACATGTTTTTGTTTGCTCGCCCGGTTGCTGGATAGTGGAAAATGTGGGCATGCCTGTTTGCTGGTCTAAAAATACAGTATTCGAAAAGAAAGACGCAGATCAGCTGTGCAGTAACTACACAGCTGATCAGCGCCTTTGTTTTCGCTACACGGATAGTACAATTCCTCTTCTACCTAAATCCGAAATTTCAAGTTCTAGTCATTTTCAGTGACTGCACAGGTCGACTTGTGTCGTACCCAGAAGACCGGTTTTCTCGCGTCGCGGTGCAGATAATGTTGATCGTTTCTGAAATGATTATGAAGTGAGTTTGCTCTCGGCTACGAAAATACTTATTCTGATGAAACACGCTCCCATATTTGATGCATTAGCTGACGTCCAAAATATATCTCTGTCACACAACCTTAGATGCCCTGAGAACTTTTTTATTTATATAACAAGACATTCTTGAGAGGACCACTGCATGTACATAAAATAATAATCACAAGTCACACGCCAATTACTTTTGACTGACACAGCATTACAAACAAGCAATGGTGTAGTTCTGGACAATCCTAAGGTTTGATAAAATATCAAAAGCAGACAAATCAGAGTCATATGAATAATATGTACCAGAACAATTGGATGACAGTCACTGGACATAACTGTTCGTCATTTTCTGAAAAATCCATAGGCTTCATGTGAAATGTAGCACACCTTGTGAAAGAGTGTTTTCTGACTATAAAAAGAGATAGAGAAAAATGCGCGGTTTCCTATTTAAAAAAATGACACAAACTTATTTCTTACTTCAAATTATAATTGGCCAGTTCAAGGCTGAGTATTTTTGCTGAGTTTCGACATGGTTCACGTCTCATTTTAAAGAACCCTTATTTACTTTAATGACGTTGGCATCCATGACGTTTGTCATTTCCATGACGTTTGTCATGTATTTTATATGATTATAAATCTCCCACCGTGCAAATAAGCGCATGCTTTCAACACCGTCTATACCTGATGATGGTTTAAACGTCAATGTCAAGTGCAGGAAACAGCATATTTTGGACCTTTATAAACGATAAAAATACCAAACACGCACCAGATACCGATATTGTACTTGTGAAAGAAGCCTTCTACATATGTTTGTTTGACTTTCCTTGCGGCTCGCTGTTCTCATCGATCATTCCTAGATTAGGTCACGACATGCTCACTATTCGTATTGCCTTTATTACGCGAGCTGAATACAGCAAATTAGGCAATATCACTCCCACAAAGGCCAGACAAGTTTACAGTCTATAAAAGAACATTATAGGAAATCAATGGTAGACTTGCACCAAATATCCTAGCATTTTCAGGATCACCGAGCAGCCAAGCACGCACCCAATGACTTGTATTCGAAGAATACGGTTTCATTATTTTTTCAACCCATTTTCTGCAACTTTTCAGAAAATTTTAGTAATATTTAGGGGGTAGGGTAGATTAAACTTGAATATTACACATCTTCAAATTAATTGCACTAGTTCGATGTTTATTTTAGCTGCAGTATATGTGTACATGGTCTTCTAGGTCAGTCTTTCTGTCTTTTGTGTGCTAGTTTAAAAATTTTGGGTAGTTTTATGAAATGGGCTTTAAGAAACAAAATAGCCGAAAAATTCTTAAAATGGCGATTTTCAAGTTGTTGGTTCTCTCTTATATGCAAACTACCCTATATATTTCTTTGTTTTATTCGAACAATATTACCAAGTTCCATGTTGTGTGAAAATACAAGAAAAAGTTTGAATCCACAAATATGGGTTTGGCACATTTCAAAATATCGATTTTTCCGACGTTTCAAGTATGGGGGTAGGGTTGCAAAAAAGACTCGCATAATTTTGTCATCCACTTCAAGTTGCAAATGTTTGTATGCTTTTGGTCCAAAATAGTCAGCATTGAGTAAATATTATGACTTTTGAAAGCATTCTGGGTGTATTTTTGTTCAAGACAGGTATGTTTCAAAGAATTAAAAAAAAAAATAATTAATTTTACTAAATTTAAAACGTGGTGTTCAGAGGTCTCATTCAGGGGCCTGTAGCTTGAAAAAATGCACACTACCCTATGCTTATTTTGTTTTCAAATGTCTTGTGTTGTATTTTGGAATCCAAAAAGAGAGGTTAGAAAAAAAGTTTGAATACTTTTTCATTGGCAGCGAACATCCTTAAAAGAAGAATTATTTGCCTAAGACAATTACATGTATATAAGTGATGGCATCAAAGATGTAAAACACAGCCAGTTTATGTGGTTTTCTCTATTTTCTCCCCATGTTTATGGAATGTGTGCTGAGAAATGTTTGACCTAATACTCGATGTTAAGATCATATTGCAACCTCGTTAACTAGCGACATGACCTGATAATTTTACCCTCAAAAAGGGTTGTCACACACACTGCATATTCTATTTTCCACGCACATCAATCACTGGAACAAGTCTTTTTAGATGATATAAACAGGGACAAGGACGTGTTAAAACTTTTGTGCGTCACAGACAGAGAAACATCAAGCAACAAAATGCAAAATAAATAAATTGATAGCTATAGATTGAAAAGAAGAATTATAATAAAAAAATAGGTTCAGCAGATATTTCTCGCCTTTGGCCTACATCACATAAATTGATCCATTTATTATGTCGGCCACATAAGCATATAGTACATAGTTGGTGTCTAATTTCGCGACGTCTAGGTTATGAGGGAAATATAATTACCCGGAAGAGTTTCATGTGGAAAACAAAAAACATCAAAGTCAATACTTTGTCATTTTTTAGAAATATTTATATCCCTAAGGACCGAATATTAGCGTGCTTTCTCAACATTAGCTTCCTGGGAAACATAATTAGCTTTAAGTATTGCTGATGTTGAATAAATTCAGATATAACTGATTTATGATTTGCAAGGACTTTGGTCGACATCATTTGTGACCATTGGTCATTCAAGTTCTCTGAACCGGGGTCACAGACAAACAGATGTGATCAATATGGTTTTCGCAAAGGCCTTTGACAAGGTGCCACACAGGAGACTACTCTATTACCTGCTCTACGACGGGATTAGAGGATCTACTCACAAGTGGATCGGTTCATGGCTCTCTGAGCGCTTTCAAAAACTGGTGTTAGATGGCCAAACCTCAGATTCAGTCCCTGTACTATCTGGTGTCCCTGTCATTTTCTTGATTTTCACAATTGATCTTCCGGACAATATCAGGTCATCCGTTCGCCTCTTTGCCGATGATTGTGTTCTGTATAGGAATATTAAAACTCTCACAGATTGCCAGATCTTACAGGATGACCTGAGTAGCCTAGGACCGATTGGCAAATGAAATTTAATGTTGCCAAATGTCATTCAATGAGGGTGACCCGGCAATCAAACACACTTTAAATACTCACTGCATCAACAAACATTGGAACAGGTTCAGGCCGCCAAATACCTTGGAATTACTATTACTGACAACTTGGAATGGGGTCAACATGTTTCTGAAATTTATTCTAAAGCAACTTAGACTTTGGGTTTTCTTCGGCGCAATTTGGCACTTGCACCTCGGCATACGAAGGAAGTTGCATACCAAACATTTGTTCGCCCTCAGCTCGAATATGCAGCTCCTATTTGGCATCCCTATAATGAAACTGAGACCAAAAAAAAGGCAGAGAAAGTGCAGAAGACAGCAGCCAGGTGGGTCTGTAGGCGATGGCATAATAACAGTAGCGTCGATGACATGCTTGATGAACTTGATTGGCCATCCCTGGAGGACCGCAGGCTTAAGTCTTCCTTAACTTTCTTTTACAATATTCATTCCGGTACAATGTCCATTGACAAAGATAAATATTTGACCCCGGCACCCAGACTAAGATATACCAGGGCATCTCATGATTCACAGTACACAAGATACATGTCCTCAAGTGATGCCCTGAAGAATGTATTCTTCCCAAGGACTATTCCATTGTGGAATAATCTTCCTTCTTCGGTGTTCGCATCTAAGACCACGGAAGAATTTAAGACTCTTACTTAAACCAAGGGTCCAGAGGTATACGTTTTAGTATGCCTCTATCTAGCTTCTTGTAAATAGCTTGGCCCATCCCGAATGTTTCCCCCCATTTTGCTAAATTCAAAATTTAGCCACCCACCCCACACCTGATGTGATGATCAGAAATTGATCAACTCAGTATCTGAAGAAAGAAAGAAAGAAAGAAAGAAAGAAAGAAAGAAAGAAAGAAGAAAGAAAGAAAGAAAGAAAGAAAGAAAGAAAGAAAGAAAAAGTTTACACGACATCTTGTCTGTGACTTCCACTGATAAAAAAATGGTCGACGCTTTAGAACTTTAATAAGTTTCGGCTGAAATTTGATCTTTATTGAAACGACATCCGAAAATTAAAATCATCTTTGATATATATCCGGTCACACATCCCTAAATATCAAACTCTAGACTGGTACACTAGTACACTAAATGCATATAAATGCTAATAGTTATATCACGTTTTGAAAAAAATCACATCACAAAAATTCCTTGATAATATTTATATTAGATTTGGGACCAAGTTATACAGACAAATTGTTGGAATTCCGATGGGTACAAATAGCGCACCTCTCGTAGCTGATTTATTTTTATACTGCTACGAAAGAGATTTCATGGATTCTCTTAACCATGATAATCAAGCTGATGTTATCGAGGCTTTTAATTCCACATCTAGGTACCTCGATGACCTTTTGAACATTGACAACCCTTATTTTGAAGGTATGGTCAATCAAATTTATCCACCTGAACTTCGGTTGAACAAAGCCAATATCTCAGATACCGAAGCCCCCTTTTTAGATCTACATCTTTCTGTTGCAAATGAATTTGTTTCTTCTAAAATTTATGATAAGCGCGATGACTTTGATTTTGATATAGTAAATTTTCCTTTTTTGGATGGTGACGTTCCTCGTCGTGCTTCTTATGGTGTTTACATTTCGCAACTTATTAGGTTTGCTAGAGTCTGCAATCATGCTACAGACTTCAACGCTCGAAATAAATGTTTAACGGCAAAACTTCTCCGACAGGGCTATCGGTATCATAAACTTTGAAAAACCTTTTCTAAATTTTATCGTAGACACTATGAATTGATTTCCAGATATAGTGTTGGATTAAAGACGCTTTTAAGTGAGGGCCTTTCGGAACCTGAATTTTATGGTGACTTAGTTTACAAACTTAAGAAACTTATAGGAATTAATGATTTTTCTTTTCAGTTCAGAAAAAATCATAACACGTTACAGACGTATAGGTTATAACTTGAATGTTATGCGACAGTCTGCATGCTTAGTTTTTAACCCAATCATGGTTGATAACTATGCTGCCTTCTTTAATTGCACGCCGGTGGGTCGGGCGTCAGACTCAATGATGGCCCCGACTTAAAGCTATTCATTTTAGTTGGTTGGGGCCGGAGCTCCTTGTCTGTTGCTTGGCCCATCGGGGTCCAACTGGTGTTTTTCTTTTGCTCCGGAGTTAGTAGGTTATTCGGCGCCCAGGGATCTCCATCGTCGGGCAGCTTACTCAATCTGTGAGTCCTTGTTTTTGATTCATCAGGATGTTTATCATGATTTATTTGTTTGTTCTTGATGATTCATTGACTAGTTAGAGATTCACCACGAGGACCGAAGAACTTACTAAATGTTATGAACCACTGCAGAAGCTGAGGGTGAGGTTAGGATCCTGTAAAACCGGTTTAAGCCCGCCAGTAACTTTGTGTTACTGATCGTTCCAAGGCGATACTTCTGTGGTGGTTCTTTTTGTTTTATGTCTTGGTGTTTAAAATTTTTTTGTGCTGTTGGCGCCTTATGTATGTTTTCATATTTTTAATTAAGTTAAGGTAACTGAGTGGCCACCTATTGGGAAAATAGCTGCTCATTCGGCTTACGATATGTTTCATGGTAATAGTGCCTGATTGTTAGTTTGGTTTTTTCCCACCTCGGTTTTTGGAGTGGGAATCTCTTTCTGATTGCGCCTTTTCCTGATCTTTTTCCTCTCTGATAGTTAGATGTAGTGTTATCAGGAAAACATGTCTGTCTAATGTATACCCCCTTAAACCCCACTTTTTACTGTGGTATGCAGGGGTATACCTATTGTTCTTATTTTGCTCCGAAACATAGATTGTGGGTACTCATTAGAACTGCCTCATGGAGGCAGTTCCAACGTGTACCCACAATCTGTGCGTTCAGCAAAAATAAGAAAACATCAAACTTTTTCAGCTAAATATTTTCAATTTTTAAAGCTCAAAATTCTGTTTATTGCTTTTTAAAGCTTAAAATTCTGTTTATTGCATAGGCGAGTTTTCGTAATGAATGTCTAAGCACAAGATGGCAAGGAGAAAATTTCTTGAATTATTTTCTGAGAGAATATTGCATTTACTTTGAGAAAATTTTGGCATTACGGACTTGAACCAGTCTAATCATACTCCTATATTGCATTTAAAGTTTTTAGTTTGTATTATCATTATTATTATTATTATTATTATTATTATTATTATTTGCGAGTTTCTTAATACTCACAAGCTAACTGAGACACCATTACACACAAGCAGGGTGCAGTTCTTAAAAATCCTATTGTTCAATGGTGACACTGACAGCAGAAAAACCAGACACATATGAAATATCTGAACTAGATAATTATTCGTTATACACGTACATTGCATAACGATATGGCAAATAGAATACACTTAGAGAAGAATCAGATCATTAGAGTTTTTACAGGTTCCTAGTCTCAATATTCGAATTGCCTTTATTATGCAAGTTGAATAAACATTTCTTACATACCTCTATCATAAAGATAGAAAAATTCCGGTATTTTAGTGGTGGTAGATAAATCGATCTTACACTGCTGGTTTGGTTGCTCATGCAAGATAAGAAAAGCACGCGATATAATTCGAGCGTTTCTACTGCTTGCAGCAATGGCGTTCACCAAAACTAGCCAAAAGTGACGTTTTTCACAGCGAGTATTCATGAATCACGCTCGTTTTAAAATAAAAACAAATAAAAACTACATCTCTATTGACTTTGACAGCGATTTATTTACATTTGACGTCACATCCGTAATATGCACAACGTCACAAGGGTTAAAGCACGGTACCAGGTTACGTTACCGGTAAAAGGATAAAATCGGAATATGTAAGAAAAAGAATCGATCATGGGTGTTCAGTGGAGAAAGGAAAATCCCAACCCTCGGCGAGCCTCGTTTCCCACTGGAACGGGTGGACCCTCGGGTTGGGATTTTCCTATCTCCACTGCACACCCATGATGGATTCTATTTGTAGTAAATAAGGCAATATCACTCCCACTTTATTGTCTATTAAAGAACATCATAGAAAATCAATGGTAGACTTGCACACAATATCCTAGCATTTTCAGGATCACCGAACAGCAATGCAGGCATTGTATTTGAAAAGTATTATTTGTTTTTCATACTCATACATTGTTACAGTTTAAAGCCAAATGAGAGCTGTGTCTAAGAGTGCAGTTCTATGTCGTTAGACATGCATAGACATCCAAGCCAAGTGGAACCAAACAGATATTCTAACATAGCAATATTAGATGTTGTCGTTTATACAGGTCGCGGACACCAACATGAGAGATCAAATATAAATTTACCGTTAGAAATACAAATGAAATAAATACATTTGACCAATAGGAACAAACACGCCATTCAGATTTCTAACGGTAAATTTCTGACGTCACTCTCATGTTGATGTCCGCGACCTGTACACGTAGATCCAGGACGATCGTAGTAGACTTTCGCCACAGATTTACTGTTATATGACACGCCGCCTGTTTCTATTGGTCAAATGCATTTTCATTCAAATGTATAAACGTGTATCTGTGACGTTAGTCTACTCTGATCGTCCGGGATTTACACTTTTGCGCTTCCGTAACAGAATTATTTGATAATTGGCTCAAAGGTTTTCACGTGTACTAAATACCTGAACCGCTATGTTAACCATGTCAAGACTGAATTAAAATCAGTTTTGGTATGGTTGACATAGCGGTACAAGAAGTTTATCAAACCCATCTATGATATGAGCCACCTCGTGGGAAAACCAACAATGTGGTTTTTGACCAGGTCCGACACAAACCGACCTGTACAGTCACAGAAAAGAGCTAGAAGCTTGAAATTTCGGATTTAAGAAGAAGAGAAAGTGTACTATCCGAGTAGCGAAAACAAAGACGCTGATCAGCTTCGCGGTTACCGCGAAGCTGATCTGCGTCTTTGTTTTCGCCTATGCAAATTGTTGGTTTTTCCATGAGGCGGCTCATGTTCTGGTCGTTTCAGTGAGATGCTGTACTGTGTCTTCTATTTAGAAATTTGGAGATTTTAATGAAGTTCCTATAAGTGACAGAGTGACTTACTCAATTGATGCAGCAAACTTAAAAGTCCATTTAATATATAATAGTTCCGCACCACCTTTTTATATGATGAGTGTATTGGCCTCTTGAATGAGCGAGGCAAAGGTTACTCTTAACTGAGATTTACCGCCCAACATTTTGAGGCTGTAATATTAGCACGTTCAGAAGTTTTATTTACATCTCTCTGAACACATCAAATTGTAAGTTTCTAAATCTGACAGCTAAAATCCATCTTGCTTGTCGCAAAAACAATAAAGAAAATAGCTTGCTATCCCATGAGACACAATTCCAATATTGTGCTGGAGCATCGTAGCTGCAAAAATGTCTCAATGCTTTTATCCATGAAAGGTGGGAAACTTGTCTGGTCTTTGTTAAGTGAGTGCTAGTTACATATCCGAAAATCGTCCATTTCTTCGTTTATGTTTGTAATTGAAATATCGAGAAACGTTAAGCTGATTGCCTCTCATCTGAACGTATTGATTTACTGTTATCAAATAATAGTCCCTTGTCTTCCAGAAATTGGAACATTATATGTGTCACTCCTATTGTCATTTTAGACATTGGATTCCAGAGCCAGACTACGCGCAAATACAGATGATAATATTTTGTATGTTTACGGTCAGGAATACCACACTCTCAACCGGTACCGGTAGAGCACCGGCTTTCTTATCGGCAAATTTCAATATTTCTGTCTCTAATGTAAACAAAACAAATATTACTGCAGGGGGTTGAAATATATTCTGAGATTTCAAAACCAATGAAACCAACAATGCTTCCATTTTATTAAAAAAAAACTTCGTTTGACTTTTCAAGTATCAACTATCGAGGGAAACACAGAGAGAGAGAGAGAGAGAGAGAGAGAGAGAGAGAGAGAGAGAGAGAGAGAGAGAGAGAGAGAGAGAGAGAGAGAGAGATGAGCCCTTGCTTTTAAAACAAACGTGTTAATTGTCCTCTGGTAGACTTGCACATCTTTAAACGCACTATGAGTCTCGAATGGCTTGGACTAGACAACTTGATACACAGATGAAAAGGTACAAGTAGGCAAAGATCAGGAAAAGGTGCAATCAGAAAAAGATCCCCACTCAAAAAACCGAGGTGGGAAAAAACCAAACTAACAATCAGGTACTTATACCATGAAACATATCGTAAGTCGAATGAGCAGCTATTTTCCCAATAGGTGGCCAATCAGTTACCTTAACTTAACTAAAAATATGAAAACATACATAAGGCGCCAACAGCACAAAAAAAAATTTAAACACCAAGACATAAAACAAAAAGAACCACCACAGAAGTATCGACTTGGAACGATCAGTAACACAAAGCTACTGGCGGGTTTAAACCGGTTTTACAGGTACCTAACCTCACCCTCAGCTTCTGCAGTGGTTCATAACATTTAGTTAGTTATTCGGTCCTCGTGGTGAATCTCTAACTAGTCAATGAATCATCAAAAACAAACAAATAAATCATGATAAACATCCTGATGAATCAAAAACCAGGACTCACAGATTGAGTAAGCTGCCCGACGATGGAGATCCCTGGGCGCCGAATAACCTACTAACCGGAGCAAAAGAAAAACACCAGTTGGACCCCGGTGGGCCAAGCAACAGACAAGAAGCTCCGGTCCCAACCAACTAAAATGAATAGCTTTATATCGGGGCCATCATAGAGTCTGGCGCCCGACCCACCGGCGTGCAATTGAAGAAGGCAGCATAGTTATCAACCATGATTGGGTTAAAAACTAAGCATGCAGTCTGTCGCATAACATTCAAGTTATAACCTATACGTCTGTAACGTGTTATGATTTTTCTGAGCTGAAAAGAAAAATCAGTAATCCCTTTAAGTTTCTTAAATTTGTAAACCAAGTCACCATAAAATTCAGGTTCCGAAAGGCCCTCACTTAAAAGCGTCTTTAACCCAACATTATATTTGGAAATCAATTCATAGTGTCTACGATAAAATTTAGAAAAGGTTTTTCGAAGTTTATGATACCGATTGGAGAAGTTTTGCCGTTAAACATTTATTTCGAGCGTTGAAGTCTGTAACATGATTGCAGACTCTAGCAAACCTAATCAGCTGCGAAATGTATACACCATAAGAAGCACGACGAGGAACGTCACCATCCAAAAAAGGAAAATTTACTATATCAAAATCAAAGTCATCGCGCTTATCATAAATTTTAGAAGAAACAAATCCATTTGCAACAGAAAGATGTAGATCTTAAAAGGGGGCTTCGGTATCTGAGATATTGGCTTTGTTCAACTGAAGTTCAGGTGGATAAATTTGATTGACCATACCTTCAAAATAAGGGTTGTCAATGTTCAAAAGGTCATCGAGGTACCTAGATGTGGAGTTAAAAGCCTCGATAACATCAGCTTGATTATCATGGTTAAGAGAATAGAATCCATGAAATCTCTTACGTAGCCGTATAAAAATAAATCAGCTACGAGAGGTGCGCAATTTGTACCCATCGGAATTCCAACAATTTGTCTGTATAACTTGGTCCCAAATCTAATATAAATATTATCAAGGAGATAGGATAAGGCGTCGCACACATTCTGACATGACCAAATGAAGACGTCATTTTCCCCATTTTATGTGATTTGATTTGGATTCAGGTAGCAAACCAGCATTCCGGACAGCTGCATATGTTATCCTGGTAGCATTAAGTACATTGACCGAAGAAGGAAGTCCAATGCCAAAGTTGTATTTCACTTTGGCTCCGAAACCGCGGTATGGCCCATTGCTTTCCTCATTAAAATGCTCGTTGTTCTTAAAGGATCTGTTTTATTTTTATTTCAACTGTAAGCTATTGCGAAGATGTAAACAATACATCAAAACACCTGGAAATTTGGCGAATCATTCCAACAGACAAGTTTAAGCGTTTCCAAAACGCTTGCGATCTCTCAGCACTAATTTCACTGTATGACCACATAATTATAAACACACGGCGATAACCACAGACCGAAAAGACTAGATGACAGCTCGGTTCAACGTGAGCTTTCATACCCGAGCCGACATGCGCTATTTGGTGTGACCCATTCGAAGCTGCCTCGTCCAATCAAGTACGACGGAAGTCGGAAGTCGGTGGTCGATTAAGCCCCACGTTCTGATCTTGATCAACTATATATGCGATCTCCCAACGGGAGATCGCAATAATGTAGTGATACCATGTAAGCTAATGCTGATTTTCATTTTGTGCTCATTTGTTTTGTTGTCTCTAGTACTTTGAAAACGTCAAATACAAATTGCTTCGAGGATCATTACCTCGGTTGCCTTGGATACTAATATATTCACGAATCCTTTATCTGTTCACCAGTATGTCTATTATTGTAAAGCATATAAATCATTTTAGATACAAAGTCTTAAACTTTCCGAAAAAAGATGAAGGAGTAAACTTATTTTGCCAGTTTATGTTGAATCTAATGCACGACGCCCTTGCATGTTTATTATGATGAAGACCCATTGAATAAAAAGGAGACTTAAAGTTTCCAAATTGCAAGTGGACACTTATTCTCGACGTGAGCTTGAGTACTTCATTGCTGGTGCGATGCAAAACTGGTAGCTCGAAGAAACTAACATCAGGTACACATGTTCGTGCAATGTATAACCCCTTAAACCCCACTTTTATGGAGAAAAACTGGGGTATGCAGGGGCATACCTATTTTTCTTATTTTTGCTCCAAAACATACATTGTGGGTACTCGTTAGAACCGCCTTGCTGAGGCGGTTCTAACGTGTACCCACAATCTATGTTTTGAGCAAAAATAAGAAAAAATCAAAACAATTCTACTGAATATTTTTGTTTTTTACCAATTTAAAAATCACTGCATATTGTACGGGCATGTTTTCGTAATGAATAGTGACATTTTTAAACTGGAAGAACAATAAGTACCATGAGAGATTCAATGTTTAAGTTTAAAGCTTTATTTGCTGACAATAAAAATGGAAAATTGACACTTTTTCCAGGAAAGCTTCAAACAATGACTTGTATTTACTTTATATTTCAAAGTTGAAGAAGGTTATTTTGACCTAGTTTAAGGACAAAGACAAAATACAAGCCTAGACTCGTAAGCCATTCAGTGGCGACAGTGGTGCCTAACTATTAGTTGCTTTGTTACAACAGAAAAGGAACCAACCCACGACTCATAATCCGCCGTGTATTTAAACAATTTTTAATATTGAGTTTTATCGGAGGCAAAAAGAAAAAATAAGATGCCCAAGCTGTCCGTGGATTAAATGTAGACACTTATTGTGGACGGCCTTTTTCTTCATATGCTTTTAGTTGGGTTTGGGTGACTGAGTGGCCATCTGTTGGGAAATAGCTGACCAAATATGTTTTCTTAGTATAAGTACCTAATTGTCAATTTAGTTTTTCTCACCTCTGTTTTTGGAGTGGGTTTTCTTTCCGATTACGCCATTTCCTGATCATTGTCTTCTTGTACTTTAGTTGAGCAACCGCGTTTGGGCTCACCTCTATAAAACTTACTTCACTCTTTCATGAAGATACATCGCGCCAATGCTGCAACATTTGAGCCACCTCGTGGGAAAACCAACAATGTGGTTTCCGAACAGGTACGACACAAACCGGCCTGTACAAGCACAGAAGCAGGCTAGAAGCTTGAAATTTTGGAGTTAAGTAGAGGAGGAATTGTACTATCCGAGTAGCGAAAACAAAGGCGCTGATCAGCTTCGCGGTTACCCCGAAGCTGATCTGCGTCTTTGTTTTCGCCTATGCAGATTGTTGGTTTTCTCACGTGGCGGCTCATTTCTATATCTTGCCTGTTATTATGAAGGGGTTAATGCAAGAACAGGTCTTAGTCCATTTTTGTCAAACACTGCGTTTTTTAAGTGCTACTGGGTTCTACATGCGACAATGTACATTATGGTGAATAGCTTGTGCTGCCTTTTACATTTTGTGCGTGTGAAATTTGTATTTGAAAATTTAGACCATTTCCGGTTTTGTCAGACCTAGAAGGAAAACCCGAAGACAGGTTTTCTCGCGTCGCGGCTCATATTACATAAAAACAGAATCTTATGCAAGCCTTGCAAGTCATAAATCAGTTCTATCTGAACTTGTTTAAACTCATCAATACTTCAAACAAATTATGCTTCTTACGATGCTAATTTTGAGAAAACACGCTAATATTCTTCCCTTAAGGACATAATTATTTCTTAAAGATGACATAGTATTGACTTTGATGTCTTTTGTTTTTCACTTGAAACTCTCCTGGGTAATTATATTTTCCTCATAACCTAGACGTCGCGAAATTAGACGCCAGTAATGTACTAGATGCTAAAGTGGCCGACATAATAATTGAGCCAAGCATTGGGAGATCAAAAGTTGTATTTACGAAAACACAATAACACAGCTGAGAATCACATGGTACGGAATGTATACAAACCGATCAAATGATCGGTGACGCACATTGAAATTGTCTCCGAAGTTGAGGTGAGATTTTCGAGTTTTCTCCTATAACGTTTACTTTATTGACTGATCACACGGGGACCCAACTGTTAATCGTGATTATTGATGCGACGTGGAATGTTAATGCATGCTAATATGAAGTTTTGTATGCGTCGGCGATGTCGTTACGAATGCGACGTTCCACATCCTCTGCCCTTGAACGGTAAGTATCACATGTTTTGCTCTCGCGAAAATAAACAAAGCCGAATTTACAAAATCGGCATCCACTATGATCTGCAAAATTCTTCTATGTTCCCACTTGAAGTCAATTGGAATACTTACGGCACTTGTGTTTTTCAGCTAATGGTTTATAAAGTTGACTTGTAGATACAATTTTGCCACGGAAACTCATTACATTCATAATTTCCTTTTGTTTTTCTTTGTCTTGGTCGTAAACTAAAAAGTATAACACAGTCCTGTTTGTGTCTTTGTTGAAATATGTTTCCAAACGGCTTTGTAAATGCACATTTATCTACTGAGCGTGAAAAACAGTAAGATAAGCATTTGTTGTATGCATCGAAGACGTTGTTAAAATTTAATATGCGACACAGAAATGCATCGTGGAAGAATGAGACCGATGATTCAGTAAAATAAAATAGCAAATGTTGCGATATGGAGACAGTTATGCATTTTCTTCAATAAATATTTATAGATACATGTTAAAGCAACCATGGTTTTTATACTGTATTATTACTTGCAGAGACTGGAGAAAATTGTTTGTGCCCGAGGCCGAGGGTTCAAAGTGCTCCCGAAGACTCCACTAATGTTAATGCAATGAAATAACCATAGTTGATCGCTGTTCTTGTATAACACACCATTCCAATGGAAAACTGCCTCGCAACCGCACCTAAAAACCGCATAAACCCCTTTAATTCTGTTGTTCCCCCCCCCCCCCTGCTTATCAGAAATGCATGGAGCCACCCATATCCAATGATCAAAAATTATTTGGTTTATCCTTAGATTCATTTAATGTAAGTAAACATAAGCTCTGTCACTGATATGTCCGAAAATGATTTGCTGTTTCGAGGCAAGAATAAATCAGCTGTATCACACGAATGTTGATAAAGCTGAATCAGAAACCCCATTCTGTGACCCCATTCAAAATAAAAGTGGTATATGCTTTGTAGCTCGCTCAACGAAGTGCATGTAGTCAAATGAAAAAAAAAACGCCATGCTTTTCGCTTGATAAAGGTACTCGTTATGATTCTGCATGTACGTCAATAACATCTGAAAGAGCACAACAAAATGCTAATTCTTCCATGACTCATTCTAGTAGTACGTATCTTCGTCTTCGATGCATACAAAAGATGCTTATCTTACTGTTTTTCACGCTCAGTAAATAATTGTGCATTTACAAAGCCGTTTGGATACAAATTTCAATAAAGACACCCATAGGACTGTGTTATACTTCTTAGTTTACGACCAAGACAAAGAAAAACGAAGTAATGAGTTTCCGTGGCAAAATTGTATCTACAAGTCAACTTTATAAACCATTAGCTGAAAAACACAAGTGCCGTAAGTATTCCAATTGACTTCAAGTGGGAACATAGAAGAATTTTGGAGATCATAGTGGACGCCGATTTTGCAAACTCGGCTTTGTTTATTTTCACGAGAGAAAAACATGTGCTACTTACGGTCCAAGGGCAGAGGATGTGGAACGTCGCATTCGTAACGATCTCGCCGACGCATACGAAACTTCATAATAGCATGCATTAACATTCCACGTCGCATCAATAATCACGATTAACAGTTGGGTCCCCGTGGATCATGCTGATAGATAGATGCAGGCAGTGCAGAAATTAAACATTTATCGAATGAAAGTTACATAAGGAATCCAGGTTATTTCGTTTTAGCAAACACTTCAGAAAAATGATCATATAGTGGCACCCATTACTTCAATCACAATAACATTGAAGTGTTTGCGAAAACGAAATAACCGGGATTCCTATATAAGTCTTTATACAGACATGGACAAGAGAAATTAACCAAGAATGTTTGCATATAAAAACGCACAAAACAAATATTTCAACAGCATTTGAATTTAGTGACCGCATTGGTAGAATTTCATCTGCTGAACAAATTTTGTTTGTCTTTCAACAAATCCATCAATGCAAAGATTTTATCATATGACGCCACTGTATTCCAGTGAATAAATTCATGTAATAAAAAGTGTTATGACCACACGTGTATAAACACTTTTGCGGGAATATGTAACGTCACTGACGACGTCCGTAACAACAATATAAATTTTCATTGAAAATATGCCCACTTTGAAGGCGATAAATTCCTATTTTCAAAAGTCATATAATGAACGAATCTTACCTTCGTGGACATTTCATATGAAATTTATTAAACTCGCCGAAGCCTCATTTTATAAATTTTATATGAAATCATTATTCATGTAAGATCCTCTATTTATGGTGTTTCTGGAAATAGGGCGTCTGGAAGCCTTTCCATATCTACTGATTCCGACATTCTAACTTTATTTATGAATGGCTTTAGATTTATGTTATGTGATTGAAGTGTTTAGTTGTAATAAAGTCGCCAGGAAGTCATATCAGAACATTTAATCATTAAGCCATGTTCCGGGAGTAGGAAATCAATGGAGAAAGGAAAACTGATCGGGTTTGATAACACCGAATTATGTTATGATGCTCGTGAATTTTAGACTTCATCCACGTCTCAAATAGCATATTCTGACGCTAGAGAATACCGGTAATATAGGTTCATCTTATGAGATTAGCCTTGGTTCGGATAAGTCATTGATGACTAAACAATTCAGAAAAAAGTAATTGGCATTACTTACTAGAAGCATATACCCTCTCTCGATAACAGTAAGAGAATACTGATGTTTTGTCAAAAACTAAGCTCTTGTAATAATTCTTTTAATGTTATAGACCGACACCAAAGCTTATGATTCAATGTTAAAACAGTTTAATTTATGTTAGTTGATTTTTACGAATAAAGTTGGAATCTCAGAATTACGAGAAAAACAAGTAGGGAAATGATGACACCCCGACTTAAAGCTTTTCATTTTAGTTGGTTGGGGCCAGAGCTTCTTGTCTGTTTCTTGACCCACCGGGGTTCAGCTGGTGTATTTCTTTTGCTCCGGATTTCCAATAAGTTTTTGGGCGCCCAGAGGGGATCTCCATCGTCGGGCAGCTTACTGAATCTGTGAGTCCTCGTTTTTGATTCATCATGGTGGTTATCATGATTTATTTGTTTGTCCTTGATGATTCATTAACTAGTTAGAGATTCACCACGAATAACTAAATGTTGTGAACCACAGCAGAAGCTGAGGGTGAGGTTAGACGCTTGTAAAATGAATTTAAGCCCGCCAGTAATTTCATATTACTCAGCGTTCCAAGGCGATACTTCTGTGGTTGTTCTTATTGTTTTATGTCTTGGTGTTGAATTTTTGTGCTGTTAGTGCCTTTTGTATGTTTTCATATTTTTAGTTAAGTCTGGGTAACTGAGTGGCCACCTATTGGGAAATAGCTGCTCACTCGGCTTATGATACGATTTCTTAGTATAAGTACCTAATTGTCAGTTTAGTTTTTCCCGCTTCGTTTTTGGAGTGGGATTTTCTTTCTGATTGCGCCATTTCCTGATCACTTCCTTCTTGTACCTTTTTATCGTCAAAATGGAAAAGGTTTTTGCGATTTAAAGAAATTAGGATCAAAATAGCTTTTGTTGTTATGTTTTTATCAATTTGATAAATCAGTTCCTCATATGATGTTTTACCGTCATAGATTGGTTGACGTATTGAATGTCACAGACCAGATTATAGACGCTGAATAATGAGTGCTGATATATATAGGCGATAAACCAAACAAAGATTACAAATATGGAATAGCTTTGAAAATAAATATTCGAACATGACAACTTTCTGCCTTATAATCCTCGGCTTATTTTCACTGATTGCAGCGAAGTGTATAAAGGTGCTGGTTAAAGCTGATTTCGAACGCACAAAAAAGAAGTTTTATCGCGTGCCTTGAGATTTAGAAATAGTCTTTCAATGTTTATATCGAAATATGATTGAAACAAATGATTAGAATTATGTTTCTATCTGTGTCTTCCATATATTGGCGATGTAATAAAATACTTTGAAATATGGTAAAGATTTCGGCATCAAACGTCTTTATGAATACAAATCTGTAACATGGAAATACTTTATAGTTAAAAGCAAAAGCATACACTGTGAAATGGAGAAGGCAACGACGAATGGGCATCAGGTTAACTGCGATGCGCTTGATGGGTTTTCACACTTTTATATTCCTATTCTATGCAACATATTGTTTCTGAGAACAAATGTGAACTATATACAAGCCAAACGTTCTAACCGGCAACTTACATTTTATAAGAGGCCATGTAATGTTTTATTTTCTAGTTCAGAAAATATGTTTGTTTGTTTCAAAATGTTTGTGACAGCCGTGATAAAAAAAATGTTACAGATCTTCCTACAATAAGATTCTTTTTTTCGATTCTGTAAATGCAAAAAAAAGCCACGAGAATACCAGGAAATAAAATAAAACTGAGATCGTTTAAGAGCAGTGAGCATATTAATGAGAAAAGTGAAATCTACTTTAAGCAAGCAATTTGCGTACAAACTTTGTCAAAGGTACAGTATTGGGGACCTTCTCCCCAATACACCGAAACCACACATTTCAAACTACTGATTCATCCATTCTATGCTATACATGTATAGTATGTATTGATTCTCGCCACGTACAGTGGTGTTATGGCTAAAAACCCAAATTAGCCGTTTTAACGGCTAATTTGTTAACGGCTAATTGTAAAATTTCGCGGCGAAATTTTGTGTAAAATAAAAGTCAGCGCGGAATTTCGCCGCGAAATTCCGCCGCGAAATTCCAGTTTTCGCGGCGGAATTTCGCGGCGGAACACGGCGAAAAAAGTTTACCTGTTATTATGCATAAAAATCAAGTGACCGGTGTTTCGCGGTGTTTCGCGGCGAAAAAGACGACAGTCACAAAATTTTTTTTGTTGTTTAAATAATATTTTAAATTGGATGTTTTTATTTCATTTCAAGTTGTATCAATATTTTGTTTACGTCTCAATTTTGTATAATTATCGTTTAAGTCCCGATAGTCACAACAGTTTTATTGTTTAAAGTTCATTTCAATTTGTATGCATCTATTTCTTTTCAAGTCGTATAAATTTTTTGTTTTCTTTTCAATTTTGTATAACTATCGTGTTTTATTCGTACTTTGAAGTTTTTGAGACCCTGATTATTGGCTGAGTGTTTATTTTCACGCTTCTTTTTCAGATAATTCAGACTTACCCGATAATATTAGATCCTATTATCTAGCTTAATTAACAGAAAAAAGCTCATAGCGGCGTTAGCAATTTTCATGGGATAATTGCACACAGATTTATTTGTTTGTATTGAGGCTGGACGTCCCAGTCACCAATTCTTTAGTCATGTCTGGACGGAGCTACCGTTTCCTGGGTATTAAGTAGTACTGTGGGTAATCAATGTGCCTTGCTCAAGGCCACAACACGGTTTCGCCAGTGCGGATCGAAGTCAGGACCTCTCGATTCGGAGTCTGGTGCACTACAACTATGCCACCGCGATCCCAACCCACATATTAATACAAGTCTTTGGATTCAACATGATGAAGCAATCGGTTTCAACTCTGTTTTAGACATTAAATCGCCTGTGGTTAATGACATTGCTAAAAACATCAATGATTTTCGATTACGCCAAGTGGATGCCGTTTCGTTGAAATCAATTTAGTCGAATCGACATTTGGTCGCATACGACCTTCACCGGGTCGATACGATATTCGGTCGAATACGAGCAATACAGCAACGTACATGTACAAAATTGTGTCGAAATTGTAGATGTCTGCTAACCGTTTTGAGTTAAATAGCGTGTTGTGTTCCTTCCAAAATCCTCATGCACGGATGGCTTGGAACACGTACATGCATATCGAATGACAAAACCTCATTGTATACAAGGCGCAATACACTAGAAAAGGGAAGATACTGTGCTTAAAACAAAGTACTGACGTCAGTATATGAAGTTTTCAGTTTATTTTTGAACACATTATACAGTAAGGGCCGTGTACGCACCGTGGCAATATGAGCGCATGCCGCATTAGATTAATTAGAACAAAGTTGAGCGCAGAAGCCTAGTGGTGGATTAAAGGAATTGACCGGAATCTAAATGTCCTGTGTTCGATTCCTACATGTATATTCGTTGGGTTTCGTACTTGAGCAAAACCGGTATACATGTATTACCATGAAAGTGTTGTCACCATGGGACTGTTGACTGTTAAACTGAACTTCGCTAGTTGTACTTCTACAAGGCAAGTGTAATGTATAAATCGATATGATTGCGATTAGTCTTATGCTGGCATTCATATAGGGTGCCCAAATGTCAGTATGCCTCTTTTTGTTTTGTCGTTTTTACATGGTTGAGCTCAAACTAAGTTATCGTAGTTCAGGAAAATTTACAAAAAAAGAAAGTAAGGAATCTAACTGTTTATTTAGCATTACCCTTTAGACAATGTTTGTGCTACAAAACAAGGCACAAAGTTAGTTGGCCCCTGCCTTTTGGGACCTAAACAAATATATAGGCTGCTTGTGCCTCCAGGCAAAACTTATAAGCTATTGACTGACCATCTGATTACTTGTTTACCGCTCAGGCATGTGCCTGCCTAGGAAAAATGGTTTCAATGAAAACCATCTATACATATAAGCAGTATTGGCTTAGAGGGATCGTTATATTTCAAACACGTCCCATAAAATGGAGGCAGCGTCCCGACATGACCATTTCTGTTGATTAGAACGAAATGCATCTATTCAAACAAACAAACAAACAACAAAGTTAGATTCAACGAGCTGGCGCATTACGTTATAATTATTTTCGTCTATCCGTGATTCCGCTATCGTATAGTCTGTTAGCTTCCTATAAAACTGATGTTTTGGTAAATATCTTTAAAACAACAAAACAAATCCTTGTGAGGGATGGTGCACCTTAAATGATTATATTATACATAACTAATCTATATTTTTAACAATTTTTACACTTTGAGATAAAAAGTTTCTTTTGAAAAATGCCCATTTTTATAGGTCATTTTGGCTGTAATGAACATGGGAGTAAGTTTGTTTATATAATAGCCTAGGTTTGACCACAATACCACTATCCTTTGTTGTAAGACTACTTTTAAACAGCACATGGAAAAACTACACTTGGTAAAACCAAAGAACTGACTATTCCAAGGTAAGACTCTGAACAGTCTGTTTTGTTTAAACCATTTGCGCATATGAGAGCAGCAAGGTCACATAGCGACCTACCGATGGTAAGTAGAGACTGATAAGTCATACACAATGCAGTGTACATGGGGGCGGTATCATCATACAGATTTTAAAATGCCATGGATATATTTCGCAAAATGCATTTTAAAATAACTCCTTAATTTCACCTGAGTAGAAAGTAGACATTTGTTTTTTTTTGTTTTCAACAAGGAGAAAAAAGAAATGCCACCTAAAACTGTGCCAGAATAATTGGATGCGAATATATCTATAAATATTTTTAAGTAGAAGTCTGTTCTACATTTGGGACAAAGTATATCTGAAGACTTGTCACGATGACACTGAGTAAAGTGGTTACTTTAAACAACATTGAAAAAGGCATTTGCATTGTTTAGAATATTTACTTTGTTGAACAGTATACTATTGGATTACTGTCATTAAAATTAATCTGCCTATAGAATTTTCATTGAATGATATGTTTGCATGGGCAGTACCTATAGCTGTTACAATAACTCCAAGTACTCCCCGCCAGTCTGTCTTAAGTTTTTGTATTAAGTTTAATAGACAAAAGCAAGAAAACAACAAGTGAAAGTCCTGAAAATCAGTTTCTAGTTATGTATTGGTATAAAAATAACATTGGAGAAATAAATTTAATTTTATCACTAATAATAAGCCAGAAATTCTGCAAAACGTCAGTTTTTATAGGAAGCTAACGGACTATACCATGTACGAAAAACAATTGGCAAAGTCGCGTTATGCACGTTTTTCATTTCTATACATGTATAATCGTACATATTAATCGTAAATAACGATCTATACATGGAACAGATGAATCATAGTGTTGTCATTAAATTAAAAATTAAATGTTAACATTAACAGGTATTTCGCCGTGTTTCGCGGCGAAATAGGAAATTTTAACTTATCTGTTGTAAACGTTAAAAAACGAATTTCGCCGCGAAACACGGCGGAATTTCACCGCGAAAATCGGATTTTCGCGGCGAAAAGATTACCCGATTAAACGTTTAAATTTTCCATTGGCCGGTGAAATTTCGCGGTGGTTTCGCCGCGAAAAATCACAAGTGATCAGCGCGAACTGTGCAAAAGTGGGTTTTTAGCCATAACACCACTGTACATACATGTATATCTGCCTGGCTAACTATTTGCAGGACATCTTTATCAACACACAAGTTACTATACAGCAGGGTGATTGACAATGCAACATAACATTATCGACAAAAATATTTGAAAATTCTAATGTGCGATGTTTGTATGTTTAACAACATTAATTTAATTTTTATGTTTTATGCTTTTATGTCCTTTCAATTCTGACCATCGCAATGTCATCGGTGTTTTTAAACCCCGATGCCAATTTGTTTAGAGCCCGGAAAGTGACTCAACGTTTCCTACGAAATTGCGTAATTCCGTCGAGATGGCTGCTAAAATCAATTGTTCCCAGTCCTGGTATGGTAAGCTTTTGACCTAAGTTACTTTCATCAGTTAAAGCATGACCTCCACTGCTCGTCGGTCCGGTGTCTGACATTGTCACGTCAACGAATTTTCTTGTTATTCTTGTTTTAGGTATCTTTCCCGACCTCATTCTTTGTACAAACGATTTTCTTTTACCAGGTTTCTGAAGACGCTGTTTAATCTGCCTTCCGCCCTTAAGTTTTGGTAGATCAATTGGAGCTTTGTCGGTACCCATTGCACCACCGTCACTTATGAACTGATTGCCAGAATTTGGTAGATCGCCCGGGTTAAAGTGATCACGAAGATTTTGTTTTCCTTTCCATTTTCTCGGCAAAGCTTGTCCTCCCACATGTTTCGCTGCCTCACGCGTTATTTGTTCATTTACTGGAAGTCCATTAAAGCCACCTGTTACCTCTACTTTATCCATAGGGAACTTATTTTTATTCTTAAGCTTTTTCGACTTCTGTCTTTTCAATTGTTTCTGCTTCCTCAATTCATTCTTTGGAAAAGCTAATGCGCCTACATGTTTAGAAGCTTCTTGTTTTATTTGTTCGGTCACTGTACCACTATCTGATACTTGAATTGCGTCTTTTGGAACTTTTCTATCAAGCTTTTGCTTCTTCTGTCTTTTCAGCTCTTTCCTTGGAAAGGCTAAGTTCCCTACGTGCTTGGCAGCTTCTTGCTTAATTTGTTCTGTAACAGCCAAATTGTCAACACTACCTTGCGACACTTGTATTGCGTCTTTTGGCAACTTTTTCATCCGTTTTTGTTTTTTCTGTCTTTTCAGCTCTTTCCTTGGAAAGGCTAAGTTCCCTACGTGCTTGGCTGCTTCATGTTTAATTTGTTCTGTAACAGCCAAATTATCAACACTACCTTGCGACACTTGTAGTTGGTCTTTTGGAAACTCTCTGATCCGTTTTTGCTTTTTCTGCTGTTTTAGTTCTTTTCTCGTAAAAGCTAAGTTCCCTACGTGCTTGGCTGCTTCATGTTTAATTTGTTCTGTAACAGCCAAATTATCAACACTACCTTGCGACACTTGTAGTGGGTCTTTTGGAAACTCTCCGTTCCGTTTTTGCTTTTTCTGCTGTTTTAGTTCTTTTCTCGTAAAAGCTAAGTTCCCTACGTGCTTGGCTGCTTCATGTTTAATTTGTTCTGTAACAGCCAAATTGTCAACACTACCTTGCGAGACCTGTAATGGGTCTCTCTGAAACTTTCTGATCCGTTTTTGCTTTTTCTGTCGTTTCAGCTCTTTCCTTGGGAAAGCTAAATTCCCTACGTGCTTGGCAGCTTCATGTTTAATTTGTTCTGTAACAGCCAAGTTATCAACACTACCTTGCGAGACATGTAATGGGTATTTTGGAAACTCTCTGATCCGTTTTTGCTTTTTCTGCTGTTTTAGTTCTTTTCTCGGAAAAGCTAAATTCCCTACATCTTTGGCAGCTTCATGCTTAATTTGTTCTGTAACAGCCAAATCAGCGACGCTGCTGTCCGATACCATTATACCCTTCTTGCGAATATTTCTCTGCTTTGGACCCATATTAAGCTGCAATTTCCTTTTTTGTTTCTTTTCCCATTTAGTTGGTTTTAACTTTGGCAAGCCATGATTCTGGATATGCTTTGTGCCTTCTTGTTTGATTTGAGCTGTAACTGGTAGTTCAGATAGCTGACCATCTGGTAAATTCAGACCATCAAGCTGACTTACATCAGGTGCCAAACCGCCTAGCAAATTGCCATCGCCTTGCCTTACTATAGCGGCATTGTCCATTTGAGGAAAGATTCTTTGCATTTTCCTCTGAAATTGCCTCCCTTTACCTCTTTGCTTGACAAATCCTTTCTGCTTTTTCATTTTGTTTCTGCCCTTTCCTTCTTGAACTTTTCCATCTTTCCACGGTGCTTTTCGTTTGGATCTTCGAAGCTTCTTTCGACCTGCTGAAAAACAATGTGCAAACTAAATTCTCAATTTCATAAGGATTGATTGAGGATCAAGTAGCGCTTATTTGAGCCACCTCGTGGGAAAACCAACAATGTTGTTTCCGAACAGGTCCGACACAAACTGGCCTGTACAAGCACAGAAAAGAGCTAGAAGCTTGAAATTTCGGATTTAAGTAGAAGAGGAATTGTACTATCCGAGTAGCGAAAACAAAGACGCTGATCAGCTTCGCGGTTACCGCGAAGCTTATCTGCGCCTTTGTTTTCGCCTATGCAGATTGTTGGTTTTCCCATGTGGCGGCTCATTTGTTTCAATGCCAGATAAAAGCGATTTGGATATAGACACTTTACATTTCCGTATTATACGAGTTCGCCGTTCAAGAAATGAATACATATTCACAAGGCTATGGGGTTTCTTCTATAAAATAATCTGGGCACCCATTAGTTGGGGGAACCGAAATCGTATATCTTGCAAAATCACAGAAAAACTGCAAGCGGTATACGGTTGAATTTTTGTACAGTGGTAGCCTGAACAATGTTTGATATGAAATCACTGTATAGAAATGCGAAACAATTAATTTTGTATGGAACGCCATTGATGTGTTAATAATTATAAACTTTCACGCACACTCGCTATGTGAGAATTCGCATTATGTGAACCTAATATACAATGCTAATATCATCTAAGAACTATGTGAGAACTAAAATGCATTTAGATGTATGGGTAGCCGCCTGTGCGCTTATATAGTCATCCAGAATCTAGTGAGCTGTTCTTGTAAGGGATTTACAAGTTTTAAAGTTTGCGTTTGCCTCACATGAGCCACCAGGCTCACGAGGTGTGCTTTAAGGATAGGCACGTACCCGGCGTTCGTTAGCACGTCCGTCATCCGGCTGTCGTCCTTCATTTTCACAGATCTTCTCTAAAACCGCTTAGTCAATCATAAAAAGTGAAACTTCATGTGGAGCATACTTAGAAAGGAGAAACTAAAATTATATAAACGGTCTCGGTCACATAATCAAGATGGCAACCATGTCCATATAAACATTTACAAAGGTACAAAGGTACAAGTAGGCAACGATCAGGAAAAGGCGCAATCGGAAAAAGATTCCCACTCCAAAAACCGAGGCGGGAAAAAAACAAACTAACAATAAGGTACTAAGACCATGAATACATTTAGTAAGCCAAATGAGCAGCTATTTCCCAATAGGTGGCCACTCAGTTACCTAAACTTAACTAAAATATGATAACATACATAAGGCGCCAAGTAGACAATGATCAAGAAAGGTGCATTCAGATAGAAATTCCCACTCCAAAAGCCGAGTTGGGAAAAAACCAAATTAACAATTAGGTACTTATACTTAGAGAACAAATCGTAAGCCGAGTGAACAGCTATTTCCCAACAGACGGCCACTCAGTAACCCAAACTTAACTAAAACTACGAAAACGTACACAGGGTTCAAACAGCACAAAAAATTCGACTCCAGATTATAAAACAAATAGAACCACAACAGAAGTATCGCATTGGAACGCTCAGTTATATAAAACTACCGGGGGCTTAAACCGGTTTTAAATGTTGTGACCCACTGCAGAATCGATTTAAGCCCGCCATAAATTTTATATCACTTGTCGTTCCAAGGCGATACTTCTGTGGTGTTTCTTATTGTTTTATGTCTTGGTGTTTTAAAGGTTTTGTGCTGTTGGCGCATTATGTATGTTTTCATATTTTTTGTTAAGTTTAGGTAACTGAGTGGCCACCTATATATATGGAAAATAGCTGCTCATTCGGCTTACGATTTGTTTTCATGGTATAATTACCAGATTGTTAATTTAGGTTTTTCCCATCTCGGTTTTTGGAGTGGGAATCTTTTTCTGGTTGCGCCTTTTCCTGATCGTTGCCTACTTGTACCTTTTTACAGGGCCATAACCTCACCCTCATCGTCTGCAATGCTTTATAACATTTAGCTAGTTGTTCGGTCCTCCTGGTGAATCTCTAATTACTAAATGAATCATTATGGACAAACAAATAAATCATGATAACCACCATGATGAATCAAAAACGAAGACACACAGATTCTGTAAGCTGCCCGACGATGGAGACAACTAAAATGAATAACTTTAAGTCGGGGCCATTTTAGAATCTGATGCCCGACCCACCGGCGTGAAATTAAAGAAGGCAGCATATTTATCAACCATGATTGAGTTAAAAACTAAGCATGCAGACTGTAGCATGACATTTAAGTTATACTCTAAACGTCTGTAACTTGTAATGATTTTTCTGAACTGAAAAGAAAAATCATTCTTTCCTATAAGTTTCTTAAATTTGTAAACCAAGTCATAATTTGTAAACCAAGTCACCATAAAATTCCGGTTCCGAAAGGCCATCACGTAAAAGCTTCTTTAACCCATCATTACATTTGGAAATCAATTCATAGTGTCTGCGATAAAATTTAGAAAATGTTTCTCGAAGTTTTTGATACTTAAATGATATCTTATTCTCCAGAACCAGTGAATCGATTTTATAAAAAAAAAAACCTGGTACGCAGCATCGGGGACTCTGGTCCATAACAGTTTATAGAAATTATGGTCTTGGGTTGACCTCGACCTATTTAACGACAAGGTTGAAATTGGTAATATGGTTGTTTCAAAGGGAAAAACATAAGATGATTAGAAAGTTTTGTAGCTGGTGCCCTGAAAGTTGGTAGATGCAAACACCTTATCAAATTATTGAAGTTACGTGAGTATTCAAGGTCAAGGTCATTATTTTAACGTGCTCGAAGGTCATTCACATGTTTGAATTAAAACTTATTTTTTTCAAAAATGTTTTGGACAATCAAATACAAATTTTATGTATTCCTTAGGAAGGGAGAAAGAAAAATAAAAAAATGTTTCAGGGCACCTGCCAATGAAAGCCGCCATGACTATAAAAACCCTTCTAAATCTTCTTCTATGGAACAGGTGGACCGATTTCAATGATAATTAGCATGTAACATCGGGGACATCAGCCCATCATTGTATAACGATTTTTGCCGATTTACTAGTACTTAATTCTGATGCATGTTATTCGATAGTTTATAAATCTTTTTTTTTTTTTTTTTTTTTTTTTTTTTCAAGTACTTAATGGGCTACCGTAGAAAAACGCATGCTTTGTCGATATGCATGTTTCAGATACACCATATAATAACATTTTCAACCATATACAATTCAGCTGTATACCTTTCGGGTGCAAGGGTTAGCCTTTTTCACCCCTTGGTTACCAAACTATGTCGTACATGGATGAAAACGACATTCAAGACTGGCCTTGCTTTATTTTGTTTGTTAATGTTTACAAATTGAGGTTTCAAAAAGGAAGTAAGAAAAGATCCCATGTAGTTCATGAAGCCGTGAAAAAGGACAGCTGACTTGTGGATTTGCCAAGCTGCATTGTATCATTCGCTGACGCATTTCGTTTTTATGGTTCATTACGTGTATATCGTCGTAAATCGTGATTTAAATATCACTGCATAACACATCTCAGTCATTTCTTGTGGTTATATGCAATTTAAACAAATCGTGCTAAGACATGGGTGTGCCATCATTTTCCAACACGTAATGCATCTATCGATATTTCCCCAAGATGGCGGGACGGTGGATTAGACATTTACGAAAAATGCCCGTTACTAACCCCTTCATCCGGGCAAAATGTGCATGCAAATTGCCCTTGACGGGTCATCAAATTTGAGCCATTGCATGAAAAAGAACGATTTGGAGTTTCGACCAGGTCCGACACAAACTGGCCTGTACAGTCACAAAAGCAGGCTAAAAACTTGAAATGTTGAAGTAGAGGGATTGTGCTATCCATGTGATGAAAACAAAGACACTGATCAGCTGTGCAGATACTGCACAGCTGATCTGCGTCTGTGTTTTAGCAAATGCAGATTGTTGGTTTTCTGAGGCGACAGCTTAATTCTCAGTTTCAACCCAGGTCAATTTTGTTCCCTGTAATTTGGATATTTTTTTTCATTTAACCACAATGATATCCCCGACGTCCCATCTCTGGTGAAAAAGTTTGGAAGGAGTATAATACCTGCATTTTCAGCATTATAACAATTAAAGTGCATTTCATAGTGTCTGATAATGTTTTTCTTAGATAGTTTACAACTGTTTAAATGTAAATATAATAGTTTCTTAGCACATTTTAGCATTTAGTTTATCGCAAAATGTGAAGCAAACATTTTGAAAATCCGTTGACAAATAAAAATGCTCTGGTAAATCATTTTTGAATGGGGAGTCCCTGTACAAAAGTCTCATGGAAGGGAGGTTAATATTTTCCCGCTAAGATTTTAAATTCTTAGTATTTTATTACGATCGCTCCAAATCATTATACTATATATGTCATAAATGATATACCTGAGACAAAATCTTCACGATCAAATAATTTTTTTCGAAAAATATGCATTTTCATAATCATCGATAATCTCCCTTGACAATGCAAACTCCCTATTCAATAATCATTTTGGCCATATAAATTTTATCTGTTCATCGTTTTTCAAACTTTTTGCAGGTCCCGCTGATCAAGATTTTGACATGAAAATAATTTTCCTGTCGTCCTCCACACGAAAATATTCGGTGAAAAACCATTATCAGAGGCAAGGTTTTAGACTTTAATACAGATACGTGTGGTGGCGGGATAATACAAAATATACAACAATGACAATATATACTGTCTGTGGATTTCGTTTTAATTGAAGTTCTCAATAATATAAATAGAAAAATGAAATAGAAAAAAAAACGAGTCACACAATCATCAATATTCGGCCTCTTGGCATTTTCATATAAACGTGCATCTTAACACAACCATATCGTTTCAACAGCGCTTATTGTCATTTCCAAATGGTAAAATTCCACAATGGTGATCTGTATAGGTAATGTGGTAGAACGGTATTTTTAAAACATAAAAAAGCCAAGAGTCTGAAATGTTCATAAAACAACACCTTAACGGTACTTCACAAAGCAAGCGGTAGAAAACAAAGCTTGCAAGCAGCATAATTGTGTAGCTAACAACCAAATACATTGTTCTGACAGTAAAGCACAACAGTCAAAGCACCAGAATGGGCACATTCATCCGCCATCCCCGCACAATAGCGACGGTTTGAGCGAATGTACTTAATTTTCGGTGACATGCTATGTGGAGCATTGAAAAGCACAAGCAATGCCTTCAAGTTTAATTTGCATTACACAAACATCCTTGCGCATAGTTCATCAAGCAAGGATTACTTCAATGATCATAATGGCCATCACACAATGGCACCAGTTTGATGACGATAAATCACAAGCTTTGTGCATTTATGTACCTCCACGCCGTCCCATCATTGGTCCCCTGTTAAAATTTCTATTCTGATTTCGCCCCTGTGCTTGATTTCGTTGATTCGGCACATTTCGCTGGTTTGGTCCATTTCTTTGATTCGGTATTCTTCCCCCTCCTCCTTGTTGTCGCTGTCGTTGGAGACGCTTGTTTTTTCTGGCCTTTTTTCTTTGCTCTCGTAGCATTCGTCTCATTGCTCTGTCTTTTCCGAAGTTCGTGAGTGAGATCGCACTCATCATGGCTACGTCGACAGTAGGTGGCGCGATATCTTGCGCCGCGCCTGATTTCACTGTTGAACGAGAATAAAATAGAATGAATATATTTTTATCAGCATTCTTTGCTGTTTTGAAATGGTCTGTTATATACTCTCATGACTTGTGACGTGGATAATAAAATTATGTTTCCTTTTCTTCGTGAATTTGTGTATATGTATTCTTCTTTTTTAACATTTATAAACACAATATGATCTGATACATTTTGATATATGAATCAACCATGTGCTTCGACATACAGCATTTTGGTGATTGATTACTAACCATTTGATGGAAACCGTTATGTTCGAAACACGGCATGGACGTCAAATGTTTGGCAACATTAGTAGTACTCTCTTGTAACATAATAGCTTCTTTCGTTGCATCAGTTTTTTTTTTTTTTTTTTTTTTTTTTTTTTTTGGTGTCGGCTCCTCCTCCCCTTAACCGACCCCATGTTTTTTTTACACATCATTTTAAAGAATATATACAATGAATTTATTTACACTAAATACAAGCGTTTAATTTTGAAATTTATGCTTTATGCTTTTCAGGTGAATAATTCTGCACATATTGTAATGTGACTTTCTTTTGTAATAAATATTGATATATATTGGAGCACTCTAATATTTTAGTAGGTAGCATGAAATACTGCAAATTATATATTGATTATTGAAACATATACGTATACAAAAAACACACACACACATACATACATACATGTACATACATAAACATCCATACATACACACATATACATATACATGTACACATACATATATACATGTATACACATATACATATATATACACATATACACACACCTACACACATATACATACATACATATACATATATATATTAGTACAATCGTGAAACTAAGTATGTCGCTATGGCAAATTGTAATTGTTTTTGGACAGTTGTTCGATCCTAAATTGGGATATTAAATACTTATCGGGCTAGCAAGGGATAATTAAGGTATGTTGAATGTATTTGGATGTCAAAATAAAATATCTGATACCGATCTTCAGTTAATTATTCCCTATGTCATGTATGTGAGATGAGTGGCTGAAGTGAGAGTGGGGGTCGTTCGGCATGGGCCATTAAATGAATTATGCTGGACATCATGCTTAATTCAGGGATATCGATGGGTTATTTCGGATATAAACAGGTTAAATTTGGGGCTAAATTAAGGTATTCAAAACTCATTAATTAATTAATTATGTACAGAGCCGTTCACACGATTTATATGTATACATTGAATCAAAAGCCAAAATACTTCCAGGAAATGTTATGCTTGAAACTTTACGGATTCGATAAGAAATAATGATGTTTACGGATTCGATAAGAAATAATTCTTTCGTTGCATCATTATGATTGAACGGTCGTATAATAAAAAATAATAGGTATCGTGATCTTTATACATGCAAAGAAATAAATGAGCCGCTGCATCGGAAAACCAACAATTTGCAGATGCGAAAACAAAGACGCAGATCAGATGTGGCGTAACTGCACAGCTGGTCAAGCTGTGGCGTAACTGCACAGCTGATCAGCGTCTTAATTTCGCTACTCGGATAGTAAAATTCCTCTTCTACATTTATCCTAAATTTCAAACTTTTAGCTCTTTCCTGTAACTGTACAGGCTGGTTTGTGTCGGACCTGGTCGGAAACCCAAATTGTTTGTTTTCTCATGCGAAGGCGTAAATGTTAATACATTTATCTACATACCTTTCTTCAATTTGTCTGGTTTTCCATTTGGATACAAATTCAACCAGTTTGATGGCATCTTATTTGTATCTGTAGCAATTCCTCGATCGCCGGCAGTCCTAACGCTCCCCACAGTTGCAACTACATTTTGACCTTGACTTCGACCTGGTGTGTCCGTAAGCACTTGTGCATTAGTTGGAACCAGTGAATCTGGGAGCCCAAATATTTCAGGTTGTACGAAAGCCAAGTTTGGTCTATCCGCGGGAAGTTGTACTGGTTTATTTGCGGCTTCTATCGTACCCACTGGCAACATTCCGATCGGCCGTACAGGTGGATCAATACTTCCTGTAGGTGGTGCAAAGGGAAGTGGTTCTGCTACTGGTCTCTCAGCTAGGGGTTTCTGTGGTAGAGTTTCCACTGGTACATTTAGAATTTTGTTGTTTGACTGGGGTCCCACAAGAGGCTGATTTCCATTTGGGACGAAGGGTGAAACGACGGATAAATCTGGTTTCATGGGTGTCTTTCCCGATGGAAATCCTGATACACTTGAATCGACAAGAATTGGATCTGGAAGAACATCAATGTCAGACGGACTGTTTAACGTCTGACCGCTGTTTAGATTCACAACCTTTTCACCTTTTGGAAAGAATGTTGATAAGTCCATACTTGCTGTTGGCTTTTCAGCTGGAAACTTCGCAACACTTGAATCGGCGATGTTTGGATCTGATAGAATACCTATTTCAGAAGCGCTGTTCAATGTCTGCCCACTATTTAGGTTCACAACTTTTTCATTCTTAGGAAACATTGGTAAGAAATTTAGCATAAGTTTGTTGTCTCCTACACCTGGATTAGGAGCGTTTGCAGTTTCGGCGGGAAATAATAAGTTCGGATCAACAATGTCGGCGTCAAGATTAACATCTGTAGGAATACTCGGAATGACATCTGCTGGAATGCCCGGATTAACATTTGTTGGAAACTGTGGATTAACATTTGTTGGAAAACTCGGATTTGAACCAGGCCGATCGTTAAACAATGATCCTTGATTCGATGGCAACCCTTGGTTTGTTCCCGGTTCAAACTGGACATTGTCTTTAATTATGACATCACCTGGTAATTCTAAAGCACCAGCGCTTGATTCTGAAGATGGTTTCGACTTCATATCTTTGACTGGTAACATGTTTGGAAGAACTGGCTCTCGCGGTGACCCACCATTTACAACACTAGCGGACTGACTAACCACAGGGTCTTGTACAGTTGGGTTAGATGATAATTGATCTTTCCTTGGTAACTTCGGCTCCTTTGGGAGACCCAATTCAGGTCCAGGAGGAAAACCAGCGTTTATGTCGGGTAAATCAGGTTCTGGGGGTAATCCTGCATCAACAACACTCGCAGATTGGCTGTTCACAGGGTCCATGGGTCTTATATCATTCGCCCATGCAAAAATGTTGGCCATAATGTCACTCGATGGAGGCTCTTTGTCAAAAGGCGTCGAACCTTGTGCTAACACCGAAGCTATACTTACAAACGCTGAGAAAATAATGTTTGTCACCATCTGGAATAGAAAAATATAATGAGGAATTCCGAAGTTCGTCAGTGAAAAACAATAGAAAAGTGCTTAAGTTTATACTGTTTTCATGTTCATAATCTGAATGATGCACTTTAACATCGACTGCGGTTGTCATTTTTGTTAATTAATTCAGTACAAAGTAAGGTAGGTAAAACTAACCATTGGTATTATAAAAGCATGGACATTACACTTTGTGATGCAGTTAACATTTAAGAAATCAACATCCTTATAAATCTTGATAAATGACCGACGCATTAAATTCAATCACCGCTTCTCATATTTCATTCAACTGATCGAGACAGTGAAGGTGCAAAATCCTGCTAAACAATTAACTTTGTGCGTTTCAGTGCAGTCATATTGCAAAGCGTTGTTTTGTGATTTGTATATAAATTATTGTGTTGACATGTGTATATATTAATGCAAAACGCAAATGTATAATTTCTTACCTTTTAATGCCTTTTTGACGATTCTCTGAATCTTTAGATCCGTTAATGTTTGTTTATTTGTGTTTCGCTGTTTTATTTGTCTGTCTTGATATATGTGTAATATATATACATGCGGTTTAGGAGTGTTGCTGTCGTGATTTTATTAAACAACGAAATAATATTCATAGACTAACGTCATTAAAACACAAACCGTTGTTAAACGTTTGTAGGTTAACCAGACTTACAGATAAGGTGCGCATTTGACATTTCGCTAGCTTAGTTCCCAATTTAAAAATTTAAGGTTATCCATTAGAAATGCACCCACAGCGCGTCTATAAGCAGACCCACAGAATGCCAGAATGTATATTTATATGAGGAAATAAAAATAAAAAGAAACTATCCCTGGATCTTTCTCGAATTATGGCTCTTATCTGTCCTTCAGTGTAAGAAGGTCGTTAACGGTGATTGATAATAACGTAATAATGTCGGCGGAGTTAGACAGGGAGAACCTTTGACAGGTAAACCGTGACTGTAGTACGTTAATGAATACGTAATGCGTGTAGAGAGCGAATGAAAACACTACCGTCGACAATACTCGATCTTCTCTCCCTTGTAGAATGACAAACTTTAAGAGCCGCAAAATTTGTTTACAGGATGGGTCATGGTTAACCATTTTAACAATCGATTATTTAAAACTGTTATAATAATTACAATTCACAGCCACTGCTATGATTGAAGACAGCTTAAATTGTATATACGTGTATATAATAATTATACTAAATGGAGCGCAAATTTAGCTTTATAAATCATGAAGATTATGTTGCTTAACCGCTGTATTCGAAATCGTGTTATGAAGACCGCACGACTTTGCTTAATTCGATAACCTTTTATCACCTTAACCTAATGCTTCCGCGGGAATCTACAGAAAAATACTAGTTTTAATGTCATTTAAACGATTTTCTTAATCTTTAAGTCCGTTTATTATTGTCTATTTGTGTTTCATAGTACCATATTTGGAGTTGCATCTTTCCACTGTCTATGATTTTAGTGAATAATTTATGTTAAGCTATGTCTTGCCAATCATTGGGTATATCAGGTTTGCTGGAATCTGAAGTCATGTGACCGACATAACGCGTGAAATAAGTGTTAAATGGTCAGACTATTCCGTCTATGGGTACCACAAACATTTCTTTTTTTTTTTTTTTTTTTTCAAATTTTATCGCCGGTTATATGAATTGCTTTCCAGATTTCATGTTGGGTATCTAAATGTGTGTTTTATTACAAATTAAAGAGACTTGAATGTACGGAATTCTTTTCTGGGTTGTTTAGAGAATAAGTCCTTATGTTTTATAAACGTTTTGTCTTTAACTTAAATTGCATGTTTGGTGTTTTTACCCAATCACAGTTGATAACTTATGTTTCTTCCTTAAATAATGTTTCTGGCGGGTCGTATGTCAGACCCTATTATGATGGCATCGACTTGAAGCTATTCATTTTAGTTGGAGACGGAACCTTTTTTGTTGCGTGTCAGAACTGGTTTTGCTTCATATTTTCAGTATTGTTATTCTGTTTAATAGGAATCACCAGTTACAGTGCAGTATGTCTCATCTGTTTGATTCACCGTGATGTTTGCTGTGATGGTTTGTTGTGTATCTAGAAATATACCATAGAGATCCATTAACGCATTTAGTGTTGTGAACCAATGGGGAATCTAGCTTAAGTGCCCCCAGTATTTCTATATTACTAACCGTTAGATGGCGATGCATCTTTTGTGGTTTTATCTATTTTAGGTTTTGCGATATCGTCATGCGCATCCATTTATTTGTGTACTCTACTCAAAATTTGATAAGCACATTAGATTTGTTAGTGTTGCCAGGCAATGCTTTATATTTAAACCACTAACATCCAAACATTTTGTTAATTATATGTAGCAGTATCAATGCTACCTTTTTAGTCTGTAGTTTGTTTGCAGAATGACAGGAGCACCAGAGCCCCCTCCTAAAATCAAAGCGGTGATGTTTTTTACTTTTTTTCAAATGTTCCTTCGCAGTTGTTCATGTTCCTGCAAATAGTATTTTATAAATCAAAATTTATATTGTTACTTTATTGTCTTATGCTATCGATTTAGTAGTATGTCCATAAATTCGTGATGTTTTGTTTAAAAAAAAAAAACACACGATATTTTACCATTATGTTGCTTAATATATTATACATGTATGCGCAGTATTTTTGCAATCGATCATTAGATATAACTGTGGCCTTTCATGTAGTTTCTACTTTGTACCTGCAATTCATTACGGCAAATTGGCCATGCAATATACAGAGATTTTTCTGCTGAAAAAAAAAAAAAAATGAAAATTTCATTCGCAATTATTTTATGTTTGCTATCTTTACACCTAGTTGTAGCTATGTAAATTCAGAATGAATCAGACCAGTATGGGATAATTACTGACATTTATTTAAGACTGAAACCACATGTTTCGTTTATTTTGTGTGGCGCAAGCTTTTTTCATAAACTATACATAAACCGTTTCTTCGAATGCTTTACGAAAGTCAACGAAAAAGGAAATCAACTAATTGCAATACAATATTCTGGCTTTCGTTACCGGTTTAAAAGGGCTACCGATGAGGGTTTATTACCCGAAATTGCGCAATATAGTCCATACTATCTCCGTTTGAACATTATACTGCTTCTAAAGGATCCAAACTTTTTATTTCCTTTATAATTGCATGCCATCCACTGATCTAAATTAGTTTCGAAATCAGTTGACAAAGATGATTTTGTAGATGTAAATGCGTTCATGATTATGCCGGTTCCTAGACATGTCAGTGTGCCAGAATTGACACATGTTTGGAAATAGCTGCTCCAATTTTCATATGTTCACATTTTATCGAGATTAAAGTTTGTTTTAGTTTCTATTCCCTTTTAGTTTTAGGGCGGCAAATGTGTTCTGATTGTGTTGGTTCTTAGTTCTTGTTTACTTTGAATTTCTTTTCAAAGTAATTTATTCCTCCCCACCCACCCACTTGGGCCTCAAGAAATAGAATGGTCGCTTGTGCCTTCAGGCAAAGCTTGTACGCCTGACCATCTGATTACTGGTTAAACGCGCAGGTCTGAGCCTGCCCAGGAAAAGTGGTTCAAGTCAAACCATTCATACATATAAGCCTTACTGGATTAGTTGGTTGGTTATATTTGAAGCACTTTTTGGGTGTCATGACGTCCTAGTTTGGGGGGTAAAAGTCCCACACAATGGAGGTTACGTCCCTACATGACCGTAGACGGGGACGCTAAGCATCAATTCAAACAAACAAACAAATCAAAGTAATTTACGTTCGCATAGTACGGTGGACAGTTAGTTGCGGAACCTCACTCCACTACGTTCCGTTGCGGACCTTGATGGTTCTATTTGATCAAAACAATTTCCGATTGAATAAAACAGAATTACACATGGTTGACACGTGGTCAGTGCATCCGAACTTGACCTTGTTGGCATCACGTGCGTGCCATGACGTCACGGTGCGCGCTTTGTCACGTGAGCATGGAGAGTTTCTTTCTGATTGGCTTGGCGTCGCGTAAAAAATGAGAGCAAACATGTAAATCTCACAGAAATTATGGATTTTAAGCAGGAAATCAGAGACTTTTCTTATGGAACATCACCTGGAGAGAAAATTTAATATCTCTGTGAACAGTATGCGAAGTGAGGGTGAGCGGGATTTAGTTTTTCACTGTGAATTTCGGGTTTCAAAATTTGATGTGTAAAGTAAAACTATTTTTGACCGGTTAGTACACGCTTGGCACTGAGGCTGTATGACACATTCGGAATGCTTTTGTATAAACATGCATGGAGATTGTAAATAACAGCTGAAGGTCTGAGTCTAGGTGGACAGTATATTGAATAGTACTGTATACCTGTTTTCAATGATTGACCTACTTTCGTCGGTATCTGGTCAGTCATCTATTGCCGCTTTCTGATTAAAGGCTTGTCTACAAATTAACAAAACGTAAAAACTCAGCTTTTTATTAATATGATTTTAAAATGTTAACATAGCCTACACAACTATACAATATTTTCCGAAGTGTTTTTCTGAGACTTCAAGTAACCTGTAAATGGACTTAACCGATTAGGCATTACACTTCCAGTGTACATTAATGTCCTAATGAAAATGACATTAAGACACTTACAAGCACATAAGATAAGACAAGAATGACCTAAAATAAATCAATGAAGGCGTCGTGTATGCATAAAGAATGGCAATATTTTGGCATTGGTACATGAAGGCAACGTGCAAAATTATGACGCTTTTAGACAAGTTTAGACAGTTATAAACTATCACAGCTTACATTTTCTCTACTACTTGCAAATCTTTAGTTGTTTCATTGTATGTTTCAGCTAGTTTGGCTTCTGGCGCGTTTATTTATTTTTCTTTGGCTTTCTTAAGTTTCTTTTCAGTTTGCTTCACTTTCTTAGCCGTTGTTACTTCTTACAAGCTTGTTACGTTTATTACAGGCCCTTTCACTCGAATTTGCCGTTTGAGCATTTGCATAACACAAGAAGACCATTTTTTCTGAAGATCTGAGTTTCTATTCACGTTGTCTACAAAGACATCTGGATTGATTGATCTTCTGATTTGAGTGACAGTTTCAAACTGAATGACTTTTAAAACGGTTAAGTCAAGTGAATTTTTTTTATCTAACTATGTGAAAAATTGGCCATTTAGATACTGATAGGTAACTGCTAAAATTGAAAAAAATGTATTTGTCCCTATGTAATTTCAAATGTGTGTTCTTAATACGCATTGTATATGTTGCGCAAAGAATTTTAAAATAAAAATGTGCTTTCACCAACCAATTACATTGTTTTATCAGGAGGTAACATCATTACCTAAAGACAAATGCTGAATAGATTTTAGAACACCTGGCACATGGGACACTGTCTCAGTTCAAAAGTAGTATAAAACGTTACCTGATTTACACACAAACTTAATTGACCTACATATTCAAACGGCAAACTCGAGTGAAGGGGCTCTAACAGAGCCGTCCGTCGAACAGTAACAAGCGAAACTGTATCAAAACTTCACGCAAGTAGTAAGTTAAAGTTGAACCAATACATTGTAAAAAGCCTTAGCATGCTTGAAACATATCTAAAAAGGCCATTAAATGGCAGCAATCGAAACTGAACATTTAAGCTATAATCATTTTGAACATTTCTTTAGGCTATTACATTGTCTATTTGTTTTTGACCAGGCGATATTTGTTTTGTTTCTTTCATTTTCGTAAGTTCATGGTCATCTTTCCCCCTTTCTGTCTGCTGTAACTTCTTTGCAAGCTTAACTTTGAGTCCAGGTAGATTCCCTTTATTCTGTAAAAGGCGTAACTGCTTCCGTAGCTGTTTGATAGATTTAGAGTTTTGAGATTTATTTGCTGTTTTGCCATTTTTACTTGCAAGTTTCAATAGTTTTAACAACTTAATTCTTTGCCACCTTCTCTTAGCGTTCTTATTTTTCAGTTTTCGTGTTTGTTTCTCTGTTGATTTGGTGGTCTTGTCTTTCGTCATGTTCTTGACTTTCTGTGTGGGTTTGGGCTTTAGAGATTTGGGTTTCTTGTTCATGGTCTTCTGTAAGCGCTTTCTTAATCTCAGAATCCATCGCCTTTCCTTTATTTGTCTATTTTTCTTCTTTAACTGCTTGGTTTTATCTTTTATATCACCAGCTTTATTTGTCTTACTATTCTGCGGTCGTTTTCTCAACCAGAGACGCCATAATTTTCGTCTTGGTTTCTTTTTACCTTGTTTGCCCTTCCTGCTTTTCAGAAACCTCAGTTGCTTCGCTGGTTTGGTCTTCTTTTGTTTCTTTTTGTTAAGCTTTCTTCTCAGTATCCATTTAATTCTCTTTCCGGGCGTTCTTTTTCTCCAACTCTTCATTTTCTTTCCAAATTTGATTGAGTTTCTTAATTTCTTCGAGAGTTTTTCTTTCATGTCACTCTTTCTATTCTTACTTCTAGTTTTATTCAGCTTGTGTTTCGGTTGTTTTCTTCTACTTTTACGCCTTAATTTCGTCAACCCTTCTCTTTGCTCTGATTCCTTACTTAAACCATCAGTCCTTTGTCCTATTATGGGTTTGTCCGTTGTGATAACATGTGCTCCATCTACCAGAGATTGAACTTGCTTCGTTTCACTTGCTTGCATGATTTCTTCCTTTCTCTTAATTTCATTGTTCAGAAGCAAGTCTTGAAGATGAGTATCAAACAATTGTTTGTTTGCACTAACAGGGTGTGTCTTAATCACTGCCTTACTATTTGCCCTGTCAACATGGAGCTTGTTGCTGGGATCAGTCTGTTTCACGCCTAGCTCGTTAACGACAGCATGTACAAGGTCTGGCTTTAGAATTGTTTTATCAATGATCTGCTCTAGTTGCATGTTCTCTGTTGCTATACATTCTGAAATAAGAAAAATGAGCCTTCGCATGTGAAAACTAACAATCTTGGTTTCCGACCAGGTCCGACACAGACTAGGCTGTAAAGCTACAGAAAAAAGGCTAGAAGCTTGAACGATCATATGTAAGAAGACAGGGATCGTATCTGTGAAGCGAAAATAAAGGCGCTGATAGGCTGTGCAGTTACTGCACAGATGATCTGTGCTTTTGGTTTTGCATATGCAAATTGTTGGTTTTCTGATGCGGCGGCTCAAATACATTAACGCTTATTAATATCTTAATAAGTAGTACATGTTTATTTCGATTAGTACACCAAGAGTTAGTGATTCGTTCAGTTAAGATGACAGTGTACAATTTTGCTCCTGGCAGCCATTTTGATTGAAACATAAACGCATTTTAGTACTGACTATGATTTAAAGTTACATGCAATAGTATTAAATAGTTACCGTAATGTTCTTACATTATCAATTTTACTTTCATCACACAGAAAGCTCATGAAACTCATCCATGTATTCTTGAAGGCGAAAATGTAGGCGCCATATGTTCATACGGGGTGCAGGTTCAGCCCTTCTGAGTGGTCAACCAGCATACATGTGCTCGGCCACTAGGTTATAAGCTTTGCCTGGAGACACAAGTAAATCTTTTTCACAGCCACAATGGGAGAGGGGACCGCTTTTTATATTTGTGCGCACAATTAGCATTTGCAATATGATGCATTTTATACACGAATAAATCAAGGGTACATTACCTGCTAAAGGGCCGTTTAGTAGGCAAGCAAAGGCGATGTAAATTGTAAAACGATTCATTGTTATATCCATTATGACATTTCTTACCAGAATAACCTGAAACATATAAATACATGCATGATGTAATGATACCATACTCTTATTCTCATCGTAAAGAATTTGACTAATTAGCCATTTTCCTGTAAAAATCGTACGCTCGAAGTCAGGTCTCGCCTTAGTCTTTTATTATTTGTTATTGAGCAGAAAAACAGTGCAGTTGTACCAAAATGTTGCAACTCAAGCTATGACTTACTTTACGCAACGATTTTATGACCTTGCAATGTTTTGTCATGTGTGATGAATATCTGCGTTGAATAAAATCATTTTATTCTTACCAATATATTTTTGTATTCTCTTCCAGTTTCTTCTTTCGTCCTAATTACTCTCGAAAAATTAGTTTTCACGTAATTTATAGTGGTTTTAAAAGTAAACAAGGGCAGTTTAGACCAGCCTTAAAACAATCCGGTGAAACTTTGTGTATTGTACGTCTCACGTCAAACTATAGACGTTTTGATGGATTGTTTGAGGGCGGCAGTGCAAATGACGTTACGCCATATTATCATTATTATCACGTCTAAAGCGTCATTATTTGTTTCACTTATCAGGATAACTTGTCCATGAAATCTATACCCCTCCTTATACCCCACTTTTGTATATCTTATATATACACACTATTACTTCAGTAACTTGATCTGATGGGTCGGATCACGTCGTGTAGCTGCGCCAGGAAAGACCGGATCACACGAGTCGAAGACGAGCGTGATCTGGTCTTTCCAAGCGCAGCTACGAGACGTGATCCGACCCATCAGATCAAGTTACTGAAGTAATAACGCGTTTATTATATACCTACAATCAGCAATGACACTAAAATTTCTATAAAATCGTAAAATCGCGGCGTTGTGACGGCGTGCCATACGACGTTGCGCCAAAACTTTGATGACGTACCATTGTGCGAACCACCGACACTTCTGAAACTTCACAAAATAAAACAAAAATAATTCTGGTTGTCATCTAGGTTTAGATTCCGGCTTAAGGTGCTGGATTTTTATATTGTTGGGTAAAAATGTAGGATGAAGATACGAAATCGTATGAGGTTGGTAGCGTGATACAAGATTTCATATTTTTGTGTCGAAAAATGGATTGTATTATACAATCCATACTCGCTCGACGATAAGTGGATGTCATTTTGAGATAGGTGATCACAATTGCTTGTTATTGGATGCTGATATTCTCTTCGCATATAACCCGAGGCATCTTCAAGCGATCGCGTTCATACCGCAGTCCACTGGCACTTCATCATTGGTATTTTGACGTGTCATGCCAAGCTTCGGATCATCAATGTCCTTTATATCATCTACTCCTTTATACCTTACTATTCAAATCTTTAATTTGATGATTATTAACATAAGACTGTCTTATCTGTTTATATAGAATATATGGACATATGGTCATCTATGTGTTTCAGACCCGTAGCTTTATTATCTCTATAGCAATTTATTTCGTCAGTATTCCAGCTTCCCAGCTTGCCCATACCATATATCTGAGCAACATATCAACATCACGACCAGACAATAGTTCTGTATCGTACATAGTGGATGTCCCGTCCCTATAATTTATTTCAGATCATGATTGCACAATTCGTTTACCGATTTCCAAGTTATTTTGTCAAAATGCTCTAGCATCCACGTTCGATATTATATATTGGGGTCATATATACCAGAAGTCGTCTTGTGCGTTCTGTTCGTCATCGTTTGTAAAATCCTGGATTGTTTGATCAAATTTTAACAGGCGAACGAGTATACCTAATTTTTCCTTAACTCGTTTAAGCCTTGCGTCCTTTTTATGGGACATAGGCAAACAGTATAGCCCCAGATGGGACGCCGCAGAACACGGCGTACCATCTAGGGCTATTATGTTTGCTTTGAGGAATTTTATCGAAACATGGAATAAAATTTTAAAATCATCCCCGATGCCGCTAAAAGTGACAGTAGACTCACCAAAATGATAATGATGGCTGAATCCATTCGTTGCATATGGCTTTTCGCGGAACTGTAAAATAACCTCATCGTCATAAACATTTTCCTTGGACCCTGTCCGCATTTCTATTTCGTTTTGGACATCCTTGATTGAATCATGTGAATCATTTCGGATTCGAAAATGAGGTAACTATCTTGTGACGGTTCTATGAACTTAAAATGAGTGTCGAACGGTTGATTTATGGGTTTTGCTGTGTGAAAAGCATCGGTCTCCGCTCTAAGTGGACCAAGAGACGCCATTTCTGAATGGATTTCGTCCAAATCCAATTCAATTCGGTACCCTGGTGGAATATGAGAATAAAACGTATGTTTGGCGGTTTTCTTTCTATATTTTAAAGCTTTGTAAACCCATGACAAGAACGTGAAAAATCATCTCACATATTACGTAAAGGTGCTCTTTATATGATGCGGATGGTATCGAGGTAATAGGACGACTATGTTGGTGCTCGCTGTCGGATTTAGCAATCCAGAAAATGGGTCAGGTTTGTCGTCGATTGGCCTGCCATGAGGTAATTGTTCTAGATACTCAGACTCTGGATAATATGCGTTAAGCTCTAGAGGGTGGCCGAGAAAGGAAAACACACTGACTGAAAAAGCTGAAAAAGACCCGACACAAAATAAGTTTGTATATGTAAGTTCATAAGCTGAAGAGCTTTAGTTTCTACGTCTCTCATTCAAATATGGTTTGAAGGCAGCTGTAAGCAAAACCAAATGAGTTCTTGAGCTATGATTGTTGGGCGCATAATGCTTAGCGAGTTTAGTCAGTTTGGTCAAATCTGAAGGGTCGAAATGCAAAAGGGATCTTTTTACATTTTTATCGCTGATATCTATCTTTCCCATCTTTCATATCTATTTTTTTCAGGGCAGTATTAAGGAAATAAACACTCCAAATTGTTTCAACTAAGCTTATCATGTTATATTAGAAAAACATGTCTGTGCAATATGTACCCCCTTAAACCCCCTTAAACCCCACTTTTATATAGAAAAACTGGGGTATGCAGGGGTATACCTATTTTTCGTTATTTTTGCTCCAAAACATAGATTATGGGTACTCGAGGCGGTTCTAACGTGTACCCACATTCTATGTTTTGAGCAAAAATAAGAAAAATATCAAAATTTTTTTAGTGAAAAATTTCATTTTTTCAGCCAATTTTTTTTTCTCTGAATATTGCATGGACAAGTTTTCGTAATGATATTACTAGCGTTGTTAGAGTTTTAAAATGTACTACAGTCTGAGTTAAAGATTATAAGATGACTAAGGTGGCATATTTTACGTCGTTTAAATGATGAGAACTTTTGCAAACTTGAGGTGATAATCATGATTTATACATTTGCCACTACAAAATCTGCTTGGAGAACCTAAGAGATGCAGCGCCAGCTTCTTGCGGGTTCGGTCAGGTCAGGTGGTGATTTTGTAATATTTATGAACATGTAACTGACTTTTTCAAGGCAGTACTTCTGTAGTGGGTTTTCGATAGTTGTGCAATTGAGATCTTTTGTGTGCGTTTGCATATATATAAGTTAAGTTTGTCTAACTGAGTTGCCATCTGTAGGGAAATAGCTGCACACTCAGTTTACGATACGTTTTCTTTGAATAAATACGTTATCTTTCTTTAAGTTTCTGTTATTGTCAATTTTGCTTTTCCCACCTCGGGTTTTTGGGCGGGCATTTGGTTCTGATTACAACAATTCCTGAACATTGCTTCTTTTTACCATGTCGCATAGCTTTTGTAATTAAAGCCACCAAATAGCATTTTTCTTTGAATGTTAAATTACATTGTTGAATTGTAAATGTCAAGAAACTTTGTTCTAGAAAAAGGGCTTGAAAACAGCTAGACCAGTAATATGATGGAATTATTGTTAATAACCACATGGAAAAATAATTGTCCTCCAAACTCAATGATATTTCACACATGAGAGCTAATAAAGAGCTGGAAAGCCAAAGAGAATAGAAATATTGTTGCTTTCCAATTATCGGCACTGGCATGTTATTCGTAATTGCTTTACAAATCATTAGGAAGTTGTTTGGATTAAGGAGGCTAGTATTTGACATCAAAACTGAACAATATAAACCAAACAAAATTACTTATATGGAATCGTTATGGAAATCAATCCTCGTATGACAACTAAATGCCATATCATCTGTGGCTAATAAACTGATTGTACCTCGTTGTACAACTGATTCTAACGCACATAAAGTAATTTTTTATAACTTGCCTTGGTGGTTGTTAATAGGCTTTCAATTTTTGTATTGAGAAATGACCACACCTTGCAAATTCTCCACATTGTCATCATCTTGCTGTTTAGAATTATGTTACTCCATGTATCTGCAGCATCTTAAGCGGTAATCGGGACGCAGAGGGCTGGTACTCGGGATTCAACAAACACAGCAAATCGTACGCGTATTCACAAATTTGTGTATTCTTCAGGGTTTCGGGAATGTTCTCTTACCCTTTTTGTGTTCAAATAGTTTTTTTTCTCGCTCGCTTCGCTCGCTCGCTCGGTATTTAAATGTTGAAAATGTACTGTGCAATCGGGACCGAACACATATCCTTTTAACTAAGGGTATTGTAAACCTGACCCTTTTGACTGTTTGTTTTGCTAAGGCTTTACGTCATAATCAACAGCTATGTTTATGTTGCCTCAGTTTTATGGGACTTTTATCAAACATCAAGATATCATGGTACTCAAAAACGTGCTTCATATAACCACCCAATAAAGATGATATGCACAGAACACCTACGTTCTGATTTTCACTCCTTTTAATTTGATATTTGTGTCATTGAAAACCGCAAAAATGGAGACTGAGAACATGTTCATTGTTCCAAATGCACTCTGTTTATTGAACTTCTACATAATGTGCTTATAAATGTGTGAAACAAAAACCCTCGTCATATAAAATTAAAATCACTGAATTTTGTAAATTTACATTTCTGATGCAAGGAGCATGCTCTTTAAATTCGGAAGGAAAACAAATTCTTAACATATTCGTAAAAAATCGCAAACAATACTGATTGTTCGCAAGATATTAGTAACGATGACAAGGCATTCGTAAGGATTCGGTAGCATTTTAAATTCTATTGAGTTTCGATGTACGTAAAAATCGCTAGGGAATCGTAATATTTTCACATTCATGACTAAGTTTTAGCATAGTTAATTTTTCTGGCGCTATCCTACAAGTAAAAAGGTACAAGTATGCAAAGATCAGGAAAAGGCGCAATCAGAAAAAGATTCCCACTCCAAAAACCGAGGTGGGAAAAAAACAAACTAACAATCAGGTACTTATACCATGAAACAATCGTAAGCCGAATGGGCAGCTATTTTCCCAATAGGTGGCCACTCAGTTACCTTAACTTAACTAAAAATATGAAAACATACATAAGGCGCCAACAGCACAAAAAATTTTTAAACACCAAGACATAAAACAAAAAGAACCACCACAGAAGTATAAAAGCCATATATTTATTGTGTTAAGCTTTAAGCTACTCATAAATGTATGTCTGACAAATTAAAGCTCCCTGAAATTTTGGTTTGCCCAGTAAAATTGTCTTTTTTATTATGTAAATTGCAGTTGAGAGAAACAACAAGGTGGTGTGTGTTTCAAGAGAAGACTTGGATCACTAATGATATAATTTTCCATGTCCCTTGCCATTGCGCGGGATTTCGATTTACATTGATATTGTTTGCCATAAGTGACATGGGCGGATCCAGAAGGGGGGACAGGGGGTCCGGACCCGCCCTCCCCCCCCCCCTGGAATTGCCAGATTATTAATTTTTGCCATGTTGAAATTTTCCGTCAGACCCCTTCTGGGAATTTGGACCCCCCCCCCCCCTGCGAAAATTTTCTGGATCCGCGCATGAGTGACAAATGAAAACAATTCTGCAAGCATTCGCTACAATGTCTCTTCATTCGTAAGGTGTTTGCAAGCTCCGCCCCATCCATTCGCATCATATTCGGTAATTTCAGCGCGATTTTCAAATTTTAGCATTCGCAAGGGATATTCGTTATATGTGAGAGCAGCATTAAGTGCCAAATTTACACGCATGTAAATTTACTCCTCCTCCTCATCATATCCGTTTTATAGCCCGTTGTCCTCTCCTGAGGGTCGAACTTGTTTGACAAGTCTCCTTCTTAGATGACTTCTCCACTCTGAGCAAATTCCTAGCTTTTTTCTGTCGTCTAACAACACTTCATCCCAGGATTTTCTTGGCTTGCCAGATCTTTTCGGTGCAACTACGTTTAGCTTGCGTACTTGAACAATGCTGCGCTCTACGTGTCCATACCATGTCATCCTGCTGGAGCGGTGTGCAATTTTTATTCGGGGTAAGCAAATAGCACAAATACACACCGGAGTAAATTTACCCATGAGTAAATAAACTCCTGGGTCTAACCAGATGCAATTTTTTTACATTTACATACGCGTGAATTTTACTTTTGTGCCCAATGTGAACGCAAAGTAAAATTGACCCATGAGTATTTTATTTGAAGACAATATCTGCTTTTAGTTAACGATTTTCCGCATTTTTATGTTATCTACTGATTGACAGTAAATGCTGAAGCTGTTGACCTTGTTGTTGAAAAAGAGTTTGTTGCCATTTCACGCAATTTAGATCATGTGGACAATATTTCTTCATCATTCTGCGGCCTTTCTTTGGCGATAAGGATTACTTATCTTCGTCAGCTCCAGCAAACAGCTCCTGATCTCGTTTCTTGCCAACACACAATCGTTTTGATCGTTGTAATAAATTTGAGCACCATTTCCATTACATATGGGTCCTTTTGTATATTTCATTAACCATGTTCGTGTTCCTCGCGACGACATTAGTAGTAGGCTAGACCTACGAGAAAAATGACAGAACCAAACGAAAATGATTTTAATGCCAGCGAGGCTGCAGTTTTTGTCTTAAATAGTATTCGGGACTCAGGGCACAAACTAAAGAGTATTCGGGACTCAGGGCAAAAATTAAAGAGTATTCGGGACTCAAGGGGGTAAGGGGGTTACACCCTCCTTTTACACTTTACAGCCATTGATTCTTATTTAAAATAGTTCACGTGTGTGCCATAGCTTTTGCTAATTTGTAATATAGATTTTGTTAAGTCTTATGATAGTATTTTTCTTTGTTAAATTACATTTTTAGTTGTAAATATCGAGGAATGTGTTCTAGAAAAAAGGCTTGAAAACAACTAGAGCTATCATATGAGCCACCTCGTGGAAAAACCAACAATGTGGTTTCCGAACAGGTCTAACACAAACCGGCCTGTACAGCTACAGAAGCAGGCTAGAAGCTTGAAATTTTAGAGTTAAGTAGAGGAGGAATTGTACTATCCGAGTAGCGAAAACAAAGGCGCTGATCAGCTTCGCAGTTACTGCGAAGCTGATCTGCGCCTTTGTTTTCGCCTATGCAGATTGTTGGTTTTCCCACGAGGCGGCTCATATGATGGAATTATCACAAATGACTAAATGGAAAATAATAGTTATTGTCCTTTAAGCTCAATAATATTTCACAGATGAAAAATAATGGAAAGTCAAACTGAATAGAAATGTTGTTGCTTTCCAATTATCGGCGTTGGCATGTTACTGGTAATTGCTTAACACATCCTTTGGAACTTATTTGGATTACGTAGGCTAGTATTTTACGTAATAACTGAACAATATGGATGAGTTTGTCGTAATGTTTACACCTTTTGTCCGGGACAAAACCTAAACAGGTTATCAAAATAATAACTGAATCAAGTTATCAAAGCATTTAAAAGCATTTTCCTTTCTTGGTTCCTATAGTTAACTTTTCTTTGTCAAACGCATTTAAGTTATTTTGTAAAATTTGCAAGTATTACAAAATAACTTATAAGGTTATAAATATTAAAAATAAAACTGAGAACCTTTGAGAGCAGTGGACTTATAAATAAGAAAGGGCCATACCGCGGTTAAACCGATGATAATATTCGGATTTTTTTTTTAGAATACCTGATTCTCAAAGGACCAAAAGGAAATATAATCTGTACTATGGCTGATGTATGGGGAGACTTTTAAGGGCATCCACATGGCACAATATCAGCTGCAGTAATAGGAAATAAAACTGAAAGTAAAAGTTTTTTTTTTTTTTTTTTTTTTTTTTTTCATAAACTTTGGACACCCTGCGTACTCATTTTAGACGATGCGTACCAACTTTTATTGCCTGATCATACTGTAATAATGTAATAGATCTGTGAGACAGTGTATGAAACTTCAAATAAAAATTGGTTTTGGTCAATAAAAAATTCTGGTGAGGTGCTCAGTAAATTGAAGTGTAGAGGGTTCCGTGCGACAAGCTTGTCCACATATGATTTTTCTACTCTGTATACAACATTACCACATAATCTAATTAAAGAAAAACTTCTGGATTTGATAGAGTGGACCTTCAAAAGGGCATTAAAAAACTATGGTTCACTTTATTTGGCATGTAATGACAGAAAGGCTTTTTTCACTTCCTCTGACCAAAGTCGGTATACCCTTTGGTCATGTCAGAATGTGTGCGACGCCTTATCCTATCTCCTTGATAATATTTATATTAGATTTGGGACCAAGTTATACAGACAAATTGTTGGAATTCCGATGGGTACAAATTGCGCACCTCTCGTAGCTGATTTATTTTTATACTGCTACGAAAGAGATTTCATGGATTCTCTTAACCATGATAATCAAGCTGATGTTATCGAGGCTTTTAATTCCACATCTAGGTACCTCGATGACCTTTTGAACATTGACAACCCTTATTTTGAAGGTATGGTCAATCAAATTTATCCAACTGAACTTCAGTTGAACAAAGCTAATATCTCAAATACCGAAGCCCCCTTTTTAGATCTACATCTTTCTGTTGCAAATGGATTTGTTTCTTCTAAAATTTACGATAAGCGCGATGACTTTGATTTTGATATAGTAAATTTTCCTTTTTTGGATGGTGACGTTCCTCGTCGTGCTTCTTATGGTGTATACATTTCGCAACTTATTAGGTTTGCTAGAGTCTGCAATCATGTTACAGACTTCAACGCTCGAAATAAATGTTTAACGGCAAAACTTCTCCAACAGGGCTATCGGTATCATAAACTTCGAAAAACCTTTTCTAAATTTTATCGTAGACACTATGAATTGATTTCCAAATATAATGTTGGGTTAAAGACACTTTTAAGTGAGGGCCTTTCGGAACCTGAATTTTATGGTGACTTGGTTTACAAATTAAAGAAACTTAAAGGAATAAATGATTTTTCTCTTCAGTTCGGAAAAATCATATCACGTTACAGACGTATAGGTTATAACTTGAATGTTATGCGACAGTCTGCATGCTTAGTTTTTAACCCAATCATGGTTGATAACTATGCTGCCTTCTTTAATTGCACGCCGGTGGGTCGGGCGTCAGACTCTATGATGGCCCCGACTTAAAGCTATTCATTTTAGTTGGTTGGGGCCGGAGCTTCTTGTCTGTTGCTTGGCCCACCGGGGTCCAACTGGTGTTTTTCTTTTGCTCCGGAGTTAGTAGGTTATTCGGCGCCCAGGGATCTCCATCGTCGGGCAGCTTACTCAATCTGTGAGTCCTGGTTTTTGATTCATCAGGATGTTTATCATGATTTATTTGTTTGTTCTTGATGATTCATTGACTAGTTAGAGATTCACCACGAGGACCGAAGAACTAACTAAATGTTGTGAACCACTGCAGAAGCTGAGGGTGAGGTTAGGTACCTGTAAAACCGGTTTAAGCCCCCCAGTTATTTTATAACTGACCGTACCAAGGCGGTACTGCTGTTCTGGTTCACACTTATCAAAGTTATTCCAATTACGAGTTTCATGTTGCATGGCTTTGTGACCACCCGAATATAATGGCTGTTCACTTAGCCCTCTGCATTTACTTGTTCTGTCCAAGCTAGCACTGTGACCACCTAATACCTTCAAAAGCTGCTCACTCTGCTTTCTGTTATTCATGTTAAACGTTGGTATCTATGTTTAGTATTTCCTTAATATGATTTCTTATTTCTTGTTCATCACTGAACCACTACAGAAGCTGAGGGTGAGGTTAGGTACCTGTAAAACCGGTTTAAGCCCGCCAGTAACTTTGTGTTACTGATCGTTCCAAGTCGATACTTCTGTAGTGGTTCTTTTTGTTTTATGTCTTGGTGTTTAAAATTTTTTGTGCTGTTGGCGCCTTATGTATGTTTTCATATTTTTAGTTAAGTTAAGGTAACTGAGTGGCCACCTATTGGGAAAATAGCTGCTCATTCGGCTTACGATATGTTTCATGGTATAAGTACCTGATTGTTAGTTTGGTTTTTTCCCACCTCGGTTTTTGGAGTGGGAATCTTTTTCTGATTGCGCCTTTTCCTGATCTTTGCCTACTTGTACCTTTTCATAGAAAAGTATCCACCCGCTCATGAAAATTGTGCTAAGGCTACAATCGAAAGGTAAAAAAATGGCGAGAAAGGATGAATAACTTTGTAATTCTGGATGCTTTCCTTGGTGTTTCTGGCGACACTTTGGAGGTCTGATTTTGTCGTTCCCAAGACATAGCTTATACGTACGTACTTGAGAGGTGGATGAGATGGTCTTTTGTCCAGAACATCAAGTCATAACAATACGCCCAACCCACAATTCATACTGAAGTTAGTAGCAACAATGGCCGGTGTTTGATCTGGGTTTGCATCGTTTGCCCTCGTCCTATTAAAATGATTGATAAAGCAATAATACTTGGCTATGTGTGTTTCGAATTTCTTTCTGCTTGTACCATTTCCTGATCATTGCCTGCTCTTACTTTTATATATCCGAGTTCGTGTTGTTGTGCCGTGTGGCTGCCCTAAAACGTCTCCCCGTACATCCATTTTATGCTCTTATTTTTCCAATCCTCAGGGATTGCTTGCAATCAGTTTGCACTTTCCTAGGGAAAATGGCTGCCCATCTGGCTTTCAGTTTGTTTTCTTAGTATAAGTACCTGATTGTTAAATAAGTTTTTTCCCACCTCGGTTTTTGAAGTGGGAATTTCTTTCTGATTGCACAATTTCCTGATCATTGCCTAATTTTACCTTTTTCTTTGGAAAACGCGTCAATTTTCCGATTATAGTAACATACAGCGTAAAATTTAAACATTGAATTTCTATGGAAATAATTGTCCTGCCACTTAAATGTCATACTGTACTTCAAGCTAGCAGCTTTACATCACAACTCGTAGTAAGTAACAATATTCATCTTCGATTTAAAAGTTCCTCTATCTTAACAAACATGCATTATTATTCACAACTAAGGGCGTTTCGCATCAGATCCATAAGAATTTTATTTCATATCTTAACATGGAACTGATTAAGATGTGCCTCATTTTTGTTGTTTGTACTTATATCACATGGGGCATTGGAATATTTGGAAATAAGTTTTAAACATATATTTTACTTATGATATTACCAAAGAAACAATATAAGCAACCAACGACAACGATATGAGCCACCTCGTGGGAAAACCATCAATGTGGTTTCCGAACAGGTCCGACACAAACTGGCCTGTACAGTCACAGAAGCAGGCTAGAGGCTTGAAATTTTGGCTATAAGTAGAAGAGGAATTGTATTAAAACATTGAATTTCTATGGAAATAATTGTCCTGCCACTTAAATGTCATACTGTACTTCAAGCTAGCAGCTTTACATCACAACTCGTAGTAAGTAACAAAATTCATCTTCGAATTAAAAGTTCCTCTATCTTAACAAACATGCATTATTATTCACAACTAAGGGCGTTTCGCATCAGATCCATAAGAATTTTATTTCATATCTTAACATGGAACTGATTAAGATGTGCCTCATTTTTGTTGTTTGTACTTATATCACATGGGGCATTGGAATATTTGGAAATAAGTTTTAAACATATATTTTACTTATGATATTACCAAAGAAACAATATAAGCAACCAACGACAACGATATGAGCCACCTCGTGGGAAAACCAACAATGTGGTTTCCGAACAGGTCCGACACAAACTGGCCTGTACAGTCACAGAAGCAGGCTAGAGGCTTGAAATTTTGGCTATAAGTAGAAGAGGAATTGTATTTAAACATTGAATTTCTATGGAAATAATTGTCCTGCCACTTAAATGTCATACTGTACTTCAAGCTAGCAGCTTTACATCACAACTCGTAGTAAGTAACAATATTCATCTTCGAATTAAAAGTTCCTCTATCTTAACAAACATGCATTATTATTCACAACTAAGGGCGTTTCGCATCAGATCCATAAGAATTTTATTTCATATCTTAACATGGAACTGATTAAGATGTGCCTCATTTTTGTTGTTTGTAGTTATATCACATGGGGCATTGGAATATTTGGAAATAAGTTTTAAACATATATTTTACTTATGATATTACCAAAGAAACAATATAAGCAACCAACGACAACGATATGAGCCACCTCGTGGGAAAACCAACAATGTGGTTTCCGAACAGGTCCGACACAAACTGGCCTGTACAGTCACAGAAACAGGCTAGAGGCTTGAAATTTTGGCTATAAGTAGAAGAGGAATTGTATTATCCGAGTAGCGAAAACAAAGGCGCTGATCAGCTTCGCGGTTACCGCGAAGCTGATCTGCGTCTTTGTTTTCGCATATGCAGATTGTTGGTTTTCTCATTAGGCGGCTCATATTATATTTATCAAATAAAATAAAACAGATCCTTTAAGAGCAGTGAGCATATTAATAAAAAAAGGGACGGGCCATACCGCGGTTTCGGCTACTTAAGCTTCTTCAGCGACCCTTTAGATATGGCAAAATGGAGCCAAAGTGAAATACTGTAATTGTGCAACTTTTAACAGGATAGGCAATACAATAGACTAGTATTAACAAAACATAAATATATAAAATGTTGTTCAGAAAATGAATCTAAAACGATAATGAACTTGCGAATTTCTCAGAATACCCCCGCTGATCTCAAAGGACCAAAAGGAAAATATAATCTGCACTATGGATGATGTACGGGGAGACTTTTTAGGGCCACCACATGTTAAAATACCAGCTGCAGTAATAGCAAATAAAAATAAAACTGAGACCCTTTAAGAGCCGTGAGCATTTTAATGAGAAAAAGGATGTGCCATACCGCGGTTTCGGCTACTTAAGCCTCTTCAGTGACCCTTTAGATTTGGCAAAATGGATCCAAAGTGAAATACTGTAGTTGTGCAACTTTCAAAAGGATAGTCGATATAAATACTTGTATTATCCAAACAGAGCCAAATACCAAAAGGAAAATATAATCTGCACTATGGATGATGTACGAGGAGACTTCTTAGGGCCGCCACAAGGCACAACGCCAGCTGCGGTAATAGCAAATAAAAGTACAACTGAGATCCCTTAAGAGCAGTTAGCATATTAATGAGAAAAGGGATGGGCCATACCGCGGTTTCGGCTACTTAAGCCTTTCGAGTGATCCTTTAGATTCAAAGTGAAATATATGTACTGTAATTTTGCAACTTTCAACAGGATAGTCGATACAAAGACTAGTATTTAAGCCCACCAGTAATTTTATATTACTGATCGTTCCAAGGCGATATTTTGTTTTGTCTTAGTTTTGAATTTTTCTGCTGTTAGCACCTTATGTGCGTTTTCAAATTTTTAGTTGAGTTTGGGTGGCTGAGTGGCCACTGGGAAAATGGCTGCCCATTCGGCTTACAATATGTTTTCTTAGTATAAGTACCTGATTGTTTTTTCCCACCTCGGTTTTTGGAGTGGGAATTTCTTTCTGATTGCGCCATTTCCTGATCGTTGCCTTCTTTTACTTTAATTATCCAAACATAGCCTTGCCTTGTTAATAAATTGAGGCACGAGAAAGCCCATATCTACCATCTTAGCACACACCAAGCACTTGACGAAGTCGACTCATGTTTTATATACATGTAGCCTTGCAGCAGCTCAATGTTCCTGCATCAAAATGTCAGTGTCATTGTCCTATATATTCCCTTATTACCTACAGGAACTGTTGTTAACAATGCGAAAATTTGATAACTAACACGCAATTAATTGATTCACGCAGAGTTGGTGTTGAAAACAATATCCAATGCTTTAGCATAAACTCACAATTCATGAATTATTGCTTGAATTCGTTTAGAAAATCATTACACATGCAGTACTCTTTACAAAGGTTATCACGAATGGCGACTTTAAAGGATCAAGTTGATCAAAATCAGTTTCTGGTGCCATTTAACAAGTGTCTGACTGAGAAACAGTAGAGCGAGAAAAGTACCCAAGTCTTAAATTCAAACTCATTAAATCTAAATGACAAGCGACATATCATAGACTCTTAGATGTAGTTATAAACATGGACAAGAGCGAGAGCATTTGAATATATGGACGCCGTAGGAAAAAATCATTGGCTTAAACGAAATGTATTTGTCATTCTGGACGAAAAGGTACAAGTATGCAACGATCAGGAAAAGGCACAATCAGAAAAAAGATTCCCACTCCAAACTAAATTAACAATCAGGTACTTATACCATGAAAACATATCGTAAGCCGAATGAGCAGGTATTTTCCCAATAGGTGGCCACTCGGTTACCTAAACTTAACTAAAAATATAACAACATACACAAGGCGCCAACAGCACAAAAACGATTTAAAAACCAAGACATAAAACAATAAAAACCACCACAGAAGAATCGCCTTGGAACAATCAGTAATATAAAATTACTGGCGGGCTTAAATCGATTTTACAGGTACCTAACCTCACCCTCAGCTTCTGCAGTGGTTCAAAACATTAAGTTAGTTGTTCGGTCCTCGTGGTGAATCTCTAGCTAGTCAATGAATCATCATGGACAAACAAATAAATCATGATAAATACCATGGTGAATCAAAAACGAGGACTCACGATGGAGATCCCTGGGTGCCAAATAACTAACAAACTCCAGAGCAAAAGAAAAACACCAGTTGAACCCCGGTGGGCCAAGCAACAGACAAGAAGCCCCGGCCCCAACCAACTAAAGTGAATTACTTTTATGTCGGGGCCATCATAGAGTCTGACACCCGACCCGCCGGCGTGCAATTAAAGAAGGCAGCATAGTCACAATCATGATTGGGTTAAAAACTAAGCATGCAAACTGTCGCATAACATTTAAGTTATATCCTATACGTCTGTAATGTGTTATGATTTTTTCTGAATTGAAACGAAAAATCATTCCTTTTTATAATAAGTTTCTTAAATTTGTACACCAAGTCACCGTAAAGTTCTGGTTCCAAAAGGCCCTCGCGTAAAAGGGTCTTTAGCCCAACATTAAATTTGGAAATCAATTCATAGTGTCTGCGCTTAAATTTAGAAAATGTTTTTCGAAGTTTATGATACCGATAGCCATGCTGGATAAGTTAAGCTGATAAACATCAGACTCTAGCAAACCTAATAAGTTGCGAAATGTAAACACCATAAGAAGCACGGCGAGGAACGTCACCATCCAAAAACGGAAAGTTTACTATATCAATATCAAAGTCATCGCATTTATCATAAATTTTAGAAGAAACAAATCCATTTGCAATAGAAAGATGTAAGTATAAATGGGCTTCGGTATCTGTGTTGTTTGCTTTATTCAACTGTAGTGCAGGGGGATAAATTTGTTTGACCATGCCTTCAAAATAAGGATTGTCAATGTTCAAAAGGTCATCGAGGTATCTAGAAATCGGATTAAAAGCATCGATAACATCAGCTTGATTGTGATGGTTAAGAGAATCCGTAGCAGTACAAAAATAGATCAGCTACGAGAAGGGTGCAATTTGTACCCATCGGGATTCCAACAATCTGTCTGTATAACTTGGTTCCGAATCTAATATAAATATTATCCAGGAGATAGGAGCAAGACTTTTAAAATAATCAATCCATAAATGCAAGGATTTTTTTTCTTATGGCTTGTCTAGAAATTATGCGTCTGAAAGCCTTTTTATATCTACTGATTCCGACATTCTAACTTTATTTATGAAGGGCTTTAAATTTATGTCATATGATTTAAGTGTTTAGCTGTAATAAAGTCGCCAGGAAGTCATATCAGAACATTTAATCATTAGGCCATGTTCAAGGAGTAGGAAATCAATGGCTAAAGGAAAACTGATTGGGTTTGATAACACTGAATTATGGTATGGTATCATGAATTTTATACTTCAACCGACATTAACCCCTACGTTTCACATATTCTGACGCCAGAGCTAGAATACCGGTAATAGAAACTCATCTTATCTGATAACGCTCGGATGAGTTTAAATGAAAATCATAATTATAAGTACGCATTAGGTGCGTATACCCCTGCTTGATGACAGTAAATGAATACTGATCTTTTGTCAAAACCTAAATAAGTCATCATTGTTTTATGTCAGAGAAATTTCTTAGCCGAACAGCAAAGTCTATGGTACAATATAAATAAATTTAAAAGAAATGGATCTTCATATTTGCGACACATTACAGAAAGGTAAGAATTTTGGAAATAAGAAAGGACAGATGATGTTAAAATTTATTTGATAGGTAAATCTAGAAGATGTCATCATGGAGTATCAATGAACTTAAAACATACAATGAAGTTTTCATCGTTATAAATGGGTTTACGTATTGAATATCACAGACCAGATGTATAGACTCTGGATAATGAGTACTGATCTATATCGGTGATAAAACCAAACGAAATTACTAATATGGAGTCGTTATGGAAATCAACCCTTGTATGATAACGTATAGCCTTATTCGGCTTATTAACTAATTGCAGCGTTTAGAAGAAAGTATATTGGTTTAAGCTGATTTTAAACGCATACATAGACACTTTCATAACTTGTCTGGACATTTTAAAGGCTTAAGCAAAGCATTCAGCCTTGTCCTGGTTAAACCCAGCTAACAGATCTAGATCATGGGCTTGAATTGATTGCCTTTGTCCTCAAATAAGGACGTCACAGACTTGTAAGACTTCGAAGAATATAAATCTATAACTGTTGTTTGAAGAGTTCATGTTAAACGTGTCATGTTTCCAGTTTATGGAAAACGAATACATATTAAAATATAAACATTCTATTTTGAAACTAATGGTTCTGCCAATCTGTCCTTTAATCTCTGCTTTTTCATTCCTCAGTTAGAAGGGCAGCATTTTAATTGATGAACATTAAAGCAATTATAATTCATTATTTGTTTTCCTGGACAATATATGGTTTCCTGGAAAACGTGTCACATTTCCTTTTTCTGATTAAGGTAAAACACCTAAAAACTTAAATATTGGATCTCAATGGAAATCATTGTTCTGCCAGTTAAATGTCACATTTTACTTCAAGCTAGCAGTTTTATATCATAACTGCAATTTATGATCATTTATAGCCTCATCACAAGTCATAACATCCATCTTCTAATTAAATGTTCCTTTATATTGACGAGCATGCGTTATTTAGCACGACTATTGCATGGTACATTAGGATCCAGAAGAATTCTTCTTTATATTCTTAAATGGAACAGGTAGGAATTGCATCAGCTTTGTTGTTTGTAGTTATACCATATGAGACATTGACATTAGGAAATCAGTTTGAAAAGTATTTGAAACTGAGTAACTGAGAGGACGCCTATTTGGAAACAGCTGCTCACACGGCTTACGATATGTTTTCTAAGTATAAGTACCTAATTGTCAATTTAGTTTTTCCCACTTCGGTTTTTGGAGTGGTAATTTCTTTCTGATTGCGCCTTTCTACAAGTAGACCATTGTCTACTTGTACCTTTCTTTATATTACCACATTGGAACCTGATGCGCAGCTATCTAAAACGCCATTATTTTGTCAAGCTTGCCTCGTCCAAACAACTCGGCACGAGAAAGCAAGTATCAGCCAGTTAAACACGGGCCAAGCACTTGAACAATGCAACGAAATGAAGTCGACTCAGGTTTTTATAAAGCCTTGCTTGCAGCAGCTCATATGACTATGTTCCCACATCAAATTTCAGCGTCATTGTTCTATATAAAATCAATGGATTCTCTCTTATTACTTTCCATGACTGTTGTTATAAGGATGCATTAGCATTGCGACAGTTTGATAATTAACGCGCAATTAATTGATTCACAGTGTTGGTGTTGAAAACAATACCCAGTGTTTTAGAATTAACTCACAATTGATGGGCCATTGTTTGAATTCGTGTAGAAAATCATTACACATCCAGTGGCTCATGAATGACAAAGTTGATCAACATCAGTGTTGCCATTTAAAGTTTCTGACTTCGAGTAAAGTCAATCGGTCGTAAATTTTATATTACTGATCGATCCAAGGCGATACTTCTGCTGTGGTGGTTCTTATTGTTTTAAGTCTTGTTGTTGAATGTTTGTGCTGTTACCACCTTATGTGTGTTTTCATATTTTTAGTTAAGTTTGGGTGGCTGAGTGGCCACCTACTGGGACAATGGATGCCCATTCGGCTTACAATGTGTTTTTTAGTATCTGATTGTCAATTTAGTTTTTTTTTCCCGGCTCAGTTTTTGGAGTGGAAATTTCTTTCTGTTTGCGCCTTTTTCTGATCGTTATCTACTTTTACTTTTTCATTAAATCTATATGACCAACGACATAAACTAGATTCTTAGATATGTACAAGAAGTTATAAAGACATGGCCAAGAGCGATAGCAAAGAACATTTACAGATTGATACGCACAGCAGCATTTAAAAACACGGACGGCGTTGAAACATGAAATGCGTTTGTCTTGCTGGACCAAGGCTTTAAAACAATGACTCAACAATCAATTTGTTTGTTTGTTTGTTTTTTTCATATGACCTGTCTAGAAATAATGCGTCTGAAAGCCCTTTTATATCTACCGATTCCGACATTCTAACTTTATTTATGAAGGATTTTAAATGAATGACATCTGATTTAAGTATTTATTTGTAATAAAGTCGCCAGGAAGTCATATCAGACATTTAATCATTAAGCCATGTTCCAGGAGTAGGAAATCAATGGCGAAAGGAAAACTGATCGGGTTTGATAACACTGAATTATGTTATGACGCTCATAAATTTTCGAATTCAACAGACATTAACTCTCCGCGTTTCAATTTTGCAAATAGCATTAATACTACCGGTATAGTCTAGTTTCTTTGACCGTGCCGACTGACATTTGCTAATGGCTTTGACATAACGCACTATACTGGTGTCACTTTCCTTTGCGTGTCGTTTGCAGCGACGTAAATCAACATTTTAACAAAATTAAATAGTTTCGGCATGATTGTGCTATATTGTGCACGAATTGCAGTATGGTTCATAATGAAAAGGATTTTCAGCGGTAACATAAGTGGTTCACAGATAAAATATGTTTTTTGGTTGTAAAGCCTTGGTTTACGGGATCCGACATGGAATCTTGATTCACACTTCAAAAATTAGAAGACGAAACGGACAGGCGACTATTAGTTGGATGTTAGACATCCGTTATTCCATTTATTATAATGTTCCCATTGAAAAGTGATAGCAGTTTTCATAGAAAAAGAAGAAACGGTACAGATTCACATACGAGTCTGCGTATAATACACACAGAGCGTCATAATTTGGCGGGGTTAACATATTTTGTACATCGCAAAAATAATGTTATTTTATCATAAGAAGTGCTAGAATTATTATTTATATGCCATTTTTAAAGCTTATATATTGTCGTTTTTGAAACTATATTCAAAATAAGCAACATATAATTAAATATGTTATAAAAAGTTTCGAAAAATTCAGTGATGGATAACAATATTTTGGACACTTGTAATTTGCGATATTTTGATAGCCATAAGAAACAGCTGGGTATTTGTCTTGCTGTATGTTTGTTGCATGTTAGGGTGTCAGTTTCTGCCGTTCGCGTCATATTTTCCCGCACAGTGTCTCAAAATGCCAAATTTTGCTGCAATTTTGGTGGTGTGACACATTTTTATAACCCGGCGCCCCTCTTATTTCATCTCTTATCCAATAAATTGCAGCGACAAGAATGTGCGGACGCGTCTGTTTGTTCGCTTGTGTTGTGCTACTAAGACAAGTAAGTTCGAGAAATGTTGAATTGCATAACCGCACGGTGTCTCAACTTTTTTCCGGGGTGCCAAAATCTAAGTGCAATATGTGACATGCTGTTTGCAGCCGTGGAATACAGATTCTTGTCTCGCGATGTTAAGCGACAATGTCAAAGAAAATTTATAATTATATAAACTCATCTTGACAGCCTTCGACACCGGTAATGCCTTATGGGTTAAAATGAAAATGTTGATAAAATACGTATTAGTGGTAAATGAATACTGATATTTTGACAAAACCTAAATATGTAATCATTGCTTTTATTCCCCAAGAATATCGTAGACCGACCGCAAAGCTTTTTGGTAAAGTGGCTGCATTGTTTATTGTCAGGTCCCCGTGACCAGCATTGTCCCGTTTTTACTGTTTATTTAACGGAACACGGAACCAAAATGATCATTTTCCACAGCATTATACAAGAGTGTACTTTTTCTAAACATTTTTGTTTTCATATTTTGTGACAAATAATAAAAAAACTCGGAATTTAGAAATAAGAAAGGACAGATGTCTGTAACAATGTCTTTAAAGCACTAACGTAAATCAACAAGAGTATCAATGAAGTAAAAACACATTTTACTAATTATTTTTACCGTTATAGATGTGTTATCGTAATAAATATCACATGCCAGGTGTATGTACTCTGGGTAATGAATGCTGATCTATATAGGCGATAAACCAAACAATATGGAATAGTTATGGAATCCTCCTATGACAACTTATTGCCTTTTCTTCTTCTGGCTTATCAACTGATTGCAAGGTGGCGTAGAAAGTATTGGTTTAAGCTGAATCGAGAAAGGAATTATTAAAATTAGAATACGGTATGTCCACAACGTACAGATGATAGCAGATGCCACTTACTTAACATATTTCAAATTCCTAATATTGATATTTAATCTCAGTGTTTTGGCTAGTTCCACATATTATATATAACCATTTCTTTATATTGGCAATGTAATTCAGTACTTTTCGGAAAAGAACCTGATTGTTGATTTGGCTTTTCTCACATCGGTTTTCGCATCTGATTACGCCATTTCCTGTTCATTGCTTATTAAACTCTATGGAGTTTTCCGAAAGGGGCGAATAATTATGGTCATTGAATGAATGTTACATGCAAAAAAATTGAAGTTTTAATAAACGATACATGCAAGAATACCCCTTTAAAAGAGCAGACATGATCAAATAATCGTTCCGGTGAGCTTTAAGTGAGCTTCCTTGCATTTATATAGCAGTTCTGTGCCAACGATCATTGCTTTGGACACTTTCAGCTTGTATTAATTCCAAACCGCATGACAATCAACTAAGCCGTATCATGAAACTTTTTTGTAAGGCGGTTCGCCGATAAGCGCTTTTGCCTCGTTTACATGTTATTATATTCAGCACAAATTCAAGTTTAAGCTTTTTATCTTCGGTTGTGTTACGCCAAAGGCAAGTTTTCTATCAGGAAGCTATGTAATTGATTTTTCGTAGAGATACCGACAAAAATGACTCGGAACTTGGTCTCTCAAATATATTCCACAATAATATCAGACATTAATGTTTATGTAAGTAGACTCCAGGGATTCAAACTTGGCTTTACGTATAAACAGCCATGCACCATTGCCAAAACGACCACAGCATTGCTGAACAGCGATAAATTAAGGGAAACTTTCTCGTTTACAAACATGTATAAGAAAACTAAAAAAAAATGCTTCGAAAAACATTTTCTTAATCTTATCGCAGACACTATGAGTTGATTTCCAAATTAAATGTTGGGCTAAAGACGCCAGGATTATATGGTGACTTGGTTTACAAATTTAAGAAACTTATAGGACGGAATGATTTTTTCTTTTCAGTTCAGAAAAATCATAACACGTTACAGGCGTATAGGTTATAAATTGAATGTTATGCGACATTCTGCATGCTTAGTTTTTAACCCAATCATGGTTGATAACTATGCTGCCTTCTTTAATTGCACGCCGGCGGGTCGGGCGTCAAACTCTATGATGGCCCCGACATAAAGTTTTTCATTTTAGCTGGTTGGGCCGGAACCTCTTGTCTGTTGCTTGGCCCACCGGGGTTCAACTGTTGTTTTTCTTTTGCTACGGGTTTCAAAAATTTATTCGGCGTCCAGGGATCTCTATCGTCGGGCAGCTTACTGAATCTGTTGAATCCTCGTTTTTGATTCATCAGGTTGGTTATCTTGATTTATTTGTTTGTCCTTGATGATTCATTGACTAGAGATTCACTACGAGGACCGAACAACTAACTAAATGTTGTGAACCACTGCAGAAGATGAGGGTGAGGTTAGGCGCCTGTAAAACCCGTTTAAGCCCCTCCCCCCCCCCCCCCGCTGTAATTTATATTACTGATCGTTCCAAGGCGATACTTCCGTTGTGGTTCCATTTGTTCTATGTTTTGGATTCGATTTTGTGCTGTTTGAAACTTATGTACGTTTTCATATTTTTATTTAAGTTCGGGTAACTGTGTAGCCGCCTATTGGGAAATAGCTGTGCCCACTCGGCTTACGATATGTTTTCTAAGTATAAGTACCTAATTGTCAATATAGTTTTTCCCACCTCGGTTTTTGGAGTGGGAATTTCTTTCTAATTGCGCATTTTCCTGATCATTGCCTGTTTATACCTTTGTACGGACGTTTGTCTTCTCCCTTCTCTTAACATAGCGCACAACATCAAACAGAAACAAACGTCACAGAACAATAAAGATATTCAAACACAAACTAACTACACACACAGCCTTTCAAGAAAATGGAGAAAACTTCTTACATTTCTTATGCCCAGACAATTCAATGCTTTTCAAATATCTATTTTACAGAAGCGTATGTTGTTACCCTTCCTAAAGCAGAAACAGCATGATTCTATGAATTGAAAATGGAAATGAACTCGCTCCAGGGTCTACCTAGTCCTTTCTTTCAGAAATATCTAAAATACGAAACATCACGAGCCTTGTCCTGTAACTGAAATTTTCAGAACTAAATTTTTGGCATCGACACCAATATGGTAATTAACTAATATAACAAGTACGTGTAGAAAATGAAGTGGTCGGGGCATCAATTTTCCTGGTTAAGCAACTATATTCTGGCCATTGATCTACCTTAACCGAATACAATACGATACATGTATGTGTTCTTACGGACGAATGACTAGAAATTTTCCAGGAATATATTAACTTCTTTTGGCTTCAAATATTCCCTTGCAAACTCGTTTGTCTTTTCTAGAAACAACACAACCCGGCTATAAAATGTAAGCCAAGCGTTTGATTTATCAGACATGGTATTATTGTTGTCGTTTATTATGAAAGTTATGAGACATTTGAGGAATTGTCGTGGGGAACACCATATTCGCATTGAGTCTACAATTGATCAAGAATTAGAAGAGAGCTCATTTTTTTCAGATTTGTTGTACAAGTGAAGTGAAAGAGCTGGAGTCAAATGGATGTTTCTGTACACGAATAGAAATGCATTTTTGAAGCTAATTCAGATTTTAAATGCAATGCCTAATGGCAGCCTTTTTCTGGGATTCATTTCGAAAATATGAACACTTAGTAGCAACAACAAACACTAGATATAACAGAACGTGGTCTGTAAGACACTAAATGGTGAAACTTTAACAAATTAAATGCTTCAATACAGTTTTAAAAATGTATCTTATAAACATGGATTTGTTCGTATAAACTCTCAGGCATGCAAAAGTGTTCCAATTTACTGTCACATTGGTAACATCTATGAATGTGATATTCATTGCAGCAATTTTCACTCGTGTCACATGTTGTAGTTGATTTATGACGTATTTTGAATTGTCTGCGATGCCTTTGGCAAATGTGATCTCGAAGCATTGAGCCTGAACAAGAAGGTCATAACTGTTTTCTTGGTGGCTCTGAATTGCAAGATGTGTGTCGTTCTCTCAATCTTACATAGCAATTCTAGAAATTTTGAGGAGACAGCTCTGATCAATATTACAGTAGGTATTCACATGTGTTGCGGATTAGGAAGACACTATCTTGGCCCTTTTTCCATACTTTGGCTGCAAGATAAATGAGCCTTGACGCGAGAAAACCGGTCTTCGGGGTTTCCTACCAGGTCCGACATAAACGGGTCTGTGCAGTCTCAGAAAATGGTCAAAAGCTTGAAATTTCGGATTTAGGAAGAAGAGAAATTTTACTATCCGAGTGGTGAAACCAAAGGCGCTGATCAGCTTCGCAGTTACTGCGAAGCTGATCTGCGCCTTTGTTTTCACATATGCAAAATTCCGGTTTTCTCACGATGCGGCTCATTAATGATAACACAAATCGTTCTCTTTTAATCTGAGTGTGTCCATTCCATGTGCCAATATGCGAGGAGTGGTGTCTATTGTCTTAGCTCTCTTGAGATACTCTTGTAAATCTCTCTCTGTAAAATTCTGATCGCAGTGAATCATCCAGTGGGCTTGAATCCAAAAAAAAGGCCATTGTTTTAGCTACGGGCATTAGCAGCTTGATCCTAATACTGTTGCTCTGTTCTTGTTTCTGTCATTGCTGATTGCTTATATTTTGTCATTCAATCGCGGTGGGAGTCGTTAAGTCATGACAAATGCGAAATGGAAGCACAGAAAACAAAATCGATCTGGTTTAAGCAATTCCCACTCCACACGCCAGTAGGTTTATATAACTGACCGTTTCAAGTACTAGTACTTCTATAGTGGTTCTATTTGTTTTATGTTTTGGTGTCGAGTTTTTGTGCTTTTGAGAACTTTTGTTTGTGCTTTCATAAATTTCAGTTAAGTTTGATTAACTGAGTTGCCGCCTTTAGGAAAACAGCTGCACACTCAATTTACGATAAGTTATCTTTGTATAAATATCTGATAGTCAACTTTGGATTCCCATCTCGTTTTTTTTTTTTTTTTTGTTTTTTTTTTTTTTTTTTTTTTTTTTTTTGTTTTTTTTTGTTTTTTGTTTTTTTTTTGTGAGTATTTGGTTCTGATAACAGCAGTTCCTGACCATTGCTTTATTTTACAATAACAGCCATCCATTCTTATGGTATCGCTCGCGTGTGTAGCATAGCTTTTGTACACTTGTTGTAGCCATAGCGGATCTGAAGATGATCCGGATCAAAATAATTTTCAAAAGAATTTTACAAAAACATAAAACAAGATTTTTTTAAAACGAACTTGGCCACTTGACTCTTGATTCAACTATGTTTCATTCCATCGGTCAATGATCGTGGATAATGACGTCAACATCTTGTTCACGTCAATGGTTCCCGGCTCATATACTGAAACACGATGGAAAAAGCTTTCTTTTACACACGGCGGTTCGCCGAATTTCTCGAAAATGAAAGGTACCATGTAAGTTATCTTTCGATATTGGTTGCTAATATTTTCCCCAATTATTTTCTGTCATTTTGACGAAGTTTCCGTCCTAAAATCGAATATTACGACATATTTAATTAGAAACGTTGAAATGGTATCATTGTAGTTACTCCGAATCACGTTTAACCGCATACTGTCATTTTATGCTCTCAAAGGACTTGTATTGTTTGACATCATATACTATTCCGATGTTATACAGATCACCCATGGAAAATCGTGTGTTCGGTGGGGGTGGGGTTGAGCAAACATGGCTATGGGAAAATGACGCCGAAAAAGGCACATGTTTTGGTCCTCGGAATATTTCATAAGGTTCACTGTATGACTACATGCGAAGAATTTGAAGAATAAACCCATCGGTGGTGATATATAGTCCATGATTCGGATTACCTCCAACTGATCCGCATTGACTTCAATTATGCATATACTTTCACGTTCCAGTGGTCACAGTCGAGTGCTTGATCAAAAATAAAAAGCATTACAGATGATGAGGAACAAAATTGGCTTCAAGATAATACTAAGTTTATTATACTCAAGTCATTCATATGCGCATGCGCAGCAATTTTCATGAACTTGATCCGGAATGGGTAGAATAATTGTAATTAAAGTCTATGAATAGTATTTTTAAATACACTGTTGAATTGTAAATATTGAGAAAGTTTGATCTTGAAAAAAAAGCTTGAAAACAGATAGACCAATAATATGATGGAATTATCATTAATACCCGCAGAGAAAATAATATTTATTGTCCTCCAAGCTCATTGATATTTCACACATGAGAGATAATGAAGAGACGGAAAGCCAAATTGAATAGCAATATTGTTGCTTTCCAATTATGGGCGTTGACATGCTACTGGTAATTGCTTTACAAATCCTTTGGAAATTATTTGGCATTTTGTTTTATTACTGAAAAATATGAGTGAGTTTGGCGGAATGTTTACATCTCTGAGGAGAGGACAGAACCATGGAGATAAAAAGGTACAAGTAGGCAATGATCAGGAAATGGCGCAATCAAAAAGAAATTCCCACTCCATAAGCCAAGGGGTGGGAAAAAACTAAAATGGCACTTAGGTACTTATACCAAGAAAACATATAGTAAGCCGAGTGGGCAGCTATTCCCCCAATAGGCGGCCACTCAGTTACCTGAACTGAACTAAAATATGAAAACGTACATAAGGCTCAAACAGCACAAAAATTCGACTCCAAAACACAAAACAAATAGAACCACAACAGAAGTATCGCCTTGGAGCGATCAGTTATATAAAATTACTGGGGGGCTTCGTGTAGCTGAGGGTGAGGTTATGGCCATGTAAAATCGGTTTAAGCCCGCCAGTAACTTTGTGTTACTGATCGTTCCAAGTCGATACTTCTGTGGTGGTTCTTTTTGTTTTATGTCTTGGTGTTTAAAAACTTTTTTGTGCTGTTGGCGCCTTATGTGTGTTTTCATAATTTTAGTTAAGTTAGGGTAACTGAGTGGCCACCTATTGGGAAAATAGCTGCTCATTCGGCTTACGATATGTTTCATGGTATAAGTACCTGATTGTTAGTTTGGTTTTTTCCCACCTCGGTTTTTGGAGTGGGAATCTTTTTCTGATTGCGCCTTTTCCTGATCTTTGCCTACTTGTACCTTTTTCAACCGGTTTTACAGGGCCCTAAACTCACCCTCATCTTCTGCAGTGGTTCACAACATTTAGTTAGTTGTTCGGTCATCGTGGTGAATCTTTTACTAGTCAATGAATCATCAAGGACAAACGAATAAATCATGATAATCACCCTGATGAATCAAAAACCTGGACTCAACAGAAAACATAAATTCCCAACACAATGCTCCCAATGGACAATGGTGAGACAAAAGCCTATATACATCATCTCTTAAATCATTTCAGGTTTTTGTGTGTTTTGATACAATATTCCGTAACTTTAGGTACCTTAATGTTTTCTGGGAAAGAAATGCTTATATGAACATTCCTATTTCAATGTGTCAGTGCGAATTGTAATTTTAGATCACTACCTTGGTTTTTCTGTTGGCATTTTTGAGGTCTTGGGAATTTCTTTCTGATTGCGCCTTTTCCTGATCTTTGCCTACTTGTACCTTTATAACCAGTACTGTAGGGAGTTAATGTGTCTAGCTCATGGACACAACACGGTGCCGCCAGTGGGAATTGAACCCGGAACCTCGATTCATATGCTCTACCACTTCGCCACTGCGCTCTCCACTGCAGAACATGATGTACAACCAACGAAAACGCTATTAGAAATTATAAAAAAAGTGGACCATTGGTCCTGAAATCGCTCACCTGAGATTCGGTCTTGCATGACCTTTAGCTAAGGCCATGTTGGTCAATGTAAAAAGTAAACTTGACCTCTAATACTCAAATAATTAATGAAAATTTACCATTTTTGGGGTCCCAGCAACCAAGCAAAATAAGGTATTAGGGCAGAAGTAATATAAAACATAGAAGACTGCTAAATAAACATTTCTGCAAAATCTCCAATGAGACTGCAGAAATAGCAAATTTTCACTTTTCCCCATTATAAGTCTATGGAAACTGAAAGTAGCCATAGCAACCAGAGTTCTTATCTGACTGGAACAAAAACATTTTTATAGAGGCTAATGCCAGGAACATATATGCAAAGTATCAGCTTCATAAAGCAAACGGTTTCTGAGAAGAAGATTTTTAAAGATTGTTTTCGAAAATTTGCCCTTTTTGGGGCCCCAGCAACCAATCAAAATAAGTGATCAGGATGAAGGTCATCTGAAACGTAGTGCATTACTCAATAAACATTTCTCTACAAATAAAAATGAGACTGCAGGAATAGCAAATTTTCACTTTTCCCATTATAAGTCTATGGAAACTGAAAGTTGCCATAGCAACCAGAGTTCTTATCTGACTGGAACAAAAACAACTTTTTGTAGAGGCTAATGCCAGGAACATGTATGCAAAGTATCAGCTTCATAAAGCAAACAGTTTCTGAGAAGAAGATTTTTAAAGATTTTTTTTTTCGAAAATTTGCCCTTTTTGGGGCCCTAGCAACCAATCAAAATAAGCGATCAGGATGAAGGTCATCTGAAACGTAGTGCATTACTCAATACACATTTCTCTACAAATAAAATTCAAATATCTCCAATGAAACTGCAGAAATAGCAAATTTTTACTTTTCGCATTATAAGTCTATGGAAACTGAAAGTTGCCATAGCAACCAGAGTTCTTATCTGACTGGAACAAAAAACAACTTTTTGTACAGGCTAATGCCAGGAACATGTATGCAAAGTATCAGCCTCATAAAGCAAACAGTTTCTGAGGAGAAGATTTTGAAAGATTTTTTCAAAAATTTGTCCTTTTTGGGGCCCCAGCAACCAATCAAAATAAGCGATCAGGATGAAGGTCATCTGAAACGTAGAGCACTACTCAATAAACATTTCTCTAAAAATAAAACTCAAATATCTCCAATGAGAAAGCAAAAATTTGCAATTTCCACTTTTTCCATTATAAGACTATGGGACGTATAAGTTGCCATGGCAACCAGAGTTCTTATCCGATCTGTGGATGCTTTATGCTAAAAATCAAAAATTTTGGCCACACAACTTCAGAGGAGATGTCATTTGAAATTGTGGACGACGACGGACGGACGACGACGACGGGTGGACGACGGACGGACGACGGATACCTACCTATCCTATAAGCTCACCTTTGAGCCTTCGGCTCAGGTGAGCTAACAAGCCCGGCCTCGTCGTTAAATTTCGGCACGACAAAACACACAGCAAGACTTGAATACTCTTATAAACCCTCGCAGCAGATTTTCTAAAATCAAATTTCAGCGTCATTGTTCTAAGTAAAAATCAATGAATTCACCAAACAGACCTGTTGTAATAAGGGTGTGTTAACAATGCGACAGTTTGATAACTAGAGCGAGCAGTTATAATCCCATTATGTAAACGTCGTGGCAAAGGTCACGTTGGTTCCTTGTTCCGTTAACTTAACAGGTAAATGGGATTAAGGTGGTTACGGGGATGCGACAATAAACAATGCAAGGATTATAATTGATCCATGCGGTCTCGGTGTTGCAAACATGGAAGAAACATTAACTCACAATTCCTGAATTATTATTTGAATTCGTCTAGAAAATCATTAGGCATACATTACTCATTCAAAGGTTATCACGATCGACAACTTTAAAGGACAAAGTTGATCAACATCAGCATTTTGGTGTCGTTTAAAGTGTCTGACTTCGAGAAAAATTATGAAATTAAAGTAAAGCCAATATCAATCCGTATGACCAGCGACATACCCGAGATATGTATTTACATGTATACAAGTATGGTCCCTCCTTTCTGTAAGACAGCTTTGAGTCACGACTGTCATACAATACAGTCTGAGGTCCGATCCGCCGGCGTACAATTAATGCGGAATGCAAAGCATTTAACCATGTCCTCGATTATACTGCGTTAATACTGCGTTTACACTATGTTCCCGGCGGTCACTGCGGCCACGTTTCAGATAACCGTGAGCGAAACGTGAGACAACGTAGGAGAACGGGATAGGCAAACGTAGCAGGCCGTGATAACCGTAGACACCGTGGCAAAATTTTTGACAGTTTAAAAATCTGCCACGTTAGTCACGGCGGAAATGAGAAACGTAATGGGTCATGATAAAACGAGCTGAACGAAACACACAGTGACAGAACGTAACGGTACGTAGCGAAACTTAGAAGCGGTCCGTAGTGCAACGGTAAGCTAGTGAATAGCCCGACAAGCTACGGATCTTCAACGTTCACGGTCGTCTCACGTCTCGTCCCGTTTCCTACGGAATACTCAATACGTTTTGTTGTGTTAAGTTACGGTGCGTTACGGTCTTTGACGGTGTTCACCCCGTTCTACTACGTATGTCACGTTATGTTACGGTTATCACGGCGCGTGAAGTTTATAGATATTAAATGGCATGTCATGGGGACAAGTTCCTTCATATTGGACAATCACTATAATAAATAATAGAGACCTACGCTGCACTATGCCATTGAATAAGAAATACAATCCCGAACTTTCTTAATCAACTCTGCAGTCGGTTGTTGAGGGGCGCAGTTGTTATTACAAAGGACTTATTCGTATACAAAAGGCACACAAGTGCTTTAAATTGTATGGCGTCTACGTTTCGTCCGTAGCTGACCTTGACAGAACGAAAAAACGTGTTACGCCTTGGTAAAAACGCATCTGACCACATAAGAAAGTAACAGGCCGTAATAGAACGTGCTTACAGGTCCGTTCCATATGTTATGTACATAGTGATTTGTTTCATAAGAATTGGCATAGCAGTACCCGTGCTTGAAGCGTGGCCAAATTTTATTGGGTGTTTGCAGATTTGAACGGATTTCGCTAGGTTAATCTCAGTACATGGAAATATATACTGATTGTAACATGTTTGATTTAGCTTTATTAATATATAAACAGTAACACATTAAATATTACAACCAAAATAACATAACGTCTGGGATACAAGTATCAACTTTAACATTGATTTCAAGCACTTCGAGAAAGTTTGAACCAAAACCAGAGTATACTGTTAAATAAATAATATCGCCTGGTAGGCTACATCTAACATTATATTTGGTATTCCCTGTGTATACTCAAGGTTATTAATGCTTGAACTATTACACCCTACCAACCCTTGCACACCATATAATGCAATCAGTCAGCCAAATATATGATCAGCAATTCTTAAAAGGGCTTCGATAGCATATAATTCAATAAATGGAACTGATGGACAGGGTTTACTTGTAAATACCATCGAGTGTATAATTTTGTCACAAATGAGTACTGATTTTATAATATAATGTATGGAGTCTTGTAAGCCTTGTAAGATGCATGTTTTCAAGCTTCGATAGTGTTGACTACACAAGGGGTAGACCGAATATTATGTAAGGTGCAGTCTACAAGATGATAATTCATTTTAATGGAATAATAATGTTTTGGTGAAATCTTCCCTGTAGGGTGAGAAATCAATGTTAAAACTGATATTTGTGTCCCAGAAGGTATGCTAGTTCGCCTATCACATTATATGTTTTCTCTTATTATAATCGAACAAAATCAAAAATGTTACAATCAGTGCATATCTCTGATATCAAAGACTGACATAGCGAAATCCGTTCAAATCTGCAAACATTTGGCAACGCTTCAAGTACGGGTACTGCTATGCCAAAACTTATGAAACAAATCGCTATGTACATAGCAATTGAAACGGACCTGTATAATCGTGACAGATAGTGGATAACCGTAACGTACCTTAGCGGCTCCGAGACACACCTGCTTATCACTACCACGGCTTGTTACGGACCGGGGCCGCCGGGAACAAAGTGTTAAAGCCAGGTAACAGTTCTAGATCTGGCTTGACTTTTTTGCCTAAATGTCTTCAAACAAGGACGTCACAGACTTATTAGACTTCGAGATATATAAATCCATAACTGTTGTTTGAAGAGTTCATGTTACACGTGTCAAGTTTCCATCTCTATGGAGCTCTGTCAGTCTGTTCTTCAATCTATGATTGTTTTTTGTTTGTGTCCCTTAGCTCGAATGGCAGTATTTTAAAAGGTTAGATGAACTATAAAGCAATAATAATCGGTCATATGTTTTCCTAGAAAATATATGTTCTCCTGGAAAAGGTGTCAAATTTCCATTTTTCGATTAAGGTAAAACAGCTAGAAACTTAAATCTCAATCTCAATGGAAAGTTAAATGTCATGTTTTACTTCAAGCTAGCAGTTTTATGTCACAACTGCAATTCATGATCATTTATAGCCTCATCGCATGCCCTAATTTCCATTCACGGATTGAATGTTCCTTTATTTTGAAAAACATGCATCATTATGCACGACCCAACGCATGGTGCACCAGGATCCATTCTACTTCATATTCTTAACATGGAACTGGTTAGACGTGCATCATCTTTTTTTGTAGTTATTGTATATGCAGCATAAAAATTAGGAGCTTACTTTGAAAAAAGGTACAAGTAGGCAATGCTCAGGAAAAGGCGCAATCAGAAAGAAATTCCCAATCCAAAAACCGAGGTGGGAAAAACTTAATTGACAATGAGGTACTTATACTTAGAAAACACATCGTAAGCCGAATGAGCAGCTATTTCCCAATAGGCGGCCACTCAGTTACCCGAACTTAAATAAAGATATGAAAACGTACATAAGGTTCAAACAGCACAAGAATTCTACTCCAAAACATAAAACTAATGGAACAACAACAGAAGTATCGCCTTGGAACGATCAGCGATATAATATTACTGCGGGGTGGGGTGGGGGCTTCAAATAATTTTTGCTTATGTCCTGTCTAGAAAAGTATACTATATATTACCAAATTGGAACATTATGCGCAACTAACAAAAAAGCCAACATTTCGTCAAGTCTGCCTCGTCGAAACATTTCGGCACGCACGAGAAAGCAACTATCAACCAGTCAAACACACACCAAGCACTTGATTAAACCAATGAAATGTAGTCGAACCATTTTTATAAAATCTTGCAGTGGCTCATATGACAATATTCCTATATCAAATCTCAGCGTCATTGTTCCGTCCAGGTCCGACACAAACCGGCCTGTACAAGCTCAGAAAAGAGCTAGAAGCTTGAAATTTCGGATTTAAGAAGAAGAGGAATTGTACTATCCGAGTAGCGAAAACAAAGGCGCTGATCAGCTTCGCGGTTACCGGTTATTACCTACCAGAACTGTTGTTACAAGGATGTGTGAACAATGCGACAGTTTGATAACTAACGCGCAATTAATTGATTCACGCAGTGTTGGTGTTGCAAACAATATCGAATGCTTTATATATCATTGTTTACATATAGATAAACATCATTCTCATATTCCTTTTGCCTTTTTTACTATCAAGTATTTATCATGTACATTTTCCTTTTTAGCTCACCTGAGCCGAAGGCTCACAGGTGAGCTTATAGTATACCCATGCTCCGGCGTCCGTACGTCGTCCGTCTGTCGTTCACAATTTCAAAGATCTTCTCCTCAGAAACCGCTTGGCCAATCAAAGCCAAACTTCATGTGGAGCATCCTTAGGAAGGGGGAACGAAAGTTTATATAAATGGTCCAGGTCACATGACCAAGATTGCCGCCATGGCTATAAATAGCAAAAACCTTTAAAAATCTTCTTCTCCAGAACCAGTGGTATGTAGCATCTGGGACGCGGGCCCATCATAGTTTATATAAATCATGACCCTTAGCCTAGGTTGACCTTTACCTATTTTACGGCAAGGTCAACTTAGGTCGCCAATGCATTTGAATGGGAAAAAAATGGTAAAATGCTACTTACTGGGAATAGGCAAATGGACAGAAGATTAATGTTAATGGAAAATTTTAGCCCCTGCACGGTATATTTCCATAATAATGAAACATCTTCTATCCAGAAACCGCTTGGCCAATCAAAGCCAAACTTCATATGGAGCATCCTTGGGAAGGGGGAAAGAAAGTTTATATAAATGGTCAAGGTCACATGACCAAGATGGCTGTCATGGCTATAAATAGAAAAAAACCTTTAAAAATCTTCTTCTCCAGAACCAGAAGGCCAAGGATTTTGAAACTTAGCATGAAGCATCAGGGTAGGGAGCTCTACAAAGTTTATATAAATTGTGACCCTGGGATGACCTTGACCTATGTTACGGCAAGGTCAACTTAGGTCGCTAATGCATTTGAATGGGAAAAATTAGTAAAATGTAATTAAATGGGGGGAAACTTGCTTGGATTATGCAAATGGACAGAAGATTTATGTTTGTGATAAAAATTTGATCCCAGGGGGTTGTCTGCCCCTGCCCTGGGGCTATATACATGTAGATGACCATAATATTCAAACATCTACTTCTCTGAAACTGCTAGGTCAATTAAAGCCAAACTTCATGTGAAGCATCGTTAGGAAGGGGGAATGAAATTTAATATAAAATGTCAAGGTCATATGACCAAGATGGCCACCATGGCTATAAATAGCAGGTCAGGTCAGTTTAACTGCTACTGTAACATGTAATCAGTACTACCTGTTGTCATGCGGTGCAGATGGGGCTCGTTAGCCTTGGAAGGTAACTCATCTAGGAGTTAAGCTAGTTCTCTACACAAAAATCTAGCTGGGCAGGGGGAACTCATTAGTCTTGGTTGACAGTCCTCCTAGGAGTTTACAGGTCTCTAAACAAAACCTAAGGAAGGGTAGATGGAGCTCTTCAGCTGTGGCCAGCAATTCATCTAGGAGAAGGAAACTCCAAAATCAAACCTGTGTGTCTGGATATGCCTAGTCCAGATATGCAAAGACTGTTTCGGTAGATGGAGCGGAAGAAATCACCTGATTCAACGGTTCAGAAAGCGATACAGCAACATGTTGTGGAACATGCAGAGCGTGACAAGGCACTAAAGATGTTACGGTCATCCACTGCATCCAAACCCAACTCCAGACGTCTTGACCTGTGTCTTGCCTCTGGGCGCAGCTGGGCGAGGACTAGAGAGTGAGGTTGACGTTGCGCACCTCTTCCTCACTATAATCCAATTTCATAGCGCATGTCATCTTATTTCTCAACACACAAGCACTTGCATACACAACAATTTCATCACACTTGCACCCACATACCTACAAAGTCCTGTGGCGATGGGCGAGTGGCGAAGCAGCAGGTGTAGGACACACTGGGAGCTGTAGTTGCAGACCTGCACACAGGCGGCTCAGTTCTAATGGTCGCTTTCTGTGAGGAGAAGCAGTAAGCAGAATTCGGCAGTCGGCTGAGCGACTGAGCAGACCTATTTAGGACCGCACTGCTCACCCCCGTAGCATGGGGAAGGGGCTAGAAAAGGTGCCCTAAACAATTGCCTGCTTCAAACCCCCTGGCTGGTTAACCGCGATCAGCGGGGATCCCCTTAAGCGGTCGAAATACAAAGAAAAAAGCTAGAGTAATTCCCTTACGGATTGGCGCATGGAATGTGCGTACTTTAATGGACAATGCTGGGTCAGATAGACCACAGCGTAGAACGGCCCTTGTGGGCAGAGAACTTGGGAGGTATGATATACAGATAGCTGCATTGAGTGAGACTCGGTTCGCAGATGTTGGGGAGATCAAAGAAGTTGGTGCTGGATACACCTTCTTCTGGAGTGGACGCAAAAGTGAAGAGAGGCGTGAAGCAGGAGTTGGCTTTGCCATCAAAACAGAACTTGTTGGTAAGCTGTCAGGATTGCCAAAAGGCATTAATGACCGTCTAATGACATTGAGACTTCCTCTGTCAGGCAATAAACATGCAACTATTGTCAGTGCTTATGCACCCACAATGACCAATCCAGATGAGGTCAAGGACAAGTTCTATGATGACCTAGACAATGTTATTTCTGCAACACCCCGCACAGACAAGCTTATCCTTCTTGGCGACTTTAATGCCAGAGTGGGTACAGACCACCAGACCTGGGAAGGAGTTATAGGTCCAGAAGGGGTTGGAAAGTGCAACAGCAATGGTCTCTTGCTTCTCAGGAAGTGTGCTGAACATGACCTTCTAATCACCAACACAGTCTTCCGTCTACCTAATAGGAACAAAACATCCTGGATGCATCCCCGTTCCAAACACTGGCATCTCATAGACTATGTCATAGTGCGGAGAACAGACAGGCAGGATGTTAAAGTGACAAAGACTATGTGTGGTGCAGACTGCTGGACAGATCATAGACTGGTTGTCAGCAAACTCAACCTAAGAATACAGCCTGCGAGGCGACCTCAAGGCAAGAAAGCTCCTAAGAGACTGGATGTCTCAAAGCTGAATAAAGACAGCATGAGACAAGATTTCTTAACAGACATTTGCAACCAACTGGATGCAATGAATCTCAGTTCAGAGGACCCCGAAGAAAACTGGACAGTTTTCCATAAAACAGTTCTTTCTTCAGCTGCAAGCACCTTAGGCCATCCATCTCGCAAACATCAAGACTGGTTTGATGAGAATGATGACGAAATTCAGAGGCTTCTTGAAGAAAAGCACCGATTGCACAAGGCACATCAAGATGATACTAGCTCAGTATCAAAGAAAGCAGCCTACAGCAACATTTGTAAGACAGTCCAGACCAAGCTTAGGGACATGCAAGATTCCTGGCTGAGGAAGAAAACAGAAGAAATTCAGTCTTTTGCGGATAGAAAGGACATGAAGAAATTTCATGATGCACTGAAAACCATTTATGGTCCAAAGAGTTCTGGAGCCACCACATTGCTCAGTGCAGATGGAAACACTCTTCTCACAGATAAAGAAGCTATCTTGGAAAGGTGGGCAGAACACTTCAATAGTGTGCTTAATCGACCATCAAGCATCAATGAGGATGCAATTGACAGACTTCCACAGATAGAGTGCAATGTTCTGTTAGATGAATTTCCTACCGTTACGGAAACAAGAAAAGCAGTTCAACAACTATCATCTGGCAAAGCCCCAGGTGCAGATGCAATTCCTGCCGAAGTTTACAAGGCTGGGGGGCTACCCATGGCAGAGAAACTGACAGAGTTGTTTCACTGTATGTGGAGAAAGGAGGCTATCCCACAAGAATTTAAGGATGCATCCATAATCCACCTATACAAGCGGAAAGGAAATCCTCAAGTCTGTGACAATCACAGAGGCATCTCCCTCCTATCAATTGCTGGGAAGATACTTGCAAAAATTCTGTTGAATCGTCTGAATGTTCATCTTGATCAGACGGGAATTATCCCAGAAAGTCAATGTGGATTCAGAAAAGACAGAGGGACAATAGACATGATATTCACAGCAAGACAGCTTCAGGAGAAATGCCAAGAACAGAATGTAGATCTATACATGACGTTTGTTGACCTCGCCAAAGCTTTTGACACTGTTAGTCGTGATGGACTCTGGAAAATCATGGCCAAGCTTGGCTGTCCACCCAGATTCATAGCAATGGTGCGGCAGTTTCATGATGGCATGCAGGCACGTGTGCAAAATGATGGAGAGTTCTCTGAACCATTTGAAGTAACAAATGGGGTCAAACAAGGCTGTGTTCTGGCACCAACACTGTTCAGCATGATGTTTTCTGCCATGCTTATGGATGCTTTTCAGGACAGTGACACTGGTTTTCCAATCAGGTACCGTTTTGATGGCAACATATTCAACCTCAGAAGGTTGCATGCCAAAACTAAGGTCCAGACTGATGTGCTAGATGAGCTCCTCTATGCAGATGATATGGATAAGAATGCCAGCACAGAGGCAAAAATGCAAAGAGCCATGGATCAAGTCTCACAGTCATGTGATAACTATGATCTCACAATCAGCACAAAAAAGACAGAGGTTCTACACCAACCAGCGCCCGGAAAGCCATATAATGAACCAACCATCACTGTGAATGGGCAAAAACTGAAAGTTGTTGACAAGTTCACCTACCTGGGAAGCACTCTCTCCAGAGCAGTGCATATTGATGATGAGATCACTGCCAGAATTGCAAAGGCTAGTGTGGCATTCGGACGACTCCGTGCAAATGTCTGGGAGCGAAATGGAATCAAGCTTGACACCAAGCTGAAAGTCTACAAGGCTGTGGTACTGCCAACCCTCTTGTATGCATGTGAGACCTGGACAGTATACCAACGCCATGCAAAGAGACTAAACCATTTCCACTTAAGCTGTTTGAGAAAGTTGTTAAAAATCAAGTGGCAGGACAAGATTCCAGACACAGAGGTCCTGACGAAAGCAGGGATGCAAAGCATGCATACAGTCTTAAAGCTAGCACAGCTAAGATGGACTGGCCATGTTATAAGAATGCCTGATGCGCGACTTCCAAAGAAAGTTTTCTATGGAGAACTACAGGAGGGAAAGCGCTCTCAAGGTGGCCAGAAGAAACGCTACAAAGACACCCTCAAAGCCTCTCTGAAGGATTTCGAAATACCAATGGGGTCCTGGGAACAGACTGCGCAGGAGCGATCAAAGTGGAGAGGTCTCATCAACAAAGGAGCAGCTCTTTATGAAAAGAAGAGAATCTGTGAAGCTGAAAGAAAGCGAAGAGAGCGCAAAGCCAAAACAAATGTGCCACCATCAGACTCTATGACATTGACTTGCTCTACTTGCAACCGACAGTTTAGAGCCAGAATTGGCCTAGTCAGCCATCAAAGAACTCACCAACACACATCAGCACTATTCAAGAAATAATGATGGTCTTTCTCATTAGTGAGAGACGAACTATCATCGAATGCTTTAGAATAAACATAAACTCATAATTCATGAATCATGCTTTAGAATAAACATAAACTCATAATTCATGAATTATTGTTAGAATTCGTCTAGATAATCATTAGACACTTAAAAAGGTTATCACGAATGACAACTTAAAAGGACAAAGTTGGTCAACATCAGTATTTGACGAAATTTAAAGTGTGTGACTTAAAGAAAAGTAAAAAGGTAAAAGTACCTAAATCGTAACTCCAAACTCATTAAATCTAAATACCTAGCGTCATATCATAGATAACTAGATATGTAGATATAAAGACATGAACAAGAGCGATAGCAAAGAACATTTACAGATAAAAACGCACAAAACTAAAGAAAGCTCCTGACTTTCAACTGCATTTAAATACAAGGACGGCGTAGGGAAATATCATTGGCTAAAACGAAACGGTTTTATCTTGTGAAATACTCAATCCATCAACTGACATATTTTTTTATTATGGCCTGTCTAGAAATTATGCGTCTGAAAGCCTTTTTATATCTACCGATTCCGACATTCTAACTTTATTTATGAAGGGCTTTAAATTTATGACATCTGATTTAAGTATTTAGTTGTAATAAAGTCGCCAGGAAGTCATATCAGACATTTTATCATTAAGCCATGTTCCAAGAGTAATCAATGGCGAAAGGAAAACTGATCGGGTTTGATAACACTGAATATGACGCTCATGCCTTATAGAATTCAACAGACATTAACTCAACAGACATTTCAATTTTGCAAATAGCATAAATACTACCAGTATAGTCTAGTTTCTTTGACCGTACCGATTGACATTTGCTAACGGATGTGTATTCAGATGCTTGTCGTTGATCAGATTACTTCAAGGATGGTGTTCTGATTATGCACTTCATGTGACACTGGAAAATGTCTAAGGCGAGTAAAACCCCACAAACAATTGTCACGCGATGTTAAGCGACAGTGTCAAAGAAAATTAATAATTAAATAAACTCATCTCATCTTGACAGCCTCCGACACCGGTAAGGCACGTATTAGATCAGCTGGCTAACTGTCACTCCGCTCCACTTCGGTACCTCGTTCCACTTCCCTGACAGCTTAGCATTTTTGGTTGCATTTAAACCAATGTCGAACTGATTGCGGATTTCGTAAGCAACTTGCAGCTATGTTATTTTGCTATTAATCATATCATTTTTGTTATGTATTTGTACCAGTACAGAAGATCTTCCAGAAACAAAACAACATCAACTTGCCTAAAACGTTTAACGTAGAAACACAAACGATTATCGTCTTTGAGTCGCTAATTCTACAGTAGTCTCCCTTAATCTATTTATAGACATTTTTGAAATTTTCCATAGAAAAAAAATGAAGTATTTTATAATTCTGCATTACCTTAACAACTGGAATATTTATATTTTATATCATATGTGCAAGAAAAGATCTTACATAAGTTAAAATGACACGGTTTTGCTGAATTTTCATTTTCAACGAAGGACTGAATGTATCCCATTTCCGTCGGTATGGAGAGGTTTAACGGAATACCGATGGAAATATACCGTCTTGGCACATATGGGTTGAAATAAAAATGTTGATAAAATACGTATTAGTAGTAAATGAATACGGATATTTTGAAAAGACCTGAATAGGTAATTATTGTTTTTATTCCCCAGAAATATCATAGACCGACCGCAAAGCTTTTTGGTAAAGTGGCTGCATTGTTTATTGTCAGCTCCCCGTGATCAGCATTGTCCCGTTTTAACTGTTTATTTGACGGAACACAGAACCAAAATGACCATACTTCACAACATGTTATAACATTATACAAGAGTATATTTTTCAAACATTTGTGTTTTCATATTTTGTGACAAATTATAAAATAACTCGGAATTTAGAAATAAGAAAGGACAGCCGTAACAACGCCTTTCAAGCACTACTGTAAATCAACAAAAATGGAGCATCAATGAAGTAAAACGCAATGTACTGATTTGTTTTACTGTTATAGATGGGTTAACGTAATAAATATCACAGGCCAGATATGTGGACTGGATAATGAATATGCTGATCTATATAGGTGATAAACCAAACAAATATGGAATAGTTATGGAAATAAATCCTCTTAAGACAAATTATTGCCTTATCACCTTCAGGCTTATAAACTGATTGCAGCATGGCGTCTATCTACGAATCGTAAAAAAGTGTTGGTTCAAGGTGGATATCGAGTTCAACGAATTATAAGTAACTTAGAATACGATACACGATGTACACAGATTTGATACTAAAAGCCACTTACTTAACAAATCGCAAATTCCTAATATTGATATGGGACTGTTCCACACACTAGACCTTCCATTTTATATGTTACAATTTTTATTTATGGGCAATGTAATTCAGTACTTTTCGGAAAGTACCTGACTGTTAATTTGGTTTTTCCCATCTCGCTTTTTGGAGTGGGAATTTCTTTCTGATCGTGCCATTTCCTGATCACTGCCTAATTTTATCTTTTTGGAGTTTTTTCGAAAGAGGCGAAAAATTATGGTCACTGAATGAATGTTACATGCGAATCGTAAAAAAGTGTTGGTTCAAGGTGGATATCGAGTTCAACGAATTATAAGTAACTTAGAATACGATACACGATGTACACAGATTTGATACTAAAAGCCACTTACTTAACAAATCGCAAATTCCTAATATTGATATGGGACTGTTCCACACACTAGACCTTCCATTTTATATGTTACAATTTTTATTTATGGGCAATGTAATTCAGTACTTTTCGGAAAGTACCTGACTGTTAATTTGGTTTTTCCCATCTCGCTTTTTGGAGTGGGAATTTCTTTCTGATCGTGCCATTTCCTGATCACTGCCTAATTTTATCTTTTTGGAGTTTTTTCGAAAGAGGCGAAAAATTATGGTCACTGAATGAATGTTACATGCAAAGAATTAAAAGTTCTAATAAACGATACAGACAAGAATATCCCTTTAATAGACCAGACATGATCAAATAATCGTTCTGGTGAGCTTTTAGTGGGCTTCTTTGCATTTATATAGCAGTTGTATGCCAACGATCATTGCTTTGGAAACGTTCAACTTGTATTAATTCCAAACCGCATGACAATCAACTAAGCCAACTAAACTTTTTTGTAAGGCGTTTCGCCAATAAGCGCTTTTGCCTCGTTTTCATGTAATTATATTCAGCACAAATTCAAGTTTACTTTAAGCTTTTTCTCTTCGGCTGTGTTACGCCAAAGGCAAGTTTTCTATCAGGACGCTACGTAATTGATTTTTCATAGAGATACCGACAAAAATGACTCGGAACTTGGCCTCACAAATATATTCCACAATACTATCAGACATTAATATTTATGTAAGTAGACTCCTGGGATTCAAACTTGGCTTTACGTATAAACAGACATGCATCATTGCCAAAACGACCACAGCATTGCTGAACAGCAATAAATTAAGAGAAACTTTCTCATATACATACGTGTATAAGAAAACTAAAAAATAGGCATATATGTACGAATGTCTTCCCCCTTATCTTAACACAGCGCACAACATCAAACAGAAACAAACGTAACACAACAACAAAGATATTCAAACACAAACGAACTACACAGACAGCCTTTCAAGAAAATGGAGAAAACTTCATTTTCATTCCATATATGGTTTCTTATGGTCAGGCAATTCAATGCCTTTCGAACGTGTACTTTTACAGTAGCGTATGTTGTTACCCTTCCTAAAGCAGAAACAGCATGAATGTGTGAATTGAAAATGAAAATAATTTCGTGCAAGGGTCTACCAGTCCTTTCTTTCAGAAATATCTAAAATACAAAAATAGCCTTGTCCTGGAATTGAAATTTTCAGAACTAAATTTTTGTCATCGACACCCATAGTATGGTTATTAACTAATATAACAAGTACGTGTAGAAAATGAAGTGGTCAGGGCATCTATCTTCCTGGTTAACATAGTAAAGCAACTATACTTCTCATAATTTGGCCACTGATCTACCTTAACCGAATACAATGCGATACATGTATGTGTTCTAATGGACGAATGACTAGAATTTTCCAGGAATATATCGACTTCTTTTGGTTTCAAATATTCCCTTGCAATCTCGTTTGTCTTTTCTAGAAACAACACAACCCCGTTATAAAATGTAAGCCAAGCGTTTGATTTATCAGACATGATATGGTTCATGTCGTTTATTATGAAAGTTATGAGACGTTTGAGGAATTGTCGTGGGGTATCTCATATTGCATTTAGTCTCCATAATTAGAGGATGGAATGTGTGTGCGCAGTTTATAGGATTTGCTAACTGGATGAAAGTGCTGAATTCAAATGGATGTTTCTATACAAGATTAGAAATTTAATTTGGAATCTCATTTAGATGTTAAAACACAAGAACTAATGATGAGTCGAATCGACTCAGGTTCCGAACAATTCATGTTCAAAATATGATCACTTCGTAGAAAGAAAAACGCAGTCTGTAAGACACTAAATGGTGAAACTGTAAGAAACTGTCAGAAATTAAATGCTGCAATGCCTTTGTTAAAGTATATGAGCCTTTGCATGATAAAACGAACAATTTGTGTTACCTACCAGGTCCGACACAAACTAGGCTGTGTGGCCACAGAAGATGTCTAAAGACTGCAAAGGAGATCTACTGACGAGATAGGAAAAGTCCCTAAATGCCTAAAAATGCTGGGTAAATTTCTAAAACACTTAATTGAAGCAAATTTTCAAATTGTATTTTTGGGTATGATTGTTAATTGTACAAAAATGGATTTGGCAGCGTTCACAAATGCCAACAGGTAGAGTTAACTCTTGATTGTTTGTACCTATCCAAATATTTACAATGTCTTACAAAGCTTATGTTCATGGAGCAAAACAATAGGTTCCTACGTATTTGACTGCAAGTTTCTTGCTATGAACAGATGCAGCATTGATGTTGACGATATAAACCAGTTTAGGTTTTGTTGTTATTGCGCATGCGCTTCATTGGAACATGTTTAAGGTCATTCTGCTTCCAGTTAAGCTTAACTACTTATGTTCTACGGTCTGGCGAACATCGTTCTCCCCTTAGACCCAGCTTCTCGCTATCATATATTGTGTAAATATATATTAGGTGTCTCCAGTAAAAAGGATTTGTTGGGTCTAGGGTGGGGAACATAGTTCAAAACTAAAAATGGTAATGGTCCCCATCTTTCAATTTCTAATCGGACATAAATGACCTTAGAGCAGGTACCAATGAAGGGTATGCGCAACAAGAACAAAACCAAGACTGGTTTATGTTGACAACATCCATTTTGCTTCGATTTATAGCAAACAATTGCAGTAAACTAGAGATAGGAAACTATATTTTTGGCATTTAAACATTAGCAGTGTGAGACATTGTAAATTTTTGAGGGGGTACAAAAACCAAGAGTTATCTCCACCTATTTGCATTTAGGACTGCATCAAACTCCATTTTTATACAATTTACATGTATACCTAATAATAAAGTTTAAAAGTTTGCTTAAACTACACGTTTTGAAAATTGACCCCTTGGTTTTTAGCTTTTAGGGACTTGTCCCATCTTATCCATAGATATTCTTATGGATTGTTGTACTATACCTGTAGCGAAAACAAACGCGCTGATCAGATGTGCAGTTACTGCACAGCTGATCTGCGTCTTTGTTTTCGCATATGCAGATTGTTTGTTTTCCCATGTCGCGGCTCATATCTTAAAATCAAGGATTTGTTCATATCAACTCCCATGCATGTAAAAGTGTTCCAGTTTACTGTCACATTGCTGAGATGTGATACTTAATGCATCTGTATTCTCTCGTGTCGCATACTGTAGGTGGAGTTCTTTAAATTTTTTGTGTTGTTGGCGCCTTATGTGTGTTTTCATAATTTTAGTTAAGTTTAGGTAACTGAGTGGCCACCTATTGGGAAAATAGCTGCCCATTCGGCTTACGATATGTTTTTATGGTATAAGTACCTGATTGTTCATTTAGTTTTTCCCATCTCGGTTTTTGGAGTGGGAATCTTTTTCTTATTGCGCCTTTTCCTGAATCTTTGCCTACTTGTACCTTTGATTGTCTGTCCCGCCTTTGGCGCTTTGGCAAATATTAGCTGCATCATCTACCGAGCCTGTATAAGGAGGTCATAGCTGTTTCCTTGGTGGTTAGACCTGTGTCATTCTCTCAATCTTACAATGAAATTCAAGACGTTTTGAGGAGATAGTTCTGATATTGCAATAGGTAGTAGTTGCAATAGGTAATATAGTATGTGTTGCGGATTAGGAAGCCACAGACTTGGCCCTTTTTCCACACTTTGGCTGCATGATAAATGAACGTGACTGTTCAATTTTAACACAAATCGTTCTCTTTTCATCCGAGTGTGCACATTCCATACGCCAATATTCAAAGATGGTTGTCTACTGTCTTTGCTTTCTTGAGAAACTCATGCAAAATACGGAGCGCAGTTAAACATCCAGTGGGTTTGGATCCGAAGAAATGTCCATTGTTTTTTGATACGGGCATAAGCAGCTCGAGCCTAATAATGTTGCCCTTTTCTTGATATTTTGCCATCACTGACTGATTACATTTTGTTATTCAATCGCTGTGCGAGTCGTTAAGCCATGAAAAAAAAGCGAAATGGAAAAAAAATAAAGCAAAAACGATCTGGTTTAAGCACCCACCCCCTCCCCGCCACTATTTTTATATAACTGACCGTTTCAAGTACTAGTATTTCTATAGTGGTTCTATTTGTTTTATGCTCTGTTGTCGAGTTTTGTGCTTTTGACAACTTTTAAGTGCGTTTTCATATATTAAAGTTAAGATTGATTAACTGAGTTGCCACCTTTAGGAAAATAGCTTAACACTAAGTTTACGATACATTATCTTTGTATCAATATCTAATAGTCAATTTTGTTTTCTCATCTCGGTATTTGGGGTGAGTTATTGCTTATGATTGCAGCAGTTCCTGGCAATTGCTTCTTTTTACCATAACAGCCATCCATTCTTATGGTATCGCTTGCGTGTGAAGAATAGCTTTTGTAATTAAAGTCTATGAATAGTATTTTTCTTTGAATATTAAATTACATTATTGAATTGTAAATATCGAGAAAGTTTGTTCTAGAAAAAAAGGCTTGAGAGCAGCTAGACCAATAATATGATGGAATTATCATTATAACCACAGGGAAAATAATATTTATTGTCCTTCAAGCTCTATGATATTTCACACATGAGAGATAATGAAGAGATGGAAAGCCAAATTGAATAGCAATATTGTTGCTTTCCAATTATGGGTGTTGGCATGGTACTGGTAATTGCTTTACAAATCCTTTGGGTGTTATTTGAAATGCGTACATGTAGGCTAGCATTTTATTTCATAACTGAACAATATGGATATGTTTGCCGGAATGTTTACATCTCTGAGAGCACAAAAACATGGAGATAAAAACATAAATTCCCAACACACTGTTTATATTGTACAGTGGTGAGACAAAGGCCATGTACACCATCTCTTAAATCAGTTCAGGGTTTTTGTGTGTTTTTGATATAATATTCCGTAACTTTAGGTACCTTAATGTTTTCTGGGAAAGAAATGCGTATATGAACATTCAGATGCCCATAGCAGCCGGCTAAACTCACACCAATCACTTGAATAATAAAATGAACTGATGTCGCCATGTCTTTTATACTGCCTCGCAGCAGCTCATATGACAAAGTTCCTACATCAAATTTCAGCATCATTGTTCCATATAAAATCAATGGATTCTCTCTTATTACCTACTAGAACTATTGTTATGAGGATTTATTTACAATGCGAAAGTTTGATAACTAAGGCGCAAATAATCACAGAACATAATGTATTAAGTGTGTTTCCTAGTTCTGAGATGAAATATTTTCTTGGTACAACTGAGCATATAGTTTGTCGCAAAATGTGCAGCAAAAAAATGAAAATCGGTTGACAAGTCAAAAAAAGGTTCTAGTCAAATCATTTTTGAATACGGATTTTCTGTACAAAATTCTCATGAAAGGGGGGGGGGGGCGTATATATTTTCCCGCATTTTTAATTCTTAGTATTTTATTATAATTGCTCAAAATCATTATAAAACGAGACCAATGACTTACATAAGTCAAAATATTCATGATCAAGTCAAAATTTCGAAATGTATGCATTTTCAGGGTATCGAATTATCTCCCTTGCCAACGCAAAAGCCCTATTCAAAATTTATCTTGGCCATGAAAACTTTTTTGCAGGTCCTATTAGGACAAACTAAGATCAACAGTCTTTATAAAAATAATTCTCCCGGTATCGTCCTCCACACAGTTTTTTTTTTTTTTTTTTTTTTTTTTTTTTTTTTTTTTTTTTTTTCGCAAATCACATTATAAGAGGCAAGGTTTTAAATTTTAGTTGTTTGAAGTTCGTCTAGAAAATGGTTTGATAGTCTTCTCTTCACAAAGGTTATCGCGACTTTAAAAGAACACCGTCCGTTCAGCATTAGTATTTTGATGCCATATAACATGTCTGCCTTCGCGAAAAATATAGCAATTAATAAAGAGCTTAATCGTAAAGCCATTTTAGTCCACATGACCAGAGACATATCCGAGATATGTAGTTACATGTAAAGAGGTACATGTATGGACCCTTCTTTCTTACTTAAGTCGAGACTGCCATAGAGTTTGAGGTCCGACCCGTCGGCGTGCAACTAAAGCGGAAAGTAAAGCATTTAATCATGTCCTGGTTAAATCCAGCTACAAGATCTAGATCTGGGCTTGATTTGTTTTTGTCTCTGTCCTCAAACTAGGACTAGACGTCACAGACTTGTAAGACTTCGAGATTTATAAATCCATAACTGTTGTTTGAAGAGTTCATGTTAAACGTGTCAAGTTTCCAGTTTTATGGAAAACAAATACAGATTAAAACATAAACATAAACTTTATTTGTGAAGGGCTTTAAATTTATGACATCTGATTTTAGTTGTAATAAAGTCGTCAGGAAGTCATATCAGACATTTTATCATTAAGCCATGTTCCAAGAGTAATCAATGGCGAAAGGAAAACTGATCGGGTTTGATAACACTGAATATGATAAATAAACTCATCTTGACAGCCTCCGACACCGGTAAGGCACGTATTAGATCAGCTGGCTAACTGTCACTCCGCTCCATTTCGGTACCTCGTTCCACTTCCCTGACAGCTTAGCATTTTTGGTTGCATTTAAACCAATGTCGAACTGATTGCGGATTTCGTAAGCAACTTGCAGCTATGTTATTTTGCTATTAATCATATCATTTTTGTTATGTATTTGTACCAGTACAGAAGATCTTCCAGAAACAAAACAACATCAACTTGCCTAAAACGTTTAACGTAGAAACACAAACGATTATCGTCTTTGAGTCGCTAATTCTACAGTAGTCTCCCTTAATCTATTTATAGACATTTTTGAAATTTTCCATAGAAAAAAAATGAAGTATTTTATAATTCTGCATTACTTTAACAACTGGAATATTTATATTTTATATCATATGTGCAAGTGTAACCGGGACGTACTAATCCGGGTTCGTTCGTTATAGGACCGAAAAGAATCCACAAAGCCAGATCTCAATGAAACAGTGGTTTAATGGCGAACGTCTACATCTGGTCAAAGGATGATACTAGAAAAGATATAATTAAAATATATCTTTTAGCAAGAAATGATGGTATATTGATAATTATAGAAATTATCAATACAAGGCAATAATGGCGAATGCAAACCGGTGTAAGGGTCAATTCGGGTCATCATGGATGAAATTGACTGACACACCAGGAATCCTACTACAATGGAAAACCAACTAGTAACTGGAAGCAAACTACCATTATATGGAAACTACAATAACTATGGCTGAAAAGACTACCACTGTTACACAAGAAAAGATCTTACATAAGTTAAAATGACACGGTTTTGCTGAATTTTCATTTTCAACGAAGGACTTAATGTATCCCATTTCCGTCGGTATGGAGAGGTTTAACGGAATACCGATGGAAATGTACCGTCTTGGCACATATGGGTTGAAATAAAAATGTTGATAAAATACATATTATTATGAATACGGATATTTTGAAAAGACCTGAATAGGTAATTATTGTTTTTATTCCCCAGATATATCATAGACCGACCGCAAAGCTTTTTGGTAAAGTGGCTGATTTGTTTATTGTCAGCTCCCCGTGATCAGCATTGTCCTGTTTTAACTGTTTATTTGACGGAACACAGAACCAAAATGACCATTCTTCACAACATGTTATAACATTATACAAGTCTTAGAGTATATTTTTTAAACATTTGTGTTTTCATATTTTGTGACAAATAATAAAATAACTCGGAATTTAGAAATAAGAAAGGACAGCCGTAACAACGCCTTTCAAGCACTACAGTAAAACAACAAAAATGGAGTATCAATGAAGTAAAACGCATTGTACTGATTTGTTTTACTGTTATAGATGGATTAACGTAATAAATATCACAGGCCAGATATGTGGACTGGATAATGAATATGCTGATCTATATAGGTGATAAACCAAACAAATATGGAATAGTTATGGAAATAAATCCTCTTAAGACAAATTATTGCCTTATCACCTTCTGGCATATTAACTGATTGCAGCATGGCGTCTATCTACGAATCGTAAAAAAGTGTTGGTTCAAGGTGGATATCGAGTTCAACGAATTATAAGTAACTTAGAATACGATACACGATGTACACAGATTTGATACTAGAAGCCACTTACTTAACAAATCGCAAATTCCTAATATTGATGTGGGACTGTTCCACACACTAGACCTTCCATTTTATATGTTACAATTTTTATTTATGGGCAATGTAATTCAGAACTTTTCGGAAAGTACCTGGCTGTTGATTTGGTTTTTCCCACCTCGCTTTTTGGAGTGGGAATTTCTTTCTGATCGCGCCATTTCCTGATCACTGCCTCATTTTACCTTTTTGGAGTTTTTTTCGAAAGAGGCGAAAAATTATGGTCACTGAATGAATGTTACATGCAAAAAATTAAAAGTTCTAATAAACGATACATACAAGAATACCCCTTTAATAGACCAGACGTGATCAAATAATCGTTCTGGTGAGCTTTTAGTGAGCTTCCTTGCATTTATATAGCAGTTCTATGCCAACGATCATTGCTTTGGAAACGTTCAACTTGTATTAATTCCAAACCGCATGACAATCAACTAAGCCATATCATGAAACTTTTTGTAAGGCGTTTCGCCGATAAGCGCTTATGCCTCGTTCACATGTCATTATATTCAGCAAAAATTCAAGTTTAAGCTTTTTATCTTCGGTTGTGTTACGCCAAAGGCAAGTTTTCTATCAGGAAGCTATGTAATTGATTATTCGTAGAGATACCGACAAAAATGGTCTCTCAAATATATTCCACAATAGTATCAGACATTAATGTTTATGTAAGTAGACTCCAGGGATTCAAACTTGGCTTTACGTATAAACAGCCATGCACCATTGCCAAAACGACCACAGCATTGCTGAACAGCGATAAAATAAGGGAAACTTTCTCGTTTACATACATGTATAAGAAAACTAAAATATTTTCTTAATCTTATCGCAGACACTATGAGTTGATTTCCAAATTAAATGTTGAGCTAAAGACGCTTTTACGTAAGAACCAGAATTGTATGGTGACTTGGTTTACAAATTTAAGAAACTTATAGGACGGAATGATTTTCTTTTCAGTTCAGAAAAATCATAACACGTTACAGACGTATAGGTCATAAATTGAATGTTATGCGACATTCTGCATGCTTAGTTTTTAACCCAATCATGGTTGATAACTATGCTGCCTTCTTTAATTGCACGCCGGTGGGTCGGGCGTCAGACTCTATGATGGCCCCGACATAAAGTTTTTCATTTTAGTTGGTTGGGGCCGGAACCTCTTGCAATCAGTTAATAAGCCAGAAGAAGATATGGCAATAAGTTGTCATAGAAGGAGTTTTTTCTTTTGCTACGGAGTTAGTAGTTTATTCGGCGCCCAGGGATCTTCATCGTCGGGCAGCTTACTCAATCTGTAAGTCATGGTTTTTCATTCATCAGGATGTTTATCATGATTTATTTGTTTGTTCTTGATGAGTCATTGACTAGTTAGAGATTCACCACGAGGACCGAACAACTAACTAAATGTTGTGAACCACTGTAGAAGATAAGGGTGAGGTTAGGCGCCTGTAAAACCCGTTTAAGCCCCCCCCCTCTATGTTTTGGAGTCGACTTTTTGTGCTGTTTGAACCTCATGTACGTTTTCATATTTTTATTTAAGTTCGTGTAACTGTGTAGCCGCCTATTGGGAAATAGCTGTGCCCACTCGGCTTACGATATGTTTTCTAAGTATAAGTACCTAATTGTCAATAAAGTTTTTCCCACCTCGGTTTTTGGAGTGTGAATTTCTTTCTAATTGCGCATTTACTGATCATTGCCTGTTTATACCTTTGTACGGACGTTTGTCTTCTCCCTTCTCTTAACATAGCGCTTAACATAACACCATATTCGCATTGAGTCTACAATTGATCACGAATTCGAAGAGAGCTAATTTTTTTTAGATTTGTCGTACAAGTGAAGTGAAAGAGCTGGAGTCAAATGGATGTTTCTGTACACGAATAGAAATGCATTTTTGAAGTTAATTCAGATTTTAAATGCAATGCCTAATGGCAGCCTTTTCCTGGGATTCATTTCGAAAATGTGAACACTTAGTAGCAACAAAAACACTAGATAAAATAGAACGTGGTCTGTAAGACACTAAATGGTGAAACTTTAACAAATTAAATGATTCAATACAGTTTTTAAAATTTATCTTATAAACATGGATTTGTTCGTATAAACTCTCAGGCATGCAAAAGTGTTCCAATTTACTGTCACATTGGTAACATCTCTGAATGTGATATTCATTGCAGCAATTTTCTCTCGAGTCACATGTTGTAGTTGATTTATGACGTATTTTGAATTGTCTGCGATGCCTTTGGCAAATGTGATCTCGAAGCATTGAGCCTGAACAAGAGGTCATAACTGTTTTCTTGGTGGCTCTGAATTGCAAGATGTGTGTCGTTCTCTCAATCTTACATAGAAATTCTAGAATTTTTGAGGAGACAGTTATGTTCAATATTACAGTAGGTATTCACGTGTGTTGCGGATTAGGAAGCCACTATCTTGGCCCTTTTTCCATACTTTGGCTGCAAGATAAATGAGCGTGAATGTTCAATTTTAACACATATCGTTCTCTTTTAATCCGAGTGTGTCCATTCCATGTGCCAATATGCGAGGAGTGTTGTCTATTGTCTTAGCTCTCTTGAGATACTCATGTAAATCTCTCTCTCTAAAATTCTGATCGCTGGGCTTGAATAAAAAAAGCCATTGTTTTAGCTACGGGCATTAGCAGCTTGATCCTTATAATGTTGCTCTGTCCTTGTTTCTTTGTCATTGCTGATTGCTTATATTTTGTCATTCAATCGCGGTGGGAGTCGTTAAGTCATGACAAATGCGAAATGGAAGCACAGAAAACAAAATCGATCTGGTTTAAGCAACCCCCACTCCACACGCCAGTAGGTTTATATAACCGACCGTTTCAAGTACTAGTACTTCTACAGTGGTTCTATTTGTTTTATGTTTTGGTGTCGAGTTTTTGTGCTTTTGAGAACTTTTGTGTGTGTTTTCATATATTTCAGTTAAGTTTGATTAACTGAGTTGCCGCCTTTAGGAAAACAGCTGCACACTCAATTTACGATAAGTTATCTTTGTATAAATATCTGATAGTCAGCTTTGGATTCCTATCTTGTTTTTTTTTTTTTTTTTTTTGTTTTTTTTTTTTTTTTTTTTTTTGTGAGTATTCTGATAACAGCAGTTCCTGACCATTGCTTTTTTTACAATAACAGCCATCCATTCTTATGGTATCGCTCGCGTGTGTAGCATAGCTTTTGTAATTAAAGTCTATGAATAGTGTTTTTAAATACACTGTTGAATTGTAAATATTGAGAAAGTTTGATCTAGAAAAAAAAGCTTGAAAACAGCTAGACCAATATGATGGAATTATCATTAATACCCGCAGAGAAAATAATATTTATTGTCCTCCAAGCTCATTGATATTGCACACATGAGAGACGGAAAGCCAAATTGAATAGCAATATTGTTGCTTTCCAATTATGGGCGTTGACATGCTACTGGTACACACTGGGAGCTTCCTTGGTCCCGATATAAAAAGGTTTTGTTTGACTTTTTGGTACCGGATTTTTTTTCTATTACCTTAACAGAGTTAATCTCCGTAAAACAGAGTCGGCAATAACATTAATTTCTCAATTTATATCACTTCTTAACAAATCAAATAAAAACTTACTATAAAATTGCATTCAAAGCACTATTTTAGGACTTGAAATTCTTTCAATGACGTCATAAATGAGAATCAAATCAAATTATTGACCAAATTCTAGGAATTATTGTAGAAAAAAATCCGATACCAGAATCAAACAAAACCAAATCCTATCGGGACCTATAGTAAAAGTCAAACAAAACCTTTTTATATCGGGACGAAGGAAGCACCCAGTGTGGTAATTGCTTTACAAATCCTTTGGAAATTATTTGGCATTTTGTTTTATTACTGAAAAATATGAGTGAGTTTGGCGGAATGTTTACATCTCTGAGGAGAGGACAGAACCATGGAGATAAAAAGGTACAAGTAGGCAATGATCAGGAAATGGTGTAGTCAAAAAGAAATTCCCACTCCATAAGCCGAGGGGTGGGAAAAAACTAAAATGGCACTTAGGCACTTAGGTACTTATACCAAGAAAACATATAGTAAGCCGAGTGAGCAGCTATTCCCCCCAATAGGCGGCCACTCAATTACCTGAACTGAACTAAAATATGAAAATATACATAAGGCTCAAACAGCACAAAAATTCGACTCCAAAACACAAAACAAATAGTACCACAACAGAAGTATCGGCTTGGAACGATCAGTTATATAAAATTACTTGGGGGGCTTAAACCGGTTTTACAGGGCTCTAAACTCACCCTCATCTTCTGCAGTGGTTCACAACATTAAGTTAGTTGTTCGGTCATCGTGGTGAATCTTTAACTAGTCAATGAATCATCAAGGACAAACGAATAAATCATGATAATCACCCTGATGAATCAAAAACATAAATTCCCAACATAATGCTCCCAATGGACAATGGTGAGACAAAAGCCTATATACATCATCTCTTAAATCAGTTCAGGTTTTTGTGTGCTTTGATACAATATTCCGTAATTTCAGGTACCTTAATGTTTTCTGGGAAAGAAATGCTTAATTGAACATTTCTGTTTCAATGTGTCAATGCGAATTGTAATTTTAGATCATTACCTTGGTTTTTCTGTTGGCACTTGTGAGGTCTTGGGAATTTCTTTCTGGTTGCGCCTTTTCCTGATCTTTGCCTACTTGTACCTTTATAACCAGTACTGTGGGGAGTTAATGTGTCTAGCTCAAGGACACAACACGGTGCCGCCAGTGGGGATTGAACCTGGAACCTCGATTCATATGCTCTACCACTTCGCCAAACGCGCTCTCCACTGCAGAACATGATGTACAACCAACGAAAACGCTATTAGAAATTATAAAACAAGCCCGGCCTCGTCGATAAATTTCGGCACGACAAAACACACGGCAAGACTTGAATACTTTTATAAACCCTCGCAGCAGATTTTTTAAAATCAAATTTCAGCGTCATTGTTCTATGTAAAAATCAATGAATTCACCAAACAGGCCTGTTGTAATAAGGGTGTGTTAACAATGCGACAGTTTGATAACTAGAGTGAGCAGTTATAATCACATTATGTAAACATGTCGTGGCAAAGGTTACGATGGTTCCTTGTTCCGTTAACTTAACAGGTAAATGGGATTAAGGCGGTCACGGGGATGCGACAATAAACAATGCAAGGATTATAATTGATCCATGCGGTCTCGGTGTTGCAAACAACATCAAATACTTTGGAAGAAACATTAACTCACAATTCCTGAATTGTTGTTTGAATTCGTCTAGAAAATTATTAGGCATACATTACTCATTACAGAGGTTATCACGATTGACAACTTTAAAGGACAAAGTTAATCAACATTGGCATTTTGGTGTCGTTTAAAGTGTCTGACTTCGAGAAAAGTTATGAAATTAAAGTAAAGCCAATATCAATCCGTATGACCAGCGACATACCCGAGATATGTATTTACATGTATACAAGTATGGTCCCTCGTTTCTGTAAGACAGCTATGAGTCACGACTGTCATACAACACAGTCTGAGGTCCGATCCGCCGGCGTACAATTAACGCGGAATGCAAAGCATTGTCGGTTATACTGCGTTAATATTGCGTTTACAGTATGTTCCCGGCGGTCACGGCGGCCACGTTTCAGACAACCGTGAGCGAAACGTTAGACAACGTAGGGGAACGGGATAGGCAAACGTAGCAGGCCGTGATAACCGTAGACACCTTGGCAAAATTTTTGACAGTTTAAAAATCTGCCTCGGTAGTCACGGCGGAAATGAGAAACGTAATGGGCCGTGATAAAACGGGCTGAACGAAACACGCCGTGACAGAACGTAACGGTACGTAGCAAAACTTGGAAGCGGTCCGTATTGCAACGGAAAGCTAGTGAATAGCCCGGCAAGCTACGGATCTTCAACGTTCTGCTGCGTTTGATCACGGTCGTCTCACGTCTCGTCCCGTTTCCTACGGAATACTCAACACGTTTTGTTGCGTAAAGTTACGGTGCGTTACGGTCTTTGACGGTGTTCACCCCGTTCTACTACGTATGTCACGTTATGTTACGGTTATCACGGCGCGTGACGTTTATAGATATTAAATGGCATTTCATGGGGACAAGTTCCTTCATATTGGAGCAGTCACTATAGTGAACAATAGAGACCTACGCTGCACTATGCCATTGAATAAGAAATACAATCCCGAACTTTCTTATTAACTCTGCAGTCGGTTGTTGATGAGCGCGGTTGTTATTATTTCAAAGGAGTTATTCGTATACAAAAGGCACAAAAGTGTTATAATTGTATGGCGTCTACGTTTCGTCCGTAGCTGACATTGACAGAACGAAAAAACGTGTTACGTTTTGGTAAAAACGCATCTGACCGCATAAGAACGTAATAGGCCGTAATAGAACGTGCTAATAATCGTGATAGATAGTGGATAACCGTAACGTACCTTAGCGGCTCCGAGACACACCGGCTTATCACTACCACGGCTTTTTACGGATATCGTAATACAACGTAAAAAAACTTAACAAGATGTAATAGATCTTGAAAACAGAGAAATATATGACCAAAATTCCACGGCACGCTACGTTTCGAACACGGGGCGGCCGGGGCCGCCGGGAACATAGCGTTAAAGCCAGGTAAAGTCAAGTCAAGTCAAGTTCTAGATCTGGCTTGACTTGTTTGCCTTTGTCTTCAAACAAGGACGTCACAGACTTATTAGACTTCGAGATATAGAAATCCATAACTGTTGTTTGAAGAGTTCATGTTAAACGTGTCATGTTTCCATCTCTATGGAACTCTGTCAGTCTGTTCTTCGATCTATGATTGTTTTTGTCCCTTAGCTCGAATGGCAGTATTTTTAAAAGGTTAGATGAACTATAAAGCAATAATAATCGGTCATATGTTTTCCTAGAAAATATATGTTCTCCTGGAAAACGTGTTAAATTTCCATTTTTCGATTAAGGTAAAACAGCTAGAAACTTAAATCTCAATCTCAATGGAAAGTTAAATGTCATATTTTACTTCAAGCTAGCAGTTTTATGTCACAACTGCAATTCATGATCATTTATAGCCTCATCGCATGTCCTAACTTCCATTCACGGATTAAATGTTCCTTTATTTTGAAAAACATGCATCTATATGCACGTCCCAACGCATGGTGCATCAGGATCCACAAAAAGGTACAAGTAGGCAAAGATCAGGAAAAGGCGCAATCAGAAAAAGATTCCCACTCCAAAAACCGATGTGGGAAAAAAACAAACTAACAATCAGGTACTTATACCATGAAACATATCGTAAGCCGAATGAGCAGCTATTTTCCCAATAGGTGGCCACTCAGTTACCTTAACTTAACTAAAAATATGAAAACATACATAAGGCGCCAACAGCACAAAAGATTTTAAACACCAAGACATAAAACAAAAAAGAACCACTACAGAAGTATCGACTTGGAACGATCAGTAACACAAAGTTACTGGCGGGCTTAAACCGGTTTTACAGGTACCTAACCTCACCCTCAGCTTCTGCAGTGGTTCACAACATTTAGTTAGTTCTTCGGTCCTCGTGGTGAATCTCTAACTAGTCAATGAATCATCAAGAACAAACAAATAAATCATGATAAACATCCTGATGAATCAAAAACCAGGACTCACAGATTGAGTAAGCTGCCCGACGATGGAGATCCCTGGGCGCCGAATAACCTACTAACTCCGGAGCAAAAGAAAAACAACAGTTGGACCCCGGTGGGCCAAGCAACAGACAAGAAGCTCCGGCCCCAACCAACTAAAATGAATAGCTTTAAGTCGGGGCCATCATAGAGTCTGACGCCCGACCCACCGGCGTGCAATTAAAGAAGGCAGCATAGTTATCAACCATGTTTGGGTCAAAAACTAAGCATGCAGACTGTCGCATAACATTCAAGTTATAACCTATACGTCTGTAACGTGTTATGATTTTTCCGAACTGAAAAGAAAAATCATTTATTCCTTTAAGTTTCTTTAATTTGTAAACCAAGTCACCATAAAATTCAGGTTCCGAAAGGCCATCACTTAAAAGTGTCTTTAACCCAACATTATATTTGGAAATCAATTCATAGTGTCTACGATAAAATTTAGAAAATGTTTTTCGAAGTTTATGATACCGATATGATTCTACTTCATATTCTTAACATGGAACTGGTTAGACGTGCATCATCTTTTTTTATAGTTATTGTATATGCAACATTAAAATTAGGAGCTTAGTTTGAAAAAAGGTACAAGTAGGCAATGATCAGGAAAAGGCGCAATCAGAAAGAAATTCCCAATCCAAAAACCGAGGTGGGAAAAACTTAATTGACAATTAGGTACTTATACTTAGAAAGCACATCGTAAGCCGAATGAGCAGCTATTTCCCAATAGGCGGCCACTCAGTTACCCGAACTTAAATAAAGATATGAAAACGTACATAAGGTTCAAACAGCACAAACATTCTACTCCAAAACATAAAACTGATAGAACAACAACAGAAGTATCGCCTTGGAACGATCAGCGATATAAAATTACTGCGGGGTGGGGGTTGGAGGCTTCAAATAATTTTTGCTTATGTCCTGTCTATAAAAGTATACTATATATTACCAAATTGGAACATTATGCGCAACTAACAAAAAAGCCAACATTTTGTCAAGTCTGCCTCGTCGAAACATTTCGGCACGCACGAGAAAGCAACTATCAACCAGTCAAACACACACCAAGCACTTGAATAAAACAATGAAATAAAGTCGAACCATTTTTATAAAATCTTGCAGCGGCTCATATGACAATATTCCTATATCAAATCTCAGCGTCATTGTTCTATATAAAATCAATGGATTCTCTCTTATTGCCTACCAGAACTGTTGTTACAAGGATGTCTTAACAATGCGACAGTTTGATAACTAACGCGCAATTAATTGATTCACGCAGTGTTGGTGTTGCAAACAATATCGAATGCTTTAGAATAAACATAAACTCATAATTCATCAATTATTGTTAGATTTCGTCTAGATAATCATTAGACACTTAAAATGGTTATCACGAATGACAACTTAAAAGGACAAAGTTGGTCAACATTAGTATTTGACGAAATTTAAAGTGTCTGATTTAAAGAAAAGTAAAAAGGTAAAAGTACCTAAATCGTAACTCCAAACTCATTAAATCTAAATAACTAGCGTCATATCATAGATAACTAGATATGTAGATATAAAGACATGAACAAGAGCGATAGCAAAGAACATTTACAGATAAAAACAATGCTCCTGACTTTCAACTGCATTTGAATACAATGACAGCGTAGGGAAAAATCATTGGCTAAAACGAAACGGTTTTATCTTTCTGGACCAAGGCTTGTGAAATACTCAATCCATCAACTGAAACATTTTTTTCATATGGCCTGTCTAGAAATTATGCGTCTGAAATCCTTTTTATATCTACCGATTCCGACATTCTAACTTTATTTATGAAGGGCTTTAAATTTATGACATCTGATTTAAGTATTTAGTTGTAATAAAGTCGCCAGGAAGTCATATCAGACATTTTATCATTAAGCCATGTTCCAAGAGTAATCAATGGCGAAAAGAAAACTGATTGGGTTTGATAACACTGAATATGACGCCCATGCCTTATAGAATTCAACAGACATTAACTCTCCGCGTTTTAATTTTGCAAATAGCATAAATACTACCAGTATAGTCTAGTTTCTTTGACCGTACCGATTGGCATTTGCTAACGGATGTGTATCCAGATGCTTGTCGTTGATCAGATTACTTCAAGTGAACAGTTAAATCAATGGTGTTCTGATTATGCACTTCATGTGACACTGGAAAATGTCTAAGGCGAGTAAAACCCCACAAACAATTGTCACGCGATGTTAAGCGACAATGTCAAAGAAAATTAATAATTAAATAAACTCATCTTGACAGCCTCCGACACCGTTAAGGCACGTATTAGATCAGCTGGCTAACTGTCACTCCGCTCCACTTCGGTACCTCGTCCCACTTCCCTGACAGCTTAGCACTTTTGGTTGCATTTAAACCAATGTCAAACTGTTTGCGGATTTCGTAAGCAACTTGCAGCTATGTAATTTTGCTATTAATCATATCATTTTTGTTATGTATTTGTACCAGTACAGAAGATCTTCCAGAAACAAAACATCATCAACTTGCCTAAAACGTTTAACGTAGAAACACAAACGATTATCGTCTTTGAGTCGCTAATTCTACAGTAGTCTCCCTTAATCTATTTATAGACATTTTTGAAATTTTCCATAGAAAAAAATGAAGTATTTTATAATTCTGCATTACTTTAACAACTGGAATATTTATATTTTATATCATATGTGCAAGAAAAGATCTTACATAAGTTAAAATGACACGGTTTTGCTGAATTTTCATTTTCAACGAAGGACTGAATGTATCCCATTTCCGTCGGTATGGAGAGGTTTAACGGAATACCGATGGAAATATACCGTCTTGGCACATATGGGTTGAAATAAAAATGTTGATTAAATACGTATTAGTAGTAAATGAATACGGATATTTTGAAAAGACCTGAATAGGTAATTATTGTTTTTATTCCCCAGAAATATCATAGACCGACCGCAAAGCTTTTTGGTAAAGTGGCTGCATTGTTTATTGTCAGCTCCCCGTGATCAGCATTGTCCCGTTTTAACTGTTTATATGACGGAACACAGAACCAAAATGACCATTCTTCACAACATGTTATAACATTATACAAGAGTATATTTTTTAAACATTTGTATTTTCATATTTTGTGACAAATAATAAAATAACTCGGAATTTAGAAATAAGAAAGGACAGCCGTAACAACGCCTTTCAAGCACTACAGTAAATCAACAAAAATGGAGTATCAATGAAGTAAAACGCATTGTACTGATTTGTTTCACTGTTATAGATGGGTTAACGTAATAAATATCACAGGCTAGATATGTGGACTGGATAATGAATATGCTGATCTATATATGTGATAAACCAAACAAATATGGAATAGTTATGGAAATAAATCCTCTTAAGACAAATTATTGCCTTATCACCTTCTGGCTTATTAACTGATTGCAGCATGGCGTCTATCTACGAATCGTAAAAGTGTTGGTTTTTTCCCACCTCGGTTTTTGGAGTGGGAATCTTTTTCTGATTGTGCCTTTTCCTGAACTTTGCCTACTTGTACCTTTTTGGTTTAAGGTGGATATCGACTTCAACGAATTATTAGTAACTTAGAATACGATACACGATGTACACAGATTTGATACTAGAAGCCACGTACTTAACAAATCGCAAGTTCCTAATATTGATATGGGACTGTTCCACACACTAGACCTTCCATTTTATATGTTACATTTTTTATTTATGGGCAGTGTAATTCAGTACTTTTCGGAAAGTACCTGACTATTGATTTGGTTTTTCCCACCTCGCTTTTTGGAGTGGGAATTTCTTTCTGATCGTGCCATTTCCTGATCACTGCCTTATTTTACCTTTTTGGAGTTTTTTCGAAAGAGGCGAAAAATTATGGTCACTGAATGAATGTAACATGCAAAGAATTAAAAGTTCTAATAAACGATACAGACAAGAATATCCCTTTAATAGACCAGACATGATCAAATAATCGTTCTGGTGAGCTTTTAGTGGGCTTCTTTGCATTTATATAGCAGTTGTATGCCAACGATCATTGCTTTGGAAACGTTCAACTTGTATTAATTCCAAACCGCATGACAATCAACTAAGCCAACTAAACTTTTTTGTAAGGCGTTTCGCCAATAAGCGCTTTTGCCTCGTTTTCATGTCATTATATTCAGCACAAATTCAAGTTTACTTTAAGCTTTTTTTCTTCGGCTGTGTTACGCCAAAGGCAATTTAAATGTTACCGTAAAGTTACCGTAAATGTTATGAACCACTGCAGAAGCTGAGGGTGAGGTTATGGCCATGTAAAACCGGTTTAAGCCCGCCAGTAACTTTGTGTTACTGATCGTTCGAAGTCGATACTTCTGTGGTGGTTCTTTTTGTTTTATGTCTTGGTGTTTAAAGATTTTTGTGCTGTTGGCGCCTTGTGTGTGTTTTCGTGTTTTTAGTTAAGTTAAGGTAACTGAGTGGCCACCTATTGGGAAAATAGCTGCCCATTCGGCTTACGATTGTTTCATGGTATAAGTACCTGATTGTTAGTTTGGTTTTTTCCCACCTCGGTTTTTGGAGTGGGAATCTTTTTCTGATTGCGCCTTTTCCTGATCTTTGCCTACTTTTACCTTTTTCTATCAGGACGCTACGTAATTGATTTTTCATAGAGATACCGACAAAAATGACTCGGAACTTTGCCTCACAAATATATTCCACAATACTATCAGACATTAATATTTATGTAAGTAGACTCCGGGGATTCAAACTTGTCTTTACGTATAAATAGACATGCATCATTGCCAAAACGACCACAGCATTGCTGAACAGCAATAAATAAAGAGAAACATTCTCATGCGTGTATAAGAAAACTAAAATATAGGCATATATGAACGTATGTCTTCCCCCTTGTCTTAACACAGCGCACAGCACCAAACAGAAACAAACGTAACACAACAAAGATATTCAAACACAAACGAACAGCCTTTCAAGAAAATTTCATTCCACATATGGTTTCTTATGGTCAGGCAATTCAATGTCTTTCGAACGTGTACTTTTACAGAAGCGTAAGTTGTTACCCTTCCTAAAGCAGAAACAGCATGTTTGTATGAATTGAAAATGAAAATAAACTCGTGCTAGGGTCTACCAGTCTTTCTTTCAGAAATATTTAAAATACGAAAATAGCCTTGTCCTGGAATTGAAATTTTCAGAACTAAATTTTTGTCATCGACACCCATATGGTTATTAACTAATAAAACAAGTACGTGTAGAAAATGAAGTGGTCAGGGCATCTATCTTCCTGGTTAACATGGTAAAGCAACTATACTTCTCATAATTTGGCCACTGATCTACCTTAACCGAATACAATACCATACATGTATGTGATAGTTCGTCTCTCACTAGTGAGAAAGACCATCATTATTTCTTGAATAGTGCTGATGTGTGTTGGTGAGTTCTTTGATGGCTGACTAGGCCAATTCTGGCTCTAAACTGTCGGTTGCAAGTAGAGCAAGTCAATGTCATAGAGTCTGATGGTGGCACATTTGTTTTGGCTTTGCGCTCTCTTCGCTTTCTTTCAGCTTCACAGATTCTCTTCTTTTCATAAAGAGCTGCTCCTTTGTTGATGAGACCTCGCCACTTTGATCGCTCCTGTGCAGTCTGTTCCCAGGACCCCATTGGTATTTCGAAATCCTTCAGAGAGGCTTTGAGGGTGTCTTTGTAGCGTTTCTTCTGGCCACCTTGAGAGCGCTTTCCCTCCTGTAGTTCTCCATAGAAAACTTTCTTTGGAAGTCGCGCATCAGGCATTCTTATAACATGGCCAGTCCATCTTAGTTGTGCTAGCTTTAAGACTGTATGCATGCTTTGCACCCCTGCTTTCGTCAGGACCCCTGTGTCTGGAATCTTGTCCTGCCACTTGATTTTTAACAACTTTCTCAAACAGCTTAAGTGGAAATGGTTAAGTCTCTTTGCATGGCGTTGGTATACTGTCCAGGTCTCACATGCATACAAGAGGGTTGGCAGTACCACAGCCTTGTAGACTTTCAGCTTGGTGTCAAGCTTGATTCCATTTCGCTCCCAGACATTTGCACGGAGTCGTCCGAATGCCACACTAGCCTTTGCAATTCTGGCAGTGATCTCATCATCAATATGCACTGCTCTGGAGAGAGTGCTTCCCAGGTAGGTGAACTTGTCAACAACTTTCAGTTTTTGCCCATTCACAGTGATGGTTGGTTCATTATATGGCTTTCCGGGCGCTGGTTGGTGTACAACCTCTGTCTTTTTTGTGCTGATTGTGAGATCATAGTTATCACGTGACTGTGAGACTTGATCCATGGCTCTTTGCATTTTTGCCTCTGTGCTGGCATTCTTATCCATATCATCTGCATAGAGGAGCTCATCTAGCACATCAGTCTGGACCTTAGTTTTGGCTTGCAACCTTCTGAGGTTGAATATGTTGCCATCAAAACGGTACCTGATTGGAAAACCAGTGTCACTGTCCTGAAAAGCATCCATAAGCATGGCAGAAAACATCATGCTGAACAGTGTTGGTGCCAGAACACAGCCTTGTTTGACCCCATTTGTTACTTCAAATGGTTCAGAGAACTCTCCATCATTTTGCACACGTGCCTGCATGCCATCATGAAACTGCCGCACCATTGCTATGAATCTGGGTGGACAGCCAAACTTGGCCATGATTTTCCAGAGTCCATCACGACTAACAGTGTCAAAAGCTTTGGTGAGGTCAACAAACGTCATGTATAGATCTACATTCTGTTCTTGGCATTTCTCCTGAAGCTGTCTTGCTGTGAAGATCATGTCTATTGTCCCTCTGTCTTTTCTGAATCCACATTGACTTTCTGGGATAAGTCCCGTCTGATCAAGATGAACATTCAGACGATTCAACAGAATTTTTGCAAGTATCTTCCCAGCAATTGATAGGAGGGAGATGCCTCTGTGATTGTCACAGACTTGAGGATTTCCTTTCCGCTTGTATAGGTGGATTATGGATGCATCCTTAAATTCTTGTGGGATAGCCTCCTTTCTCCACATACAGTGAAACAACTCTGTCAGTTTCTCTGCCATGGGTAGCCCCCCAGCCTTGTAAACTTCGGCAGGAATTGCATCTGCACCTGGGGCTTTGCCAGATGATAGTTGTTGAACTGCTTTTCTTGTTTCCATAACGGTAGGAAATTCATCTAACAGAACATTGCACTCTATCTGTGGAAGTCTGTCGATTGAATCCTCATTGATGCTTGATGGTCGATTAAGCACACTATTGAAGTGTTCTGCCCACCTTTCCAAGATAGCTTCTTTATCTGTGAGAAGAGTGTTACCATCTGCACTGAGCAATGTGGTGGCTCCAGAACTCTTTGGACCATAAATGGTTTTCAGTGCATCATGAAATTTCTTCATGTCCTTTCTAACATACATGTATGTATTCTAATGGACGAATGACTAGAATTTTCCAGGAATATATCGACTTCTTTTGGCTTCAAATATTCCCTTGCAATCTCGTTTGTCTTTTCTAGAAACAACACAACCCCGTTATAAAATGTAAGCCAAGCGTTTGATTTATCAGTCATGATATAGTTCATGTCGTTTATTATGAAGGTTATGAGACATTTGAGGAATTGTCGTGGGGTATCTCATATTGCATTTAGTCTCCATATAATCGCTCATGTTGCATTTAGTCTCCATATAATCGCGAATTAGAGGATGGAATGTGTGTACGCAGTTTATAGGATTTGCTAAGTGGATGAAAGAGCTGAATTCAAATGGATGTTTCTATACAAGATTAGAAATTTCATTTGGAATCTCGTTTAGATGTTAAAACACAAGAACTAATGATGAGTCGAATCGACTCAGGTTCCGAACAATTCATGTTCAAAATATGATCACTTCGTAGAAAGAAAAACGCAGTCTGTAAGACACTAAATGGTGAAACTGTAAGAAACTGTCAGAAATTAAATGCTGCAATGCCTTTGTTAAAGTATATGAGCCTTTGCATGATAAAACCAACAATTTGTGTTACCTACCAGGTCCGACACAAACTAGGCTGTGTGGCCACAGAAGATGACTAAAGACTGCAAAGGAGATCTACTGACAAGATAGGAAAAGTCCCTAAATGCCTAAAAATGCTGGGTAAATTTCTAAAACACTTAATTGAAGCAAATTTTCAAATTGTATTTTTGGTTATGATTGTTAATTGTACAAAAAATGGATTTGGCAGCGTTCCCAAATGCCAACAGGTAGAGTTAACTCTTGATTGTTTGTACCTATCCAAATATTTACAATGTCTTACACAGCTTATGTTCATGGAGCAAAACAATAGGTTCCTACGTATTTGACTGCAAGTTTTTTGCTATGAACAGATGCAGCATTGATGTTGACGATATAAGGTTTAGGTTTTGTTGTTATTGCGCATGCGCTTCATTGGAACATGTTTAAGGTCATTCTGCTTCCAGTTAAGCTTAACTACTTATGTTCCACGGTCTGGCGAACATCGTTCTCCCCTTAGACCCAGCTTCTCGCTATCATATATTGTGTAAATATATATTAGGTGTCTCCAGTAAAAAGGATTTGTTGGGTCTAGGGTGGGGAACATAGTTCAAAACTAAAAATGGTAATGGTCCCCATCTTTCAATTTCTAATCGGACATAAAATGACCTTAGAGTAGGTACCAATGAAGCGCATGCGCAACAACAATAAAACCATGACTGGTTTATGTTAACAACATCCATTTTGCTTCGATTTATAGCAAACAATTGCAGTAAGCTAGAGATAGGAAACTATATTTTTGGTATATAAAGATTAGCAGTGTGAGACATTGTAAATTTTTGGGTGGGTACAACCAAGAGTTATCTCCACCTATTTTCATTTAGGGCTGCATCAAACTCCATTTTATACAATTTACATGTATACCTAATAATAAAGTTTAAAAGTTTGCCTAAACTACACGTTTTGAAAATTGACCGCTTGGTTTTTAGCTTTTAGGGACATGTCCCATCTTATCCATAGATATTCTTATGGATTGTTGTACTATACCTGTAGCGAAAACAAACGCGCTGATCAGATGTACAGTTACTGCACAGCTGATCTGCGTCTTTGTTTTCGCATATGCAGATTGTTTGTTTTCCCATGTCGCGGCTCATATCTTATAAACAAGGATTTGTTCATATCAACTCCCATGCATGTAAAAGTGTTCCAGTTTACTGTCACATTGCTGAGATGTGATACTTAATGCATCTGTATTCTCTCGTTTCGCATACTGTAGGTGATTAATGGAGTTCTTTAATTTTTTTGTGCTGTTGGCGCCTTATGTGTGTTTTTATAATTTTAGTTAAGTTTAGGTAACTGAGTGGCCACCTATTGGGAAAATAGCTGCCCATTCGGCTTACGATATGTTTTCATGGTATAAGTACCTGATTGTTCATTTAGTTTTTCCCATCTCGGTTTTTTTTCTTATTGCGCCTTTTCCTGATCTTTGCCTACTTGTACCTTTGATTGTCTGTCCCGTCTTTGGCGCTTTGGCAAATGTGAGCTGCATCATCTACCGAGCCTGTATAAGGAGGTCATAGCTGTTTCCTTGGTGGTTAGACCTGTGTCATTCTCTCAATCTTACAATGAAATTCAAGAAGTTTTGAGGAGATAGTTCTGATATTGCAATAGGTAGTAGTTGCAATAGGTAATATAGTATGTGTTGCGGATTAGGAAGCCACAGACTTGGCCCTTTTTCCACACTTTGGCTGCATGATAAATGAACGTGACTGTTCAATTTTAACACAAATCGTTCTCTTTTAATCCGAGTGTGCACATTCCATACGCCAATATTCAAAGATGGTTGTCTATTGTCTTTGCTTTCTTGAGAAACTCATGCAAAATTCGGAGCGCAGTTAAACATCCAGTGGGTTTGGATCCGAAGAAATGTCCATTGTTTTTTTTATACGGGCATAAGCAGCTCGAGCCTAATAATGTTGCCCTTTTCTTGATATTTTGCCATCACTGACTGATTACATTTTGTTATTCAATCGCTGTGCGAGTCGTTAAGCCATGAAAAAGAAAGCGAAATGGAAAAAAAAGCAAAAATGATCTGGTTTAAGCACCCACCCCCTCCCCGCCACTATTTTTATATAACTGACCGTTTTTTTTTTTTGTTGTTTTTTTTTGTTTTTTTTTTTTTTTTTTTGTTGTTGTTGTTGTTGTTGTTTTTTATTCAGTTTAACGTCCCTTTCAAGATTATTTCAGCTCATATGAGACTGACCAATCAGTAGGTGGGGCGAAAACGGGAGAACCCCGAGAAAAAACACCTGACACACCCGCAAGCAGAACTTTGCTTGTCTCACATGTGGCCAGAGCGGGTCTCGAACCCACACCAGACACAGCGGTGAGATGATCGAGTGGTTAAGTGCGATAATGAAATATCAGCGCTCTTAACCACTCGGCCACGGAGGCCACCTCTGACCGTTTCAAGTACTAGTACTTCTATAGTGGTTCTATTTCTTTTATGCTTTGTTGTCGAGTTTTTGTGCTTTTGACAACTTTTAAGTGCGTTTTCATATATTAAAGTTAAGATTGATTAACTGAGTTGCCACCTTTAGGAAAAAAGCTGAACACTAAGTTTACGATACACTATCTTTGTATCAATATCTAATAGTCAATTTTGTTTTCTCGTCTCGGTTTTGGGGGTAAGTTATTGCTTATGATTGCAGCAGTTCCTGACAATTGCTTCTTTTTACCATAACAGCCATCTATTTTTATTGTATCGCTCGCGTGTGAAGCATAGCTTTTGTAATTAAAGTCTATGAATTGTATTTTTCTTTGATTGTTAAATTACATTATTGAATTGTAAATATCGAGAAAGTTTGTTCTAGTAAAAAAGGCTTTTTTGATTCATCAGGATGTTTATCATGATTTATTTGTTTGTTCTTGATGATTCATTGGCTAGTTAGAGATTCACCACGAGGACCGAAGCACTTACTAAATGTTATGAACCACTGCAGAAGCTGAGGGTGAGGTTAGGATCCTGTAAAACCGGTTTAAGCCCCCCAGTTATTTATAACTGACCGTTCCACGGCGGTACTGCTGTTGTGGTTCACATTTATCAAATTTATCTAATTATAAGTTTCATGTTGCATGACTTTGTGGCCACCCGAATTTAATTTGGCTGTTCACTTAGCCCTATGCATTTTACTTTTTCTGTCCAAGCTAGCACTGTGACCACCTTACTTCAATAGCTGCTTACCCTGCTTTCAATTATACGTGGGTTGGGATTTAAGTTCGTAGACTGTCTTTATAAAAGTTCAGATGCCTTTCATATAGAAATTAAAATTGTATAATCTGAAAATACATTGTTTTACCTATAATATGAGATACTAAGCACGATTCTACCCAATATGGTTTTAGCACAGCAATTAATGAAACACCATGACCCTCCGTCACCCGGGGCACGCCGTGAGAACTTTGACGTCGAAAATACGTCAAATTTCAATAAAATGTCGGCATTGAAACACCTTGTTTGAAACCAAACAACATGCCGTACATATAGTGTTTTGCAACTTTTCCTTCAGGAATTTGTTAATTATAATTGTCGAAATACTATAATCATTAGAAATAGCTTGGTGTTTAACTTTTATGTGCATTATGCATATTCGTGTTTAAAAAAAAGAATGCTGGCTATGGACATTGTAGATGAATCGTAGGCGTGTACATTTCTCATCGTGTAAAATTCAAGTGCGTCCATCTGACATCTCACATGCCATTTAAATACAACTGCATCATCTGTTCTACAAGTTTACATCAAATCACTATCATTTTGCATGTTTCTATGGTATGTTTGCTCATTTAATATAAGGGGGGTATCATTGCTCTTGTTTCCGCATTGCCCGTTAACGTTATTTTTCAATTACGACGCGCTATACATTTTCTCCAATTTTACCAAATTAGCCATCCACATAAAGCTCGAAATTTAAACAGAGATAATAACATGATACTACATTGCCTCCAATTGATTTAACTCAAATTTTGATATACAGTATAATAATTATTTGTATGTTCTTCAAAGTATTATAGCTTCAGAATTATAAAAAATATGGCGTGCCCCGGGTGGCGAAACCTAGGTTGCTATGGAGACCATTTTAATGTGCACTGTGCATGATCTTTTGAAAACTATTTTAAAAACGAAACAATGAGAGTTTGCTCCTTTATAATAATGCACCAAATATCAGATTAATGCATTAATATAAAATCAATGGCAAAAGTCTACGAACTTAAATCCCAACCCTCGTACATGTTACATCTTGGTAATTATATTATATCTTTTCTTATCATGATTTACCTTATTTCATGTTTATATCTGTGTATAAATGAACCACTGCAGAAGCTGAGGGCGAGGTTGGGATCCTGTAAAATCGGTTTAAGCCCGCCAGTAACTTTGTGTTACTGATCGTTCCAAGGCGATACTTCTGTGGTGGTTCTTTTTGTTTTATGTCTTGGTGTTTAATTTTTTTGTGCTGTTGGCGCCTTATGTATGTTTTCATATTTTTAATTAAGTTAAGGTAACTGAGTGGCCACCTATTGGGAAAATAGCTGCTCATTCGGCTTACGATATGTTTCATGGTATAAGTGCCTGATTGTTAGTTTGGTTTTTCCCACCTCGGTTTTTGGAGTGGGAGTCTCGTTCTGATTGCGCCTTTTCTTGATCTTTGCCTACTTGTACCTTTTGATAGCAGCTAGACCAATAATATGATGGAATTATCATTATAACCGCAGGGAAATAATATTTATTGTCCTCCAAGCTCAATGATATTTCACACATGAGAGAGAATGAAGAGATGGAAAGCCAAATTGAATAGCAATATTGTTGCTTTCCAATTATGGGCGTTGGCATGGTACTGGTAATTGCTTTACAAATCCTTTGGATGTTATTTGATTTACGTAGGCTAGCATTTTATTTCATAACTGAACAATATGGATATGTTTGCCGGAATGTTTACATCTCTGAGAGCACAAAAACATGGAGATAATAACATAAATTCTTAACACAATATTCATATTGTACAGTGGTGAGACAAAGGTCATGTACACCATTTCTTAAATCAGTTCAGGTTTTTGTGTGTTTTGATACAATATTCCGTAGCTTTAGGTACCTTTAGGTACCTGTTTTCTGGAAAAGAAATGCGTATATGAACATTCAGATGCCCATAGCAGCCAGCTAAACTCACACCAATCACTTGAATAATAAAAGCCATGTCTTTTATATTGCCTCGCAGCAGCTCATATGACAATGTTCCTTCATCGTCACTGTACCATATAAAATCAATGGATTCTCTCTTATTACCTACTAGAACTATTGTTATGAGGATTTATTTACAATGCAAAAGTTTCATAACTAACGCGCAAATAATTGATCCATACAGGCTTTGCGATGTAAACAGTATCCATTGCTATGGCAGGAGCACTTACTCACAGAATATAATGCATTAAGTGTATTTCCTAGTTCTGAGATGAAATATTTTCTTGGCACAACTGAGCATATAGTTTGTCGCAAAATGTGCAACAAAAAATGAAAATCGGTTGACAAGTCAAAAAAGGTTCTAGTCAAATCATTTTTAATTCGGATTTTCTGTACAAAATTCTCATGAAAGGGGATAAATATTTCCCCGCATTTTTAATTATTCGTATTTTATTATGATTGCTCAAAATCATTATAGAACGACACCAATGACTTACATAAGTCGAAATATTCATGATCAAGTCAAAATTTCGAATTAATGCATTTTCAGGAAATCGAATTACCTCCCTTTCCAACGCAAAAGCCCTATTCAAAATTTACTTTGGCCATGAAAACTTTTTGCAGGTCCTATTAGGAAAATCTAAGATCAAGCAGTTTGTTATGAAAATAATTCTCCTATCGTCCTCCACACAGATGTTTTTTTTATCTGCAAAACACATTATAAAAGGCAAGATTTTAAATTTCAGTTGTTTGAAGTTCGTCTAGAAAATGGTTTGATAGTCTTCTCTTTACAAAGGTTATCACGACTTTAAAAGAACACCATCCGTTCAGCATTCGTATTTTGATGCCATATAACATGTCTGCCTTCGCGGAAAAATAGAGCAATTAAAGAACTAAATCGTAAAGCCATTTTTGTCCATATGACCAGTGACGAGTGACATATCCGAGATATATAGTTACATGTAAAGAGGTACATGTATGAACCCTTCTTTCTTACTTAAGTCGAGACTGCTATAGAGTTTGGGGTCCGACCCGTCGGCTTGCAACTAAAGCGAAAAGCAAAGCATTAATTATACTATGTCCTGGTTAAATCCAGGTAACAGATCTAGATCTGGGCTTGATGTTTTTGTCTTTGTCCTCAAACTAGGGCGTCACAGACTTGTTAGACTTCGAGATATACAAATCCATTACTATTGTTTGAAGAGTTCATGTGAACAGTGTCAAGTTTCCATCTCTATGGAAGACAAATACAAATTAAAACATAAACATTCTCTCTTGGAGCTTATAGTTCTGTCAGTCTTTTCTTCAATTTCTGATGTTTTTGTGTCTTTCTTTCCTTTTTTCTTGTGTGTGTGTGTGTGTGTGTGTGTGTGTGTGTGTGTGTTTAATATTTTATACTAGAAGTCATGGCGTAGATTGGCCTTTGTCAAAAAGAACCCGGACTGAAAGTGCATTATACCCAGGTTAGTAGACGCACTGACTGGTGTTAGATCTGGCGTTGCATTGTTTGCCGTCGTCCCTCAGCTAGTATGGCAGTATTTCTAAAATGTTCGATGAATAATAAAGCAATAATTATTGGATATATGTTTTCTTGGAAAATATATGTTTTCCTGGGAAGTGTGTCAAATTTCCATTTTCCGATAAGGGTAAAACAGCTAAAAACTTTTGAAATATTGAATCTCAGTGGAAATCATTGTTCTACCAGGTAAATGTCACATTATATTTCAAGCCAGCAGTTTTATATCATAACTAGTAAGTAAGTTGCCTCATCCCAAGTCATAACATCCATCTACAAATTAAATGTCCCTATATCTTGACAAGCATGTATTATTTAGATGACGCATCCGGATCCACAAGTATTCTACTTCATATTCGTAACATGGAACTAGTAGGACTTGCATCAGCTTTGTTGTTTGTAGTTATACCATATGGGGCATTGAAATTAGGAAGGTACAAGTAGGCAATGATAAGGAAATGGCGCAATCAGAAAGAACCGAGGGGTGGGAAAAAACTATATTGACACTTAGGTACTTATACCAAGAAAACACATCGTAAGCCGAGTGAACAGCTATTTCCCAATAGGCGGCCACTCAGTTAACCGAACTTAATTAAAAATATGAAAACGTACATAAGGCTCAAACAGCACAAAAATTCGACTCCAAAATACAAAAAACAATTAGAACCACAACAGAAGTATCGCCTTGGAACGGTCAGTAATATAAAATTACTGGGGGCTTAAGCCGGTTTTACAGGGCCCTAACCTCACCCTCATCTTCTGCAGTGGTTCACAACATTTAGTTAGTTGTTCGGTACTCGTGGTGAATCTCTATCTAACTAGCTAGTCAATGAATCATTAGTTTTAGACGTGTACTATTAATAACCAAATTGGAACATTATGCGCAACTAACAAAAACGCCATCATTTTGTCAATCCTGTCTCGTCGAAACATTTCGGCACGCACGAGAAAGCAAGTATCAACCAGTCAAACGCAAACTAAGCACTTGAATAAGACAATGAAATGAAGTCGAATCATTTTTATAAAGCCATGCAGCAGTTCATATGACAATGTTCCTACATCAAATTTCAGTGTCATTGTTCTATATAAAATCAATGGATTCCCTCTTGTAACCTACCAGAACTGTTGTTATAAGGATGTGTGAACAATGCGACAGTTTGGTAACTAACGCGCAATTAATTGATTCACGCAGTGTTGGTGTTGCGAACATCATCCAATGCTTTAGAATAAACATCAACTCACAATTCGTGAATTATTGTTTGAATTCGCTAGATAATCATTAGACATTTAATACTCTTACAAAGGTTATCACGAATGGCAACTTTAAAGGACAAAGTTGGTCAACATCCGTATTTGACGAAATCTAAAGTGTCTGACTTCAAGAAAAGTAAAAAGGTAACAAGAAAAATATAATATGAAGTATTCATATTATATATGGCGTTGCTACATGCAAAATGAATTATCTCCATCATATTACTAGAAAGTTTACAACGAAGGCAGATTTGACATAGTTTATAACCCAGAAAGTAGTGGCTTCTCACTATGACAAACTAATAATTTGACTGGAAAGTTAAATAAGCCATCATTTAACTAAAGTAAACCAAACAAAACTGGGAAAGCAGTCACTATTTGATCCAACGATGACTTTAACCCATTTTGTGGCGATGTCAAATTTTGTTTCTTAGGCATTTCTAAGATATTAGTGTGGGAAACATTGTAACAAATTGGAATAAGATTTCGATTTGAAAGTTGGTTAATATACACCATGAGGTTAAGAAGAGATTTTCATTTATCATGTACAAATAAAATTGACAAAGCCGACTGACGCCATGACATGCCAATCCTTTTAGCTTAACAAGCACCTATTAGCTAAACAGTGAGTCTTTGGCTCAGTTGAGGTAGAACTTGTTTTTGAGTTGGCATATGTGTTGGACTGATTTCCCTTCTGGTGCACCCCCTAGTGAAGTATTGTCAATTTGGCGAGTCACTGGTAAACCATTCAGATTCAGATGCAAATTTCTGTGGTGCTTCTTTTTGTTTTATGTCTTGGTGTTTAATACTTTTGTGCTGTTGGCGCTTTATGTATGTTTTCATATTTTTAGTTAAGTTAACTGATTGGCCGCCTATTGGGAAAATAGCTGCTCATTCGGCTTACGAAATGTTTTCATGGTATAAGTACCTGATTGTTAGCTTAGTTATCACAGACATTGCCGGTTTTAATAAGAAAATGACACAGTATCCATTTATCATTTACTTAAACTGAGCATTTCAGCATTTCAATATTTTCTTTTGTACTGGACATTTATGTGTAGACCAAGAATAGCCGTGTTGTCTGAAGCATTCTCATCAAACACTCTTACTGTTTCAGTTATGTTTGCAGTCCATCTCAATTCATATTTTTTCACCATTTACTAAAACTGTCATGGTTTTTGGTATACTTGTCATTTTCAAGCCAATGAGCTCAACAAATTTTGAAAATTATCATCAAATTCCATGAATGACAAAGTAATTTCTTTCAGTCATCTTTTCCAAGGAATATCTCTGCATTTAGCACTGCTTGAGTTGATGAGCTGGTGGTTGAAGGAACTGGCCTAATTTGAGACTGGCAGGTTCTCTGAAACGAAAGTGTCAATGGTCTAGTTAATGATAACCTGAGGTCTGGTATATACATGTATAACAATATTAAAACATGTATGAATACTATAAATGGTCAAATGCATGTAAATAAATCCAAGGTGCTGACAGATAAATTCTTGGGATCCTTTTTTGTTGTTGTTGTTGTTGGTCAGACTCATGCAGCATATTCTGTCAATTTGCTAATTTTGTGCAAGATTTTCCCTCTCAATGACATTTTCTTCAGTTTTCCCAAACCAAATGCCCAGGGAACCTAGAGTTCACTATTGCCTCAAGTAGGTCAATGACAGTGAAAGTCGTAATTTATAAGCATAGATTGTTTCCGCCTGCAACATCCCAAGTTCTGTTGAAACTGGTGCACTAGCTCTGGAGTAGAAGATTTTAGATACTTCTGTGGTGGTTCTTTTTGTCTTATGTCTTGGTGTTTAAAATTTTTGGTGCTGTTGGCGCCTTATGTTTTCATATTTTTAGCTAAATAGCTGCTCATTTGGCTTACAATACTTTAACAGTCCCCCATGGTAAACAGCTAAGGTCCATTCTATCCTATAAACCCTCCAGTTCACAGGTTAGCTTCCCATAGGCAGGTTACTAGTGTTTAATGCAAATTTCTTTCACAACAGACAAATGTTACATTTGTATGAGCAGAAGAGGAAGAATATTTTCATGAGCAAATCTACATACCAATAAAAGATTCGCTGATTTAGGGCTGTTCTTGGGCTCATCTCAGTGCTAATCAAACATATTACCATGAAGTTGCAACATTATAATTGCAGGAAGCAGAAAAATGTTCTCCAGCCTGAAATTAAAAAGTTACTAATTTTGAGTGTCTATCCATTGGACTTTCTAACTTTTGACCCAGGCTCAAAATTATCTGTACATGACATTTACAGCATTTGTATTGACACTCTTCTTCTAATCAAATTAGGAATCAATATGATTTTAAACAGGTTTTTACAAATTTTCAGTTGAGATTAAAAGCTGAGTTATTATATGATATTAGTTTTGGCCTGACATCGCAGCTACATCCTGTCTGAAATACCAGCAACACCCCTTGTGAAAAATATTTAAAGGTGCTTTAGAATCAAGTAACTCATTCATAGGAATTAGGAATCTCAACAAGTAGCCCAAATGCAATGAATGCTCTCCTGAGAGTCAAAAAATACATTCACTGGACAAAAGAAAAGAAGTCGTGGATTTTACCATGCATGGGCATGGCAGCCATCTTGACCAGAATTTTTTGTATACACATTGGTTCCCACTTCCTTTAAGTTGGCATTGATAAGCCAAGCAGTTTCAGAGAAGAGGTTTAAAAATTATGGTTGTATACATAATATTGCCCCCAGGTGGAAGCAGATGAACCCCTGAGGTCTAATCTTTTTTTAAAATCATTGATATTCAGTCCTACTTCTTCACAAAATGGGGGGAGGGGCAGATGAGCCTGTGGGGTGGAAAGTTTTCAGAATCATTTATATTCAGTCCTGCTGCCCATTCCATGCAAGATATTCTTTTTAAATGACATTTAACCAGTTTTTCCCATTCAAATGCATAAGCGACCTATGATGATCTTGCAGTAAAATATGCCAACGTCTAAACAGGGTCATGATTTATATATACTTTGTAGTACTTTAGTGTTTCATGCTTCACGCAAAGTTGAGCATCTTGGTCATGTGACCTGAATTATTTATATAGACGTTGGACTTTGGTCCCAACATCCTATAGATGCTCATACGAAATTTGGCTTTGATTGGTCAAGCTGTTTCAGAGAAGAAAATCTTTGAAAATGTGAACGCACACTTGCAGGGATGCCGGCTTGAGTACCATCCTATAAGCTCCCCATTAGCCTTCAGCTCAGGTGAGCTGATAAGCTTGGACAAAAGCTAACCATTTCCATCTGAGAGAAACCTCTTCCTGACCCTCTTCTCTGGCATATCTTCATCTTTGTGTTCTCAACCATGCTTGAAATAGCATCAATGATGTCAGTCATCTTCTTCATGGTGATAAAACCATTCTTGTCAATGTCATACAAATTGAAAGCCTCTGGAAAAATCAATGAATGATATATGAGCCGCCACATGGGAAAAACAACAATCTTTATAGTAAAAAACAAAGGCACAGATCAGCTTCGCAGTAACTGCTGATCGGCGCCTTTGTTTTCGCTTCTCGGATAGTACAATTCTTCTTCTACTGAAATCTGAAATTTCAACGTTCTAGCTCTTGTCTGTGCTTGTACAAGTCGGTTTGTGTCAGGCCTGTTCGGAAACCACATTGTTGCTTTTTATACAAGGCAGCTCATATAAAACAGTAAAAGTTACTAAAACTACAGCTAAAGAGTTTACAAATGTTATGAACATGTACATAATATCAATATACCTACTTTTGCAGAAGTCCTTTTTAACTACATGTATTTGTTTATAATTTAAGACTAAAGCAGCATGCCATTATTTTTTTCAAAAAGATTTTTATCAAATGCTTCATTTAATATGATGCCACAAAATATCAAACTTCCAGTCCCCTTAGGTCCTGTACGATATGTTTGCTATATGCCTTTCATCATTAGGTCCCATTAAATGAGATGCTAACATTTGAATGAAGTCCTGGAATTTCCTATAACATTGTCAATATGCATGTATTTAGATTACCTCCCTTATATATATTAGATGCATGGTTAAGCTCACTTTTAGGCTTAGCCTTTACTGATTATTTGATAACCATTTTCAGATACATTGGCAGTTTGGTGAATTATATTTGTCAGTAACTATTTCTGAAGAAGGTGAAATACAAAAGGTGGTTTCCAAACATTTTATATTACTATACTGATTGTTCAAAGGCCATACTTCTGTTGTGGTTCTAACTGTTTATGGTTATTGGTTCACATTATGTGCTGTTTGCTCTTTATGCATGTTTTATCTTTCCAGTTGTGCCATTTCATGACCATTGCCCACTTTTGCCTCTTTATAAAAAGAATCTGATATAGAACTATAAACTTGTTGCTCTATATTTCACCAATAAATAAAATTCATGACCATCTTCACTTTCCAACATGCTCTTACCCATTTACTACATCTGTGCCACCCATCAAACAAATTCCTTCATGTGTTCATGTCAGATAATAAACTGTCTACAGATTCTGTATGACGACTGATTGACCTGAAAAAAAAAGAGAACTAGAAATGCGTGTTTGTAAAACACCATGCCCCCAACTGTTTGCTTGTCCCTAAACTGGCACTTTGTATGATTCATTTATTTCATATGAATGAATCGAAATTTAATTTCCTGAAGAAGTTGTTCGGACCAGAAACAGAATGTAAGCTTTTTGCAGACAATTTAGAAATGGGGTAAAAAATCAAAAAAGGAGTAATTTTGTCGAAATTTGACTGAAAGTCCTCAAAAGTTTACCAGGTGAGCTTCTTCTCAGCATCAACCAGTATACCAAATATGAAGACTCTAGCTCAAGTACTTTTTGAGATATCTTGCACACAAGATTTTCAAATTTTGTTTTCATAGGGACATAACTCCAAAAAGGGGCATAACTTAGACATGAAAAATATGGGTCAAATATTTTTTCATGAGGAATGTGTATATGAAATTTCATAACCCATCATTCACCATTCAAAAGTTTCAAGTTGACCGAAAAGTGGAAAAAAAAAATCAATGAAATTTTCAAAATTGCATAATTTTGTCAAAATTTGACAGAAAGTGCTAAAAAATTATAGGGTGAACCAACATCATAAGGCCTAAAAAAATAGCTGTGTTTCCGCTAACGGTCTGAAAAAAATTAGGGTAGGTAGGTAGGAAAATCTTTTTATTTTCATTTTTATTTTTACGCAAAAAAATCCAGGGTAGGTAAATGTAATTCAAGTTTTTATATGCAGTTTTTATTGAAAAAGGTCAAAATGGTCAATGCCGCGCAAAGGTACGTTCTTCAGCCATGTGAACCCATCAATGTCAAAAACTGGCAACATATTTTATAATAAGATTCAGTCTCCTTGCCTCAAATGATGTTGATAAACTTTTAGTCTCATCTTGTTCATAGACCACTATCTGAGAGCAGGGTGGCCTAGTGGTAGAGCTCGCTGAACTGTAAAGTACTGTGTTGGAATCCCACCAGCACTGGGTCTTGTCCTTCAGAAAGAAACCTTCTCTCAGATATTCATCCCAACAATGGCAACATGACCTAAATAAAGTTGACTGCGATGCAAAACCCCAATACAAACAATTTAGGGGATGGTATAATCTGACATATTTCACACAACAATACTCTTAGAATCCGGGTCGTTTCGCCCGTGGGTCGTTTCGCCGGGTCGTTTCGCCCTGGGTCGTTTCGCCCTTGTTTTATGGGTGGGTCGTTTCGCCCTTATTAGGTGAGTCGTTTCGCCCGTGAGTCGTTTCGCCCGTGAGTCGTTTCGCCCATTATTATTATTATCATTATTATTATTGTTGTTGTTGTTGATATTGCTGTTGTTGAAGATGCTGATGCTGATAGATAGATAGATAGATAGATAGATAGACTAGAAAGGAAGGAAGGAAGGAAGGAAGGAAGGAAGGAAGGAAGGAAGGAAGGAAGGAAGGAAGGAAGGAAGGAAGGAATGGAAAGAGGGAGGAACGGATAGATAGATAGATAGATAGATAGATAGATAGATAGATAGATAGATAGATAGATAGATAGATAGATAGATAGATAGATTTTGGTTAAAAGGAGTATCATGACGTATCTTAATTTATCTTTAACATTTTAGCGCTTCCGCCTCTGTGGCTTTTAATGTTGTAGAAAGAGGAAGGAACGAAGGACGGAAGGAACGAACAGAGGGAGGGAGGAACGGACGGATAGATAGATAGATAGATAGATAGATAGATAGATAGATAGATAGATAGATAGATAGATAGATAGATAGATAGATAGATAGATAGATAGATAGATAGATAGATAGATAGAAGGAAAGGAAGGAAAGGAAGGAACGGAGGGAGGGAGCAACGGATAGATAGATAGATAGATAGATAGATAGATAGATAGATAGATAGATAGATAGATAGATAGATAGATAGATAGATAGATAGATAGATAGATGTGGTATTTCGAGGGTCAGTTAAACTAATCAAATAATTAACAGAAGTGTGATATTTGTCCACTTTAATTGATTAATGCGATAATCCATTAATTCGTTTACGTCTTTAATCACACATAAGGTGGCAATAATCGTGTTTGTTAATTAAAGGCGATGTGTGAATGCTTTGTCTTTGGCGGTGACCGATAGCCGACATTCTTTAAATGTTAAATGGTAAAGGAATAAAACATGAGTAATATTTTCTTTGTTGGAAAAATGCTTTTATATGCCGACCGTAAAATATATAACCGTATTTGATGACCTCTATCATCATTCATCTTTGAAATCGTCATAAGATTGTCAAAGAAGCTTTAAGGTAATAACGATTTAATATCGATAAAGATTAGCTGAGAATAAAAACCCTTATCTGTTTGTTCTATTTATCGTATTTAAATTTGAAGCATTTACATCTTTAATGGCATAAATTTGATACATGTAAATATAAAATAACACAGATTGTAAAAATGTAAAATGTTGCATTGTTTTGATTTGTTTTGACAGGTTGTCAAAGATCCGTTCAAGACCAACGGCCAGCTGATGTCCATTCATGGGTTCGTCCAACAAGATGGTGAGAAGAAACAGTTCCCCCTGGTGTTTGTCCTGATGTCACGAAAGAAGAAAGAGGACTACATAGCGGTAAGGGAAATATATAACTATTAAATGAAATGCATTTTAGCTGTATAAAAAAGCGATTTTAACAAGTGTCATACAATCTCAGATTTTACCCCTGCAGGTAAACGAATATGTTTCATAAAGTTATGCTTCATGGGTGATACTATATGTAAAATGCTTAATTAAACTTTATTTTAAAACAAGAGATAAATTTTGTATCAGTTGAATCATGTATACATGTTTTGCAGGTGTTGAGATGTCTGAAGGAGAAGCTCCCTAGCCCAGTGGTCCGGGCGTTTGTACTAGATTTCGAGAAAGGTAAGCATTGAATCACATTTATGTTTTGTTTTATATGTTGTAACTTATAGATATTATTTCATTGCAAGTTTTTGTTCCATCTTGGCACTTTTGGTCAGTTGTTTTATTTTATTGTGGCTTTAAGACATTAGAAGTACGTACAAATTTTTATTGTTTAGATATAATATATGTGCGTGTAGCAGAATATACGACATGTCTACTTTAACTTCACATTTATTTCAGGAGCATGGCAGGCTGTCAGAGATGTGTTTCCGGGCTCTAGCATCAAAGGTTGCGTGTTTCACTGGACCCAGGCAGTTTGGCGCAACGTCCAGAACCATGGCCTCCAGCAGACATACCGGGAGAATGAAGCTGTGCATCGCTAGATCCGGTCATTGATGGCGCTCCCGTTTCTACCGACTGTCCAGATCCCAGAGGTGTTTGAGAGTCTGAAGCCACGGGCACAACTACCACAGCTGGCATCCCTGGTGGACTACATAGATCGACAGTGGTTCCGGAATCCGGTCTTCAGGGTCGACGACTGGTCCGTGTTCAGACAGACTATTCGCACGAATAACGACGTAGAAGGTGTGTGATTTTGTTATACCTTTATGCATACTTTACCGATCGTACTGTTTCTTGCAGTTGAACATGTCACGTTCATTAGGTTTACACATGTACAATAGTAAATAGATAATAAGTATAACATACTGGAGATGAATAGAAACTCGGATAATTTTCCAACCCATCAAATTATATTTAACAGAACGTTGCATGCATTCCTTAATGTATATATGTGACTACATCTAATATTTCTTTTTTTCTATTTTCAGGGTGGCACCATCGACTGAACGTCAAGGCGGGGATGAATGGTCTGGGGGTGTACCGCCTACTACCACTCCTGCGACGTGAGGCACAGCTGGTGGAGCTCAATGTGACGGCAGCCGACCTAGAGCGGGACATCTCATCGTTGACAACCAACCTTGAACTCCGGCTACAGGATGCGTGGGACCAGTATATGGACGACCATCTCTCCACAAGCAAGTTTCTGAAGACCGTCGGGCATCTCTACGGGCCAAGGGACGATGGTGTTTGAACAACGTGTGACAGAGTGACATAATATAACGAACAGAACAGTTCTTTCACTTGTGTTATCATCCAGTCTTCACTCAGATACATGTATTTAAAACTATGGATATTCAAGTTCTAAATTGGAATATATACTTAAACGCAAAATCTTTACTCAGATACATGTGTATTTAAAAGCACAAAGTGTGGATATTCATGTTGTAAATTGGAATTTATATACTTAAACGCAAAAGAAACGCAACCATCCTGGTTTTCTTCTACATTGCCCATGTAAGGATATTTTTGAGAGTATAATTCATGTCCCTACTGAATGATTTGCCATAAACGGGATTTGGTCACATGGTTTCGTTCTGAGGTTAATGTGACGTTATGTTTTTTTTAAACAATTTACGTCTAAAATATGGATGTTTATTTCGATATATTTGGTCCCATTTAAGTAATACTAGTCTTTGTATCGACTACCCTGTTGAAAGTTGCAAAATTGCTTTTGATATATCTACATTGCATGTTGTTTTATATCTTGTTATGTATCGAGTACTGAAAAATATAATAAAGAAAAGAAAACCAAACAAACTTCTTTTTTGTCCACACCGACTTTTCTTACTTTCTAATCTCAGGCTGGCTTCTCTCCATTATGAATATTTTCCGTCCTCATTATTTGTTTTCGTTGAAGTAACGTTTGAAACTATACTGTATGACGTAAGGCGTAAAAATAGCTGTGTTTCCACTCACTGATTGCATGTCTGTTTCTAGTACTTATAATTGATTTTAGCGTACACGTTGTTACCTTTTACACAAAATTTATACGGAGAAAAAAATAAATGAAAAATAAAAAGATTTTCCTACCTACCGACCCTATCCCGTCTTCTGCATGTTAGTGGAAACACTGCTATTTTTATTTTATTTTTCCGGTTTTGGTATACAATTTAAGTAGTCTGTTCGAAAATATTTTTGCCGAAATATCCTGTAATAAGCATCGCAGCCAATCTATAGTGAGTCGTTTTCAAAGTTCTTTAGTATATATACCCAAAAGACAATTATAAATGATCAGCCCAAGGCCTATCCATAAGTTACAAATAACAAATAAGACACTAGATTACTTATTTGGGCATGGTAGAAAAATAAGGGCGAAACGACTCACCTAATAAGGGCGAAACGACTCACGGGCGAAACGACCCAGGGCGAAACGACCCAGGGCGAAACGACTCACGGGCGAAACGACTCAAGGGCGAAACGACTCACGGGCGAAACGACCCGGGACCATACTCTTATTGCATGCAACTTAGCAGGAAAGGCCAGTATTGACAAACTAATAAGAAATAAACAGCTATATTTTCAAAACGAAATTTGAAGAACACAAACCATCAACATGTAAATTTCGATAAAAAGACTACTCCCGAATTCAAAACTATAACTGTAACTGCATATCTGTTCCGGGTCACCTCAGCCCATTGTACAACTGCAACTGCAACTGAACCAACGAAAATGCCAATTGCAGGGACTCCCTTTATAAGGGATTACTGAATCTGCATACATGTGATGAGTTTGGGACAGGAATCAGGGAGATTTTTCTTCCATTTCAGGAAGATTTTTGAAAAATGTATAGAATATATAGGAAAATTCCTGATTCATTTCAGAGAGATTTTGAATTTTTTTAAAAAGTGGTACTTTTTAGAAGATTTTTTGCCAATTTTAAGGCTTATTTCCTGGAGTCTCCCTGATGATGAGGGAGGTATCTTATGTATGAATCTGAATACATGTAGTTTACTGGTGACACGCCAAATGACATCATTTCACCAGGGATTTGGATGGGGGAGTATTTAGTCCCTAGAACGCACAACTGAAGAATTCTCTGAAAGCAACACCTGTTTATTCTGATTGTATTATCCTCCAACAGCTAGAAGGTCTCTGCTATCCCCGAGTTATGGTATGATTACCATCACAAGTCTCCGATGATAGAACTACATTACCCGCCACTTACTATCATCTTAACATATTTACAGTATGCCATACTCTATCATTCAAGTCATTTTATTTTGCGGGGGAGGTAGGAGTAGGTGGAGAGAAGCCAGTGTTCGCCTTATAAATTTTGATCGCATTTTAGCAAGATAGCCACTGGTACCATTTTTTAATGTCTTTGGAATGACGCGGCCTTGGATCGAACCCACAGCCTCCCGCTTCTGCAGCGGACCCTGTAACCATTACGCTATTGAGACCGGTATATCATATTGCAGAAAGACAGGTTAGACCCAGATGAGAAAAGTTTATTTAATTAAGAACACTTTGAAGTGTTGTGACATGCCTTCGGTATATTCACTTTTAGACATTTCTAATGTAACGGGATAGTCTCCCTTGTAGAATACGTTGGTGCAACGTATTAGCGGCATATTAGCGGGTAGTAATATGCAAAATTAGAAACTCGAAACTTTGTGATTAGAGTGAGTGTTAGGTATATAGCGCAGTAAACCACCCTTGGTGGATGAGCATGCTTTTCCACCGACGAGGTTTCTGTGGCTTGGCTCGGCTGTTTGTTACATTTGGTGGCAGCGGTGGGATGATGACAACTGCCAGAACGGAGTTGCCTTACCCATGTGTTCCCAGGCCAAGACTCGGGGCGAGTCTTCTCGGAGGGGGAAGTAATGTAACGGGATAGTCTCCCTTGTAGAATACGTTGGTGCAATGTATTAGCGGCATATTAGCGGGTAGTAATATGCAAAATTAGAAACTCACAGTATGTCCTTGTGAGCAGTTTGTTCTGGAAAATTGTCATGGGGCCTCAGTTTATAGTCTCAATACGAAGGACTGGAGAAACCCGGGATCGTATCTACAATCTCTGGTTTACAAGGCAAATGGCTTAACCACAGCGCCACGGTGGCTTCTAAATGACACCAAATTCTACGTCATTTCGACGGAGTCTCGCTAAATAATCGGGGGAACTCTTCGATACAACAGAATAGACGCTGAAGCTATCAGAGACATATCAGAAAAACCAACAAAACCCGCGACACGAAATGCTTGGGTCGGGCTACAGAAAATGCTGGGTCGGATGTCGTAATTTTTATTTTTTTATTTTAACCATAAAAATAGCAGAGTCGGCGGGTTGAGACGGTCGGGTTAGCGGAAACACAGCTATTATTTTTTTACGCCTAACTCAGTTAAACTGATGTGTTAGGCTATCAAATAAACATATAAACACTTTGAAAAAACACAGGCATGCATCTCGAGAAAAATCTGTAAGCCAAACAATGCATCTTAGCCCAAGTAAAAAAATGTTCATAGAATCACAACGCAAAACAGTGCAGAGAAGTAAGCATTTTCGAAAAGTTTTAACTTGTCATTCGTTTTGTTCGACTTCACTGACTCTGTTAAATAAACTGATCATCGAGCAGATAGAAACTTACAAATATCAGCTACTTCAAGCATCATTATGCTTCAAGCTGACATAAAATGTATGATATTCCATAAAAAGAGCTACTCGGCCATGTGTTATTTCCGGTCAAAATGAAAGTAGAAAACGAACCACATCGGAGCGATTTTTAACAAAATTACAAACGATTTTCTGCCTGTTAAAACACACCCTTAACAAAGGCTGTGGTAGTGACCAAAAGTAGTGCATGAACAATAAATGGGCCAATTAAGAAAATTAGCCAGATACTGATTTCACTTCTTTCGACCACTCTATTGACGTATTGTCAATTTAGCGTATCAACAGTAAACCATTCAGATTCAGCATAAACTGTATAATGTGGTAAACTTGTAGATTGAATTGACATCGAAGAAAACTTAGTTAATCATAATGTCATTACAAGCCAGTCTGAATAAAATCGGAAATCATGTTGTTACATTATAGTGCAGGTCACAGCAGCTTGACACACATTCTTCACGTCAGTTGTGCATTTGATTGGTCGACAGAGCCACACCTCCAAATCAACGGCATTTGATTGGTCTACAGAGCCGTAGGTGAGGTCAGGTCAGTTTAACTGCTACTGTAACATGTAATCAGTACTACCTGTTGTCATGCGGTGCAGATGGGGCTCGTTAGCCTTGGAAGGCAACTCATCTAGGAGTTAAGCTAGTTCTCTACACAAAAATCTAGCTGGGCAGGGGGAACTCATTAGTCTTGGTTGACAGCCCTCCTAGGAGTTTACAGGTCTCTAAACAAAACCTAAGAAAGGGTAGATGGAGCTCTTCAGCTGTGGCCAGCAATTCATCTAGGAGAAGGAAACTCCAAAATCAAACCTGTGTGTCTGGATATGCCTAGTCCAGATATGCAAAGACTGTTTCGGTAGATGGAGCGGAAGAAATCATCTGATTCAACGGTTCAGAAAGCGATACAGCAACATGTTGTGGAACATGCAGAGCGTGACAAGGCACTAAAGATGTTACGGTCATCCACTGCATCCAAACCCAACTCCAGACGTCTTGACCTGTGTCTTGCCTCTGGGCGCAGCTGGGCGAGGACTAGAGAGTGAGGTTGACGTTGCGCACCTCTTCCTCACTATAATCCAATTTCATAGCGCATGTCATCTTATTTCTCAACACACAAGCACTTGCATACACAACAATTTCATCACGCTTGCACCCACATACCTACAAAGTCCTGTGGCGATGGGCGAGTGGCGAAGCAGCAGGTGTAGGACACACTGGGAGCTGTAGTTGCAGACCTGCACACAGGCGGCTCAGTTCTAATGGTCGCTTTCTGTGAGGAGAAGCAGTAAGCAGAATTCGGCAGTCGGCTGAGTGACTGAGCAGACCTATTTAGGACCGCACTGCTCACCCCCGTAGCATGGGGAAGGGGCTAGAAAAGGTGCCCTAAACAATTGCCTGCTTCAAACCCCCTGGCTGGTTAACCGCGATCAGCGGGGATCCCCTTAAGCGGTCGAAATACAAAGAAAAAAGCTAGAGTAATCCCCTTACGGATTGGCGCATGGAATGTGCGCACTTTAATGGATAGTGCTGGGTCAGATAGACCACAGCGTAGAACGGCCCTTGTGGGCAGAGAACTTGGGAGGTATGATATACAGATAGCTGCATTGAGTGAGACTCGGTTCGCAGATGTTGGGGAGATCAAAGAAGTTGGTGCTGGATACACCTTCTTCTGGAGTGGACGCAAAAGTGAAGAGAGGCGTGAAGCAGGAGTTGGCTTTGCCATCAAAACAGAACTTGTTGGTAAGCTGTCAGGATTGCCAAAAGGCATTAATGACCGTCTAATGACATTGAGACTTCCTCTGTCAGGCAATAAACATGCAACTATTGTCAGTGCTTATGCACCCACAATGACCAATCCAGATGAGGTCAAGGACAAGTTCTATGATGACCTAGACAATGTTATTTCTGCAACACCCCGCACAGACAAGCTTATCCTTCTTGGCGACTTTAATGCCAGAGTGGGTACAGACCACCAGACCTGGGAAGGAGTTAAAGGTCCAGAAGGGGTTGGAAAGTGCAACAGCAATGGTCTCTTGCTTCTCAGGAAGTGTGCTGAACATGATCTTCTAATCACCAACACAGTCTTCCGTCTACCTAATAGGAACAAAACATCCTGGATGCATCCCCGTTCCAAACACTGGCATCTCATAGACTATGTCATTGTGCGGAGAACAGACAGGCAGGATGTTAAAGTGACAAAGACTATGTGTGGTGCAGACTGCTGGACAGATCATAGACTGGTTGTCAGCAAACTCAACCTAAGAATACAGCCTGCGAGGCGACCTCAAGGCAAGAAAGCTCCTAAGAGACTGGATGTCTCAAAGCTGAATAAAGACAGCATGAGACAAGATTTCTTAACAGACATTTGCAACCAACTGGATGCAATGAATCTCAGTTCAGAGGACCCCGAAGAAACCTGGACAGTTTTCCATAAAACAGTTCTTTCTTCAGCTGCAAGCACCTTAGGCCATCCATCTCGCAAACATCAAGACTGGTTTGATGAGAATGATGATGAAATTCAGAGGCTTCTTGAAGAAAAGCACCGTTTGCTCAAGGCACATCAAGATGATACTAGCTCAGTATCAAAGAAAGCAGCCTACAGCAACATTTGTAAGACAGTCCAGACCAAGCTTAGGGACATGCAAGATTCCTGGCTGAGGAAGAAAACAGAAGAAATTCAGTCTTTTGCGGATAGAAAGGACATGAAGAAATTTCATGATGCACTGAAAACCATTTATGGTCCAAAGAGTTCTGGAGCCACCACATTGCTCAGTGCAGATGGAAACACTCTTCTCACAGATAAAGAAGCTATCTTGGAAAGGTGGGCAGAACACTTCAATAGTGTGCTTAATCGACCATCAAGCATCAATCAGGATGCAATCGACAGACTTCCACAGATAGAGTGCAATGTTCTGTTAGATGAATTTCCTACAGTTACGGAAACAAGAAAAGCAGTTCAACAACTATCATCTGGCAAAGCCCCAGGTGCAGATGCAATTCCTGCCGAAGTTTACAAGGCTGGGGGGCTACCCATGACAGAGAAACTGACAGAGTTGTTTCACTGTATGTGGAGGAAGGAGGCTATCCCACAAGAATTTAAGGATGCATCCATAATCCACCTATACAAGCGGAAAGGAAATCCTCAAGTCTGTGACAATCACAGAGGCATCTCCCTCCTATCAATTGCTGGGAAGATACTTGCAAAAATTCTGTTAAATCGTCTGAATGCTCATCTTGATCAGACGGGACTTATCCCAGAAAGTCAATGTGGATTCAGAAAAGACAGAGGGACAATAGACATGATCTTCACAGCAAGACAGCTTCAGGAGAAATGCCAAGAACAGAATGTAGATCTATACATGACGTTTGTTGACCTCACCAAAGCTTTTGACACTGTTAGTCGTGATGGACTCTGGAAAATCATGGCCAAGTTTGGCTGTCCACCCAGATTCATAGCTATGGTGCGGCAGTTTCATGATGGCATGCAGGCACGTGTGCAAAATGATCGAGAGTTCTCTGAACCATTTGAAGTAACAAATGGGGTCAAACAAGGCTGTGTTCTGGCACCAACACTGTTCAGCATGATGTTTTCTGCCATGCTTATGGATGCTTTTCAGGACAGTGACACTGGTTTTCCAATCAGGTACCGTTTTGATGGCAACATATTCAACCTCAGAAGGTTGCAAGCCAAAACTAAGGTCCAGACTGATGTGCTAGATGAGCTCCTCTATGCAGATGATATGGATAAGAATGCCATCACAGAGGCAAAAATGCAAAGAGCCATGGATCAAGTCTCACAGTCATGTGATAACTATGATCTCACAATCAGCACAAAAAAGACAGAGGTTGTACACCAACCAGCCCCCGGAAAACCATATAATGAACCAACCATCACTGTGAATGGGCAAAAACTGAAAGTTGTTGACAAGTTCACCTACCTGGGAAGCACTCTCTCCAGAGCAGTGCATATTGATGATGAGATCACTGCCAGAATTGCAAAAGCTAGTGTGGCATTCGGAAGACTCCGTGCAAATGTCTGGGAGCGAAATGGAATCAAGCTTGACACCAAGCTGAAAGTCTACAAGGCTGTGGTACTGCCAACCCTCTTGTATGCATGTGAGACCTGGACAGTATACCAACGCCATGCAAAGAGACTTAACCATTTCCACTTAAGCTGTTTGAGAAAGTTGTTAAAAATCAAGTGGCAGGACAAGATTCCAGACACAGAGGTCCTGAGGAAAGCAGGGATGCAAAGCATGCATACAGTCTTAAAGCTAGCACAGCTAAGATGGACTGGCCATGTTATAAGAATGCCTGATGCGCGACTTCCAAAGAAAGTTTTCTATGGAGAACTACAGGAGGGAAAGCGCTCTCAAGGTGGCCAGAAGAAACGCTACAAAGACACCCTCAAAGCCTCTCTGAAGGATTTCGAAATACCAATGGGGTCCTGGGAAGAGACTGCACAGGAGCGATCAAAGTGGCGAGGTCTCATCAACAAAGGAGCAGCTCTCTATGAAAAGAAGAGAATCTGTGAAGCTGAAAGAAAGCGAAGAGAGCGCAAAGCCAAAACAAATGTGCCACCAGCAGACTCTATGACATTGACTTGCTCTACTTGCAACCGACAGTTTAGAGCCAGAATTGGCCTAGTCAGCCATCAAAGAACTCACCAACACACATCAGCACTATTCAAGAAATAATGATGGTCTTTCTCATTAGTGAGAGACGAACTATCAGGTGATTTAACGAAATCAGGTCAAACACAAATCGAGACCCAAATCTAACGTTTTATACCCTCGTTTGCGAAAAACTCACTAAACATGCAAAGAAAAATTTACTCACCGCACGTCAGTCCAATAAACACACAAATTCGCCAATTAAAAGCACGAAATTTCCGTCGAGGATAAGCTATGGAATCACCGACTCGAGAAAACAAAATGGCGACGTAAGTCAAGCTTGTCATGAATCAAAAACCCAACTGATTGGTTCCCCGCATATGATATAGAAATCCATTGTAACATTATTGAAACGAGTACCAGAGGGCTCTCTATGGCGTAATTTTGGACTGCTCCATTTAAAAGGGGTCAACAGGTTATTTTAACTGTATTTCAATACATCAAATAACGAATTCATAGTGACTAACCATAATAACATCCTACAAAATAACAATATAAAGCTGCTCCGACATTTTAGTTCTCTATCTTCTTCGAATTTTATTAAAATAAACAGCTAGTCAAATCTAAACACCCACCAAGAAGATACCAATCGAATTTTGATTATAAGATTAGGCACTATAAGACTAATTCTTTAAATAATTATTCTATTAATTAATCTAGAGAATTATTTATATTTTGAATAATTATAACAGTAATAATTCCAACTTCACTAATTTCCTACTTTCTGATTGGTTGTTTATAAGACTTTATACTTCGATAAAAGCAATGCGTAAGAATACTTGGTTTTCACCTTAAAAACGGCGCGACGTTACGTGATTACGTGACGTTTCCTCGAGAAAGCGTTGACGTCACCAAATCTAAACGTCATAAAAACAATGGATGAACGCGTTTTGAAGGCGTTGAAATGAATATTTGGAATTTTTAATAATCATGGACGCTTTTTCTTGTAATACAACATCGTAAGGTAAGCGTTTTTATCTTCTTGTTGTGTGTTGAAATTTGACGTTTGAATTTCTAATGTTCCGAGCCCCAGTTCAAAATCGACATGTCTTTCTATCGGCCCAGACGGCGACATTTCCTCCCAAAAGAACAATTTTGAATGAAGGGGAGATGTTTTAAAGCTCCCGATTTTACAGCTTGCCTTTAGGAAGCCAGTTATAGCTTCTATGAATTGCGAGAAGTGAGTTCTGTGCCTTGGAAATTTTCAAGATGGCTGCCTCATGAAGATCCGTTTTGCTCTATTTTCCTTCCGCTGGCTATAAAAAATGAAATCAATGTAAATAAATGCAGTGTAATGGGACAAAGTTGGAATTATAAGGAATGAATTATTATTTTTGTTGATTTTATCGATGTGTAAACTCAGGCGAATCACTCACAAACTTTTTCATAAAGCCCTTCGGGCTTTATTTAGTTTGTGAGTGATTCGCCTGAGTTTACACATCGATAAAATCAACAAAAATAAAATTCATTCCTATAATAATTAACGCCTAGAAAATACCTAAATCGTAACTCCAAACTCATTAAGTCTACATACCCAGCGTCATATCATAGATTACTAGATATGTAGTTATTTAAGAAATGAATTTCATTTTTTCTGGTGTTCATGGAGCTATGAACCGCAGTGGGTCGCGTGCAAAGTGAATAAACCCCGAAGGGGTTCATGTAAACTTTGCTAGTGACCCACTGCGGTTCATAGCTCCATGAACATCAGAAAAATTAAACTCATTGCTTATATTTATATTCATTTCACTCTATCGCTTGATGAAAAATCATCAAGGCGATCACATTTACAAGCAAATAGATTATTTACACACAGTGTGTATTCAAACAGCGGAACGGTATCGACGTTTTCAACGTCCAATAGGACTGGCGAAAGCATTGTATTTTGACGTCAAGTTTGACGTCATGTACGTCATGGTTTGTATTTCTGGACCAAGGCTTGTAAAATAATCAATCCACCAATTGGAAATATTTTTTGCTTATGGCTTGTCTAGAAATTATGCGTTTGAAAGCCTTTTTATATCTACTGATTCCGACATTCTAACTTTATATATGAAGGGCTTCAAATTTATGATATGTGTTTTAAGTGTTTAGTTGTAATAAAACCGCCAGGAAGTCATATCAGAACTTTTAATCATTAAGCCATGTTCTAGGGGCAGGAAATCAATGGCAAAAGGAAAACTAATCGGGTTTGATAAACTGAATTATGGTGTGACGCTCGTGCATTTAAGACTTCTCTCCGCGTATTCTGCCACATCCGGAAAACATGTCCTTGAAATGTATACCCCCCTGAATCCCACTTCTGTATAGCAAAACTGTGGTATGCAGGGGTATACCTATTTTTCTTAGTTTTGCTCCATAACATAGATTGTGAGTACTCGTTAGAACCGCCTCGCCGAGGCGGTTCTAACGTGTACCCACAATCTATGTTTTGAGCAAAAATAAGAAAAACATCAAAAATTTTCCAACAAAATTTTCAATTTTACAGCTCGGGTAATGAATAAAAAATGAAGATGGTATTTAAAATACACATTACTAGTAAATTAATACTTATATATAAGTATATTTTGTCAAAAACTAAATAAGTCACCACTGCATTTATTATATATCCCAAAAATATCCCAAAAATATCGCAGACCGACATCAAAGCCTATGGTAAAAGTTGAAGAAATTCGAAGTGTTTTTTTTTTTTTTTCATACTTTGTGACTAGTAAAATAAAATGGGGGGGGGGTATTTTTTATATAGCGCTAGCTTAAAGGTACAAGTAGGCGAAGATCAGGAAAAGGCGCAATCAGAAAAATATTCCCACTCAAAAAACCGCAATGGGAAAAAATAACCTTTGCCAGGAGGCACAAGCAGTTCATCTGTTTTAGGCCCTACCCGACCACCATTTGTTCCAAATGACACTAAAATCATGAATATCTGTTGACCAGAAGAGGCTGGATATTTTTCTTGCAAACATGAAAATACACTGGGGTCTATGAAGTTTTCCGAAAGTGGCGAGTAATTTTGGTCACTGACTGAATGTTAAATGCAAAGAATTAAAAAAATCTAATAAACTATAAATGGATAAAAGTAGGCAATGATCAGGAAATGGCGCAATCAGAAAAAAATTCCCACTCCAAACCGAGGGGTGGGAAAAAACCAAAATGGCATTTAGGTACTTATACCAATAAAACATATCGTAAGCCGAGTGAGCAGCCATTCCCTAATAATAGGCGGCCACTCAGTTACCCGAACTTAACTAAAAATATGAAAACGTACACAAGGTTCAAACAGCACTAAATTCAACTCCAAAACATAAAACAAATAGAACCACAACAGAAGTATCGCATTGGAACGATCAGTAATATAAAATTAGTGTGTGGGGGAGGGGCTTAAACCGGTTGTACAGGCGCCTAACCTCACCCTCATCTTCTGCAGTGGTTCACAACATTTAGTTAGTTTTCGGTCCTCGTGGTGAATCTCTAAATAGTCAATGAATCATCAAGGACAAACGAATATATCATGATAACCACCCTGATGAATAAAAAACGAGGACTCAACAGATTCAGTAAGCTGTCCGACGATGGTGATCCCTGAGCGCCCAATAACTTACTGAAACCCGGAGCAAAAGCAAAACACCAGTGTTTAACCCAGGTGGACCAAGCAACAGACAAGAAGCTCCGGCCCAACCAACTAAAATGATTAGCTTTATGTCGGGGCCATCATAGAGTCTGAAGCCAGACCCAACGGCGTGCAATTAAAGAAGAACCATTATTTCAAAAGAATATCCCTTTAATAGAGCAGACATGATGAAATAATCGTTTTGGTGACCATTTAGTGAGCTTCCTTGCATTTTCGTATATAGCAGTTTTGTGCCAACGATCATTGTTTTATAAACCTTCAAATTGTACTAATTCCAAAGCGCATGACAATCAACTAAGCCGCATCATGAAACTTTTGTAAGGCATTTCGCTCATAAGCGCTTTTGTCTCGTTTACATGTTACGCTATCCAGCACAATTCAAGTATTTAGCTTTTTTTCTTCGTTTGTGTTACGCCGAAGACAAGTTTTCTTTCCGGACGCTACCTAATTGATTTTTCAAAGAGATATGGACAAAAATGACTCGGAACTTGGTCTCTCTCAAATATATTTCACAATAATATCAGACATTAATGTTTATGTAAGTAGACTCCTGGGATTCAAACTTGGCTTTACGTATAAACAGCCATGCATCATTGCCAAAACTACTTCAGCATTGCTGTACAGTAGTAATGAAAAGTTGTCTCTCGTTTACAAATAAGAAAACTAAAAATATGCATGTATGTCCCTCTGTCTCTCCCCCTATCTTAACACAGCATCAAACTTAAACTTAAACAAACATAACAGAAGAAAGATACTCAAACACAAACTGGAAACTCAAGCCTTTCAACCATTAAACCGAAACACACTTTATTTCATTCCACATATGGTATTTCTGTCGACCACGCAGTTTAATGCCTTCGAGCATTTACGTTTACACAAGCGTATGCTGTTACCCTTCCGAAACAGCATGCATGTATGAATTGAATATGAAAATATACTCGAACAAGGGTCTACCACCAGTCCTTTCCTTCAGGAATATATATAATATGAAAAATAGGTAAGCATTGTCCCGTGACTAGAATTTTCAAAACTAAATTCTTGCCATCGACACCCAAATGGAAATTGACCGACAAAACAAGTACAAGTAAAACATAAGGTGGTCAGGGACATCCGTTGTCCTTCCTGGACAAGCCACTATGTTTTTCATATGTTGGCCATTGATCTACCTTTAACCGAATACAATACGATATGTGTTCTTTTGGACGAATGACATGGCTATTGCTGGAAAATATTGACTTTGTTTCTTACAAAGATTCCCTAGCAATCTCATTTGTCTTTTCTAGCAACAACACAACCCGGCTATAAAATGTAAGCCACGCGATTTATCAGACATGGTATTATTGTTGTCGTTTATTATGAAAGTTATGACACGTTTGAGGAATTGTCGTGGGGCACCTCATAATTGCAGTCTACTACATTATACGAATCAAAGTAGGGAATATTTGTTTGTTTGTTTGTTTGTCTGTTTGTTTGTTTGAGTTGTGGCTTAGCGTACAAGTAAACAGTTATGGTCATTTCGGGATGGGGCCTCCATTTTATTGGACTTCTGCCCAACATTAGGATGTCATGAAATCCAAATGTGCTTGAAAAAATAACCATGCAAGTAAACCAAAAAGGTTGAAAAGCCTTGTCTGGAGGTAATGTATGAGCTTATTCTTTTAAGATTCGCTGTGTATATGAAAGATCTGTAGTCCAGTGGATGTGTCTGTACAAGAATAGAAGTTTTATCTGGCAGCTCATTCAGGTTTCAAAGAGCAAGACCTAATGACCTTTGTTTAGATGCCGTTTATGACGTATTTGAATTGTCTGCGCTGTCTTTGGCGCTTTGGTAAATATGAACTTGGAGAACTGATCCAATACAAGAAGGTCATATTTGAACCTGTGCGTGAGAAAACCAACAATTTGGGTTCCGACCAGGTCCGACACAAACTGGGCTGTACAGTCAAAGAAGATTGTTAGAGGCTGGAAATTTTGGATTTAGAATGTAGTGGAATTGTACTATCCGTGTAGCGAAAACAAAGGCCCTTCTCGTTTCTTACTTTGACCTTTACAGACATGCATACCATTGTATCATTTGCTTGTGTAGCACAGCTTTTGTAAACCACGAATAGTTTTGTTTTCATTTAAAAATTACACTATCGAGAAAGTTTGTTCTAGAAAATGGGTTTGAAAACAGCTAGACCAATAATATGATGGAATTATCATTAATAACCACTGGGAAAATAATATTTATTGTCCTTCAAGCTCAATGATATTTCACACATGAGAGATAATAAAGAGATGGAAAGCCAAATTGAATAGAAATATGGTTGCTTTCTAATTATTGTATTGACATGTTACTTGTAATTGCTTTACAAATCCTTTGAAAGTTGTTTGGATTAAGGAGGCTCGTATTTTACATCATTACTAAACAATATGAACAATATGAATGATTTTGTCGCAATGAGCGCTACAGTTTTATACATAATGATATGAATTTACAACACAATTGTTTTTAAAGACGGTATACACTTTGGTCATGTTAGAATGTATGCGACGCCTTATCCTACCTCCTGGATAATATTTTGAAATCAAATTTTTGGAATTCCGATGGGTACAAATTACGCCCCTCTTGTAGCTGATTCGTTTTATACAACTGTGAAAGAGATTTCATGGATTCTCTTAACCATTACAATCAATATGATAGTATCGCTGCTTTTAATTCGACTTCCAGGTACCTCGATGACCTTTTAAACATTTATAAATCCTTATTTTGAAGGCATAACCAATCAAATTTATCCACCTGAACTACAGCAGAATAAAGCTAACACCACTGATACCGAAGCCCCATTTTAGCTTTACATCTTTCTATTGCAAATGAATTTGTTTCATCTAAAATTTATGAGTACGCGCGATGACTTTGATTTTGATATGATAAATTTTCCGCTTTTGTATTTTGACGTTCCTCGCCATGCTTCTTATGGTGTATGCATTTCGCAATTTATTAAGTTTGCTAGAGTCTTCAATCACGTTACGGACTTCAACGCGCGAAATAAATGTTCAACAGCTAAACTTCTCCAGCAGGGCTATCGGTATCATAAACTTCGAAAATAAATTCTGAATTGTATTGCAAACACTATGAATCGACTTCCAAATTCAATGGTTATGTTAAAGGCACTTTTACGTGAAGGCCTTTCGGAACCAGAATTTTATGCTGACCTGGTTTACAAATCTAAGAAACTTAAAGGAAGGAGTGATTTTTCTTTTTAGTTAAGAAAAACCATCATACGTTACAAACGTACAGGATACAATATGTGATACAACAGTCTACATGCTTAGCTTTTAACCCAATCACGGTTGATAACTATGCTTCCTTCTTTAATTGCACACCGGTGAATCGGGCATCTGACTCTATGATGGCCCCGACTTAAAGCTATTGATTTTAGTTGATTGGCGGCCGGAGCTTTTTGTCTGATGCTTGGCCCATCGGTGTACAACTCGTGTTTTTCTGTTGTTCCACATTTTCAGTTATGTTGTTTGGCACTCAGGGATCCCCAGCCACTGGGCAGCTTATCGTATATGTGAGTCCATGTTTTTGATTTATCGCGCTGTTTATTATGATATATTTTGTTTGCCCTTGATGATTCATTGACTAGTCAGAGATTCCCATTCCAAAAACTAAATTGACAATTAGATACGTACTTTTATTTTATACTTTACAGTGAAACCCAATGTATATCAAAACTTGATAAAATTGGTATTTTCATTGATATGAAATTTCACTGATATCAAATCTCACTGATATCAAAAGTCACATGTGACTGATATCAGCCTATATCTTCACTGTAATGACGTCAGATTGTTTTTGGATTATGAAATTTCACTGATATCAAATCTCACTGATATCAAAAGTCACTAGTGACTGATATCAGCCTTTATCACATACTTAGACCTATATTGCCAAAGATAACCTCAACTTTGCATATGTGATAATGTGTTTCCCGCCCTCTGGTTATCAACACAGGCGGGCTGATAACCGGAAATCATGCAATTTGAATGGAGAGAGGTTATCATGCCCGCATGTAACGTTTTCGCGCGACGAAATTTGTGACGTCAAGTGAAATGACGTTACGTCATTTTAATGGCACCGTTTTCTTTTTCTACACAGAAATTGACAATTGTTCGCATTTCTACATAAAATTTCGTTGAATAGAAGATCTTAAGATGTGATAAACAGATTATAACATGGACATTTTGGTCATCGCCCTTAGTATCAACCCTCGACCATTATCAGCCCTCGAGCTAAAGCTCTCGGGCTTGATAATGGAGTCTCGGGTTGATACTGCGGGCGATAACCAAAATGCCCTTGTGATAATCTCTAAATATCTTCACTGTAGATTTTGGATTACGTCTGACGTTTCCATTTACTTAACGTGTCTCACTTCAGAAATTCAAACGCCTATAACTCCGTTATTTATGGACGAAAACATAAAGTGTGGGTATTCATTTTCTTAGTTGCAACGTAAGGAGCAATGTGGTACGAAAATTATTTGTGTTTTCAAAAATTTTTGGTTTTTGCATTTTCACCACCTGCTTTGTGAATTGGAAAATGCCCGCGTAAATGTATAAAATACAAAGAAAATTTGCTTTTTTTTCGGTGAATACCAAATATATTTCATCTCGTGAGTTGAAAACATAAAAATTTCACTCGTGCTGCGCACTCGTGAAAATTCTGATGTTTTCAACTTACTCGATGAAATATATTTGGTATTCACCTCAAAAAAGCAAATATCCTCTATATACCAGGAAAACATGTCGTAAGCCGAATGAGCAGCTATTTCTCAATAGGCGGCCACTCAGTTACCCGAGCTTAACTATAATATATAAACGCATATAAGGTTTAAACAGTACAAAATTCGACTCCAAAACATAAAACAATTAGAACCACAACAGACGTATCGCCTTGGCACGATCAGTAACAAAATTACTGGGGTGGGGTGTTTGAACCGGTTTTACAGGACTCTAACAGGACTCTAACCTCACCTACAACATTTAGTTAGGTGTTCGGTCCTCGTGGTGAATCTCTAACTAGTCAATGAATCACCAGGGACAATCATTTTAAGACTTTATCAATATTGACATGAGTGGGTGGGGTCTGTTAAACAGACATCTGCTGTTTTGTTGTTTTTTTAATCTGTCAATCAAATGATGACGTGCATTTATTGCTACATGTAATAGACGTCACAGATACTAGGAATGACTTGATATAGTTATTCTTTTAAAATTTCAAATAGCTTGGTTTAGAATTGGAAATGTAACTTGAATTCGTGGGACCCATTTCCTGGAAAATGGAATGCATTACACAAAGCCTACATGTCTAGGATACATAATCTGAAAATTTAAGGATTATTTTGGGGTCATGGAAATGTATTTCTCTGGGAAAAGTTAGTGTAAACATGTTTTTCTGGAAAATTCTCAAAGTGGGTAACTTGGGGCGGCTCGTTTGCGCTTATTGTTTGCTGAAAGATGACACGCCTTTTGTTTCAGGTTCTTATATGATTGAAGTCAATGACTACATCAAAAAATCTGGCTTCCACGATTTCAACCCGGAAGTAACTGAAAAATGACTCACTTGCTCTGAGCTAACCACTCATTTCACAATCATGTATACACAAATCCATGTATTTGCAACATATTCAACAGCCCCATGATAAAGCATGCTAAAGAATGAAACATTGTTGTCAAAAATAAACAATTCCTTTTATACAGGTAAATCTTCAAACATGTATATACAGTGGCCACATATACGTCCTTAAGTATTTTACTATATTAAATTTCGTTAAAATTGCACGTGCAATTTATGCAAGACAACACTTTTGGTCAGGGATGAATTCCGTGATTCTTTCGCTTTACACTAACGATAAATAACGCTCCTTCTCCCGGTTATTAACTTTCTGCAATCAAAATTGTTCAGAAAAAGATAATAATTTGAAAATGTTTGGTTAGCAATTTTGACAAGCAACGTTATAATTTACATGAGATTTAAATTGATTTTACTGACTGCGGCAGTTCCTGGCTAATGCGTGACATTCAATCATTTGGCAAACCAATGTAGAAAAACTGAAATGTCATGCATTTATCACCTTACATATCTTCTGTGTATTCTAGTGTTTAGAGACATTTGCTAAGTCTTGGAATTTTACTGTGTGTGAGCGTTAAATTTAAAAAAAAATGAAATCGGGGAACCTTATTCCTGACAAAAAAGCTGGAAAAAAAACTTTTGAATTCGTGGATGTTGTTTGAATTAGGTTTGCTGGTCTTTGACATCATGACTTAACAGATATGAAGAATAGTCTATTAATTTTGTATACAAGATTGTTTATCAGCCAAATTCGCCATGAATGCCACTGTCGAAGAATGTTTCAGCATTATTACATGAACAATGTGGTAGCGGGTGGACTGGCTAGCCAAAGACAACTTAACCCATATATGACGAATGGATTTTCCCATCATTGTAATTTGGATGAGTCCACTTTCATTTTAGGGGTGTTAGGAGTGATTATTATTTTTATCTCATTTTTCGATAAAATTTCTCTCTGCAAACAGAATAGCTCCAGTTCTGCGGCGTCACATCTGGGGCTATGGTGTTTGCCTATGTATCATAAAAAGGACGCCAGGCTTAAATGAGTTAATACCCGTTAGGCTGTATGTAGCTCCCTTTCTATCCGCCAGTAGTGCTTACTACTGTAATCAGTCAACTACCACCCAGGGAGAAAATCCTCTCATGCCTACTTTCAAAGGGAACAGACATCCATGTACAGGTCCAAGAGATCTGCATGTTTTGACTTCTTTCTTCCCATATGCTTCCTTATACCCGTCAGCTCGAAGGTTGTGACCTTCTTGCCTGTCTTTGACCACAGTACGGTATTTGTTCGTTAAGAACACATCTGGGTAAACAAGTTGTTTTCCCATGTGTACCTCTTATCCATGTCCCAACCAGTTGTGTCCTCCAGGATTGGTGATCTCTGGGCTGCCTGTGTATTCTTGTTGGTCTGGCTCAGTCTTCCGAAGACACTATGTCGATGCAGGTTGGTCCTTCTTGTGCCTCTCTAAACAGCCAGCCAACACCTTGAGGACTGAGTCGTTCCTCCATCGGTATCGACCTTGTCTAAGAGCTGTAAAGCAAGATGGTATGACATACATGTATTCTAGTGTGAATGGTTTGTCACATATAGCACACATATAGCACTACACTTTATTTAAGATCTGTTGTAAGTTCCAAAGGGTACAGCTTCATACAAGATGGAAGTGGGTGATGCACTACGGCGTAGGTTCGTATAAGATTGAAGTAGGTGAAAGACGGACCTAAGGAGAGAAAACGCTTAATGACTCATACTTCCAGATGTCTTCCCAGTTTAATATCCTGTCGGTGGTGTTCGATGTGCCAGACTCTTGTCCCTGTGCTCCCATTCCTGCGATCCTATCTTTTCTTGTTGGTTCTGTTGCTCTCCTTACTTCTGACCGGCACCACACCACAGATTTTGTATTTGTGTCTGAGACTGTTAATTTAGACTCGGTTGGTGGTCATTGTCTGCGAGTCTAGCTTCACGAATTGAATCATCCGGAGAATCTATCACATTCAACATCAGTTTTGTCTTGGCAACATTTAACTCCTCTGCCAACGAAGACAGGTAGCTGTATCTCATTAGTCTTCTCGTAGAGTTCAGTACTTGTGACGCTTGATGGAACTGACCGGTACTCAAAGCCACTTTCTGAGGTGTTCGCTGCCTCGTACAGCATCAATGGCTAGGTCAGTCTTGGTGGAAATGCATGCTGGTAAACCTGGATGGAACTTTCTATGAAGTCGACAGCGATCAGTTTTCTGGAGTCGTTTTCCACCTGTTCCTTGAGATTGTCCCTGACAATGTAACGATCCTGTAGACCTGTGGTTCCACTTGCCAAAACAATTATTGATATGGCTTTAATGTTGCTTTGAGACAATGAGACAATTCTCTTCGCTCTGTACATATTGCTTACTCTCCCTTCTTGATGACGGCGGATCGTGATCTGACTGAATCGTGCCAATGAGCCATCACCATCCATCTTGGATGTGGGTTGTTGGTGTCAACCAGAGGTCATCCAGATGGAAGATATATCCTGATTCTGTTTTTGGTCTCCGCGTCTCTCGTTGGGCAGGACTGATCAGCAGGCTCAATTCCAGAACTTCTGCCATCTGGACTATTAAATGGAGCTTAATCCCATCCAGATAACTGATCATACTGGTCATGAGTCTGTGTTTAATTGGATTACTTAAGTGCAATGCTTACAATGATGGTACCCATGAAACTTGATCAAGACCGATCCGCCAGCTTCAGAAAATTTTAATGTTTTCTTTGAAATAATGGACGGCGACGGATGGGCGACGGACCCTGTTGATATACTATATGTTCGCGGAAGGGGTTATTGCGCATGCTTCAGCTAAACACTGACTGAATGATGTTTAGTTGATCCATGGTCTAGTGAAAATGGCGGCGCCCATGGACAGCCGCCTTCTATTTTTTTTTAGTTTCAAGACAAAGAAGAGAGCGTATTTCAAGCATCAAAGAAACAATTAAAAGTGCCAAAAGTGGCCCAAAAATGGTCGTACGTCGATAAATAACTAGACCAGGAAATATTTTCGGCACCGTCGGCCATAATTGTTCCGGCGAAACCTTAGTGGAAGGCTTCTGGGTATGACGTCACTCTGGTCAGACTAGACTCAGTTCGATCATGTTTAGTAGAACCGTAGTTCAACCTTAGTTTAATAGATCGAAGTACCTCATATTCGTCAAAAGAAAATATTGAAAAAGTGCATTGATCAGGAATGTATGTTACATCGACAGGGAATGCAATGTTTATGTAAATATTTTACATTATTACAGCGTTAATTAGCAGTAACAAGTTATGACATTAACGGATGCTTCAACAGAAGATCCAATTATGATAGGATGTGATAGTAAAACCGTAATATCACAGGGTATAAGTACAGCCATTAATTATTGTGATACTCGTATCGAAAACATGCTGCGAATAAATGCTACATGTATAAATTATTTTCTGGAAATACAACGTTATATATAATATGTATCCATTAAATGCGTAGCTCTGTATGAAATATTAAGCAAATAGCTCCTCAAATTTGCAAAATACTTTCATAGCCAAATGGTAAATGAAAAGTACGGTATGAGAAGTTATTGATGGATTGATCTAGATAAAATGTTGAATAATGAGATAAAAGTGTGTGACATGGTACAACGTTTTGTATCAGGAAGCAAATTTAAAGAACAGTCTGTACTTAGCAAAATCAGTATATTGGATCTCTTTGACAGGCAGGTTACATACGCTCAAATTGAGTACAAATACAAAAAGCGTATTCAAAACTGAAGACGTATGCCTTCAGATTCCGCATTCACGAGATATAGATGAAGCACGTTCCATGATCAGGAACAGATGCAATCAGAACTAAAGTCCCACACTAAAAGCCAAGGTGGGAAACCACCAGAAAGACAATTAAAAATCTAAAATCGTCCCTCTTATAATCGTTTTTCGCCGACAATTTTTGTATGTGGGACGATAAAAAAATTATTTACATGTCAAAATCTTTGAAAATCGGTGAACAGATAAGGTTTTTATGGCCAAAATGAATTTTGAATAGGGCTTTCGCATTGGCAAGGGAGATAATCGATGCTCATGAAAATGCATATTCACAAAGTCTCGATAATTTTTACTTGAGCATGAAGATTTCGTCTCAGGTATGTCATTTGTGTCATTTAATAATGATTTTGAGCAATCGTGATAAAACACTAAGAATTCAAAAATTTTGCGGGGAAATATTTACCTCCCTTCCATGAGATTTTTTTTTACAAGAAATCTCTATTCAAAAATGTTTTTGACCAAATCATTTTGATTTGCCAACCGAATTTCAAATCTTTTGCTGTACATTTTGCGACAACTAGATGCTCAATTGTTCCAATCTTCTAAATTATTTCATCTACATTTGAAAAGTTGTAAAATATATGTGGAAAAAACATTTTCAGACGCTAGGAAACGCACTTTAGGTACTGACACAAAGAGAACTTATCGCAAGCTGAATATTTCTTTACAGCAATAAGTCCTCCACTTGTTTGGTGACAAACTTTTGTATAAGAGCAAACACTCGAAAATTCATGAAATACAATGATACATGTAGTGCAACTTGAAGAAAATGTTAAGGAGTCTTGTTTTCGACTGGGACAGTCTGTTCGTCTGTAATCGTGACGGTTCAACGTACTGATGTAGATATTTGCACTAGGACCTGCGGATATTAATGACGGTGGTGCTAGGAAAGATACATTGATGACTATTGATTTCATAGGGTACGAGATACTACATGTACGACATGCGCCCTACAGCTCTGATTTAGTCCCAATCGGGTTTGTAACATTTCCTCGTCTGAAATCTGAGGTTCGATGACTGTGGGTGAAGCTGACGCTGATGTCGAAATTCGACTTGCGATACGCTGCTGTAAGAGAAATTCTAAAGGGATGTCAATGTTCAATTTAATTCTCAATTTTCTGCAAACTTTTTAAGCGATGGCAGGAATGAAATGTGTGCACTATGAGAACAACTTCATCAATAATAGCGATAACATCTTTTTTTAATGATACGCTTATGTATGAACGTTGTTAGTGGCCACACTTTGAGCCCAAACATATTGGTGATTTGGTGAAGAAAAAAAAAACTCTTAAAGTACATATTTTGTTGTGTAGAAAAAATGTTCTTCCCATGAGTGTGTAAAGTTCTTTCTTTCTTCTGTGAAAACAAATAACACACCAAGAACGTGAACTTCGACTGTTATGCATGTTACTTTCACGCTATCGCGAAATTCTGTTCTGTTCTTGTAGTGTCAGTTTACCCCAGTCTCCCCTATAAATGCTGTGTACCAGACTCGAAGAAAAATCGATTGGCAGCATTTAGCCAAGGCTGCGCAGAGTAATGCGCAGTACTACATTTCGTATGCAAATAAGATGTTGTCAACGCCATCTTGAATCGGATTGTAATATCGGTTACGAATCCAACAATATCTCGTAAACGGCGTGCCATCGAAGGCACTGACCAATCTAGAACAAATAAAATACCATTCAGGATGGCTACGCCGGATGGCAAGCTGTCCACAACGGATAGATTAGTGAAAAGTAGGTATATTTTTGTCTGTGTACTACAGAGGTCTCAATTTTACGCCATATTGAACGTCGGCCATAACCGAGATACCATTTGCATTTAGTGTATTTCGAGCTAGCATCGTCTTAAACATGAATGCATAGATATGCAAGGTACATGGAAGTAATCGGCAGTTTCCTACTGGAAAATATCGAAATTCTGAACAGAGAGGACCACTTTCATTTCGAAAGTTTGAGGACACCCGGATTTGACAGCTCCGTAAACAAATCGGAAGTCAAGAAGTGAAATGCATATACTCTGAAGAACTCTGCTTGTCATACACTGAACAGTGAAGAACTTTGTACACATATTCCTGTGTTGTGATAAATGGCATTACAAGATTTGAAAAGCATTCAAGTTTGTCAAAAGTTTTAGATTTTATCCCGACCAGTGTTATTTGTCTGGGGATTTTTAACAAACAAGTTTCGGAGTATCCAATGAGTAAAGATTACAATGGAATTTGGTTGAGCTGAGTTATGTGTAGTGACAAACTAAAGATGATTGTGTATTGCTTGTAGCCAGTTGCATATTTTCCCGTGAGTGGGGGATAGTCCGTGGTTACCAGGTCTGGATCATCCCGGAAATTCGCTTTCGAAATTATCAGGCAGATACGACCAAATGACAATTTCATACTATTAAAACAATCAAACTAATCAGGACTGGAGAATGAAACAATGGGAAATGATTGCGCAATTATGCACCAGTCATGTAACTACAGCTTCCCCTCCTTCAAATGTAGAAATGGGGGGTTCGTTTGCCTAATTTCAAATTTCTTTAAATTTCCCTATGAAAATGAAATAATTTTGGTCCTGAGGAATCGAGCGAACCCCTTGAACCCCCTCTAAATCCGCCACTGCACTCGGTCAGACAGAGTCGAATTTCCTGTCTGACCGAACCAGTTTCTGTCTGACTGAAAAATAGGCGATTTCCCTAATACGCATTCTTGACCCTCAAGGAAGGTTGAGATCTGAAAGGCATTGAAATGATTATCAAATTTAAGACCCCTTCAGCAATATAATCTTCAGGGTTTTCCCTCAGAGGTTTATTTTAGGGGACCAATGTCCCACTACTGGCAGCTTCTGAGGGACATTTTGATAAGGCTGTTGAGAGTTTGGGGGACATTTACTTCAGGAAAAAGAAATATTTGTGAATTTTGGGGGACATCATTGTCCCCTCTCTAAACAGTTTTGGGGGTCATTGGAGGCAAAATGGGGTCAAAAAGCCTAGTTTTGTGCACCAGGGAAAACACTGAATCTTGGTTAAAAATGGTGCATTGTATGGGTACAAGTTGAATGGGTTACAATTATGGTGTTTGTTTGTTTGTTTTTCTCCCTCATTTCTCCTATCTAGAGTCACTAAGAGTCTCAGTTCATCTAGAAGGCTTAAGAAACTGATTGTTTGGCAATGCCCAGACCAAGAGTCTCACGTAATGGATTGTTCTGTCGTCGTTTTTTATTTTATTACATTTTACAATGTTTTTGTCAAAAGCTTAAACTTGTCAGATCAATTGCCTTGGGCCGTACTAATTGGTAGATTTTATTAAAGCTTAAAATCAAAAAAGACGAGTGGTTGTCATGCCCAATATCGATGCTTGTTCGCATCAGTATCAATCATTGTCGGAAAGCTTTTCCATGATTAATAGAAAAAGTCCTCTTTCATCCATGAAAAAAACGAAAATCTACGAGCTGTCAACATGTCGTTTTGATAATATGCGTGCAGATGGTCGCTTGCTTTTGATTAGTTGTCTTAATATATTCGGTGTCCAAATCTAGTCTGGTTTACAATATTTTACATCGATAGCTGGCATGTATTTTGCAACATGAAAAACCAGTCAAAATAAAACCAAATCGAAAAAATGAACCGAAACGGTCAGTTTCGGGACGTTACGCTCTGAACAAATTTTGGGCCTCTCGACCAAAAATTGGCGTCGGTCACAGTGTCAGGGATTTTCCTACCTTTTCAAAACAGGGACCCGGGACCAATGATTTTGGGAAAAATAATACGTACATCAGTCAAATTGGGAAAATGGATACAAAACAGAACAGGGGATAATATGCATATTTGGTGTTAATTTGAAGATATTTCTCCGAAAAAAATAGTTTGAGGGTATGATCTACATATCCACAACAAATGTACAAGGATTTATTTATTATTTTGGGATTTTTTACCTGAAAATTGGGAAATTTTACACATTTTTTCAATTGGGAAAGGGGCCCATAATGGGCCCCAAAATCAGCCCAGGAAAATCCCTGAGTGTCATGCGTTCAAAAATTATTCGTCATCTCAGGACGTTTTTTCTCGGTCATGCCCGGCGGTCTGACGAGATTTGGCAAACACTGCAAACTGGTGGTCAAAACTAGGCTCTTTGCACTGTCCTTGAAGTCCTTCACGAGAGGAAATCTCCCTGGGGTAATATCAAAACCTTGTCATTTCTCTTGCAGTGCTGGGACATTGAAATAGTAATTGCCCTGCACTTTAGCACTGCTATTCATAATCCCTTACCCTTCCTCGTAAGTAGGGGGGGGGGGCTTTGGTTACAAATACATTGTGCATTACTCAATCTTTGTTACGTGCTGTGTGAGCTATAGCAGCCAGGTCGCCCTCTTCAAAAATAATATTTCCCCTGCAGTGCTGGGACATTGAAATAGTAATTGCCCTGCACTTTAGCCCTGCAATCCATAATCCCTTACCCTTCCTCGTAAGTAGGGGGGGGGGGGGGGGGGGCTTTGGTTACAAATGCATTGTGCATTACTCAATCTTTGTTACGTGCTGTGTGAGCTATAGCAGCCAGGTTGCCCTCTTCAAAAATAATATTTCCCCTGCAGTGCTGGGACATTGAAATAGTAATTGCCCTGCACTTTAGCCCTGCTATCCATAATCCCTTACCCTTCCTCGTAAGTAGGGGGGGGGGGGGGCTTTGGTTACAAATACATTGTGCATTACTCAACCTTTGTTACGTGCTGTGTGAGCTATAGCAGCCAGGTCGCCCTCTTCAAAAATAATATTTCAGGCCTGCCAGAAATATCTGCAACTCTTTCAAACATCAGAGATCAAAATGATGTAAAAATTGTTAAACTCTTGTAAAAAAAAAAATAATAATAAAAAGGCAGTGGCTATTTTGCCGGACCCGGCAAAATAGCTCCTAGGGGCTATTTTGCCGGACCCGGCAAAATAAGGCAAAATAGTCTGTAGGCTATTTTGCCGGACCCGGCAAAATAGCTATAATATACATATAGGCTATTTTGCCGGACCAAAAACTTAGTAAAATTTTTATTTTATATTTTTATTTATTTTTTTATCTACATTTTCTTTTATTTTATTCACCTATTTATTTGAGATAATTATGTTTTAAAATAAAAATACACATACTGAAACTGTTGATAAAAGACTTTATTCAGATACAAATGGGAGCATGGCTGGCATTCTGGGACACTTTAAATGGGAATCCCTTAAGAAAAGGAGAAAAATTGTAATGAAAAGGTGTGAAATTTAAAGTCAGAATAGTATGTATGAGAATACACACAGATGATCCCCAAGAATATATGCTTTACTACTTCCAAGGGATCTAACAATTATTTTTATTTGTAGAAATCCACACTCATTGGTATTGCAGATATGGTAATTGTCAGTTGTCTCAAAATGTCATTATATCCCCGGCATTTATGCCGATGGGTATATAGCTTTTGCTTTTCCGTATGTTGTATGTTAGTTACTTTTGTATGTTTATTTGTAATTCCGGAACATTCCTAGAATTTATGTCAAAGTTTTTGTTAAAATTTCTCTAGTGGTGTATATCTTATGAAACAAGCATCGGAAGCAATTCAGATTTGGACCATAGGTACCCTATAGGGTTTGCTTTGTTTCCATGAATTTGGATTTGAGGGTCCATGCTGGGGGAGGGGTTGGAGGTCAAAATGTAGGTCACCCTCAAAATGTGCTATTTACAATGTTAATGTTTCTTCTCTAAGTTCATATCTTATAAACGGTCATAGGAATGTATTCCTATTTAGATCATATATACTCTGTAGGGTTTGCTTTTAATGCATGGCACCAAATCCTGGGTGCCGTCCCCAAAACTGCCGCTAGAGGTCAAAAGTAGAGAATCTTTAGAATTAAAATATGATAGATGCCATAAAAATTTTCTGTTAGTCTACATCTTGACATCCATAAAGTCTTGTCAGAAAGCATTCATACTTAGAGACAGTAGGTACCCTGTAAGTGTCAGACTCTTGGGTTCATGTGTGGGGGTGGGGCTAGAGGTAAAAAGCTAGAACATCTGGGAATCCAGGGTAGCCAGGTCGGTGCTCAAGTTTCTTGGAACTAGCCATGATCAGCTATAAGTCTATTTAAAATTTCAAAACTCTAGCATTCACCATTCAGAGTTTCAAAAAAGTGACCAACAGACTGAAGCCAGCCACATCTCTGCACACAACCCCCACTGGCATACACCCCAGCCAGAAAACACCCACCCCAACACACACACACAGACAGACAAGCCAAAGGCAAAATGCCCTTCAAACTTTAAGTTACCAAAGTTGGGTCATAAAAAATGCACAAAAAGCAACCTATCGACTGAGAAATATCTCAAATAAATAAATAGATAAATAAAACAATAATGTAGATTAGAATACCCTACAAAATATGAAATAAAATTTTTAATAGGTATTTGGTCCGGCAAAATAGCCTATAAGTCCAATATAGCTATTTTACCGGGTCCGGCAAAATAGCTCCTAGGGACTATTTTGCCGGGTCCGGCAAAATAGCTCCTAGGGGCTATTTTGCCGGGTCCGGCAAAATAGCCACTGCCTAATAAAAAATATGTGATTCTGTCAGCAAGAGGTTGAAAGACTCAATTTGTTTTGCAAAATGTTTATTTGCTTTACTGTGTAGTTTGGCTGCACATCATGAATTTGTCACATGGGAAAAAGACAGCATGGAAAAATATAGATGCTTTCCAATACAAGTAAGGCTGTTGGCGAATATATTGTAAGACACGGCATGTTCGCCGTGGCTAGCTATTGTGATTTTCAGTTGGTTTCTCAAAATTTTCGTTATTCTAAAAAATTTAAGCTAAAAGCAAAGAAAATGAAACCTGTTTGTTTTCTTTTTTTGGTACTTCAGTCATTTTTACATTGTAATATTAGGGCTGAGTATCGCCCACTAAAACCGCATCGCGATATATCGCGGTACGGGAAATGCATATCGCAATGCGTATTGAATATATCATACAAACAGGAAAGTCAATTTTCAATTTCTTATTGAAGCCAAAATTTGTTGCACTAGAATGGGAATCAATTTTACAACATTTGTAGTACATCTATGACTGATATTATTGTAAACAACATGCAAAATTTTTATGCGACGTCAGGTTGTTTTAAAGTGCCGAAATAGATGTATGTTCCAAAAATAACCACATGATTGACAGCTCAACAGGGGAGGCAAATACGCACATGTATTGGACTGGTTTCACGCTATTTACCAGTGTTCGCCAAAGTTTGTGAGACCTTGCAGGACACTCGGTCAGACAGAGTCGGATTTTCTGTCTGACCGAGCCAGTTTCTGTCTGACCGGAAAAATAGACGATTTTCCTAATTCGCGTTCTCGACCCTCGAGGTGGGTCGCGATCTGAAAGCCAAGGCATTGAAAAGATTATCAAATTTAAGACCCTTTCAGCAATATACTATTGATAAAAAAGATGTATGGCATAGGTACAAGTTGAAAGGGTTAAAACTGGTCTTTTTTTTTATTATTTCATTTCTCTTATTTGGTCTCTCATTTCTCCTATTCCGAGTCATTAAGACAGTCTCAGTTATCTGGAAGGCAACACTGGCTCAGTCCTAAGACACTGTTTGTTTGGCATTGTCCTGACCAAGGATCTCACGTTAGTGGTCTTTCGGTCGTCATTTTTATTGTATTTTATGCTTTTGTCAAAAGCTTAAACTTGTCAGATCACAGTGCAAATCGTAAGATCAAGACTAGTGGTTGTCATGCCTAGTAATATCGATGTTTGTTCGCATGAATATCAATCATTAATCATTGTCCAAAAGCAAGTAGCTCATGCGCTCTTGCCGAAAGCCTTTCCATGATTTATAGAAAACATCGAAAATCTCTGCCGATATCGGCAAAAGCTTATGAGCTGTCAAACTCATTGATAATGCGCGCGCAGATGGTTGCTCCACCCGCTCGCTTTTGATTGGTTGTCTAAATATATTCGGTCTGGTTCACAATATTTTACTTCGATAGATCGCATATATTTTGCGACATTGAAGACCAGTCAAAATAAAGCCGAATCGAAAAAAATGAACCGAAACGGTCAGTTTCAGGACGTTATGCTCTAAATAAATTCCGGGCCATTTCGACCCCCAAAAAAAGCGTCGGTCACAGTGTCCTGCATTCAGAAATTATTCGTCGGCCCAGGGCATTTTTTATCGGTCATGTCCGGCGGTCCGACGAGATTTGGCGAAGACTGTATTTACCTGTAAAAATTTGATAGCAGGACCGATTGTAAATACACAGTCTGTGGTTGTACTCGTTTGGATTATTTTGGGTGTTAGTATAAAACCCGGACTGTGTTACGATATACCGGAATCCTTGTATGGGCGTACCGGTATACCGTACCGCGAGCACCGTACCGCAGTATACCCGATATATCGGTATTATACCGATATATCGGTATATCGTAACACCCCTATGTAATATAACGGTGATGTTGATTGGTCAATAAAATGAGGTCAACCAATTAAAAGGGTTCGGTTTTTCTATATTTTGGCAGCCATAACTGAGCCTTTACACTATTTTCGCTAAAGTGATCCACTTTGTTTTCATTGAAATTAAATTACTTTAAGCATTTTCTCTGGATCTTTTATAACAATTATGCATGGCATAACTTGTTTCAATCGGACGCGAGTGGAAAATGTATTCCTCCAAAGATAACTTGGAAAAAAAGCATGTAATTTTCATGAGTTTACGCGATTCCCAATGTTCACGAATGGGAATTTGGTACTTCAAAAGTCACTTGTTGACCTCAGCGAGTGTGAAAAAAATCCATGTTTCCATGTAGCCCAGTCACCCATGGCCCCTAAATTTTGGGCTGGGCTACCAAATGTTTGGACAAAATACCCATTTAATTTTGGCAGTCTTGGCCCATAAGTCAAAATTCTGAGTCTGTATCCGGGAGTATCCCTGTCCAGGATGTCCGATCAGGCGATCACATCTGAAAAGAATAATGAACCAAAGTGTTGAAAACAAGGTTACATGATAGCAATCGTATAAGCTATCTATCGCGCAGAACTGTGGCAAAATTACCACATTTCTCAGTGATTTTTTTCGCTATAAAACCAACTCCGGTTTTATCGCTATAAAACCAACTCCGGTTTTATGAGTCGTTCCCAATGGCAAAAATTATCCTTTTTTTCCCCAAATGCATGGTTCAAATTCCCAATCTGAGAAAGTTTCCCAATTAGGCTCACAACTGCAACCATATTTTATACAGGTACTGTTTAACAACCAATAATTAGTCAATCTGATATTTTTGACAAGGAATAACACTAATTTTCATGCGTCCCAGTCATATGTTGTTAACTTTAAGAAAACAAATCACTGTAACACTTATCATGACGTTTCTACCACCTTTACTGGTCTTTAGATCTAAATGTCGCTAATTTTCCCAATTGACGATAAAATTAGGCTATTTTTCCCAACTGAACCGGTACTGGTACCGTTCCCAAAATATTGAAAAAAAGGACTGTTTCTTTTTAGATATGAAACCTGTACTGCAGGTCAATACATAGAGTAAGTTCTCAGCTTCTCGCACATCTGGGCAATAATTTTAATCTGGAATCGCGATTTCTCGGTAATCTCGGAGATGATCCAGACCTGATTACCACGGCCTTCACAGCCTGAGAAATAGCTTGGACTTTAACTTTACATCCAGCAAACCACTGCTAAAAGCTCTGCACTCGGCGGATACCTATTTGTTAAGGATTTGTATTCACTATTGGGTATTTAGGCCAAAATAAAATATATATGCGGTTCCGGTTCCCCTACCTACCCTAATTTTTTGCCCCAGACCCTAAACATTTTATTGGCTTTCTGAGGAAAAATGCTGAAAAAGTGTCTATTTTATAAGGTTTTGGTATATTTTCTTGGTAATATGTTTCAATAAAATAATTTTCCTACCTACCTACCCTATTTTTCAAAACCATGTAATAGGAACCACATATATATTTTGTTTTGGCCTTACTCACCCATTTTTGGCATGATTAAATCAGGCCTAAAAATGTTATGATTCTGATATACATCATTGCCATTGTCCATAGGGTGAATAGGATTTTTTTTTATTTTATTTTTCCCAGTCATGTAAGATTTTTATCTTACTGCTAGTTTAACCCAATAAGGCACATTTGCAGACCATAGTGCCATTTTTGAGCACTAATAATGCAAGGGTGCTGTGTTTTACACATTTTTAATGGTACACACCTTGCTTCGAAATTGTGTTGAAATGCGCTACAGAAACAATTTACAGCTGCCATATTGGACTGAATGGACGCAACAACTTATAACTTGGTTTCATCAAAAAGCTTCCCTTAAAAATGTTGGAGTTTACGACATGCATAGATGGCTTGGTTTACCATTTCTAACAATGGAACTGGTATAGAACTGGATGTAAATTTATACCCACAACTTTTGGTGTTTTATTTATGAATGAAAACTTCAATTATAGCACTGTTTGTAAAGAAAACAATCTGCAGTGGGTAACAAAGATCTGTGCCTAGGCCCTTTGTAGACAGACTTTAATTGTTTTTTTTTTTTTTGTTTTTTTTTTTGGATTCAGTTTTACGTCCCTTTCAAGCTTTTTCACTCATATCGAGACGAATCAATCGGTAGGTGGGGCGAAAACCGGAGTACCCGGGGAAAAACCACCTGACACACCCGCAAGCAGAACATGGCTTGTCTCACAGACTTTAATTGAATTGCCTTACAAGACCATTTTAATAATCTTGCATAAATGCTGCTTATCTGGAGCACTGATGTCCTGCATCACAGGGGAAATGACAGGTTTTTGACATTACTCTATCATTAGAATGCTTACCCCTGGTGAGTGTTTTCTAGCCTGTGTTAAGTCCAATTCGCATGCGCCAAAAATACACACACATGTAAATATACTCCGGTGTGCAAATTTTACTCGGGGTAAGTAAATGGCGCATGCGAACGCAAATACACACCGGAGTATATTTACATATAGGTAAATTTACTCCTGGGTCTGACCAGATGCAAATTTTTTTTTTTACAAATACACATGTGTAAATTTACTATTATGTAAATTTATCATTTCTGGATTAAAACCTGTTCATTTAAGTTTTCTGTATTTGCAAAACAAGAAGAGGCTGCTTCAAGGTGTTCATGTAGACTTTGGCAGCAGAGGGGAATCATGTAGTGGTCAGGCTTAACCTAATAGCAGTTATACAGTTCCCTTTTTTCATCCTTTGACAAGGACTTGCTGTTAAAATGCCCCAAGAATCCTAACCAAGAGTGATGAAGAAATAGTGTGGCTGTTTGCACAGACTAAAATGTTATGAATAAACTCTTATTTAGCAACAATGTCCACAGTTTCAGCAACTGTCATATAATCAGTTAGGAACAAAAAATGAGAAAATTTGTTATCTAAAGCAGAATGTTGACTTGAAATAAAAATACTCATGGGTAAATTATGTCCCCCCAACCGAAGGTGGGGGACATATTGTTTTTGGTGCGGTTCCCGTCGGCGTCGGCGTCGGCGTCGGCGTCGGCGTCCGCGTCGGCGTCCGCGTCCGCGTAGCTTCTTTCTTACGCGATATCTTTTGAACCAGTGGATGGATTTTGACCAAACTTGCATAGATACATGGTTGGGAGGGGGGAAAGAGTTGATTAGATTTTGGTGACCTTCACCTCATTTTCAAGGTCACCAGCCCATGAAAACTGATCAAATTAGGTTTTCTGACGCGATATCTTCTGAACAAATGAATAGATTTTGAGCAAACTTGCACAAGAGCATTGTTGGGAGGAGGCTCAGAGTTGATTAGATTTTGGTGACCTTGACCTAATTTTCAAGGTCACCAGCCTATGAAAACTGATCAAATTAGGTTTTCCGACGCGATATCTTCTGAACAAATGAATGGATTTTGACTAAACTTGCACAAGGGCATTGTTGGGAGGAGGCTCAGAGTTGATTAGATTTCGGTGACCTTGACCTAATTTTCAAGGTCACGAGTCCATAAAAACTGTTGAAATTAGTCTTTCCAATGCAATATCTTGTAAACCTATTGATGGATTTTGACCAAACTTGCACAGAAGCATTGTTGGGAGGAGGCTCAGAGTTGATTAGATTTTGGTGACCTTGACCGAATTTTCAAGGTCACGAGTCCATAAAAAATGTTGAAATTAGTCTTTCCAACGCGATAACTTGTAAACCAATAGATGGATTTTGACCAAACTTGCACAGAAGCATTGTTGCAAGAAGGCTCAGAGTTGATTAGATTTTGGTGACCTTGATCTAATTTTCAAGGTCACGAGTCCATAAGAAATGTTGAAATTAGTCTTTCCAATGCAGTATCTTGTAAACCAATCAATGGATTTTGACCAAACTTGCACAGAAGCATTGTTGGGAGGAGGCTCAGAGTTGATTATATTTTGGTGACCTTGACCTAATAATCAAGGTCACAAGTCCATAAAAAATGTTAAAATTAGTCTTTCCAACGCGATAACTTGTAAACGAATGGATGGATTTTGACCAAACTTGTACAGAAGCATTGTTGCGAGAAGGCGCAGAGTCGGCTAGATTTTGGTGACCTTGACCTAATTTTCAAGGTCACAAGTCCATAAAAAATGTTGAAATTAGTCTTTCCAATGCAGTATCTTGTAAATCAATTGACGGATTTTGACCAAACTTGCACAGAAGCATTGTTGGGAGGAGGCTCAGAGTTGATTAGATTTTGGTGATCTTGACCTAATTTTCAAGGTCACGAGTCCATAAAAAATGTTGAAATTAATCTTTCCAACTCGATAACTTGTAAACCAATTGATGGATTTTGACCAAACTTGCACAGAAGCATTGTTGGGAGAAGGCTCAGAGTTGATTAGATTTCGGTGACCTTGACCTAATTTTCAAGGTCACGAGTCCATAAAAAAATGTTGAAATTAGTCTTTTCACTGCAATATCTTGTAAACCAGTTGATGGATTTTGACCAAACTTGCACAGAAGCATTGTTTGGAGGAGGCTCAAAGTTGATTAGATTTTGATGACCTTGACCTAATTTCCAAGGTCACGGGTCCATAAAAACTGTTGAAATTAGTTTTTCCGATACGATATCTTGTAAACTAATTGATGGATTTTGACCAAACTTGCTCAGAAGCATTGTTGTGAGGAGGTTCAGAGTTTATAAGAATTTGGTGATTGTGACCCAATTTTAGACAGGGTCCAAAACAAGTTTAAACTATCACACGTTACATGGTGTCTTCCCTAGAAAAACTTCATATCACAAGGTAACTACACTTCAATTACTAAACGGTTGGGGGGACATAGTTTTCCTCAGAAAACATTGTTTTAATTTTACTTTGCGTTCGCATGGGACATAAGGCCGACCTTAAAAAATTCTCTGTTTGCCGTCACCCGACCGACCCACCAAAATTGCCCCTACCCAAAAAATTTTATTGATATTCACAAAGAAGAATTTTTTTTATTTGAATGTCTTAAGTTTCAGTCTCTGAATTACTTATTTTTCAATATATATTTTGTCTAAAGGTAATATTGTGCAGTCCTACAGTATGAAGAGATAGGCAACAAATGATTCTGAACAGAAATTTAAACCTATAATCCACTGTAAAAGTCAAATAAAAAATATTATCTTTCAGTTCTGTAAAAAAAAAAAAAAAAACCTACCGACCGACCCAATCCTAAAACTATGGGTCGGGTGACAGCAAACAAAATATTAATTAAGGATGGCCTAATAGTAAATTTACACGTGTGTATTTGTAAAAATAAAGTTTGCATCTGATCAGACCCAGGAGTAAATTTACCCATATGTAAATATACTCCGGTGTGTATTTGCGTTCGCATGCGCCATTTACTTACCCCGAGTAAAATTTGCACACCGGAGTATATTTACACGTGTGTATTTTTGGCGCATGCGAATTGGACTTTAAATGAACAGGTTTTAATCCAGAAATGATAAATTTACCTACAAAAATACTCTTGGCAATAAAACCCATGCGAACGCAATTTAAATTTACTCTCAGGTTGATTTGCACACCGGAGTATAAATACACACCGGAGTATATTTACACGCGTGTATTTTTTGCGCATGCGAATTGGACTTTAGTGTAATATAATATTGTGACTTGTACCTTTAGCCTAATTAGCAAAAATTGTGGCCTAGGCAAACATCCATTTATCATTATGTACATGTAAAGAGGAATAATTATTACTTTTCAACTTTAGACAGATCTTTATGACAAACATCAACTTTAATAGAAGTAGAGAAAAAAAACAGCACACAATTGATTTAATATGGTATGCTGTATGTCAGTCCATTTACATCAGACAGGTCATGATAGTGCCTGCTTTTTTAGGGGGAAAAACCGCTGTGAACCACAGTACCCACAAACTTTATACAGTTAAGCCAGTCGCGCCAGTAGGCTCTACTGTTAGTACACAATCTTGTCACTGATTATCAGTTACCATGAAGTCTCAGTGGCGCAATGGTTATGTCATTCCCCTTGTAAACTAGCCGGCGGAGATTCAAACCCAGGCTTCTCCAGCATGTCAGATGAAACTAATTATTTAAACCGAGTCTTTAAGCTTTTGGTGAGACATTAGACCCCAAGTCAATGGTGAACTAACCAAACATGTTGCAATACGACTATTTCAATGTAGCAAAGTCATATTTTTCATTATTTTGATTGTAATCCAGTATTAGCACTAGCCCGATAGCAAGGCCAAAGAGTTGTCGGGCAGTAGTTTTCCTCGTTCCAACCCAATACCTACTTATGGTCGCTAGTGAAAAATATAGTTCTAAATGATTTGTGACGCAATGCGAGAAAACTGGTCTATGGGATTTTCCCAGTTGTTGTGACAAATTCAAATTCAGTATTTATAAATATCCCAGTGTTTAAAGGTAAACTTTCCCATTTTGGTGGAAAATCACAATTTTTACTTTCCCAATTGGGCTAAAAATTGATACTTTACTTTCTGCATTGGTACCAAAAATTTCCCCAAAAGGTGTCGCAGTTATTATACATGTACATACACAATTTGTGTATTTTTGTTACAGGTGTGCCATTCCCACTCAGTCATAGACTTACTATGAATGAAGTGTTTGATGCCAAAGGCAAACCAAAACCAGACGTTTTGAAGCAGCATTTTATTCTTGAAGGAAAAGTGACAGAGGATGTTGCTCTTAGAATTATCAACGAAGGTGCTGCATTGTTGCGGCAAGAAAAAACTATGATAGATATTGAAGCACCAGTGACAGGTAATAACTAATTTTCTCAGTCTTTCTTAGCAAGCAAAGCAGTCAGTTGACCGAATCACTGATGCTATTCAACTTCTTTCATAATGCTTTGATGGAATTAGGGAAGGCTTATAGATAGAAATATAAACACAACATTATTCACTTCATGTTGATTTATTGAGAATTTTGAAAGTGAAAAAATGAAGACTCTCGTTGTACACTGTTGTTGAACAGGATTGGTAATGTAGGCCCTGGGTGAGAAGTGGATTGGTTTGAGTTTCAAAATGCCGATCTGGGGCTAAGAAAAACAGTTATCATGATAGCAAATGATACATGTACTGTAGATATTCACTAAATAAAATTTTCATTTAGTAAGCACAATACCTGTTTGCTGGTTTGCACTATGAAATGGAGCATAGATTCAACTCATTACTGACTTCGTTTTCAAGGTGACTGATCATTTGAAGTATTTTGTTTTGCGTGAGCATAGTTAATTATGATGTAAGAAATATTTTGTATTCAGGAATTGATAGATGTAATGTCTTATTTTGTATGAGAAATTAAACACCTGGTTCCTTTTAAGAATGTGTAAAACAAGTTTGAATCTTATTGTCACCATTTTGAAACTCGAACCAATCTTGTTCTTACTGGAGCCTACATTACCAATCTGAGCATCATGGGGCATTCGACAACAGTGATATAAGGAATTTGTTTTCGCTTGAGTCCAGGCTATAAAATAGATTGCCTGTGATACCCCAGCTACAAAAAAGCCCCAACATAAACACCAGGTTGGTAAGAAAAGAATTTTAAGTCATGTCAAAAACGGTAAAGCTGTCAGAAAAAGGACAGACACCTTTTGAGTGTACACAAGCATTCAAATAAGATCTTGAAGTTTACCTGTGGTATCCTTCTACCCATTGTTGTCTTTCTCTGATGTTGTCTACTGATGGTGTATTTCATTTAAATCTTTGAGTTGCAAGTTCTGATCATGATTGTGAGAATATGACACAAGTTATTGTCTCCTGGCCGCCTCAGATACACTTTAATATTTGAGCCACCGCATGGGAAAACCAACAATATGCATATGCGAAAACAAAGGCGCAGATCAGCTTTGCAGTAACTGCGAAGCTGATCAGCGCCTTTGTTTTCGCTACTCTGATAGTACAATTCCTCTTCTACTTCAATCTGAAATTTCAAGCTTCTAGCCTGCTTCTGTAGCTGTACAGGCCGGTTTGTGTCGGACCTGTCCGGAAACCATGTTGGTTTTCCCATGACGCGGCTCATATTTAAAGCAATTTCATCTGTCAGACTGGTGGTGGAATGCTATTATGAGGCAATATGAGTTTGTCAGTTTTGATGGAAAATTGATTTTGTTTTCTATGACAATACGAGCCATGTCATGAGAAAACCAACATTGTGGTTTCCGAACCTGTAGGTCCTACACAAACCAAGCTGTACAAGCACAGAAGATGGCTAGAGGCTGGAAATTTTGAATTTAAAAAAGTAGAGGAATTGTACTATCCGAGTAGGGAAAACAAAGGCGCTGATCAGCTTCACTGCGAAGCTGATCTGCGCCTTTGTTTTCGCATATGCAGATTGTTTGTTTTCTCATGACGCGGCTCATATCAGCATCAGTTTGAGCTTGTCTAGTGAGTGATTATTTCCAGGGCTGATTCTGGAGACAATACTTGTTTGACTGACAACAATAATTATTGTCCTTTGCAAAGTGTGTCGGTGGAGTCATATAGGCTGTTTTATTTATTTTGAATGCTGTTCATGTATATAGATGCTAAGTGTTATAAATTTTATGTATTTTTGGTACATTTTTTGATGAAGACTCGGCCATGAAATTATACAGTTTTAATATAGCCAGTCCGAGTTCTTCCTCTGAGTCATCAAGAAAGCAGTTCTCAGTGGCAAAAAATAATTCATGCCTCCTGAAGGCTTGTAGAGGAATGTTGATTTTGAAGGATAACTTGACCATACTGACATGACCTTAGCCAGAACATGTAATGTCAAATCTAGTCTTGAAAGGTTAGAGTCAGTGAGAGAAATTGACCTCTCAGACCAATAATATTGTACTGCCTGTTTGTGATACAGCTTAAGGCACATCTGTATGGCAGCAATCTTTTTGTCAATATTGCTCTGGCCACAGAATGGCTTAATACTTTTAAGTATATTGCAAAATTGATTTCCAGAGATGAACAACAATGAAAGAGAATATGAATTTGAAATTTACTTCAAAATACAGAAATAATACATATAATATCTATTGTGACATTCTGCCGAAGCCCAAAGCTCTTGGGGACAATACTATTGGGATTTATTGGTCAATGGGATGTCATTTTAAAGATCAATGTTTCTGATGCCTTGATAGTTAAAGATGAGGTTGCAACGAGCCTGGACAAGCTTTCAGCGTTTGCAGCCTCTGGTCCCATGATAGTTTTCCAGGACAATGAGGCTGGAGACTTAGATGTGCCTAATGTATTAAGTCCAAAGATGTAGTCTGCATTGTCAAATAATATAAACTTAATAACTACCACTAACTTTAACAGTCTTGCATGTTCTTTTACTGTATTTAACCTGTTTGTTTAAAAATAAATGATGAAAGAATGGGCACTTCATACTGACTTTATATGAAGGTTTATGTATACATGTATGCAGTGTTCACAAAAGTCTGTCTGACCAACTGACATGTCAGATAAAAAGTAGCCTACTTCAGATGAAAATTTTGCAGCAGAGGACCGAATGTTTTGTGAAAAATTTTGACCCGAGCTGACTTGAGCCAACATGTTGGTTGGGTAAAAATTTGTTCGCTCAGACAGCCTGTCCGAGTCTGTCTGACCAATGATCCTGTAAGGGTTTTACAAGTTTCATGTACATTGTGTATCATTATGGCAAGCGTAACCATACTGACCTAACCAGAGCTGTTTGCCATGATATGAGCTGCATCATGAGAAAACCAACAATTTGCATATACAGTAACCGTGAAGCTGATCAGCGCCTTTGTTTTTCGCTACAGAGATAGTACAATTATTCTACTCCGAAATTTCCAGTTCCAAGCCATCTTCTGTGCTTGTACAGCTCGGTTTGTGTCGGACCTGCTCAAAAACCACGTTGGTTTTCTCATGAGTCGGCTCATACATGAGCCGCATTGTTAGAAAACCTGATTTTTGCCTATGCAAAAACAAAGGCGCAGATCAGCTTCGCAGAAGCTGATCAGCGCCTTTGTTTTCGCTACACGGATAGTACAATTTCTCTTCTTAAATCTGAAAGTTCAAGCTTCTATCCATCTTCTGTAGCTGCACAGGCCAGTTTTTGTCAGACCTGCTCGGAATCCCCGAAGACCGGTTTTCTCACGGCATGGCTCATATATGACAAGAAATCAGACATTCATAAAAAGTTACTGAAGACTAGGAAGTAAGTTTACTGTATAATGGTGCATACCAGAGCATGACTTGTGTGGGAGGTTTGTTTTGAGTGGCAGAATGATTCACTCACAACATCACAGTAACACTTTATACCATATGAGCCCTGTCATGAGAAAACCAACAATGTGGTTTTCAAACAGGTCAGACACAAACCGAGCTGCACAAGCACAGAAGATGGCTAGAGACTGGAAATTTTGGATTTCGAAAGTAGATGAATTGTATTATGCGTGTAGCGAAATCAAAGGCGCTCATCCGTGCCTTTGGTTTCGCATATATATGCAGATTGTTGATTTTCTCATGAGGTGGCTCATAATTTTATAAGGCATCTTACACTCTTTTTAATGTGCCCCCATAATGAGAAAACCTGCATAATGTGCATGATAATAATGAAAATTTGTATGAGGTGAATTCATTACATCATGTTCATGTTACCTGCAAAGCTGATATACACTCTCTTTTTACCAGGATAGTTAATTCCCGGGAGTTAATTATAGGCAGTGTCTGCTGACAACCAGTTGTCAGTTTGTCACCAGCAAAATTCATTTGCTTCCTCAGTTAGATTTAAAGAGTGGCAAAATTGGTACACAGAGATGTATTCTTTCATACATCTTGTTAAATAAAAATGGCAGAACACTTTATGTACACACATGTAGTAGCCATTGTAGACAGTATTTGCACATGTTCGCATCAAAGGAGACGCCTTCCCATGGTCTTGTTTACAACAGGTAGAAGTAAGTTTGCTCATGTCATTATGAAAGAAGCCTTGTTGCAAGTGTATCTATTGTGTTTGCTACAAGGTTCAGCAAAACATGTCCTGGCGAAGGTAAATGTAGCTACATGTAGATGTGTAAAATTCATGTTCGCGTACCTTACATGTATTTCCACTATGAGATGATTCTGATTAGATAGCTAGGAAGGAAGTTTACACAGGCCCTATTGCAAAACTTACCTGTAGCCCAGCACCATTGGAATAAATCGTAAAAATTTACTTATCGTGTTATGATCAAAACTGCCCAAAGTGTCAAAATCCCATTCATTCGTATCCATAGTATAGTGGTATAGTGAAATTTGACAGCCAGTTTAAGTTATCCTTATGGTCTCATTGGGATTACTTACTTGTAGATTGTACTGGGTACTGGGCCCATAACGCACTGATCTTTTGTAACAATAGCCTGTGGGGAAGGTGGGGTGTGAAGCAGGATTTTTCCTTCCACTAGTCACAGCAGTGCAGGGTAAAAACCATGTCCCAGCAATCTGCTTTGTTAAGAAACAATATGCTGCCCTGTTTGTCTAAACTACAAAGCCCAGGTGTTTTCCCTGGCACACAAAGTTGAAACATGTGCATTTTGACCCCTCCCCCCCCCCCCCCCCAAGTGACTCCCAAACCTGTCCAAAGAGGGGACACTGATGTCCTCCAAAGTTCTTTGTGAAGTTAACTCCCCGAATATTCAAAACATGTCAAAATGTCCCTTAGCCTCAGGAGCTGTCACTAGTTAATGGGACATTGGTCCCTTGATTGAAAACTCAAAGTGAAAACCCTGCTGCCTTTTACTGCAGAATATAGTGCAAAGAGTTCAATTTCTTGTATGTTTGCCTAAGCCCCGTTTACACATTCACGATTTTTGGCTACGGTGCCGCTACGATTCGCCACGATTTGTAAAATCGTCGTGTACCGTGGTGTACCGTGGTCATTCGTAGTAGAACCGTAGTGAATAGTGGTGAATCGTGATGATTCGGGAAACTCTATGGCAGCGCTACAGAAGTTTTAAACTGTTTAAAACATTCGTGGCGTACCGTGGCGAATCGTGGTGGTAGATGGGCGTGGCCTAATTCGTAGCGCAACCGTAGCGGAATCTTGCTTATTTGTACTGACACCGTAGCTATATTCGTGGCTATTCGTGAGAGATCATAGCCAATCGTGGAGCTCCGTAGCGAAACTGTGGAATCTTTTACACCACGAACTCTCAGGATTCACCACGAATTGTGTACGGTTGTCCTACGAATCATCCACGGTTTCGCTACGGAGCTCCACGATTGGCCACGACGGCTACCGCCGTGAATCGTACTAATACCGTATGGAACCGTACAAGCACCGTGAGCATTCGTTGTGCCATCGTGGTTAATCCTCATTGACCGTAGCGTTGCCGTCATGAATCGTCATTGATTCGTAGCGCTACCTTACAGACACCGTACTGAGATCGTGGACATTCTTACTAGAATCGTAGAGATACTGAATATTTCCACTTTTCGCCACGATTCACCACGACCCATTCCGATTTTTCTGACCATGAGAAATCGGGGTGAATCGTGGTGAATCGTAGAGAAAATCGTGAATGTGTAAACGGGGCTTTATGTTTATACCTGAATGTGTGTTTGAAATACAGGTTCATGAAATGGCTCAAATGTTTACTACATAATAAAATGAATGTTGACATAAATTGCTCTAAGATTATCATGCCTTTGGCAAGAAAACACATTGTTAGTGTTTACTAAGATACTGATGCAGAGAAAACAGTAGTTGAGCCTCGACGCGAGAAAACCTGTCTTCAGGGTTTCTCGACTAGTTCGACACAAACAGGTCTGTACAGTCACCGAAGAATGCTTGAAGCTTGAAATTTCGGAATTAAGAAGAAGAGACGTTGTACCCTCCGAGAGGCGAAAACAAAAGTGCTGATCAGCTGTGCAGTAACTGCACAGCTGATCTGCACCTTTGTTTTTGCAAGGGCAAAAATCTGATTTTTTTTCATGATGCGGCACAAATTCCTGACAACTGTTACTTTCATAGCATGTTTATTTACTGCACTCTTTAATGACCTACATCTGATGTTATTGGGGAAAAGATTCATTCCAAAGACAAATTGTTGCATAGTTATTGCTTAAGTACTTTGCCTGTAGACATAATTGCTAACAAAGTGAACTGTTTGCAGTCAAATAGGAGGTGCGTAAAAACATTTTCATAAAAACATTTTCGCTCATTTCACTTACTCATGGGTTTACAATGATTTTTAAAAATAATTTCAACAGTACTATAATATATGAGCCTGTGCGTGGGAAAGCCAACAATTTGGGTTTCCGACCAGGTCCGACACAAACCGGGCTGTACAGTCACAGAATAAAGGTAGAAGCTTGAAACTTTGGATACACGTAGAAGAGGAATTTTACTATCCGTGTTGCGAAAACAAAGGCGCTGATCAGCTGTGCAGTTACTGCAGAGCTGATCTGCGTCTTTGTTTTCGCATACGCAAATTGTTGTTTTTCTCATGCGAGGGCTCAATATATTTAATTTGCTTACACACCATTTCACCAAGTTTAATTGTGTTTGCATCACAGACAATGATGGCCATTTTAATGTATAAATATGGTAAACAACAAAAAATAACACTTTTTACTCTTCTGTAAATGTTGAATCTTCTAACAAAGCTGTTAGATAAGTTATTGCAGCATATGCCCCAAAAGCAGGCTTTGTATGTCTCAATTCCAGTTCAGCAGTAGGAGCTTATACTACTGCTACATGTACAATGTTATGTCACATTCAAAAAACAGCTTACATGTAGTTGAATAGGGGCAGTTTGAAGTGTGTCTTGGCTTGCCAGTTCTGTATCCTGCATTTCTTTTCAACATGTATACCCTCAACTACTATTGAAATGAAAAGCTTAGATTAAAATCTACAAGGAAGTATTGCCAAGATAACAAGGCAAGGCTTTTCCTGGGAGGCTGAGCCAAACCCAACCATCTTAATGTCAGTCTGTGTGTCATTAAATAACTTTCAAGTGCATAATTACATGAAAACACATTTTCCTTTTTTATATATGCAAAATCAGCATTTTGTTTTTTGGTGCGATAATTTGAGAGCATTGTCACTTCTGCCATTGGAACCATAGATGGCTTGCAGAGTCTAGCTGTGTGACATAACTTCTCCTCTGTGTTGCAAAATCAATAAATGTGTCGCAATGTACTGGTATATAGTTCAAGCAATCAATAAATTCAAATGACTGAATGAAAGTCATGATTCTCCCGAGAATAAGATTGATCTGTCTCCCGCTGACAGATCCCAATCGAAGAGAAAAGTCGGATATTGTCTTCACGCTACAAGGATGCGATATTTTCTCTGGCCTTAAGGTCAGACCAGAAATATATGAGACGCGCCTCGAAAAAAACCCACAAGATTTTCACCCAAGGGAAAACAAAGGTGCAGATCAGCTGAGCAGTAACTGCACAGCTGAAATGTGGCTTTGTTTTTGCTACACAAATAGTATGATCACTCTTCTACTTACATCCAAAATTCTAATCTTAGACCCCTTTTCTGAGACTAAACATGCAGGTACATGTATGTATCGAACCGGGTCTGACACCTGGAACACAGGTTTTCTCGCATTGAGGCTCATTTTAGAGGAGCCCTGTTTTGTTTTCTGTTCCTTTGATGCATGATCTTTTTATGACAGACATGTTGAATAGGCTGTAAAACTTAAGTAGAACAACCACAAAGTGGAAGCAAGGAAATTCATTTTCTAAATAAATTTTTGGTATGCTGATTTGTCAAGTTCATATACAGGTATAGACACCTACACAGGTATAGACAACAGCCTATTTTATGAACATAAAAGGGTTATAAATATTCAGATTATTGTAAGTGTTATACATAATTTTAATATCATGCAAAGGCTCATTTATGTTTTTGTCTGTTTCAGTATGTGGTGATATCCATGGCCAGTTTTATGACCTTATGAAATTGTTTGAAGTTGGTGGCCCACCAGCAACTACCCGCTACCTCTTCTTAGGAGATTATGTTGATAGAGGATATTTTAGTATAGAGGTTAGTGGAAGACAACCTTTCTTTGGACAGCTTTAGCGTTGAAAACGTATATTGATGAAACCTTTCTCTTGAAAAAATTTCATTGAAGTTTTAGAGCAAAGATGTAGCAGCATCTTTCCAAGACTTATCAAATAGGAAGTGGCTACTGACAGCCGGCTGTCAATAGCGAAAGTTTGTAATGTTCATAACAACAGTGTAATAAGAATTTATACATTCATGTACAAAACCATCAAACTTACATCAAGAGCATGGCAGCTTATGGGGACATAACATCGCTTAAGGCAACTGCGGTTCCGTTATTTAGGTATTGTTTGTAATAGAAGAGAACACTGAATAGTTGACCTTTCCACAAATGAATTTCCAATGGATACATTCAGGAAGCAATGTAAATGTCACTTTGCCTGCAAATGCCAGGCTACACAATAAGCATTAATAAGGGTCAACATCTCATGCTGATTGAAAACTGTATTATAAAGTCAGTTCAAGAGCACCATTTAGCTTTTTTGTACCTACTTTGCTGACTCAAATCTTGTCTAGTTTTGGGCTTTTCTAGAACCGTCATGACCATTGCATGTAACAACATTTGTCCAAAATGTTTGGTCATCCAAATAATTACTCGAGATTTTTTTTAAGTCCTTGAAATTACAGTAGTTAATTTCTTTGTTTCTCTCTATTTCAGTGTGTTTTGTATATATGGGCTTTGAAAATACTTTATCACAGTACATTTTTCCTTCTCCGTGGTAACCATGAATGTAGACATCTCACAGAATACTTCACATTTAAACAAGAATGTAAGTATTTTATAATAAACTTGTTTAACTCATTTAAGCCTGGCTTTTTATGGGACATAGGCAAACAGTATAGCCCCAGACATGATGCCACAAAACGCGGCATCCCATCTGGTGACTACTCTTTTGATCAGAGAATTCTCATCAGAAATTAATATGATAATATGTGACAGTATCTGGCATTTTGGGTCTTGTGGAGTCAAAGTCGGAAATTTTGTTTTTAACATTTTTACAATGTTTATTATCTTTAGAATCCATGCCCAAAAGCTTTAATAAATAGCGCTAACGATTAATGAGAAAAATAGAGAAAACACGCACCACCCTCAAATTGCATCTTAGGGGTTTTAATTGGTAAAGACATTAATTGGCCTTTTTAGCTCACCTGAGCCGAAGGCTCACAGGTGAGCTTATAGTATACCCATGCTCTGGCGTCCGTCCGTCCGTCGTCCGTCCGTCCGTCCGTCCGTCGTTCACAATTTCAAAGATCTTCTCCTCTGAAACCGCTTGGCCAATCAAAGCCAAACTTCATGTGGAGCATCCTTAGGAAGGGGGAACGAAAGTTTATATAAATGGTCCAGGTCACATGACCAAGATGGCCGCCATGGTTATAAATAGCAAAAACCTTTAAAAATCTTCTTCTCCAGAACCAGTGGGCCGATTTCTACGAAACTTGGTATGTAGCATTGGGGACGTGGGCCCATCATAGTTTATATAAATCATGACCCTAGGATGACCTTGACCTATTTTACGGCAAGGTCAACTTAGGTCGCCCATGCATTTGAATGGGAAAAAATGGGAAAATGTTATTTAATGGGTAAAACTTACTGGGAATAGGCAAATGGACAGAAGATTAATGTTAATGGAAAATTTTTGCCCCTGGGGGGTTGTCTGCCCCTGCCCCGGGGCTATATACATGTATATTTCCATAATAATGAAACATCTTCTCCTCTGAAACCGATTGGCCAATCGAATCCAAACTTCATATGGAGCATCGTTGGGAAGGGGGAAAGAAAGTTTATATAAATGGTCAAGGTCACATGACCAAGATGGCCGCCATGGCTATAAATAGAAAAAACCTTTAAAAATCTTCTTCTCCAGAACCAGAAGGCCAATGATTTTGAAACTTGGTGTGAAGCATCAGTGGCTGGAGCTCTACAAAATTTATATAAATCATGACCCTGGGATGACCTTGACCTATTTTACAGCAAGGTCAACATAGGTCGCTCATGCATTTGAATGGGGAAAAGTGTTAAAATGTCATTTGTAGGGAAAAACTTGCAGGAAATGGGCAAGTGGACTTAAGATTGATGATTCTGAAAAAATTTGGACCCCAAGGGTCTGTCTGCCCCCACCCCGGGGCAATATACATGTATATTACAGTGATATTCAAAGATCTTCTTCTCTGAAACTGCTTGGCCAATCAAAGCCAAACTTTATGAGGAGCATTGTTAGGAAGTGGGAATGAAAGTGTATATAAATGGTCATGGTCACATGACCAAGATGGCTGCCATGGCTATAAATAGCAAAATCCTTTAAAAATCTTCTCTTCCAGAACCAGAAGGCCTATGATTTTGAAACTTGGCATGAAGCATCAGGCAATGGAGCTCTACAAATTTTATATAAATTGTGACCCTTGGATGACCTTGACCTATTTTACGACAAGGTCAACTTAGGTCGCCCATGCATTTGTATGGGGAAAATTGTTAAAATGTCATTTGAAGGGCAAAACTTGCAGTAAATTGGCAAATGGACTGGAGTTTAATGATTTGAAAAAGAATTTGACTCCAGGGGTTGCTCTGATCTGGCCCTGGGGTTATATACATGTATATTACCATTGTAGTCAAACAAGTTTATTGGTATATATCTCAGGTTTCAGGTGAGCGTTTACAGGACCATTGGTCCTCTGGTTAAAACTTTTGTTACTCTGAGTTATAGTGTCCTGCTTTGTTGTTCTTCACAGTGAATGATGTCTAAATATTATAGAGTCGGAAATTTTAAGCTCTTGCCAGAAATTTCCAACCTTTCTTATCAGACGGCGTTTTGAAACTACTTACTGAGTGCGCAAAAATTCAATTAACGTCGCATGCAGTTTTGTGACGTCAAATTTAATTCACGCTTTGTGACGTCAACGTCATACCTCCACAAGACCGAAAATCTCAGAGAACGTCACATATAAAATCAGTCCTGATGCCCCTTAAAATGAAAGTGGACTCATCCAAATGATAATAATGGGAAAATCCATGTCTTAAAACAGTGGATATTGACCAATGTATATTTATTGTCAATTAATATTAAAGACACCACAAACCCTGCTATCTGTCAAACTCAACTAAAAAGAAACACAAAAATACCTTGTAAAATTGGATGTTTCATTATAGCTTTTAAACATCTTAACAATTTCATTTTTTATATCAGGAACACAGTGGCCTACTGGTTAATGTGTCAGACCAAAGATGGAAAGGTCAGGGGCAATGTCCTCACAGTATTGGTTAATACTGACTTGACTGTTTAAACGAAACGTACAAAGAAAACTTTTTACATCAGACGTAAGGAGAAAAAAAACTTTCCCCGAATGTTTGGATTTTGTAACTTGTAGCTTCAAATGACTGATTTTCTTATATAAACGAATTTTGTATAACTGATTCTCTTGTAAATAATTTTTTCTGTGTTACAGGTAAAATAAAATATACAGAAAGAGTTTACGATGCATGTATGGAAGCATTTGATTGTCTCCCTTTAGCAGCTTTAATGAATCAGCAATTCCTCTGTGTACACGGTGGATTGTCACCAGAAATACACACATTAGAAGATATTAGAAAGGTAGGGAACTCGAATGAACCTGTGCATGAGAAAACCAACAATTTGTGTTTCTGACTAGGTCCGACACAAACCGGCCTGTACCGGCACAGAAGATGGCTAGAGGCTTGAAATTTTCGATTCAGAAAGTAGAGGAATTGTACTATCCGTGTAGCGAAAACAAAGGCGCTGATCAGCTTCGCAGTTACTGCGAAGCTGATCTGCGTCTTTGTTTTCGCATATGCAAATTGCTCGTTTTCTCATGCGCAGGCTCAAATAGTTTAATGGTGCTGTATCAAAAATATTGTTGTGAAAAAATGAAGAAGATAAAAATTATTAACAATTCATGTTCACAGAATTTCAATTTACATCTGTAGCTCTAGTAGGGCTCGAAATAATAGTGAAAAAAGAACAAGGTGCAAGAATACTTGTCACTGTTAAATGGTTAACAAGCATTTGTCTGCAGTGATAAGTTTGTAAGCCACTGTTTGACCAAAGGATCATATATCATGAAATTGTGGTCTTTTTTGGCCGAACTACCATCAACTTCAGAACTCTTTTAATTTCAAATTTATGTGTGAGCAAAAACACTACACATCTGTGGCTTTATTTTCTAAAATGCTAAATACAGGTTTCATACAATGTTGTGACATGATTTGCTTACAGTTGGACAGATTTAAAGAACCACCAGCGTTTGGTCCTATGTGTGATTTACTGTGGTCAGATCCATTAGAAGACTTTGGTACAGAAAAAACGACAGATCATTTTACACATAATAGTGTTAGAGGTTGCTCATACTTTTATAGGTAGGTTGAAACACATGCTGAGGCTTTTGCTTTTCTAAAGTCAGTGATTTATTTACAAGTTTGAGACTATGGGTCCTGGGGACTCACTGGAGCTTCCAACACGCGAGTCCAATTTTAATAGGGAATCTGCAAAATTGTCGCATCCTGGGACCCTCAAGAATTAGAGTTTTGCATCCCGCAGACCAAATTATGAGTAAAAGATGCAGGATGTGCAGGTAAAAAAATCCCTGAAAGTGCCTACATCCAGGGGAGCATGGTGGTCTAGTGGGTAGTGTGTCAAACTGAGAATCAGGAGGTTGGGTTGATTTCTTGAGCAAAACACATTGTCTCCCCATATTAATACAGTGGAAGCCATGGCTCTGTCCCAACATGACTGAAATTTTGCTCACTGGAACATTAAACAACAAAACTATCTTGGAATATAGTTTTTCTCTATCCAAAATTTCAAATAATGCTTTCCGAGAACCACTTTGACACTTGCACTCATCTCTTACTCTCTGATAAATGCGTATTTCAAGCAATTATTAGCTCACCTGAGCCGTTAGGCTCACAAGGTGAGCTTACAGGATGGCCATGATCCGGCGTCCGTCTGTCCGTCCGTCCACAATTTCAAAGATCTTCTCCTCTGAAACCGCTTGGCCAATCAAAGCCAAATTTTATATGAAGCATCTATAGGAAGGGGGAACCAATGTGTATATAAGAAATCCAGGTCACATGACCAAGATGGCCGCCATGCCCATATATGGTAAAAACCCTTCAAAAATCTTCTTCTCCTGAACCGGTGGACCGATTACAACGAAACTTGGCATGAAGCATCAATGGCTCAAGCACTACAATGTATATATAAATTATGACCCTGTGATGACCTTGACCTATTTTACAGCAAGGTCAACATAGGTCGCCAATGCATTTGAATGGGGAAAACTTTTGAAATGTCATTTAAAGTGAAATTCTTGCAGGAAATGGGCAGTAGGACTGAATATTAATGATTCTGAAAAAAATTGGACCCCAGGGGCTCATGTGCCCCCACCCCGGGGCAATATACATGTATATCTTCATAATATTCAAACGTCTTCTCCTCTGAAACCACTTGGCCAATCAAAGCCAAATTTTATGTGAAGCGTCTATAGGATGGGATAACCAATGTGTATATAAATAATCCAGGTCACATGACCAAGATGGCGGCCATGCCCATATATGGTAAAAACCCTTCAAAAATCTTCTTCTCCGGAAACGGTGGACCAATTTCAATGAAACTTGGCATGAAGCATCGATGGCTAAAGCACTACAATGTATATATAAATCATGACCCTGTGGTGACCTTGACCTATTTTACGGCAAGGTCAACATAGGTTGCCAATGCATTTGAATGGGGAAAACTTTTAAAATGTCATTTAAAGTGAAAGTCTTGCAGGAAATGGGCTGTAGGACTGAATATTAATGATTCTGCAAAAAATTGGACCCCAGGGGCTCATATGCCCCCAACATGGGGCACTATACATATATATCCATCACATTCAAACATCTTCTCTGAAACCACTTGGCCAATCAAAGCCAAATTTTATGTGAAGCATCTATTCAACCAATGTACAATGTATATATAAATAATCCAGGTCACATGACCAAGATGGCCACCTCATCTATATACGGTAAAAGCTCTTCAAAAATCTTCTTCTCCAGAACCGGTGAACTGATTTCAAGGAAACTTGGCATGAATCATCGATGGTATAAGTACTACAATGTATATATAAATCATGACCCTGTGATGACCTTGACCCAGTTTATGGCAAGGTCAACATGGGTTGCCAGTGCATTTGAATGGGAATAACTGTTAAAATGTCATTTGAAGGGGAAAACCAGCAAGAAATGGCGATTATTCTGAAAAATGAAAATGGGCCAAGGGCTACATCTGTCCCTGCACTGGGGTTAAAATACCATAATATTCAAACATGTTTATTGGTATATGCAGCAGATCTCAGGTGAGCGTTTACAGGACCATTGGTCCTCTGGTATTAAATAACAATAGATGATGGTTGTATTTTTTTCTGTGTTTCAGCTATGCAGCTTGTTGTGATTTCTTACAACAGAACAATTTATTATCAATTATACGAGCACACGAAGCACAAGATGCAGGGTGAGTACATTCTTGTGGAGATAATGTATCAACCCCACCTGTTGTAGCACCTATGTCTTTGAAATGAAAGTTTAAGCAAATGTCATTATTCTTGCATAGATATCTATGGGCATAGCTGTTTGAAGCCGTTTTCAATTGGTCGCAAGCCGTGTTCAAATAGCAAAACCCATTGTCAAATCATGAAATTCACGGGCCTATGTCACTGGTCAATGCGACGTGATGTCATATTTTTCGTAGAAACAAAATGGCCGACTTTGAAGAAGCTCCTCGGTTTTCGGTGAGTTTTTACGTTGTTAATGTTATTTTCTACAGATTTTAAGTGGGTTAGAGTGAAAATGCAAGAATAGCGATCAACCATGGTTGGTTTCATGTTGAAACTCGCTGGATCACTCGAAGGGGTATGAACACGCGGCCTGCGGCCTTGTGTCCTGATCCACCGAAATGTTTGAATCCTATAATAATGAAGTGATGTACAAATTATCTGTAACATTTATTGGTTGCTTCGGAGACCAAGTACAGATAGGATTAGATTTAAATGTGAAACCCAGTAAATTCCAGTTATGATTAGTGGGACTCACTACTTGATAATAAGCTTTGAGTGAAGATATTGACCAGTTTACAGGGATTGTAAGCTGTCAGACCATGTCACACTAATTAGGCCATCATCAATGTGTATAGCTATAAACTTATAAAATAGTGTTTCTATATAAATTCTGCTCCAAACAGTTTTGGTCTGTCAAACCTCTTTTGCATCTTTTAGACTGATGAAAATATTAATGATGTTTCTTTGCTTGTTACAGATACAGAATGTACAGAAAAAGTCAAGCAACAGGATTCCCTTCCTTGATCACAATATTTTCTGCACCAAATTACTTGGATGTATACAATAATAAAGGTGAGTCGAAAATGCGTACTAAATGGAATAAACTATTTATCATGCTTACATGGATCAAAGCCTAGACAGCACACTAATTAAAAGCTTTCTGCTACATAAAGAAATTCCTACAAAGGCCTTAAGCTTATGAAATTTTTAGATGTTCTAAGATGTTTTCAAAACCATGTGAACAACAAAGATGATTTAAAGATCATAGTGACTGGCAAACTGTGTTGCATCATGTATAAAAGTGTCAAGATTTATTTTCATAGCACAACATGTATCTCTCTTCCTTTTCAGCTGCTATATTAAAATATGAAAACAATGTGATGAACATTCGGCAGTTTAACTGTTCACCTCACCCGTACTGGTTGCCAAATTTCATGGATGTGTTCACATGGTCCCTTCCATTTGTTGGAGAGAAAGGTATGGTTTGTATGAGTCACCTGGTCAATTTTATCAGTCACAGGCTTCCTTAGAAATAGTTATATTGCTTGTGTGGCATATAACCAACTGGCTGATCAACTGATTACTGGTTAACCAATTACAAAATTTGAGCCGGTTTGGTCAGTCCATCCATGCATCTAAGCCTTAGTTGTTTGGGTGGGTGGTTATATCTAGTGGTGTAACGATGCATCGATACATCGATGCATTGCGATAGTAACTGCTTCGATAGTGATGCATCGATTGTACAATGCACTATCGATGACTATCGCCGATAGTTCGTCCAACTATCGATAGTTTCGATAGTTTATTTTCATTGACGGAACTCTTTCCCCATATTTGTTTTTGGCATGTTTGATTAGCGAAATAGTCACATCCTGAGCGTGCTTGATTACTGCATGCCTGCCTGAACATAGAACAGAATAGAATAAAAAAAACGTGGGCCACCATGGCCCCCCCGTAACATCAACTGTCATGTTTTTTTTTTTTTTTTTTTCATATGATTATGAAAACCTATATTGATGAAGGTTTAATATCCCATTTGAGAGAGATTTGCGACCAGGCAAGATGCAAACCAGTCTGGTTTATTATTGGTATCAGCCGATATCGTGTTGGTCCGAAAGGACCGGAATGACTCGATCTTAGTCCCGGTTTGTAGTGTGACTTGAGTTGTGGCCTAATCGAACACACCATTCTACTTTCACTTTTAACCAACTGCCGAAAATGGCGACAATTTTCGAGATTGTTCCAAATAAACACCTTTTGAAGACAGTTTTGTGGAAAACCGATAGTATCGTGATAGTATCGTGATAGTATGCCACGATAGTGATAGTATCGTGATAGTGATTTCCACGATAGCGATACTATCGCGATAGTCAAAATTGGCATCGATAGTCAGCCCTAGTTATATCTAAAGCTTATTTTCACAAATGTACAGTGAAGTCCCATAAAATGGAGGCAACGTCCTAACATGACCATAGTTGTTGACTGGAACGCTAAACTACAAATCAAGTAAACAATCATCCTATAGACCACTGGACAGAGCTATGGCTTTGTGGTACACCAGAAGCACTCGCTGCATCAAGGCGTGAGTGAAAAAGTGGAGTCTCTTCTCAAACAAACAAGAACACAATTTTATCTTACATGCACTAAAGACTGCACTGTCTAGACTTGGTAAAGAGAAATTGTCTTTTTCATTCATGCTGGTTCTGATTTAATAAATGCTTGGTCAGTTTACATGTGAGTTGTGACATCTGTACATTATTTGATTTCATTATTATAACCCGATTCTGCTGTGTGTTTCAGTCACTGAGATGCTGGTTAATGTATTGAATATTTGCTCAGATGATGAGTTAATGAATGAAGGGGACGACACATTCGAAGGTATTATCTTTTCTATTTTATCTCTATGTATATATGTTTTCCCAAGGACTTAACATCCTTAACTGGCAAGCTCATGTCTATGACAGACTTGCCTACATGTGTCACAATTTGATTAGTCATTTGAAAAAACTTGATTTATAATACAGGGTTTTAAATCGGATTAGGTTCTAAAATATGTTTTAGGACACCAAAATAATTCTGTAATACACTATCAGAAACAGATGTAGCAGTATGAGCTTTGTCAATAGAAAACCAGTCTTCGATGAAGTGTGTGTCTTAGTTTGAGGAAAAAGTATCATAAACTTTTTACTCAAAAGACTAACACATACCGACTGCTCATTAGTTCTTTGAAAAAAATTGTGCTGGGGGTTCATGAAATTTCAAATATGCAGCTTGATCTTTATTACATTGCAATTTTGTGTTGATAGAGATCTATAGCAAGACCGGTTTTCTGCTGACTTGGCTCCAATTACTAATGATGTTTGGTATGGAGCCGCTGTTAATGCTGATTTCATATTCTTGTTGAGATATTACCTATAAAATTGAAAATCCTGAAATATGAGCGTATAATGATATTTTAGTAAAGATGTGTCGGGTGGGTGGGGGGGGGGGGGGGAAATGTCAGGAAAATTACAAGAAAATATAGGGTTGGACTATGGAGAGAAACGACAAATGAAATAGTTGAAGACTTTTTGGCTCTTTTACTGATTCACTTTGCTCGAAGTTGAAATTATAGTTTAGGGCTGTTAAAGCAGTAAAAATAGTCTCCTGGCACAAATCTTTAAGAGAATCACACATAACTTGCTTCATAATCTGCACCCACGACTTATATAGTGAGGGTACAATGTAGCACGCTGTCAACCTACTTTAACTAACTACTTAAGTTAGCCCGGCATAGTATAGATCAGTATTTGGCTTTCATTGTTATTAAGAATATGAAATCAGCATACAAAATAATATTATGAATGAATCTTCATGTAGTAATTGCATGGAAATGACTACCTATTATTGTGTGTCTTTATATGATGGCATTATACTGCAAATGATCAGAATCTGGGAGACTGTAGTGTGTGGGTGTGTGTTCATTTTATGTGACAACTGTCAATGCCTGCTTGTATTTTCGTTGACCTGACTGCTTGCTTTGTTTTAGCAGCATGCATGATGATGTTTCCTTTGTCTTCATGTTGATCTTATATGAGCTTCGCATGAGAAAATCAACAATTTCTGTTTCAGACCAGGTCAGAAACAAACCAACCTGTACCATCACAGAAGCTGGCTAGTAGCTTGAAGTTTTATGTAAAAGAGGGATTGTACTATCTGTGTAGCAAAAACAAAGGCGCTGATCAGCTGCGCGGTTAGCAAAGCTGGTCTGCGCCTTTGTTTTTGCATATGCAGATTGAACATTGGTTTTCTGATGCAGGGGCTCAAATGTGTTATGAACAATAAAACAGATTTGGGTTACATTGGATGGTAAATGAAGGATGATTGTGATCTGTTTATAACTTAAACTATTATTAGCATATGCAAAATTGTTCAGTCTTGTCCAAAAAGGCAATTTGTTCTTGGGCATAAATTTGATAAAATCATACGGTGTGTTGTGGAGCACAAATGCAAGGCTTATGAACTCCCGGTGGTATTGGTGAACACCCATGATGCAGTGGCTCCAGCCGTACATGACGCACAAATTGTTGACTGGAGCATAAAACCAAAAAGTAAACGCGCATATATAAACATGTACTTTGTAATGACGAGTACACCTTCAGTTAGCATCCTAAACCTATCTGACATGTTCTGAGAATGTTTCCTATCTCTACACTTTGTTTTTACCTCTTGTTTGCCTGGACACCTCTAGAGGGTTATAGGCAGACCTTTTCGACCTGGATCAGACTACCCCAAATACCCCTTAATTTTGAAATTGACCTTTCTGTTAAGGATGGGAAAGTCTACTGTAGATTACTTATTGTTTATTGTCAATGTCATGGTCCCCAGCTAAATGTAAACAAAATATTGCTGGGAACAAACTGAAGACAGTAAACAATAAGTATTCTGTAGATCAAAAAAAAAAAATGTTTGTTATCCCAACTCTTCCTACTCTGTTGAAATTTTCATCACTCTGCTTTTCGTTACCCTACCGCCACCTTTTTCCATTTCTGTAAATTAAGCCTTCTCCCAAGGGATGTGTGAAGGCATCCAATTTCAATTACACTGACAGTTTTGATGTATTTAGTTGTTTTTCTCAAGAAATTTATGTAATTGAGTTGATTGCCAATTTTTTACAGAAAGACTGTTAGGATTATACGTTAACATGCACACAATAGTTTCATATCAAGTTTCATAGATTGTTATACTACCTCTTCTCACTGTTTTATGAGCCTCCTCATGAAAGAAACAATTTTTTTGTTCTTAATATGTTAACAGAGTTGGTGCAGATCAGACTGTGCATCCTGTCAGGCTGATCTACACGAGTATTGTTATCACACAATTATTTAGTAGCTTGCTCTCCATATCGAAAGCAAGTCTATGCAGCTAGTAGCAGCACAGAAAGTTTACGACAAGTTTGCTTATGATGAGGCTCATCTCATGTAGAATAATACCTTGTAGAATTGCACAGTAGCAGCTGGTAATAACTCTCATACGAGCCGCCGCATGGGAAAACCAACAATCTGCATAGGCGAAAACAAAGAAGCAGATCAGCTTCGCAGTAACTGTGAAGCTGATCAGCGCCTTTGTTTTCACTGCACAGATAGTACAATCCCTCTACTTTCTAGATCCGAAATTTCCAGTCTCTAACTGTCTTCCATGACTGTACAGCCCGGTTTGTGTCGGACCTGGTCCGAATCCCAAATTGTTGGTTTTCTCATGCACAAGCTCATATAATACCCAGAAAAACTTTCATAATAGCTGCTGTTTCATCAGTCTTCACCATTATAATCATGAATATTTTATGTAGATTTCACCATTGAAAGAATAATTGGAACAGATTGACAGACACAGAGAATACATCCAATATATGAGCCGTCTCGTGGGAAAACCAACTGCAATTACTGCTAAGCTGATCTGCGCCTTTGTTTTCGCCTATGCAGGTTGTTTGTTTTCCCATGGGGCGGCTCAATTAGCATTGTCTGGAGAAACCTGTCTTACCTACCTAATATTTGTTAAATGTCTTGATGTGAAACAAAAAAAAAGTGTTCTTTGCAGATGGACAAAGGCTATACTTCACTGATGTACACCTTTATTGTTTGCATATATGACAATTTTCTGAAGACCATGACTCATATGTTTTTATATTGATTCAAATAGCAGAAAAATGTCGCCCATTGTATTGAGAAGGAAGCCATCCCATAATATGACTGGACTCATACAGCTGCATTAGACACTAAGCAAAAATGTTAAGTTTTGTCCTTTGGGTAAAGCTTTTTTCACAAAATTATTCATGAATAAAAAAGAGCCAAAGCTCTCATGCAAAATTTATAGCAATGCATTTGAGTGTAAATGTGTCTCGACAAGGACAAACTGAAAGAGAATTTAAATTTGAAAGCATACAGTACACGTCCAATCACCAGAAAAGCAGTTTTGTCGAAAAAGATATTTTGACAAATCTAGCCCCGAGGTAATAAAACTTTTTTCATGCTCAACTCAGATGAGCATAAAATTTAAATTGCTCATAAATGACAAAATAGCCTAAATAAATTGAAATTTCAAGTTTAGAACACCAAAGCCTGTAATTTATCCTGCTCATAAATGTTAAAATGCCAGCAATTGTTGGCATCTTAACATTTATGAGCAGGATAAATTTTAGTCTCAGCTGAGCTGAGCATGAAAAAAGTTGTATAACCTCAGGACCTGGTTAGAATATTTTTTGAGCTCATAAGGGGAAGGTATCTTTATTTGGACAATGAAGAATCAGTGGATTAGAGCTGTTAGTCAACAAATCATTGCAGTTCGAGAACCTAATGAGTAATGGCTATCAAGGGCATGCTAAAATAACTCTGCCGTACCTCATGCCTGCTGATGAGAAAAGACAACTTTACCATTTTTGCCACTCTGTGTTTTTACTTAAAAGAAAATCCAAGATAAGAATAAAGTGTAACATTTTCTCCATTAGTCTTAAAATAGATCATTTTTGTGATTCTGAAACATGTTAATCATCTTCATATCATTAATTATTAATCATTTAATTGGTGCTCATATAGTTCTGTTCTTAATTTAAAGATTTTTATACGACCTTAATTTATGTTATCATTTCTGCTGTGACTCTTTCATAAAAACACATTGATTTACAACTTGTATATTGCCAATTTGTTAAAATACATATACATATTCCATTTTGAATGTATGTTCATCATTTTTCTTCTTTTATCTTAAATTTTTGCAACGCTATTCATGGTGAGAAATTTTCACATCTAAAAATGCATGTGCGCTTTTGTCCAGTTACATTAGAAGCAGGCTCTTTTATTGCATGGCTTTCACTAATTTTTTCATATAAATATGTTTATACATATATGATTACACACCTCAAGGCTTTGATTTTATTGGTATATAAATTTTATTGAATTTTCAGCTTTATTCACATGGCTACTAACTAAATGGATGTGTTCATGAACAAAAATGTTTAAATTGATTGTAATGTGTATGTGCTATCTATCAATAAAATCATCGCCCAGTTTTAAAACATTCATTTATGATGAAATACCTTTCCTATGTACCATTATTTGATATTCCATGAATTCATGGGGTTGGATTTTCAATCGTAACTGTTTTACCTCGTTAACATTTTGGAGAATATCTTGAATTTTGCACCTGTCCAGTTTAGTTTTAGCCATGTTATGGGAGTATTATGTACAGTACGTTGTGATAATGTTTTGTCCATATTTATGCAAGGAACCGTTACATTCCTAAGTTTTCTTGGACATTTGGTTATCAGCAAACAGTATTGACCGTGAACAGTTTGCTTCTGATCGGGTCTTTGTTGTTTGCTAATGCCATTGCATCTCTTTGAATATTAGGCTAGTGTTTTGTTAAACTTAGGACTCTTACGGTATATACACAAAGAAGCACTTTTCTCATCACGATAACATGTCCGTGTAATGTATACCCCCTTATACCCCACTTTTATATTGTGAAACTGGGTGTACAGGGGTATACTTACGTTTCTTATGTTTGGTATAAAACATAGATTGAAGGTACTCGTTGGAACTGCCTCTCTCACTGAGGCAGTCTACTGTACACCCACAATCAATGTTTTGAGCAAACATATTAAAACTATCAAACTTTTTCCTATGAATTTTTCAATGTTTACTGCTGAAACTCTCTGTATATTGTATGGGCAAGTTTTCGTAATCTACCACACTTCCTTACTATTCTTCTGCATGCCTTTTTCCCTAGGGTCCCGCAATGGTAAGTGGATGGCAGCATTCCACCTTATGGTATGGCTGTGTAGTGAAGCTTTACCCCTCTATACTCCCTGTACTCTGCTTCACAGTTCCAACAGAGAAATCAGTAGCCAGATCAATTAACCAATATGATTTGTGATGAATGGATCGTCATTCGCACGTGTCCATTTTCATTTTTGTGGGCATCTGGCTTGATTTTTTTTTTATGAAATTTCTCTCAACATACAGAAAAGCCCCAGATGATGCGCCTCGTTGTGTGCCGTCACATCTGGTGCTTTTCTGTTAGCCTGCGTCCCATTAATAGGACCCAATGCTTAATATGAGTTAAGTGAAGGATAATTTTGTTTGTTTTGTATTCAAACATAGTTTGTAGGTATTTATTACAAAGACTTTTCTGATGAATACATGAATACCAAAAAACAATGTAAGGCAGGATTAGCAAAATAATCCTGTCCACCAAATTTCTTCCTGCATTGGACGACTTGAAATACATCTCATCCATTTTACTTTGCACAGAATTTGAATAAATTTTAAGACTGAATTTAAGAAAACTGAAATGAAGACTATCATGATGACCTGTTTGGATTTAGCTAGCCGTTCAGATAAAGCTAGAAGCCCCCTACACAGAGATTTGGGAGGGAAAAAATGCTCTAAATTAAGCACAAACTATACTGTTGAGTAGCTGTATTAAAATTACGAATTTTTAAAAATCATATTGAAGGAATAATATAAATATTAAACATATTAACAGGTTAGGTAATATTACTAAATCAGAGAAGTATACATTATTTTATACATTTTTAGAGGGTTGTACAAGTAACTGGCATTCTCTGTGCAATTTCCTTTGGAACTGGAAGCAATCTAAAAAAAATCACAACCTTTATTTGTGCTGTAGCTGCCAATTTACTTTGATTTGCAAGAAAGCACTCATTTCAAAGAAGGCAGTTGCTTTCTACTGATTGATTTTCATTTTGATGATCATGAATAAATTCATACTAAAGATTTGAGCGGCATCGTGAGAAAACCGGAATTTTGCCTATGCGAAAACAAAGGCGCAGATCAGCTTCGCAGTAACTGCGAAGCTGATCAGCGCCTTTGTTTTCGCTACTCGGATAGTACAGTTCCTCTTCTACTTAAATACGAAATTTTAAGCTTCTAGCTCTTTTCTGTGACTGTACAGATCGGTTTGTGTCAGACCTGTTCGGAACCCCCGAAGACCGGTTTTCTCGCGTCACGGCTCATTTTTTACTGCTTCATTTATTACACTAATGCCATTAAAAGAGGAATAAGTGATTCACATTCGCTTATTGCCATCAAATGACTGGTAATGAAATGCACACCATACCATGTAGATAAATAGCTGGCTGACTTCGAATAGTGAACTTTATTTTCCATAGAGTGGTATTGAATTTTTTGATGTCTCATTTGAATAGATCATTTGATGTGACCATTTCAAGTATGTATCAGGAACCATGCTTCACAAATTAATATGATATGATGCACTTTGCCTTTTTTATTTAAAATCTGAATGGGCTTGTTAATTTGTAAAAATATGAAATAAAACATGACATTTTCTTAACAGCACCTTTACAATCTCTTCAACATTATCATAAAAGGTTTGGATAAAAAAAAGACAACATAAATCTTTATAGAAAACTGCACTATCAAAATTTTTCATTATGTACAGCTGATCAAATGAGACATCCACTGCTGATTTTTACCTAATTTGATTTTTCAGCTTTGCTGTGTTTTCTTATTCCTTTGTAGATAGTCACTCCCCACCCCCAGCTAGCACTGGCTGTATGTGTACCTCTTTTTCTAGATATCTAGAGTTTTTTTACTTTAAAACTTGCGTCAAGAACAGATTCACAAAGGAATGTATTTGTTGATGATTATAAAATGATTTTGTCATATTTTTATGAGAAAACCTTTGTTTTCACTACACAGATAGTACAATTCCTCTCCTTTCTAAATCCAAAATTTCCAGCCTCTAACCATCTTCTGGGACTGTACAGCCCGGTTTGTGTCGGACCTGGTCGGAACACAAATTGTTGGTTTTCTCATGCATTAATCAAGATAATCATCAGTAAGCACTTAGAATCTGATTCATGTTTACCCCTTGTGCTGTCCAAAATTTCCACCAATGTAGGATTTGTACAGGATTTAGACGGATCAGCTATTATTACAATATATAAGTTCTGCACTACTATTATACAAGTACTACTTTTATAAAAATATGTTCTGCTTTAGCCACTTAGCCAATCATTTCTGTATTTTGATTCCATAGAAAATGTTCTGTAATAAAATATTGTAATAACTGTCTCAAACAATGGGGTTTTATGTAAGGACTGCAGGGAGAAAATTAAGTATGGTTTTATTTTAGTCTCGGTACATAGATCTTTTGTTTTCTATAAAATATGGGAGAATTTTTGTTGCGATAGCTCGAGGGAAAATGCATTCTTCAGTTTCAAAGTAGCTTGAGAAAACATTCTTTCAGCTATGAACAAACTTTTAGAAACTGAAATTCTTGTGCCATGATTCCTTTATCTTTTATATTTTCATTGTTTTTTTTTTTTTTGTTTTTTTTTAAATCGCTATAGATCTCATTTTACATGTATTTTAATCATGCAGATCTCTTTTGAAACCTTGAAGTAATAAACAATATCTATCTATCAAATAGTCAGTACATACTTCAGTGTATAACAATATTGTAAGTGAATTGATTTCATAAGAAAACCAACAATCTGCATATGCGAAAAACAAAGGCACAGATCAGCTTTGCAGTAACTGCGAAGCTGATCAGCCTCTTTGTTTTCGCTAGACATAGATTACAATCACTTAAATCCAAAATCTCAACTTTCTAGCCTCATTCTTTGACTGTACAGTCCCGTTTGTGTCGAATCTGGTCAGAAACACAGATTGTTGAATTTTTCACACAGCGGTTCAAATGCAATTAAATATGTGATGAAGTGTCTGCTCGAAACTCTTGTTTCTTTCTCTCTCTTGCAATATGCCTCTGTATTTTTCACTGTTTATTGCACACGAACAATGACAAATTGTGACTGCATTAAGGCTAGTGTTAAAGTTGCAAGGAAACTCTCTTAAAATGCCATTCTCTTAAATGAAATGTCTAGAGAAGTGATGAAAATTTCAACAGCCTAAGAATTTCATTTAGAAAACAGCTCTCAAAGGACCAGTAAGAAAACCTGCTTTAGCCATTATTGTGCAGACAACGATGGTCAACCTGTCGAAATATGCTGACAAGAAAGTCAGGTTGCTGAAATTCAGCTATTAAATATAGTTTTGTAGTTTTAAAAAGCATAGGAGACGAAGTCAAGAGCAACCTGGTTGAATATCTTGAACAATAAGCAGATTAACTGCTGATATGCAAAAAGCAGGTTCTCTTGAAGTTTGGGTTCAGGTCATATATCGTCTGCGAAATTTAAATACCCTACCTGACGACTTGTGATGTCATCTTCAATTACTCAGAGATAGGTTCTTGGTCTTGTGCACAACTGCTGCTGCTGCTATTGAAATAACAAGTTGTTTTTTGTTGGTGTCACATTGTCGTGGATCGTTTTATTAGTTCATATTTTTCTGCTGTTTTTGCAGCTCAGAAAAAAAGAGGTACAAGTATAGTGTGTTTGACGCTGGCCACTGCTACTAAAATTCTTTATTTTCGCATTCCAAGTTTAAGGTGCTAAGCATTAAACTGCTGAAAGTGCAACTAACCCAAGTTTTGTTCCCGTTAGTCGACTGAAGCATTCTCATATCCCAACATGTAATCATTAGTCAGTCATTGTTCCAAGTTTGAATGGCAGTTCTAGTTATCTTTCTTTTGGCTTAAAATTATCATACGAAATGTTTTAATTTGTGCATGGCTAGAATCATTTTGGCAAGTTGATAGGCTGTATTTGCATAATTTTTAGAGAAAGAAAATAGATAAGTGTTTCAATGTGTGCGTTTGTAATAGATATGAATGTTAAATGTATGTTGTTAAATGCGTAGATATGTATAGTAAAAGACACATTGACTGTTTTATTTGGAACAGAATTAGGTTTGTTAGGATTCCTCTTGAAAGGAAAATAATTGATTGAAAAACTTGTGAAATAAGAAGAATTGGATTCATATAACAAGTTAACAATTTTGTAGAACCTTACATATACTGTATACAGCTTTCCCAACACACATTTTCACTTTTTAACTAAGTTAGTTTCAACCCTTTGGAAATATAGTACCGGTATCCCCCAGCGTTTCGACAGGTTTTTGTGTTCAGAAACTGTATAAATAAGCTCATGCACTTAGACAAAATATTTGACCTTGGGCAAAGATTCGCCATTTGTACATAAACCTTTCTTGAGGTTGATTCAACTAGTGTATAGTACCTCACAAACAGAAGAGATTAACACCTTTCTGATCATCTTGGCCTGCATGATTTTTTGTATCATCCGGTATTGCATTAGGTACAAAGTGTATGATATCAAACAGATCATTACAGTTAAAAGGGAATTTATAACCATTTAATGGCTCACACAAAGAGAAAGAGGAATAAGGAAGAATCCTCGTACATCTATTTCCTTGTTTGCAACCTTATAGTGGCATCAATATATGGATATATTTTTGGAAGGGATGTTGAGGGGAAATTAAACAAGAGTTGCTTTTCTGATACTAGCATGTGCTTTGTATAAAATAGCTCATTTGATATGGGCAGGTGCATTTTGATAATGTTTGAAATCAGAAACGGATAATGAAATAAAAGGTCCTGTGAAACAAGTGTTTTTGTGAGTGCTCTTACATATTGTGAACTGGCTGCCCATTTTACTTGTGTTCCATAGATTGCAGTGTGTTTGACTAGATATAGCGTGTGATATTTGTCTATCGTGTGTCAAGTTTTAAAATTAATTAAGTGAAACAGCAAAACTAATCCTATCCAGCTTCTTACCTCCACATTTAAGCCGTCTCGTGGGAAAACCAACAATGTGGTTTCCGACCAGGTCTGACACAAACCGGCCTGTATAAGCACAGAACAGAGCTAGAAGCTTGCAATTTTGGATTTAAGTAGAAGAGGAATTGTACTATCCGAGTAGCGAAAACAAAGGCGCTGATCAGCTTCGCAGTTTCTGCGAAGCTGATCTGCGCCTTTGTTTTCGCCTATGCAGATTGTTGGTTTTCCCATGCGGTGGCTCATTTCCTCTTTGGAGAAAATATTTTAATTAAAGTCAAGTGCTTTTAATCCTATTTCAGTTTCGTTTCCAATTATAGATTACTTTGTAGGAAAGGGGAAAATGATGAAAAACAATCAAATTGAAGTATATTCTACAGAGGTTAAGTATCATCGATTGGAAACAATTTCTATGCTTTACTTGCTTCAGAATCTGAATGTCCAGATACAGCTAGGGATTCTGAGTGTATATTTAGTGTATGCAGGTTAAAGAAACATGATCGTGATCTAGCTGTTTGTGGACATTTATTTTAGAAACAAGAGTATGGTAGAATAACACTTAGCAGCTTGTCTAGGGACAGAGTTTTGACCAGGTCAGCCTTAAAAAAAAAGATACAAAAAGCTTGACGGTTTAGCTGAAGAAGATGGATTCTTACTTTATACATTCATTCAAACACACTGTTCTTCTACCATACATTGAAATCTGGAGAAAAGCTGAATGCTTACCTTCTTTTATTGTGCATCAAACAGAGTTTTTGACTAATCTTGTCTCGTATGTTTGAAGGTGGTGCAGTAGCAGCAAGAAAAGAAGTCATTAGGAACAAAATTAGAGCAATTGGAAAGATGGCCAGGGTATTCACTGTCTTGAGGTAAGTGGTCTGCAGATCAGTAGTCTTAACACATGCAAATTTTGACAAGGTGTCTATTGTGTAAAGTAAACACTGTACACTTATAGAAACAAAACTCCTACTGTAAGTCATGAATTATCACATTAAAATTATGCTTTAAACATACTTATGTTGGAAGATTGTGTCAGAGGTAATAAGCCTTTGTAAGTACTTTATTAGTGTGGCACTGTGAATAGATGAACAGAAGCTAAATTGTTTGTTTTTTTCTTTTTTCTTGAAGTGTTTCAGTTTTAATTGACATTTCATTTTTTGCCAACATGATTATTTTCAGTATACTTACTAATTATTGCTTTGTATATTTGTACAGAGAGGAGAGTGAGAGTGTGTTACAGCTGAAGGGTCTGACCCCCAATGGCCTGTTACCATTAGGAGCATTAGGAGGTGGGAAAGACACACTGAACAACGGTATGTATATACTTGATGTCTATGTAATAGATGTAACAATGATAAAACTTTGTTATATTCTAGACAAGGAATTCCAGGATTTCTATTGTAAACAAATCCGGTATTTTCTTCATAGGCCTTAAGAGATTTATCTTCCTTGAGGAAATAAGTCTGTAGATGGAATTACTTTTGAGTTTATTATAAAGATGAATGTGGACCGATTCACCTTCAAAATAGCTCCTTTTATGCTCAAATTAAGTCATTTGTGAACAGAACCTTTTCAAAACACATGATAAAAAGGTCTTGAATGGACCCACCTGCAGCTTCCGAAGTGAGAGTGGATATGCTATCGGGATTGCAAATGCTTTATTCACATTAAAGACATGGTCATTTCATCGGAAAAACAATTTGTTTAATAACAGAACACTAAAAATTTATCTGCACAAAAATTTATCTGCACAACTCGTGACAAATTTTGCCTTCTTTCTTTCAGCCCTAGTAGGATTTTCACCATCACACAAAATCAGTGGCTTTGATGAAGCGAAATCATTGGACAAAGCTAATGAGCGTATGCCTCCTAGGAAAGACTGTCTTAACAACAGTAACAAAAGCTAGGATACTTAAAACCACAGTTCTAGTGCATGTAGTGAATCAGATGTTTCCCTTAAGTGTTTGTCAGCCGACGGCCTTGGAGCTGTTATATGTAACCCAAGTAGCTGGAGCTGACTTCCCTGTCGTGTACAACAACTGCCGAACAAGTCAAAAAGAGATCACGGAGATATGAATCTGTGTTAAAGTCCACACGTGGGCTCGACGGACAAGATCTGACACAAAGTTTCGCAACTGATCAAATATATAAATAGTAGAGGTACCATTAAAATGGTGTTTAAAACAGCTGCTTATATGCAGGGATTCAATTCTGCTGATACAAGGAGGCTTTTGAAAGTGTTTTACTCTTTTTTTTTTTTCTCTATTTTTTTTTCCAGTGTGTTGTTGTTTCATATGTAATGGATACCTACTTACTTCGTGTCCCATCGATCATTCTTTATTATCTACATTACTGACTTATCTAGTCAAAGTTGATATTTTTCTACTTTGTTATTGTTGGTTAAGTGTGTTCTGTTTGACTGGCAGGGTTAATACGATACATCGTGAGGGCGCTTTATTGTGGTACATCGTGATGGCACAGTGACAGATAAACTGTGCCCCTAACACAAGCTAGGGCAGGCACGGTGTACACGAGTGTAGAAAGCTGTGGATGCAATAAAAAAAGACTTACAGGGCACTAGTGTTGGGAAGGAGTGGAGTTTATATAGTGCTGTCATATATAACTTGGAAGAACAGATATATTGAGGGTTATTTTAAAATAATTGAGGGATGATGTTCTGGTTTACACTATCAAATATGAGCTGCATCGTGAGAAAACCGGATTTTTGCCAATGCTAAAACAAAGTCGCAGATCAGCTTCGCTACTCGGATAGTAAAATTCCTCTTCTTCCTAAATCTGAAATTTCAAGCTTCTAGCCTGCTTCTGTGACTGTACATGTCGGTTTGTGTCAGACCTGGTCGGAAACCCCGAAGACCGGTTTTCTCGAATTGCAGCTCGTGTATTCTGAATGTATATGATTAGGGATACTCAGTATAAAAATTGCCTTGAAAACCAGTGACATGCAAAAATAGTCATTAAGTCGGTAGCATGTGGTGGATTTCTGAAGACAGTTGTCGGACACAAGGTTAATTCTCCAAAGAATCCGTTGTTGGTTCTCATTAGAAGCAGCACTCTACGATGGTGTTTCTAATGATTACCCACAAAATTATTTAACATGCACCTTTATTGAATATTTCCATCTGAGTTCAGCTACTAAAATACCCTCCAAATCTGTTCTTTGATAAACTGATGTAAATGTTTTTATGCATTCTGTTAATTTATTCTTCTACCGTATTGTGACGATCCCATGGAAGCTTGGAAATATGTTTATCCTCGAACCTGCTCAAAGAGAGGTTACCTCCCGCAGTGAGCTTGGATCATTATGTACACAAAACACCGGAAGATTGAAATAATTATTGAACAAAAAATAATTCTCATTGTATTCTTCCATTGTATTGACATTATTTTTTCCATGGATTTATGTGTCTGTTTTCACATAGTTTTCTGTGCATTCTTTTCCGTGTTTTGAATTTCCATATTATATTCTATAAAATGATATACTATAATTTATCTTTGAAAAATTTTGGCTCTGTAGATTAACTACACAGTGCAGGTTGATTCATAAAAAAACAACAGTGGATATCCAGCCAACAAAAAGTAAAAACATGTCAGACTTAAAGATTCATCACAAAGTTCTATGAAACACTTTTGCCTTGATCATACCAGTGTGTGATGATGATAAACTACACTCCAGAAAATCTACCAAGGATTTTTCTACAGCAGATCAGACTAGTTTTTGTTTAGTCCCTTTTGTTTCTGATTTCTTTTTTACTGTGACATGTAAACATGGGTTTCTGAAAGAAAGGAAAAAATCAAAAACTTTTGAAAGTGACTTTAAAGACACATATTCGTTAAGATTAGTACCGTAAGTCTTGGAAATAAAGTTCAAATACAATGATCTTAAACCCTAAATACTTTGCTAGAAATTAGTTTTCAAATGACCACAGCAATTACAAAAAAAATGGTTTGATTTTCTGGTGTGTGCTTTCAGTCACAATTTGGGAATGAACTTATGGTACAATGCAATCATATGTGTATACGCTTCAAGAATAAAATCATCATATCAGAACATTTGAAAAGATTTTGATAACAATTATGTACTATTTTAGACATTATTTCATCTGACCGGGAGGGCTGTGTGAAACCAGTTTGTAGATTGTCTCACAAACACGGTACACCCAGAGACGATTGGAAGGTCATTCAAATGGTTGCAGTGCCTGGTTGGTGATTTGTTTAAAATTTTTCACCAAAATCACAGTGTTTCTTTGTAATGTTATGTCTGTCATATAATTTTAGCCATGTCATCTGAAAACCTGCCTTTTGCAAATAAGAAAAAAAAATGAAAGCAGCTATGCATCCAGCTGGTCAGCACATTTTTGTTGCATAGGTAATATTCATGTGACATAGTAAGACTAGCTCGGGCGACCCCTGTGCCCAGTGGTTAAGTTTTATGATATCATTAATTCTTAATCATTTGATCAGCTCGATGCTGTGTCCAGTGTTGGTTCGAGCCCCACTCGGGGAGGGCATGTGAGACATGCCTTGATCTGCTTACAAGTGGGTTTGCCATGTGGGGTTTTCCCCACCTACTGATTGGTCAGTCTCTTATGGGCTGAAATAATCTTGAAAGGGATGTATAACTGACTAAGAAGAACAAATACTTGCTGGCTTAAGAAGTTGTGCAACTGGTCTAGGTCAGATATGGTCAAATGTCAAAAGGCAGGTTATCATATGACAGGGCTGTTATTTTGTTCTATGCCCTGATTTATCCCACATATCATTCATGTAACCATAACACTCAGTGACTTAGATGGGAGGGAAAAGATTGTGCAAATACCTCGATGAAATTCAAGAAATAAAAGGTACATTAGAAGCAATGAAATGTTCAGCATTTTAGTCAGATGAAGCTTTTGGATGTTCATGAATTTTATTACCTTGGTAGATTTATGGAAGAATTTGCTGTCAAAAAGAACTAAATGCTTGAAATTAGATTTATGGAAGAATTTGCTGTCAAAAAAGAACTAAATGCTTGAAATTACAAGGAAAACTTAAGTATTTGTGTTGGGAATAAAGTGTTGTTCAGTCTGGGAAAGGATATGGATCAGAATGTGTCTATGCATAATCTCATTGCATCATTATCAATGCATGGGTGGGGTGGGAGGCAGTTTGGGTTGCCTTACAATTGCTGTAAATTAATTGGGGAACTATGGAGAGTTTTTATGGTTATCATGAAGTCATTGTTAAGGATTGTTGTAGTTATTCCCCCTGAACTGTATTTTGACCTTTATTTGAGCCTTGTCCCAAGAAAACCTGATGTATGCCAGGTTTGATTAATGAAATGGAAAGATTGGTCTGTACACAGCACCAATCTGATGGGCACTTTTGTTGTATAGGGCTTTAGGTATAGTTTGATACCATAAGAGCCTCATCATGAGAAAAAGGGATTATTGCCTATGCAAAAACATAGGTGCAGATCAGCTGTACAGTAACTGCACAGCTGATCAGCGCCTTTGTTTTTCCTACTTGGATAGAACCTTTCTTCTATTTAAATCCGAAATTTCAGGCTTCTAGCCTATTCTGTATTTGCAGCTTCATGACCCATATTGGCTTCCATAGCTGAACAGAGGACAGTTTTAGTTTATCAAAACCTGCTAAACACAGGTTTTCTGGAGACAAGTCTCATGTGACCTTTATTTTTACTGTGATATTTCCTACTGACACAATGGTGTAGAAAATACACAAGTTGTGTTTCTATGTAAAAAATGTGTATAAAAACCTAAACTTATTAATATAAAAAATGTCACTTTATTTCCAATTTGAGCATGTGTGTGTAGTTTATTCCTTGTGCACTTTTGCTTTTAGCTGTGAAATTGTTACAACTATTATTGACCTTTTATTCATGTGTCGTGTGTTAGTTCTCAAATACTCAGAATACTTCTTGCCACCAATTTCTAAGGCATGAAACATACAGCTGAAGGTATTTCTTCAATAAATGAGTTAACAAAATTCATACAGAGACATCGAGGTAGGCAGTATTTTTATTTGACGGTCATATAGAATGTTTTCAGTATTGATTAATCTGAGCTTTTCGAAGTGTTGTCCTTGCTTTATGGTTGAACGAGCATATTTTGCAAAGGGTCTTCTTGAAAAATCAGTGTCTGCATTCGCTAAAATATTTCAACACTTTTTGATTGCTATTTAAATAATGAAATGACTTGAGGGGAAGGGTGGGGATTTTCAGTAATAAATCTGCCATTTTCAACATTTAAAATAATTATACTGTGTCAGGATTGATAATCCTACCTAAAGATAATGAAGATCAATTCGGAATTTCATATACATGTAGCACATCATAAGTATGGGCATGCTTCCAACTATCCATTATTTGTGAACATTAATGACAAACAGGATTTGAATCATGATACGACCCTAGGTGGGACAACACTGCTTTCGAATTACGATCAATACGGATTTCATCTGAGTATTGAAAATATCAAGGAACATTCTGTCTGCTTGCTATCAAGTTGATACTGGTTTGAGTAATGGTCAGGAATAAAAATGCATGTAGTACCTTTCCCTCCATGTGTTATCAATTTCTATGTTATGTTGTTCAAAAACTTGCTGTAATTTATATGAGCTGCGTCATGAGAAAACCAACATTTTGCTTATGTGAAAATAAAGGCGCAGATCAGTTTTGCTGTAATTGCAAAGCTTATCAGCGCCTTTGTTTTTGCTACATAGAAAGTACAATTCCTCTTCTCTTTAACATTAAAATTTACAACTTCCATCTTCTGTGCTTGCACAGCTTGGTTTGTGTTGGACCTGTTCGAACACAAGATTGTTGGTTTTCACATGACATGGCTCAATTATACATGATGTTGCTAGAGCTTTAACATAATTCCATATTTTCATTTATATTTATATGTGTAATAGCAATTGTAATATAATATTAAATAATATTAATATATAATTGTTCAATGAGTTTATCAGTAAATAAAAAGTAGATGTTACCTTTTTTTCCTTTTGTAAGGTAGAAGTCATGGTTCATTAAAGATTGGCAATTTTTTCCATATATGTTATATGTAATAAATCAGTTATTTGTACTAGTATATGTAACTGATTTTATTTTTACACAAAAATGAAAGGTACGTCAACTTCGTCAAGTTGATGTTATTTTATTAATATAAAAAATAATTATTACTTTGCTGTGCCACAAAAAAATTTCAGACTTTCTAGTTATTTAATCCAAAACATATTTATCCAACAAATAGAATGTGCTGAAACAACTATAAAAGTTTTAAATTAATTTTGACACAAAAAAAACATCTTGTGTGAACATGTTACCTAGTCACATCTAGTCAAATGGCGGTGGTGCAACCGAACTATATGTAAATGAAAATAAAGCCAGATAAAATCAGCAGAATGGGCATGTACAGTTGTGTATATATACACAATATCTCATTGAAAAGATAATAGAAGTCTTTACTTGTATGATAAGCAGTACAAATAAGGTGCAATAAGTTCTTGTTGATTGCAAGAACTTATGAAACAAATCCGACTTCAAACCTGTGAATATGCAACCTTATTGTTGGAAATTAAATGATCAGGTTCATTGTTAGAATAATAGTTTTTTAAGTTGCATAGTAGTTTAAAGTGTGCATTTTGTTAAGAAAATCTACCACTAGAAAAACTGTATTGCGTAATGTCTACTTAAATGAGTTACCACACGAAGATGTAGGAAATGGTTTTCTTCATGAGAATTCATGCTTACATGCTTAATATACATAAGAACAACTACATTTATGTTGCAAATCATAATGCTGATTTGAGCAATCGAAACAATGTAGTTGGCTCGAGACAATATATTTGGCTTCCCTGTTCCAAATTTCAAGGTCTTGCTCTTCCAAGCCGCCAACTTTTCTGAATTCAACACAAGTGGAATCCAACTCAACATGTTAGTACATGTATTTTCCTCTACATGGAGCTGGACACATCATGGCTCATCATACTCATGTACTATATACATGTAATTAAACTGGGAAAGAGCTATAAGCCAACATATGTTGTTTGGTAGTAGATTATTCTTTAAAAAATGTAATTGTATAGTGCAAACTTTTCTGTAATATGTGTAATTTTTGTGCTTTCCTTAATTAAATATTATCAAATAGTTTATATAAATTTCTTAAAATATTCATATATTTCACGTTGCAAGTGTGAATGTGATGAAAACTGTGCTGTGCTGCTCTTAAACTTCCTAGTAAATGAGCTGCCGCGTTAGAAAACCAACAATCTGCACATGCGAAAACAAAGACGCAGATCAGCTTAGCAGTAACTGTGAAGCTGATCAGCGCCTTTGTTTTCGCAACACAGATAGTACAATTCCACTATTTACTGAATCCAAAATTCTTGGCCTCTAGCCATCTCCTGTGCTTGTACAGCTCAGTTGGTGTTGGACCTTTTTGGAAACCACATTGTTGGTTTTCTCATGACGCAGCTCAAATAAAATTCTATGTATCCCTATGTATAACTTATCCATGTATATATCAATGTTCATTTCACTTTAAGGTTATTTTGACGTATTGGTATCTGGAAATAAAGTTGCTGCTTTGATGTTATCAAGATTGCTGATTATCTTAATTTTCAAAAGGAAACAATTTTTTTCCTGCAGGCAGAAATCTTTAAAAACATTTTAAAAAAGATTTTGTGTTCAAGGATAAACTGGACAATTTTAGCAGCTTTAAACTTAAATATTATAGTTCAGTATGTAAAATAATTTATTTCCATGTTTCAAATTCAGTCATTATTTGAGCCGCCTCATGGGAAAACCAACAATCTGCATAGGCGAAAACAAAGACGCAGATCAGCTTCGTGGTAACCGTGAAGCTGATCAGCGCCTTTGTTTTTGCTACTCGGATAGTACAATTCTTCTTCTACTTAAATCGGAAATTTCAAGCTTCTAGCTCTTTTCTGTGCTTGTACAGGCTAGTTTGTGTCGGACCTGTTCGGAAACCACATTGTTGGTTTTCCCACGAGGCGGCTCATTTTTTTAGGTCTTCAGTGCTTATTACAGACAATTCTGTTTTGTGTATCTTAAAGTTTTACAAGTTATTTAATCCAATTCATACATATCCAATAAATAGAATGTGCTGAAACAGGAAAATTATATACCAATAACTTACATTGAATTTTCAAGTAAAGCTATTTTCTGTTAAATAGAATGTGCTGAAACAGGAAAATTATATACCAATAACTTACATTGAAGTTTCAAGTAAAGCTATTTTAGTTCTGTTTTGTTAATTTCCATGCATGGATTTTCATTACAGTTTATGTCTCAGCAAGAATGTATGTTATTTCGATGGTCTAATTGCACATTTTTATCGCCTACATGAAAGTTACATCTTTTTTCCAAAATAAGTAAAATAAAAAAGTATTGTCAAATGTTTTGTTTTTATTCCAACAATCCTGAAGCTAAATGGTGTTGCAGGTATTATTGTATCTCTGTGACCGTGCCAGTTTACTTCTTACATTCCTATAGCAAATACACTATCGGAAGTAAAGCAGCGCTGTCAAAGAAAAACAATATTGTGGCAGCATTTGCAAAAATAATGCACCTATTTCAATAATCAGTATTATATGTTTGTTTGTGTTGAGGTTTATTATCCCAGTCAACAATTTTTCAGTCATGTCCGGACGGAGCCAATGCTTCCTGGGTTTAATAAGTACTTTAGGTAGTTAATGTGTCTTGCTCAAGGACATAACACGGTGACGCCTGTGGGGATTGAACCCAGGACCTCTCGATTTGGAGTCCAACGCTCTACCACTACGCCACCGCGCTCCCTACTATGATCGAGATAGTTGTGAGAGAATACTCTAGCTAAGCAATATTTCCGTAGACATTATATTGTGAGCATGGCCGTTGCTATCATATGAAAAGTTCTCCCTTAATGATAATTTGAGCTTTTCCTGAAAGTTCAACACGGTTTTCATCTCGAATCGTCACTGTCATTTCCCCACCTCTAGGAGAGCACTGGCGAGCTGAAATGAAAATAGGAGTTCGGGTGAAAGAAACCATTTAAACTATATAGATTGGCTATGAGACCTCTTCTTTATATATAGTTAACATAATACATGTATGTGGAGGAGAGGAAAGCCTGTCTCCTTTTTACAAACTACTGTGGCTCAACTTATTTGCAGCCCTTTATTGTGAAAATTCATACTGATCTCAACAGATCAGAAGAAAAATATCATTTGCGCTATGGATGATTTACAGAGAGACCTTTGGACCGCCAGTCGTGGCACAACACTTGCGGTAGTTGTAACAAATTTAATAAAATAAATGGTTAGATCCTTTGATCGGATGGGAATATGGGCCACTGTCAATTGGGGGCTTAAAGAAATAGATGGACTGCTTGTGCCTCCAGGCAAAGCTTACACACTACTGACTGACCATCCAATTAATGGTTAACCGCTCACGTCTGAACCTGCCCAGGAGGAATGGTTCTAGTAAGCATTTTGTGGCTTAGTTGGATAGTTATATTTCAAGCACTTGGACATCCTCATTTTGGCCCATTTTGGGTAAAAGTCCCATAAAATGGAGGCAACGTCCGACATGACCTTAGCTGTTGACTGGGACGTAAAGCATCAATTCAAACAAACAAACCTTTGGGGAAGCAGTGAAAATCTTCAAGGGAGAAAGTGGGTACAAATAAAGTGATCCTTTACAAACTGGACTCATTGCTGCAGTTTCAAAAATTTACATCAGGTTAGTCTAAATTCGACATTTCTCTTCTCAAAAGGGCTAAAGAAGCATACCATAGAACTTGGTTTTGCCCAGCTGCTTCCGCCAGTAGTCTGCTAATACTGTATGGGCTGAACCTGTAAAAGTTAACTTGTTTGCAGGCAACCTGATACACTTAAATCTGAAGATACAATGTTACAATGTAAAAAAAGTCAAATGAAGAACAATGCTTTGCCCAATCCTTAACTAACTGGGTACTGGTGAACAACTACAATGCCTTGGTTTAAATAAGAAGCTCTATAATCAAACCAATGTCCTGACATCCCAAATTTGATGTTGAAAAACATTCAACAATGAATTAGTGATGATTTGAAATCACATTCACGAAAATCTGAATATACCTGTAACAGGGTCTTCTGGGATTCCGACCCAAGGACTGAAGTTCCGGGAGACGAAATCATATACTCTGCCATGTTTGTCCTTGAATTGATCTGAACCTTTCATGGTAAAGATAACCTCCAGTATTCTGCCAGATTTATCGCTTTCCTCCAGCGCCTGATAGTCCGGGGTGATTCCTTCAAAATCAGATCTATAGAAGAAATATGATTTGGGTTATAATTGTTGTACTTTGACCCTATCCTGAAGTCACACACACACACACACACACACACACACCAGTGAACACTAACCTTGAATCAAATCCATTGTCATTTATAAGTGCGTGTACTGGAAACAAACCATGATCAAAGTTATTGTCCAAAATCTCTTACTGTCATATGGCCAAACAATTTCCTTTCTTGGTCCAAAGGTAAGCAGTAATATCTCTAAACACATGGTTGTTAGATTGGAATCCTGTAATAAAAGGCACTACCAACACTTAGAGAAGCATGGAAAAAACATGAACAACAAGATACCTGGACATTCCACCATGAACACATACAAGCAGTTTCTTTGATGTTTCTGAATACTCTACATCTTTTATAAGATCTTCTCTGCACACAGCCTACAACGAAACATACGAGGTCAACTTTTAAATGTTCAAACTTTTCAAACAGCAGTTGACGGAAAATTTGAGGATAACCTTCCCTATCACCCACGTTTTCTACTTCCTCTTTAGTGTAGAGTTCAACTTTATGGCACAATAGTATTTCTGTTTGAATGTTTTTAGAATACAGGCTTATATGTGAGTCTTACCTTTAACAGGTTCTTTATTCCTGATCTTTCCTGTAATAAATATTGTTTGATTAATTTACTTCATATATTCATAAAAAATCATAACTGGATGGCTACCTGCTTCATTTTCATATATTAGTTAAGTTCGGGTAACTGAGTGGCCTCCTATTGGGAAATAGCTGCTCACTCGGCTTACGATATGTTTTCATGGTATAAGTACCTAAGTGTCAATGTTTTTTTCTCACCCCTCGGTTTTTAGAGTGGGAATTTCTGATTGCGCCATTTCCTGATCATTGCCTACTTGTACCTTTTTGGGAAGAACTAGTCATTTTGCTAGATGTATGTGTTGTTAGATTTAATGTGATGTCTATTGTTATTTCTTTCCTGCCTGGTGTCTGTGTTTGGGATTTTGAATTTAGCTGTATCGATTCCTAGCATTTAGATCTTTAAGCTGTTGTCGAGTATGAACGTCCTACCATGCTTTGTGACGGGTTGAGAGGAAAGTCTGATAGTTCGTCTCTCACTAATGAGAAAGACCATCATTATTTCTTGAATAGTGCTGATGTGTGTTGGTGAGTTCTTTGATGGCTGACTAGGCCAATTCTGGCTCTAAACTGTCGGTTGCAAGTAGAGCAAGTCAATGTCATAGAGTCTGATGGTGGCACATTTGTTTTGGCTTTGCGCTCTCTTCGCTTTCTTTCAGCTTCACAGATTCTCTTCTTTTCATAAAGAGCTGCCCCTTTGTTGATGAGACCTCGCCACTTTGATCGCTCCTGTGCAGTCTGTTCCCAGGACCCCATTGGTATTTCGAAATCCTTCAGAGAGGCTTTGAGGGTGTCTTTGTAGCGTTTCTTCTGGCCACCTTGAGAGCGCTTTCCCTCCTGTAGTTCTCCATAGAAAACTTTCTTTGGAAGTCGCGCATCAGGCATTCTTATAACATGGCCAGTCCATCTTAGCTGTGCTAGCTTTAAGACTGTATGCATGCTTTGCATCCCTGCTTTCGTCAGGACCTCTGTGTCTGGAATCTTGTCCTGCCACTTGATTTTTAACAACTTTCTCAAACAGCTTAAGTGGAAATGGTTAAGTCTCTTTGCATGGCGTTGGTATACTGTCCAGGTCTCACATGCATACAAGAGGGTTGGCAGTACCACAGCCTTGTAGACTTTCAGCTTGGTGTCAAGCTTGATTCCATTTCGCTCCCAGACATTTGCACGGAGTCGTCCGAATGCCACACTAGCCTTTGCAATTCTGGCAGTGATCTCATCATCAATATGCACTGCTCTGGAGAGAGTGCTTCCCAGGTAGGTGAACTTGTCAACAACTTTCAGTTTTTGCCCATTCACAGTGATGGTTGGTTCATTATATGGCTTTCCGGGCGCTGGTTGGTGTACAACCTCTGTCTTTTTTGTGCTGATTGTGAGATCATAGTTATCACATGACTGTGAGACTTGATCCATGGCTCTTTGCATTTTTGCCTCTGTGCTGGCATTCTTATCCATATCATCTGCATAGAGGAGCTCATCTAGCACATCAGTCTGGACCTTAGTTTTGGCTTGCAACCTTCTGAGGTTGAATATGTTGCCATCAAAACGGTACCTGATTGGAAAACCAGTGTCACTGTCCTGAAAAGCATCCATAAGCATGGCAGAAAACATCATGCTGAACAGTGTTGGTGCCAGAACACAGCCTTGTTTGACCCCATTTGTTACTTCAAATGGTTCAGAGAACTCTCCATCATTTTGCACACGTGCCTGCATGCCATCATGAAACTGCCGCACCATTGCTATGAATCTGGGTGGACAGCCAAATTTGGCCATGATTTTCCAGAGTCCATCACGACTAACAGTGTCAAAAGCTTTGGTGAGGTCAACAAACGTCATGTATAGATCTACATTCTGTTCTTGGCATTTCTCCTGAAGCTGTCTTGCTGTGAAGATCATGTCTATTGTCCCTCTGTCTTTTCTGAATCCACATTGACTTTCTGGGATAAGTCCCGTCTGATCAAGATGAACATTCAGACGATTCAACAGAATTTTTGCAAGTATCTTCCCAGCAATTGATAGGAGGGAGATGCCTCTGTGATTGTCACAGACTTGAGGATTTCCTTTCCGCTTGTATAGGTGGATTATGGATGCATCCTTAAATTCTTGTGGGATAGCCTCCTTTCTCCACATACAGTGAAACAACTCTGTCAGTTTCTCTGCCATGGGTAGCCCCCCAGCCTTGTAAACTTCGGCAGGAATTGCATCTGCACCTGGGGCTTTGCCAGATGATAGTTGTTGAACTGCTTTTCTTGTTTCCGTAACGGTAGGAAATTCATCTAACAGAACATTGCACTCTATCTGTGGAAGTCTGTCGATTGCATCCTCATTGATGCTTGATGGTCGATTAAGCACACTATTGAAGTGTTCTGCCCACCTTTCCAAGATAGCTTCTTTATCTGTGAGAAGAGTGTTTCCATCTGCACTGAGCAATGTGGTGGCTCCAGAACTCTTTGGACCATAAATGGTTTTCAGTGCATCATGAAATTTCTTCATGTCCTTTCTATCCGCAAAAGACTGAATTTCTTCTGTTTTCTTCCTCAGCCAGGAATCTTGCATGTCCCTAAGCTTGGTCTGAACTGTCTTACAAATGTTGCTGAAGGCTGCTTTCTTTGATACTGAGCTAGTATCATCTTGATGTGCCTTGTGCAATCGGTGCTTTTCTTCAAGAAGCCTCTGAATTTCGTCATCATTCTCATCAAACCAGTCTTGATGTTTGCGAGATGGATGGCCTAAGGTGCTTGCAGCTGAAGAAAGAACTGTTTTATGGAAAACTGTCCAGTTTTCTTCGGGGTCCTCTGAACTGAGATTCATTGCATCCAGTTGGTTGCAAATGTCTGTTAAGAAATCTTGTCTCATGCTGTCTTTATTCAGCTTTGAGACATCCAGTCTCTTAGGAGCTTTCTTGCCTTGAGGTCGCCTCGCAGGCTGTATTCTTAGGTTGAGTTTGCTGACAACCAGTCTATGATCTGTCCAGCAGTCTGCACCACACATAGTCTTTGTCACTTTAACATCCTGCCTGTCTGTTCTCCGCACTATGACATAGTCTATGAGATGCCAGTGTTTGGAACCGGGATGCATCCAGGATGTTTTGTTCCTATTAGGTAGACGGAAGACTGTGTTGGTGATTAGAAGGTCATGTTCAGCACACTTCCTGAGAAGCAAGAGACCATTGCTGTTGCACTTTCCAACCCCTTCTGGACCTATAACTCCTTCCCAGGTCTGGTGGTCTGTACCCACTCTGGCATTAAAGTCGCCAAGAAGGATAAGCTTGTCTGTACGGGGTGTTGCAGAAATAACATTGTCTAGGTCATCATAGAACTTGTCCTTGACCTCATCTGGATTGGTCATTGTGGGTGCATAAGCACTGACAATAGTTGCATGTTTATTGCCTGACAGAGGAAGTCTCAATGTCATTAGACGGTCATTAATGCCTTTTGGCAATCCTGACAGCTTACCAACAAGTTCTGTTTTGATGGCAAAGCCAACTCCTGCTTCACGCCTCTCTTCACTTTTGCGTCCACTCCAGAAGAAGGTGTATCCAGCACCAACTTCTTTGATCTCCCCAACATCTGCGAACCGAGTCTCACTCAATGCAGCTATCTGTATATCATACCTCCCAAGTTCTCTGCCCACAAGGGCCGTTCTACGCTGTGGTCTATCTGACCCAGCATTGTCCATTAAAGTACGCACATTCCATGCGCCAATCCGTAAGGGGATTACTCTAGCTTTTTTCTTTGTATTTCGACCGCTTAAGGGGATCCCCGCTGATCGCGGTTAACCAGCCAGGGGGTTTGAAGCAGGCAATTGTTTAGGGCACCTTTTCTAGCCCCTTCCCCATGCTACGGGGGTGAGCAGTGCGGTCCTAAATAGGTCTGCTCAGTCGCTCAGCCGACTGCCGAATTCTGCTTACTGCTTCTCCTCACAGAAAACGACCATTAGAACTGAGCCGCCTGTGTGCAGGTCTGCAACTACAGCTCCCAGTGTGTCCTACACCTGCTGCTTCGCCACTCGCCCATCGCCACAGGACTTTGTAGGTATGTGGGTGCAAGTGTGATGAAATTGTTGTGTATGCAAGTGCTTGTGTGTTGAGAAATAAGATGACATGCGCTATGAAATTGGATTATAGTGAGGAAGAGGTGCGCAACGTCAACCTCACTCTCTAGTCCTCGCCCAGCTGCGCCCAGAGGCAAGACACAGGTCAAGACGTCTGGAGTTGGGTTTGGATGCAGTGGATGACCGTAACATCTTTAGTGCCTTGTCACGCTCTGCATGTTCCACAACATGTTGCTGTATCGCTTTCTGAACCGTTGAATCAGGTGATTTCTTCCGCTCCATCTACCGAAACACTCTTTGCATATCTGGACTAGGCATATCCAGACACACAGGTTTGATTTTGGAGTTTCCTTCTCCTAGATGAATTGCTGGCCACAGCTGAAGAGCTCCATCTACCCTTTCTTAGGTTTTGTTTAGAGACCTGTAAACTCCTAGGAGGACTGTCAACCAAGACTAATGAATTCCCCCTGCCCAGCTAGATTTTTGTGTAGAGAACTAGCTTAACTCCTAGATGAGTTGCCTTCCAAGGCTAACGAGCCCCATCTGCACCGCATGACAACAGGTAGTACTGATTACATGTTACAGTAGCAGTTAAACTGACCTGACCAGAGGAAAAGTCTAGCGTTATCACATCTCCATTTCTTTTGGCCGTCAATGTACCACCCATGCTGGTGAATGTTATTTCTGACGATACATTCCCTTCAAATTTAAGGTAAGAGTTCAACTTTTATGGTAAACATAAAATTATTGTGGTACCATAGGGTCATTGAAGAGGCTCAAGCATATGGCCCATGCCCTTTCTCATTAATATGTTCACTGCTCTAGAAGGATCTGTTTTAATTTTATTTAACGAAAACTGCATAAAACCAACTTCCGACCACAAGTTAAAAATGCTCCACAGAATAAATATTCATTTACCTGAGCCACATCATCAAATGCATCTAAAAACATCTCGGGACTATTGCATAGGATATTTACATGTATTTTTTTATTATTTTCGTTTGATATCGGTTTTTACTGACACTCAGTTTCATTGACCAATGCATGACGTACATATCACACCTTACCACAGCCAAAGAAAAGTACTGCAGCAGACGCCAGGGTGGCATGTCCACAGAGCTCTATCTCGTCAGTGGGGGTAAACCATTGCAAATTGAACTTGTTTCCTGAAAATGTTATAGATATGGGATATAGTGTATTTCAATGATCGTATGCAAAAGAAAGGACATGGCAAATGTAATTTATACACAAATATCATCTTGTTGTCTACGCGCCAGCGCGTAGACTACTCTAAGGTTTGAGATTGACCTACTTACAAGACAACTCATACACCTCCCTACAACTGCAACTGCACGTTTGAGTCTAGTGGCTTGACCATCGTGTTAGTAGGATTCCGGGTCGTTTCGCCAAGGACCGTGTAAACACCCCCAAACACCCATGCAAACCTCCCTTTGGTTGGTAACATTTGTAACAATGGTGCAGTAGGTACCAAAAATGGGGCAAATTGTTAAATTCGTGGAACTGGTGCATGATTGCATTCTATCTAAGCAACAACGGAATGAAATGAACCGACGGTATTGTGACGCTATATGGTCAGGTATGAAAGCTTTGACCGCGCCCCACCCGCCGTGTAGCCAATTACATTCTATCCAAGCCACAACGGAATGTAATGAACGACAGTATCGTGACGGTCGATTGTCAGGTATGAATGCTTTCATCGCACAGCGTTTTATTTCTGTTCAGTCAAATGCACCACGATGAAATGGGAGTACGGTCAGATTCTTTGACATTCTAGTTTATTTAATGCGAAGCGTAGACCAAGCTTTTTGTTAAAGCTTATACTTGTATAATTTATAAACTATACCAAACATGCCAAAACCAGCGACGTTGAATTGTAAACTCAGGTCTACCGACACTGATACGCCGTAGTTCAATACTTTTTGTCGGATCTATTTGCTACTCATAGGGGCGGGATTGCATTTAATCATATTTTCTACAACTTAAATTGTTACTAGATCTACTAAGACTGGCAACATTTAACATTTCTCGAATGTTTCAAAGCATAAACGTTTTATCTTTACCCTTGACTATTCCGGTGGTCGATTTAGGAAAGGATTGCTCGTAGCAGGCCTTATTATGGAACGAAAGGACTTTTACCTTTATCAAATGTGCTCTCTTGTGAGAGGTGTTCTATAAACGCCGTCTCTGTGAGATTGATTTCAGCTGCGATAGTCTGTAGGGTTTCAGTTGATAATTTCTAAAAAAGAAGAAGAGTAAACCCTTGTTCAAAAATTGAAATTTCCAACAAAGGTAACAATAGATCTATTTCAATCTTTGAAAAAGTCGTTTATCTCGTTAGCACATATTCAGCTTTACATTTTATTTGTGGATAAACTGTCTATTCATATAGACTTTTAACTGTTTATCTACCCTTTACAGCATTTCATCTTCAATTCTGGACTTCCCCTCTGTCCTGAAAATAGTATCAAATGTTATAAGAAATTAATAAATTGACTTACCAAGTCATGTGGTATGAGACAAACAGCTGCTGGATTTCCTCGGAAGGGCTCGTCTGTAAACGCGTCGACCGAGTACATAGGTATACGCTTACGAGTCTCAAAGTTAGCCATCTCACTTTGTTTATGACAAATTAGATATGGCTTAGTGCAGTGATTATTACCATTATGTGTTTCAACCTTTCACCTCTGTGTGAACTATATATGCACATACAATCATACATACACTAATATGGCAAATATTGTGTACAAACCCACCAGTTCTATCGATAAGTGACACTACAATTTACTTTACCATACGTTGGATTTTAGATTTGCTCCAATAGTCCCGATGCATTTATATCGTTTACTGTAAAACAGTAATACTGTCTGGTTGACCAAATACGACAAGAAGGCTAAATTTACCATTACCATGCAATTTCAGCGAACTGTAAAATATAGTGTGCAACTTGGTTACATCCTGGTTGCATCTCAGATTAAATTGTACAGGCAAACACCAAAGCTGAGGGTTTTTTATTTTGGAAATTACATTTTAGTTTTAAGATACAATAAGTTTTTTTCGTTCAAAACAGGGAACAAGTTTTGGTCAATCACTTATAATAGAGAGGTTGAGAAAATTAACTTGTAACGTGTACGTGTACTTGTAGCTTTATTTACCCGTACACGATCGTTTTGAGTGTAAAATCGTTTGAGAAAATCGAACGTGTACGTGTAGATTTCATAAAGTATATACAGCTGAATTTTTTATTGTTTATACATGTGTTGATATATGAAAGTAAATATGGATGATTTATTGTTAGCCGGACTTTTAGACAACGATGATGAGTTAATTTTATTGTCACAAGTTTGTTCCGGCTCCGATGTGCCCTCTTTTGAAAAGGGTTTCGACCTAGACGCCTACACGGAAGAGCAATCCAAAGCAAGTTTTAGGTTTTTCAGAAAGTACATACCTACATACATATATGGTCACATGTACGTCGATTCGCCTTTGGTCAGATATACTTCGGCTGCACGTACAAAACGATTTGGCAACGCTTCATCGAACTTCGTTTCTGCTTGTACCTACCTGACCTATCGATGGAAACATATAAAGAAAACTTACAAGTCGCAAATTTATTTCATTCACAGCCTAACTGATTCTCAACGTGTAGCAAGTATTTTGAACTTGTAATAAAAGACGAAGTTTGGGGATAAAACTGTTCTACACGTACACGTACAAGTTACAAGTTCATTTTCTCAACCTCTCTATTGGTAGGGTGACAAACCAGGCTAAAAAATGAGGTACCCGGTCATCCGGTATAACAAAACGTATCATATATCAAAATGTTCAGCAGAGCCTGTAGTATATGGAACTGCCGGCATAAATTGGCAAAAGTGATGGCGAGCTGAGAAATCCAAGATGGCGTCCAACATGGCTGCCAAAGTGAAAATTCCAATTTTTGGGATATACATGCATTTCACAGATTTCAGGTAAACAATATACACAATATTTTGAGATTTTCTAAAACTTTAATTGTGTGAGGCATCAAAATATGCAAATTTGATAACATTTCAAGGCAAAATGGTGTTTAAAAATCAACTTATATGGCCTTGGGGGTCGTTTCTGAGGCCCACCAGAGACAAAAATAATTTTTAGCATGAAAGTAAGTGATTTGTTTGGCTTTATTTCACTTTTATCAAAGAATAAGTTTGTCTTATACTAGAATCTGGTCATTTAAGCCACAATTGTACATTATTTGCAAAGTAATTCAATATGTATTCACCCCACCCCCTTATTTTAGAGTTTACATGTTTTCAGGTATTTCCCAAACTGCTGTTAGAAATCACATATACTGTGATCCTTACAGCATGCAGTCAACAGACTACTCCCTGTTTGATTTTATTGCACTGGATTCAATACAAATATGCTGTTTAATTAACAATAATAAGATATTTAAAATGAACAACATCCAAGATGGCCGCCAAAACTTACAATTCTTAACATTACATTCACCAATATGATTTAGATGACTTTGATTTATCAAAAATGTTTGGTTATTGTTTCTGTGCTGCTAGAAACATATTTGTACATATAAAGCCAAGCTTAAAGTCATTTATGATGGCATATAAGATGTTTTAGACAAAAGCTCATATACAAGTCCATACATAGGTTACAAAAATATCTGGTAAAACAAGAGGACCTTGTTTGTTTCTTAATTTAAGATGATGTGGGTTCTTATCTATTTCTATGAAATTTTCATAAACTCCAATAAATAAAATAGTCTGATTGTAATTGTTTATATTACCGTGTCAATTTGAGAGGCAAATATATGACACCAAAATGGCTGCTGAGCAATAAAATGACATTTATTTACGGCTTTCTTCTTCCACATGACAACGGTAATCACATCAGGTTTTCCATTTCTCACCATGCCTATTTTGTCCAGTCTCAAACCACTAGTGCACGCTTCTGATTAAAGTACATTAAATGTCCATTCAAAAAACAATCGTAAATACAAAATATTGTAACACCTTGGTTGCTTTCAGGGCAATAATCGTGCCGGCACTTTGATACCATTCTTTTTTGTCATTTCCGTACAAAACACTTAAACTTCATTCATCCATTTGTTTTTAGACAATCCTGTAATACTGTATGTAATGTATGATGTACCAGAGTTCTTATGACTGAAATGGAGATAATTCTATTTACTGTGTGTATACAGTTTCCCCCCTTTGCCTATGTCCATGTTTAGATTTTGTCTAAGGTAGGTTACGATTCGTATCAAGGTCTTAATACTCAACAAGCCACATTATCATAATATGTTTTATATTGATGAATTGGGTTCTCAATAACCATATCATGCCTACAGCATCAGACGGATAGCTTCATAGCGGTAATATGCACTTCCGGTTCTACTTTAAACAGCGTTTTTCATGAAATAATCTGTTTTTACCTATAACTACCAGGTACTTTAGCAGCCCAGAACACTTATTAAGCTCCTGATGGTGATCCTTTATGTTGAGGTCAATACTTCCATGTCTTGATAAGATATTCATGCAAAGCTATTTGCATATTTTGTCCATTATTTGGTTGAAATCTTAAGTTCCATTGTGGATGGGGGTCTACATTACATAAAAACAAAACATCGAAATTTCGTCTTTTTCTGCATGCTCACAATTTTATCACTAGTGTTTCTATTTAAGAGGGTGAAACCGACAGATACATGCAGGAATCATGTAAAAATCACCAAAATTGTTTAAGGTCTTTGCAGTTTGAAATGTAATATGGAAAATATTTAGGAGGTAGTCGTATACCATTTGTACCTTTGAAACATTAGATTACCGTATTTGTTACTAAGTTATAACTGAAACTGACACAAACTGGAGTTTCCAGTGTGGAATTGATTTAAACTCCTATATTTTTCAAAACTGCACGCTGCTAAACATGGATTATTTCGAAGAAATTTTTGCATTATTTTACATGCAAATATGTAATTACTCGGGCCCCAAATTTATGATAAATTCTTACAAGTATACAGACGTATCCTGTTTTATCTAACACGGCTACCTATTTCCACAATTCAGGATAGCATACATGTATAATCATTGCGTGGCTGTTTGCTACTGTATAATTGAGGTTTAAGGTTCCAGTCAACATTTTCAGACATGGCCAGAAGGATACACCACTTCCTTGTACTATGAGAAACAAATTATGTAGTTTGCTAGATGACACAATCCACTGCTAGTGGGGTTCGAACCCAGGACCTCTCGATTCTGAGACCGATGCTTGCATAGTGATGGTGTGAAAAATTTTAACTGATTGATTGAATTGGTGCTTAACGTTCCAGTCAACAGCTATGTTCATGTCGGGACTTTGCCTCCTTTTTATGGGACTTTATCCAAAATTAGGACGTCATGACATCCACAAAAAACTTCAAATATAACCACCCTACTAAACCAACAAGGCTTATATGTATGGTTGGTTTGACAAACCACTTTTCCTGGGCAGGCTCAGACCTGAGTGGTTAAGCAGTAATCAGGTGGTCAGTCAGCAGCGAAGAGGCATCAGCAGCCCATTTTTTTTTTCTTTCGGATTCAACCACCCTTGGAAATCTATCTTATGGCTATTTGTTAGTGTTGAACTGAAACCCTGTCCTCATGACTGAGGAATAAGTATTCATTTAACAAACATAGATAACAACTTTGTCGGTAACAGGCCATGAATATATCACGGGTGTATTTGCACAGTGTGTTTCCAAAATATTCAATTATTGTTACAAATATAGCTGAAATCAGTTTTTGGCTGTACCCAAATTATGAAAATTATTTTGCAGCATTTGATGGATACGTAATCCAATTGACTGCATAATATATATTTTTTTATTGTATCTGAATGTATTATCTGAATAAATCACTTTAAATTAAAACAAATGTAGTGATCGGTTTGGTTCAAAAGCATGTTTGCATGTCCCATTGGCTTTGTTGTTTGATACTTTCTAATTCTATCGTACATGCTCATTAAATAGGTTCAGACAGTCAGGTCAGTTTAACTGCTACTGTAACATGTAATCAGTACTACCTGTTGTCATGCGGTGCAGATGGGGCTCATTAGCCTTGGAAGGCAACTCATCTAGGAGTTAAGCTAGTTCTCTACACAAAAATCTAGCTGGGCAGGGGGAACTCATTAGTCTTGGTTGACAGTCCTCCTAGGAGTTTACAAGTCTCTAAACAAAACCTAAGGAAGGGTAGATGGAGCTCTTCAGCTGTGGCCAGCAATTCATCTAGGAGAAGGAAACTCCAAAATCAAACCTGTGTGTCTGGATATGCCTAGTCCAGATATGCAAAGACTGTTTCGGTAGATGGAGCGGAAGAAATCACCTGATTCAACGGTTCAGAAAGCGATATGTACAGCAACATCTTGTGGAACATGCAGAGCGTGACAAGGCACTAAAGATGTTACGGTCATCCACTGCATCCAAACCCAACTCCAGACGTCTTGACCTGTGTCTTGCCTCTGGGCGCAGCTGGGCGAGGACTAGAGAGTGAGGTTGACGTTGCGCACCTCTTCCTCACTATAATCCAATTTCATAGCGCATGTCATCTTATTTCTCAACACACAAGCACTTGCATACACAACAATTTCATCACACTTGCACCCACATACCTACAAAGTCCTGTGGCGATGGGCGAGTGGCGAAGCAGCAGGTGTAGGACACACTGGGAGCTGTAGTTGCAGACCTGCACACAGGCGGCTCAGTTCTAATGGTCGCTTTCTGTGAGGAGAAGCAGTAAGCAGAATTCGGCAGTCGGCTGAGTGACTGAGCAAACCTATTTAGGACCGCACTGCTCACCCCCGTAGCATGGGGAAGGGGCTAGAAAAGGTGCCCTAAACAATTGCCTGCTTCAAACCCCCTGGCTGGTTAACCGCGATCAGCGGGGATCCCCTTAAGCGGTCGAAATACAAAGAAAAAAGCTAGAGTAGTTCCCTTACGGATTGGCGCATTGAATGTGCGTACTTTAATGGACAATGCTGGGTCAGATAGACCACAGCGTAGAACGGCCCTTGTGGGCAGAGAACTTGGGAGGTATGATATACAGTTAGCTGCATTGAGTGAGACTCGGTTCGCAGATGTTGGGGAGATCAAAGAAGTTGGTGCTGGATACACCTTCTTCTGGAGTGGACGCAAAAGTGAAGAGAGGCGTGAAGCAGGAGTTGGCTTTGCCATCAAAACAGAACTTGTTGGTAAGCTGTCAGGATTGCCAAAAGGCATTAATGACCGTCTAATGACGTTGAGACTTCCTCTGTCAGGCAATAAACATGCAACTATTGTCAGTGCTTATGCATCCACAATGACCAATCCAGATGAGGTCAAGGACAAGTTCTATGATGACCTAGACAATGTTATTTCTGCAACACCCCGCACAGACAAGCTTATCCTTCTTGGCGACTTTAATGCCAGAGTGGGTACAGACCACCAGACCTGGGAAGGAGTTATAGGTCCAGAAGGGGTTGGAAAGTGCAACAGCAATGGTCTCTTGCTTCTCAGGAAGTGTGCTGAACATGACCTTCTAATCACCAACACAGTCTTCCGTCTACCTAATAGGAACAAAACATCCTGGATGCATCCCCGTTCCAAACACTGGCATCTCATAGACTACGTCATAGTGCGGAGAACAGACAGGCAGGATGTTAAAGTGACAAAGACTATGTGTGGTGCAGACTGCTGGACAGATCATAGACTGGTTGTCAGCAAACTCAACCTAAGAATACAGCCTGCGAGGCGACCTCAAGGCAAGAAAGCTCCTAAGAGACTGGATGTCTCAAAGCTGAATAAAGACAGCATGAGACAAGATTTCTTAACAGACATTTGCAACCAACTGGATGCAATGAATCTCAGTTCAGAGGACCCCGAAGAAAACTGGACAGTTTTCCATAAAACAGTTCTTTCTTCAGCTGCAAGCACCTTAGGCCATCCATCTCGCAAACATCAAGACTGGTTTGATGAGAATGATGACGAAATTCAGAGGCTTCTTGAAGAAAAGCACCGATTGCACAAGGCACATCAAGATTATACTAGCTCAGTATCAAAGAAAGCAGCCTACAGCAACATTTGTAAGACAGTCCAGACCAAGCTTAGGGACATGCAAGATTCCTGGCTGAGGAAGAAAACAGAAGAAATTCAGTCTTTTGCGGATAGAAAGGACATGAAGAAATTTCATGATGCACTGAAAACCATTTATGGTCCAAAGAGTTCTGGAGCCACCACATTGCTCAGTGCAGATGGAAACACTCTTCTCACAGATAAAGAAGCTATCTTGGAAAGGTGGGCAGAACACTTCAATAGTGTGCTTAATCGACCATCAAGCATCAATGAGGATGCAATCGACAGACTTCCACAGATAGAGTGCAATGCTCTGTTAGATGAATTTCCTACCGTTACGGAAACAAGAAAAGCAGTTCAACAACTATCATCTGGCAAAGCCCCAGGTGCAGATGCAATTCCTGCCGAAGTTTACAAGGCTGGGGGGCTACCCATGGCAGAGAAACTGACAGAGTTGTTTCACCGTATGTGGAGAAAGAAGGCTATCCCACAAGAATTTAAGGATGCATCCATAATCCACCTATACAAGCGGAAAGGAAATCCTCAAGTCTGTGACAATCACAGAGGCATCTCCCTCCTATCAATTGCTGGGAAGATACTTGTAAAAATTCTGTTGAATCGTCTGAATGTTCATCTTGATCAGACGGGACTTATCCCAGAAAGTCAATGTGGATTCAGAAAAGACAGAGGGACAATAGACATGATATTCACAGCAAGACAGCTTCAGGAGAAATGCCAAGAACAGAATGTAGATCTATACATGACGTTTGTTGACCTCACCAAAGCTTTTGACACTGTTAGTCGTGATGGACTCTGGAAAATCATGGCCAAGTTTGGCTGTCCACCCAGATTCATAGCAATGGTGCGGCAGTTTCATGATGGCATGCAGGCACGTGTGCAAAATGATGGAGAGTTCTCTGAACCATTTGAAGTAACAAATGGGGTCAAACAAGGCTGTGTTCTGGCACCAACACTGTTCAGCATGATGTTTTCTGCCATGCTTATTGATGCTTTTCAGGACAGTGACACTGGTTTTCCAATCAGGTACCGTTTTGATGGCAACATATTCAACCTCAGAAGGTTGCAAGCCAAAACTAAGGTCCAGACTGATGTGCTAGATGAGCTCCTCTATGCAGATGATATGGATAAGAATGCCAGCACAGAGGCAAAAATGCAAAGAGCCATGGATCAAGTCTCACAGTCATGTGATAACTATGATCTCACAATCAGCACAAAAAAGTCAGAGGTTGTACACCAACCAGCGCCCGGAAAGCCATATAATGAACCAACCATCACTGTGAATGGGCAAAAACTGAAAGTTGTTGACAAGTTCACCTACCTGGGAAGCACTCTCTCCAGAGCAGTGCATATTGATGATGAGATCACTGCCAGAATTGCAAAGGCTAGTGTGGCATTCGGACGACTCTGTGCAAATGTCTGGGAGCGAAATGGAATCAAGCTTGACACCAAGCTGAAAGTCTACAAGGCTGTGGTACTGCCAAACCTCTTGTATGCATGTGAGACCTGGACAGTATACCAACGCCATGCAAAGAGACTTAACCATTTCCACTTAAGCTGTTTGAGAAAGTTGTTAAAAATCAAGTGGCAGGACAAGATTCCAGACACAGAGGTCCTGACGAAAGCAGGGATGCAAAGCATGCATACAGTCTTAAAGCTAGCACAGCTAAGATGGACTGGCCATGTTATAAGAATGCCTGATGCGCGACTTCCAAAGAAAGTTTTCTATGGAGAACTACAGGAGGGAAAGCGCTCTCAAGGTGGCCAGAAGAAACGCTACAAAGACACCCTGAAAGCCTCTCTGAAGGATTTCGAAATACCAATGGGGTCCTGGGAACAGACTGCACAGGAGCGATCAAAGTGGCGAGGTCTCATCAACAAAGGAGCAGCTCTTTATGAAAAGAAGAGAATCTGTGAAGCTGAAAGAAAGCGAAGAGAGCGCAAAGCCAAAACAAATGTGCCACCATCAGACTCTATGACATTGACTTGCTCTACTTGCAACCGACAGTTTAGAGCCAGAATTGGCCTAGTCAGCCATCAAAGAACTCACCAACACACATCAGCACTATTCAAGAAATAATGATGGTCTTTCTCATTAGTGAGAGACGAACTATCAAATAGGTTCATTATTACAGTAATACTCTTTGGCTCCATGTTTCCAAATCTGTAGGGTCACTGATGAGGCATAAGTAGCTGCAACCATGGTATGGTCCATCCAATTTCTCATTTATATGCTCACTGCTCTTAAAGGATCTCACTTTTATTTTTTATTTTATAATTTATCATTAAACAGTTTCAAGTCAAGAACTATTAATCAGGAACATCTGTACATAAAAATAATCCGTTTGATCTATCCTAGTACCATCTTTGAACTAGATATAACTCTCTTTAATACTATAGACCTGTTAGGTATAGGTAAGAACAAATAATTTCATGAAAAATACTGTTTAAAGTTGAATCAGAATTGCTTATCACCCCTATGAGGCTATCCATCTGATGATGTAGGCATGATATAGGCATTGAGAACCCAATTTATCAATATAAAATAGAATATGATAATGATGCGTGTTGAGCATTAAAACCTTGACATGAATTTTAACCAACCTTAGACAAAATCTAAACATGGACATAAGCACAGGGGGAAAACTGTATACACAAGGTAAATAAAATTATCCCCATTTCCCTCATAAGAACTCTGGTGCATCATACAATTACATACAGCATGGCAGGGTTGTCTAAAAACAAATGGATGAATGAAGTTTTTGTGTTTTTGTACTGGAAATGACAAAAAAATAAGTGGTTGGAGTAAACATCCAAGAACTAAAATGTTACAATATATTGTATTTACAATAGTTTTATTGAAAGAACCTTCAATGTACTTTTATCAAAAGCATGCACTAGTGGTTTGAGTCTGAACAAAATAGGCATGGTTTGAAATAGAAAACTTGATAATGTGATTACCATTGTAATATGGAAGATGAAAGCCGTATATAAAGGTCACTTAACTTCTCAGCAGCCATTTTTGATGTGACATGTCATATATTTGCCTCTCAAATTCACACAGTAAAATATACACCTGCAGTCAGACTATATTGTTTATTTGAGTCAATGTAAATTTCTCAGAAATGGATAAGAACCCACATCATCTTAAATTAAGAAACAAACAAGGTGCTCTTGTTCTTCCAGATATGTTTGTAACCTATGTATGGACTTGTATATGAGCTTTTGTCTAAAACATCTTACATGTATATGCCATCATAAATGATTTTAAGCTTGGTTTTATATGTACAAATAAGTTTCTAGCAGCACAGAAACAATAACCAAACATTTTTGATAAATCAAAGTCATCTAAATCATATAGGTGAATGTAATGTAAAGAACTGTAAGTTTTGGCGGCCATCTTGGATGTTGTTCATTTTAAATATCTTATTATTGTTAATTAAACAGCATATTTGTATTGAATCCAGTGCAATAAAATCAAACAGGGTGTAGTCTGTTGACTGCATGCTGTAAGGAACACAGTACATGTGATTTCTAACAGCAGTTTGGGAAATACCTGAAAACATGTAAAATATCTAAAATAAGGGGGTGGGGTAAATAAATATTTAATAACTTTGCAAATAATGTACAATTATGGCTTAAATGACCAGATTCTAGTATAAGACAAACTTATTCTTTGATGAAAGTGAAATAAAGCCAAACAAATTACTTATTTTCATGCTAAAAATTATTTTTGTCTCTGGTGGGCCTCAGAAACGACCCCCAAGGCCATATAAGTTGAATTTTAAACACCATTTTGCCTTGAAATGTTATCAAATTTGCATATTTTGATGCCTCACACACTTAAAGTTTTAGAAAATCTCAAAATCTTGTGTATATTGTTTACCTGAAATCTGTGAAATGCATGTATACCCCAAAAATTGGATTTTTCACTATGACGGCCATGTTGGACGCCATCTTGGATTTCTCAGCTCGCCATCACTTTTGCCAATTTATGCCGGCAGTTCCATATACTACAGGCTCTGCTGAACATTTTGATATATGATACGTTTTGTTATACCGGATGACCGGGTACCCCCTAGAAATAGTGGCCTTTTTTGCCCATTGTCACCCTACCATATGGCACAAAAATTTCTCCCTTAAGGACTATTGTGGCTGCTCCAGTCAGTTCAACTCTGTCTCCGTTGATAGAGCACAATATTTCTCCACCTCTTTTCGAGCACTGATAAGCTGCAATATTAACACAACATTCATAATAAAGGTTTATATTTTCCCCTTTTCTATTGATATGATATATGGGGAAAATAAAAATAGTCATTTTTTTGCATTAAAGTCACTATCAGGTATATTATTTCTCTCCTACAACTTCGAAAAGCAGTGCTGAGATTCATGACTTCGTAGCTCGAAAAATACTTTCCTACAATGCGCAGCTAATATTATTAATTGTTTTTTCATGTTATGTTTTTTTAAAAGTGATTTTAACTAAATCTAAACTAACCACGAAACTGTGATTTCCCCAAGTGTTTCCTCCAGTAACCCGCCAATACTGTATGAGCTGAACCTGCAACAGGCGCACATGAATGCTGACACAAATATTGACTGAAGCAGTATCATAGATAGATAGATAGATAGATAGATAGATAGATAGATAGATAGATAGATAGATAGATAGATACCACGTAATGATAGAATGCCCAGGCATTGATAAGTTCCTCGTACATAAATAAATAGTTTTTAGCTCGCCTGTACGCCTGCAATCACCCCGGCGTCGGCGTCGGCGTCTGCGTCGGCGTCGGCGTTAGCGTTCGCGTTGCTCAAATGTTAAAGTTTTTGGTTAAAGTTTTTATAAGTCTATATCTCTTGAACATGCTGATGGATCAAGTTGATACTTTGCATGTTAGTAGATATTGGTCTGAAGTTTTATGCAGTACCATCATGACCCACCCTGGGTGACCTTGAGGTCAAGGTCACGGACTTAGAAATTTTGTGTTAAAGTTTTTGGTTAAAGTTTTTATAAGTCTATATCTCTTGAACATGGCGATGGATCAAGTTGATACTTTGCATGTGAGTAGATAGTAGTATCAAGTTTTATGCAGTACCATCATGACCCACCCTGGATGACCTTGAGGTCAAGGTCATGGACTTAGAAATTTTGTGTTTAAGTTTTTGGTTCAAGTTTTTATAAGTCTATATCTCTTGAACATGGCAATGGATCAAGTTGATACTTTGCATGTGAGTAGATAGCGGTCTGAAGTTTTATGCAGTATCATCATGACCCACCCTGGGTGACCTTGAGGTCAAGGTCACGGACTTAGAAATTTTGTGTTAAAGTTTTTGGTTAAGGTTTTTATACGTATGTACGTCTTGAACATGTAAATGTATCAAGTTGATATTGGTCTGAAGTTTTATGCTATATCGCCAGGACTCACCTGAGTGACCTTGAGGTCAAAGGTCATTGGTCATAGACTTTGATAGATTTAGTGGCAAAGCACAAGTCAGGCGAGCTACGCTGTCCTGCGACAGCTCTTATTTCCTGTTGTATGTATGGTGTCAATTTTAATGCCACTGTTCAACTTGCTCTTCACACATCATTTTCATACTATCATAGCGACTTTCCATCTTGTTGTCTGGACTGCGACTTCTAATTAAAATTGTGTCGATTTCTTGCTTTCACATGCATTCCTGATTTTCACTACATGTAGTCACGGATCGACTGCGTTTTCTGTCAAAGTAACAGTGTCATTTGGTTGCGAGGCGATTGTGCCAGATCTTGTTTATTGCTTTCTACTTAATATTCTAACCTGTTACCGGATCCTCTGCTATCCCAATCCACGGTACAAAATATCTGGAGACAAAATCATATGCACTGCCCTTCTTGTCTGTGCAATTGTTAGCTACAGATCCCTTGAGCGACACTATAACACCCTTAACTTTCCCTGTTTGCTCACTGTCTTGCAAAGCCTTGGTGTCAACTTTCAGGTTCTCCAAATCTGTTCTAAAATGAAACACAATATTTTATCAGATGGTTGAAACTCATGACTTAGAACACATCAAACCGTATTTCTACATTTGGACATTCCTTCAAAATAATAAAACATCAAATACTGTACTGTTTTGTATGAAACTCAAATTATTGATAAATCTGAAAACATTCAGTTACCTTGTTAAGTCATCTTTTGATCGCACAAGTAGGTTCTTCGTTGACGCAGAATATTCCACATCATCAATGAGCTTGTCTTCACACAGGTTCTGCCACATATAAAACAGCAGTACATGTATAGTAGCTATATATTCTTTAGCAAACACGAATAAGGTCAATTGAAGATAAGTCACTGTCCATTTTCAAAATTATTATTCTCATATTATAATATCATTTGCGATTTTGTTTAATTCAGATGCCTGTCATTTCTGTTTTAGAGTCAAGACAAAGATTTGTCAGTAACTGCACAGCTGATAAGCGCCTTTGTTTTCAATATAGGGATAGTACAATTTCTCTTGTACTTAAATCCAAAATTAAAAGCCTCTAGCCTGCTCCTGGGACTGTACAGGCTGGTTTGTTTCGGACCTGGTTGGAAACCTAAGTTGTTGTTTTTGTCATGCAAAGGCTGATGTTACCTTTAGAATATTCCGGACTTCCTCTCTGTCCTGTAATTTAGGGTGAAAACGTGAGAATGTTTCAAGCCAATTCTAAGGATATACTGAAAGACATATTTTTGTGTTTAAAGTGTTATAAGTTTGAACATTGTGTCATAAGCTATTTTTATAGCCTCAACCCTTCAATGTATTATTCTAAAGCTATAACTGTAATGGAAAAGGCCCATATAGATATCCATCCGAGAAAAAACTAGAATTGTCAGAGGATCTACTATAGCCCCGCTTCTGAGCGTTTTGCCAGGGTGAGAAAAACAATGACAGGCAACAATCCCAAGCTAGGTCTTGTTAATGTTGATGCACATAAAAAAATTGGTCAGATTCTGTCAATTTGTTCTCAAGGTATGGAGTGGAAACAAAATTCTGACATCAATCAAGGGCTGTAACTCCATCAAAATTTTGCAAAAATGACGGGCAAAAATCCCAAGCTAGATCTTGTCAATGTTGATGTGCATACACAATTTGGTCAGATTCTGTCAATTTGTTCTCAAGATATTGAGCGGAAACGAAATTCTAACGTCAATCAAGGGACGTAACTTCGTCAAAATTTTGCGAAAAATAACAGGCAACAATCCCAAGATAGATCTTGTCAATGTTGATGTACATACAAAATATGGTCAGATTCTGTCAATTTGTTCTTAAGATATTGAGTGGAAACGGAATTCTGACGTCAATCAAGGGCCGTAACTCCGTCAAAATTTTGCAAAAAATGACAGGCAACAATCCCAAGCTAGATCTTGACAATGATGATGTGCATACAAAATATGGTCAGATTCTGTCTATTTGTTCTCAAGATATTGAGTGGAAACGAAATTCTGATGTCAATCAAGGGCTGTAACTCTGTCAAAATTTTGTGAAAAATGACAGGCAACAATCCCAAGCTAGATCTTGTCAATGTTGATGTGCATACAAAATTTGGTCAGATTCTGTCTATTGGTTCTCAAGATATTGAGCGGAAACAAAATTCTGATGTCAATCAAGGGCCGTAACTCCGTCAAAATTTTGCAAAAAATGACAGGCAACAATCCCAATGTAGATCTTGTCAATGTTGATGTGCATACAAAATTTGGTCAGATTCTGTCGATTCGTTATCAAGATATTGAGCGGAAATGAAATTCGGACGTCAATCAAGGGCCGTAACTCCGTCAAAATTTGGCGAAAAATGACGGGCAACGGTCCCAAGCTAGAGCTTGTCTATGTTGATGTGCATACAAAATTTGGTCAGATTCTGTCAATTCGTTATCAAGATATTGAGCGGAAACGAAATTCTGGCGTCAATCAAGGGCCGTAACTCCGTCAAAATTTTGCGAAAAATGACGGGCAACAATCCCAAGCTAGATCTTGTCTATGTTGATGTGCATACAAAATTTGGTCAGATTCTGTCAATTCGTTATCAAGATATTGAGCGGAAACGAAATTCTGACGTCAATCAAGGGCCGTAACACCGTCAAAATTTTGCGAAAAATGACGGGCAACAATCCCAAGCTAGATCTTGTCAGTGTTGATGTGCATACAAAATTTGGTCAGATTCTGTCAATTCGTTATCAAGATATTGAGCGGAAACGAAATTCTGACGTCAATCAAGGGCCGTAACTCCGTCAAAATTTTGCAAAAAATGACGGGCAACAATCCCAAGCTAGATCTTGTCAATGTTGATGTGCATACAAAATTTGGTCAGATTCTGTCAATTTGTTCTTAAGATATTGAGCGGAAATGAAATGTTCACGGAATGACGGAATGACAGAATCACGGAATCACGGAACCACGGAAGGACAGGGTGAATCCAGTATAGCCCCACTTTTCCAAAGCGGGGCTATAAAAATGACGGGCAACAACCCCAAGCTAGATGTTGTCAATGTTGATGTGTATACAAAATTAGGTCAGATTCTGTCAATTCGTTCTCAAGATATTGAGCGGAAACAAAATTATGACGTCAATCAAGGGCCGTAACTCTGTCAAAATTTTGTGAAAAATGATGGGCAACAATACCAAGCTAGATCTTGTCAATGCTGATGTGCATACAAAATTTGGTAGGATTCTGTCTATTCGTTCTCAAGATATTGAGCGGAAAGAAAATTCTGACGTTAATCAAGGGCCGTAACTCTATGAATATTTTGCAAAAAATGACGGGCTACAATCCCAAGCTAGATGTTGACAATGTTGATGTGCTAACAAAATTTGGTCAGATTCTGTCAATTTGTTCTTAAGATATTGAGCGGAAACAAAATGCAAAAATGTTCACGGAATGACGGAATTACGGAAAGACGGAATGACGGAATCACGGAACCACGGAAGGACAGGGTGAATCCAGTATAGCCCCACTTTTCCAAAGCGGGGCTATAAAGAAGTCCGGTTTTAAAAGATTGTTTATTCGTCAATATGGTTATTTTAGGATGTAGAGCTGTAGACATGCAAAAAGTAAATCGATTGTTTTGTCAACTGGGACACTTAAAAGTTTGAAAGATACTAACGTTTCAAATTAAAAAGAATGCTTAGAGGCCATGGGTAGTGATTCGGTCGGCGGTCATCAGTCTGCGGTCTTTGCAAGCCTTAAGCATATTCGTCCCCAATTATTTCGATACAAATTGTTATTTCGGTTTCTAATCTATAAACGACATGCTTAAGACATGATTTCTATCATTGATTATGCCTGTAGTGCCTGTCTGTTCTTCATAATAATAATAGTTCATCGCGGTTTGTATTTAGCGCTACACTGCCGTGGTCACTTCAATAGTTTTTTTTATGAAAACCTCGAAGGTACGAATGAAGCCGAGATAGCCTGATTCTCTTTCTCTTTCTAGTAATAATCAAGGGCGGGAAAATGATTCGGTATCACTGGTTCCTATTCCGAATATATTTACATATAACATAAACCTGATAACGGGAAACCAGCCGATAATGGCAACTATTTTTAGATTATTATTTATAGACCATAAATATTGATAATAACATGAGTAATGCCGTTAAAAGTCTGTCAGCTCCATTAGCTCAGTGTCTTAAGCATTGGTCTTCTAATCAGACTCTTACAGGTTCGAAACTCGCCGCGTATCCCCTATTCATTTTTTTTTATTTTATTTTATTTTTCTTTCCTTTTTTTTTCTTTGTTTTTTGTTATTATAATAAGTTTCTTTTCTTTCTTCATTCTTTTTTATTCTTCCTTTTTGATGGAGTCTATTTAGCAGTACGCTGAAAAAAGTTGTTCAGTACTGGCGATAACTGTCTTAAGGCCCAGACAGATGAATGTTGCATTATCAAAATACAGTTAATATTGAATTTTGAAATGATGTTTAACCGTATCTTTAATGGCAAAAAAGATAAATGTATTACATAGGTGTAAATTATGTAAAGTGTATGTTGAGATATCTGATGATTTTCACAAGTGATTGATATCAGCCGATATTTTAACTGTAAACTTTCTGATAACTTCTGACGTTTCCATTCACTTGACGGCATTAAAAAGTGTTTCACGTCATAAATTCTAACGCCTTTAACTCAGTTATTTAAGAAATAACATAATGAGTTGGTGTTCATGTTCTTAAATTTTTTATATAGAACGTAAGGAAGATTGTACCAAAAATATTTGTGTTTTCAATATTTTTTTTTTTTTGTTTTGCATTTTCACCGCCTGCCTCTTCAATGGGAAAATGTACAAAATCAACACACTCGATTAAATATATTTGGTATTCAATTCAAAAAAGTAAAATATCCTCTAAGTATATACCCATACCCATACATACACGTCAATCTTGAAAAGTCAGTCGCACATTAACGAACAAGACAAACGCGACCCTGGCGTATGAAAAATCTCAACACGCTGAATAAGAAAATTTGCTTCTTAAACTTTAATTACCTATAGTATAGGCAATTACTAGAATCTAGTAAAACCATAACATGGAAGTATGGGGAAATCTCCGACCACTTTTGCAACCTCTTGGCGTGATTTGTTTGTTTGAATTGATGCTTTACGTCCCAGTCAACAGCTAAGGTCATGTTGGGATGTTGCCTCCGAGATTTTACAGGACTTTTACCCAAAAATGAGGATGTCATCACATCCAACAAGTGCTTGAAATATAACTATTCAACTAAGACCCAAAAGGCTTATACGTATGGATGGTTTGACTTGAAATGTTTCCTCGGCAGGCTCAGACAAGCGCGGTTAACCAGTAATCAGACGGTCAGTCAGCAGTGTATTTAGCTTTACCTGGAGGCACAAGTAGCCCATATCTATTTTTTAGGCCCCAATGGGAGGGGTGCCCATAGTCTCTATGGTGTAATTAGCAGTCACAAATGATTAGCATGTGTCTAAGGTGTGTACAGGTCGTATAATAATCTCAGCATGCTGAAAATTTTGGATTGCATGTACTTTTGTACAGTTATGTTAAGCACACAATACAGTATAGGCGCGTATCAAACGTTTAATGTAACGCGTGTTGAACTTATTCGTATAAGACACATACCCGAGACACGTCGAGCTTTCAGCATGCTGCATGCTTAAAATACTTTAACGTACACCAAGCGTACAGAACGCACATGTACGAGGTTTGTGGACACCTTTGCTAGCAGGAAAAGTAAAGTGCTGTTGTTTAAGTTTTTTTTTGTTTTTGTATAAATATAAGCAGCAATATCTTATGAGCATATTTGAGGAATTTGTTTCAATTTGAAGTATCAACACGTTAAATATGACATATTTTCTACTTAAGCGTACGTAGGGCCACACGGGACAGGTGCCAAAACGTCAACAAAATGTGACGATTTTCATATTGTGTTTTTTTCCCTGTCAAACGGCACTTAAATATGTTATAACATTAAAATATTTCGTCCTAAAACCATATAACACTGACTTCAGTTTCAGAAAGATTCCGACTTGGCGGCAGTGTAGTTTGATTTATGTGAAAAATAAAATCAGAAGCAGACCGAAAAATCTGTTTGAAATAATGGTGTAATTTGACGTCGGAGAACAGCCGACGCCGATTGTATGTTTCGTTAAGGAAATCACCCACAGATACGATGAAAATGTTACAAACAACAGAAACGTCATCGGTCTGTCAGTTACTATTTAGTTCACAGTAGTTGTGGCGCTGCTCAGAAGTCCACCTATGATGATAAACGGAAGATCACCTGTCTGACATGCTCGCCGCAAGAAATTGTTACACATGTTCAACAGGTGGACGAACAATTTTGCGAGAATTGGTACGGCGTATCTGCATTTGACAGCTGGATACACAGACATATAAATGTTGATAGCCAAGGATCTTTTGTTAAAAAAAACACCCTGAAACAAATGTATAACGCGCTGGCGGCTTAAAATGTCAACGTCATATAGTGACGTTGACCTTTGCCCCGCACTCGGTTCGGAAGTGCAGGGAAAAGGCTGTAGATGACGTGTTTTTGTCAGATTTCAATAAAATTTCTTGTATATTTGCTTATAAAATACTTTTGAAAAAGCAGATATATTCATTTTTCTGTTGAAAATATAAATGGTGTACACGAACTTTACTGAAAAACCACGTATGAATTAAACGCATTTGTTACGTGTCTCCGACGTGCTTCTGATGTTTGTTGAATCAAGGTATCTCTATGTCTATGAAAATACATTGGTTGAATTTGCGGCATATTTTTCCACACGCTCGGTGCGGGGTTTGTCTTATACGTTATTGACTGCGATAGAAAATTGAGGCTATTGATATGACACTTGTGTCATATCTTTTCTTGTTATTTATCAGAATGAACAATGTATAATTCAACTTCTTCTTCTTTAAAACTTATCTTCTGTTTTGCTATATTCAACAGAATTATGTTTTGAAATAAATCATACTGCGGCAAAAATAAAGTAAACCTCGCCATCAAATCGTTCACCATTTTAAATTAGCAGATTTCTTAAAAATAAAGAGTCTTACCATCGGTTGCGTTTCATTCAGAGGGAAGTCCAGAGTTATCATTTCACCGCTCCTTCTGGCTGTCAAGGTTCCACTAGCAGTGTCAAATTGTATTGCTGCAGAAATGTTTTCTGTTAATGGAAAACAAAATAATGTAAGTTCCACAAAAATCCATAAATATAAAAGTTTGAAAGCAATGTCGCATAGTTGGTTTAAACATAAGGCCATAAGCAACAACACTGTCCTCTAAACTGTAAACACATGAAACAAGGCATTACATAATGTCATTTCATCAAAATGGTATGTTGTGTTATAGTTACAATCTACCTACCACAGGCAAAGAACAATACAGCAGCCGAAGCAAGGGTGGCGTGACCACACAGTGGCACTTCACTGGTAGGAGTGAACCATCGCAATTTGAAGGAGCTACCTGAATAAAAGAACATTAAATTAAGAACAAATCAAAGACAATGCTGAAGAACTGTTCCTGTGACATACGCGGGTATGGGAAAACACTTGTTTCTATATAAGGCTTGATGGATTGCCTGATTAAAGGTTAAATACGGATCTGCCGGCATCTGTAAAACGTTTGAGAATAGTCAAAACTTTATAAATACTGTGTAGTTTGGATTCGCCAGCTTGAGCCTGATATTTCAGGTTAGAAAAAGCAAACATGAAATGTGTACGGACATGATTGGATGGATTGGTGTGGTCAACAGATTATGCAATAATTTTGAATGACAGATTCATCATTGCTCTTCAAGAAACTATGTTTTATTTTAATAAGATAGAAAGAACTCACTATTTTTGAAATCGCCATTATCTGACAATAATTCTACAAATGCAGTGTCAGACAGATTCATCTCTGCAGCTATAGCCTGTAACGTTTCATCTTTGAATGTCTAAAATATAAGAAACAGCAAAATCAATTAATTCGAACAAATAATTCGTCAAAACAGATTGACAAAGAACTTTAACATTCATACATTTGAACATGTCATGTACGCTATTCATTGTCATTCAATATGTATTGATATAGAAAAAACGTATACACCATCACTTACCCGACCTCTGGGTACTAGACAAACAGCCGCAGGGTTTCCACGGAAAGGCTCAGTAGAAAATGAATCGACGGTATAAATCGGAATGGAAATATCAGATCTTTCTGTTGTCATGATGTTACTCTGATATTTTTATCAAAAAATACATAACAGACAGATACAATCTACAGTAACACCGGTAGATAAAGTACAAGTACTTTGTGTTTTAGTACATTCATTTTTATTTATGATGATAGGCGAATTGTCATAATGACTTTGTAGGAGTTAAGCTAGTTTTAAACAGCAGCTAGCAAGAGCAAACTCATTTGTTGGTGATCGTCAAAGTAAGGCAAATATATGTTAACCAGCATTTACCGAAAGGGTGCTTGAAATGATATCGTCCACATATTATGTTTCAACAGCATAAATCTTAGCTTACGCCACTACGAACAGTGACTCAACCTTAATTATAACAAGATGAGACTCATTTAAAACATTTATGATTGTCATTCTTTATTATAAATCAAAAAGTATATTTTAAAGGAAAATGTTAGGCGTAGACATTGATCAACATCGGCAATATGATGGCAACCACAAGACAGACAAAGCCTGGCGTTGTATGCACGCATTCATATAAACATCTCTCCTTTTAGAATAATCTGAGCTTTTCCTGACAGTTGGACACGGTCTCCTCTCACTGTGATATTCAATTCTCCTCCTCTTTTAGAACACTGGCGAGCTGAAACACATAGGCCACACAGGTTCACTAGGTTTTGTATCTTTGACACTTGTTGGCTTATCATTTATACAAAACTGAATTTTGTGACGAAAATGTCGTATGTTTTGGGTTTCGCCGAGTAAATGTACATGTTTTCCTAAAGACTAAAGTCATCAATATCATAATTGGACTGGAAGTTTTGTTGTTGGAAACACTATACTACCGATAATTTTTAATTTTTGTCTCGACGAAGGAAGAAGAATCTTTAGTATTGCGGGAGATGGATGAAACGTTGTTGCCAAATATTCTTCTAAAGAAACAACATAGCCGCTGATTTAGGGGGCAATCCCATTTTTGTGTTAAATACTAATGCATCTATAGAAGGTATAGGAGCAGTTTCGTATCAGTTTCAAGAGAAACAAGATAAAATTATTGGTAATATTGTCTAGACACGTGTGTGCTCCTTAATTACTTTTTGATGAAACAAATGAATTCATGCATGATATGCAGTGGTGATGAGTTTTGTCAAGCTCTTTGCTGACGATGCCAAACTATACGCCGTGGTTAATACAGCCAATGATGCTAGTATAGTTCAGCAAGACTTGACAAGAGTGGATAAATGGTCTGATGTATGGCAAATTAGGTTCAATTAGAAGAAATGCAATCACATGCACTTAGGTAAACATCAAAACTTTAGCAAATATTTCATGTCTGTAAATGGGGAACAAACAGAAAGAAATCAAGTACCAGAGCAAAAAGATCTTGGTGTTATAATAGACGACAAATTAAAATTTGTATCACATATTCAAGCTATGGTTGAAAAGGCCAATAGAAATTTAGGGATAATAAAACGTACTTTTAGTTACCTAGATAAAACAATATTCTTAAATCACTACAAAAGCATTGTTAGGCCAAATTTAGAATAAAACCGTCTGGTCAGTCATATATAAAAAAGACAACATTTCCATCAAAAACGTGCAGAGAAGAGCAACAAAACTGGTACATAACATAAGATACCTAAATTACACTGACAGAATGAAAGAACTAGGGCTACCCTCGTTACAATACAGAAGATCTAGAGCTGACCTAATTGAAGTTTTTAAGATCCTTAATGGTATAGACAATTGCGACAAGGATCAATTATTCCGTATGCAAACAAATCAAAGGACAAGGGGCCATACGCAAAAACTGTTCAAACGGCAATTTAGACTGGATTTAAGAAAGTATTCTTTCTCACAAAGAGTAACAGTCGGTCGGTAACTATGGGCGGTAGCTGTATTCTATTATTTTTGTGCTTCCGCGATTTGGGACTATATTTTGTCTTTGAAAAATCTACAAAATCGTCATTCTACTTCCGGTGTTTTAAACTCGCTATATTTGAGTATAAAACTGTTAAAACTGTAGAAATGCGTATGCAGTGGATAATTTGGTTTGTCATCTTCAACTTGAACCTAATTTGCATTCTGACGAATCAGATATGTCCTAGAAATTAGCGCTCGAATTTGACCACCAAAATCGAATCGGTGGTCCATTTCAGGACAGTGCCTCCACAAAATTGTGGCAGAAATTTAGGGCCTATAAAAAGTTTTCAAAGATATTTTTATAACGTGTTCTAGAGATGTCAATCTAACCTTAGGCCGAATGTGTGATTTCCAGTTTACTCGGTTTTAGAGAAAATTGACCATAAATGAAGACAAGATTTTGACACTCGAAACCCCTTTGCGCAGCCGCAGTAAACATCATCAACACGTGTTTACAAAACAAGGGACGACTAAAGACGCTTAAATAACCAGGCTTCATAGCAAGTTTTCTTTTAAGGACGTTGAAACAAATTCAGGCAATTGCTGAATGATTTCAAATTTTCATGGGGGGACTGTTGGCCTAGAATGATTCCTTTTTTGAATGCAATCGATCAAATAATGGTACTCACCGATTTTTACAGTGTGTATCTCGGCATGTCTTCTCAGATTTGTAACCACATGAAGCATGATAAATTTCCCAAAAGCAAGAAAAAAGCTTGAAAATACAAGCACATACAACTCTCATGTCTTCTTCTTTTTTGCTTCATAATGATGTCGTCATAACAGAGTGACATCATGCGTCATGTGACTACTACAGAATGTGGCCAAAAGTATTCGATTTTCATTGATTTTTCGAATTTGGTTTCACACCACAACTAAATGCATACCTCGTTTTTTATATATCTATTATTTTTTCAGTTTGTGATTGCTTTCCTGCTATCAAACCACATAATAATGATTTCATTTCTATTGAATTTACGCCATGGAAAGGGTGAAATGATTTCGAAAGTGTTAGAGTGGCCTGAGATGGGGCACGGTGCCCCCACTCCCTCCACCGGCACTGTAGGCCTTCTTTGCAAATAACAATTACAATGAGATATATCCAGAAAACAAATCTTGGTTCTAAAGCCTAGGTTACATTTGGCCTACGATTAGCGATGATCGTACGATACACATTTTTGCATTTCGCGCGATCTCCGCAGGGTGACCCTACGATACCCCTACGATTTTACGGCTTACTACGATCTCCATAGCTTCTAAGATTTTGTAGTAGGCCTAGTCTGCACTTTTACAAGTTTCTAAAAATCGCAAGACCGTAGCCCGTAGACATATCGCAGTTAGCATCGTATGGGCGCCGTACGGAACCCCTACGCTGATCGTGTGGTCACCGCACGGTTTTTATGATAATTTTGGGACTAAAATCGTAAGATATTCGTAAACCTTTAGGGTGATCGTAAATGTTATTAAAATCGTTCGCATATCGTTCGGTCGTTATACGGACATACCACGGTGTCCGCGAGTTTATCGTGTGGCCGCCATATGATTGTTGTGCATTTTTGACGGGATATGGTTCCTTACGATTTCCACTTAAAGTGTGCGGAGACCCTACGACTTCCCTACGATCTCCGTACGGTTTTGACTCGGAACATAAAAGAAAGTCAGAACAAAAAATCATAAGATGCCCGCATAAATTGTAAACACATACCGTCGTAGCCCATTATCGCCTACGATGTCTAAAATATAGTAGGGAAAATCGCAGACCGAAAAGTCGCACAATGATCGGGGAAAATGTAACCTACTAGGCATGACCCCTTGCGGACACCCTACGATCACTGCACGATTTTTGTCCCCAAACTATCATGCAAAAATCACAAGGTGACCGCTTGATCAGCGCAGGGTCTCCGTCCGGCGCCCGTATGATGGAAATGTAAAAATTGTACGATCATCGCAAGCTAATTGTAGCCAAGGCATCAGTCAGAAGTCCAAGGGACTCCGTACTCTGTCCACTAAAAGTCTTCGAAGACCCTACGACTATCGCGCGACCGCCTTGCGTTTTGTATCAGAACGTATAGTGACTCCGTACGGACATCTCACGGGTTCCGTACGATATCCACTTATATATAGGCTTAATGGAGATAGAACGTATTATCGTTGCAAAGATTGTACAGAATTAGCAAACGTACATAAAGTTGGTTTATGAAAGAAAAAAATGTTTCCAGGGGTTGTATTTTAAAACATTTTCTCTGAAACTGCTTATTAATCGCAGGCCTTTTGTTTTGGTTTTGATATTTAAAGGATCTTGTTATTTATAATCTATCTTTGTAATCACAACCTGGATTCTCGATTAACGAGTTTTTATGAGATACGGAAAAAAATGGCGAGGGTTGTTCGGAATTAGTCGCCCTGTCAATTTAGATCAGTATATTTGAGAACGCTTGATGATAAGAAAAAGTAAAGATCAGAATAAGTTAAAAAAATCATATATGCGCAGCACATTGCATTACTAAATTTAGTTAAATCATAGTAACTGAGTGGCAATCTATTGGGAAATAGAAGCTCAATCGGCTTACGATGTATTCTAAGTATAATAAGATTGTACCTAAATGTCAATTTAGTTTTTTCCCACCTCGGGTTTTGAAGTGGGAATTTCTTTGATTGTGCCTTTTCTCGATCATTACTTACTCTTACTTTTTAGGGCATGTGCATATTAAAGGGCACTGTGTTGTCATCGGACCTTTATATATATAGCTCTCGTTATTTATTCTATGAAAACGTACAATAAGTTATACATCACCGACATTGAAGATCCATGGGCGCCGAATAACTAACTGAAATCCGGAGAAAAAGAAAAACACAAGTTGAACCGCGGTGGTATGCCCGGCGAGTGCATAGGCGTGACTAACAATGCTTAAGTAAAATCTATAGAATATCCACTCTCTGTATCGGTACCCAACGCTACCCATAGAGAAAGGAAAATATTTTTAAAAACATAATTTGCAAATAAAAGTTTGGATGACCAAACGCTGAGCTAGGACAAGACTGAGTTGATAAAATCGTTCGGAAACTGCCGGAGTTCGGGAATTCATGAATAGACATGCCCACTCTGGTATTTAGCCGTCGGTTCAGGGATTACATGTTCAATTATCTTATATCCGTCTCGACGTGACTTTTACCTTGTTGACTGTGGCGCGCTAACATGGCTAAACCACATTTAAACATACTAAAAAAGCAATGGCTTAAATCTCTCATAAGGTCGTACGAGTTACCTTTCTTGACTATTTCGAGGTCATGGCTCTATCATTTGAAGTTGCTTCCCTTTTACCATCAGCGGTTTGTATTGAGCAATTGGCCAATTAAAGCCAAATAACAAGAAGTGAGAACCAATGTTTCGACATTATTCAAAAATAATGTTTAAACATAATCCTAGACAAAAAAAAACAAGATGCCTGCCATGCCCATACACTTCTTCCAAAATGTTACTCTCGGGAACTGCTGAATCTATTGCAATGAAACTTGGCATGTTCCAGATAACCACTATGTGTTATTCTGGCCCTGCCCTAGGGCTATCTATATGACCATTATAGTCAAACGAATTATATGTACATGTATCTCACACCTCATGTGAGCGTTAACAGTACCATAGATCCTCTGTTTTAACACCATGCTGTTCAATACCCGGTTTGGGTCGGTGAAGTATGACCCCATGTTGCAGAACTGTACATGTAGAAATAAACTGGGCCGCGGTAAAACTATGGCGCTATCATAGAAAATTTGGTAAAAGTGGTACTTTTGCTGTCGGGTGGCAAGAATTTTATTACCTGGGATTACCTGTTGAAATTTAATTGGGCGTGGATTGACAACTAGCCCAGGTAACATTAAACCATATTATTGCATAAATACCGGTGTCACACGATATTAACAGCCGTTTATTAATGAAAAAAAAAAAAAAAGAAAAAAAAAAGAAAAAAAAACATGCATTAATATTGCAATTCACACGCGCACGTGCTGTTTATACATGGCTTTTACTTATGTTCGTTACCGGGCGCCAGCAAAGCACGTGCTAGTAATGAGAAACTGAAGTCCGCCCGGAACGAGCATAAAAACGAAAGACTTTACGCGTATGAAAATGTGATTAAGGTTGTAAAATATAGTGCACCATATTTCTTTCGTTTCTGCACCTTATTTCTTTCGTTTCTGCAGAATTTATGCGATCAAAAATGTTTTTGTCATCCATTTACATACGCTAGGTCCCTTGGGGAGTGTTGAAAACCGAGTGCTACTGCGCCCTCGGTTTTCAACACTCCCCGAGGGACCTAGCATGAACCGTGATAATTTGGCGTAACTGTAAACCGTTTGTATCAGGCTGGGGGGGGGGACACCGGGATATACCGGCAGAAACATGGGCTTAAACCTGCATAAACCTGGATGCTTGGGCGAAGTTTGACCGATGCCACAGTACAACTTTTACTTACAGCGTAAATGAAAACATGCCCATGCAACATCAGTATACAGCTATTCTTTTTTTCTTCAAGTATTGCATGGATATTTATAGTTTGTGTCACAGTGATTCAAATACGATGATTTCGTCGCGAGCTGGCTTTTCGTTCAGGTTCGTCCTCGTGCTCGGCGCGTTAGACCAAAAGCTTTAGCCGGCTACCTTACACACAGATGAACCATTTGCTCTATTTTTAAAGCGATTAAGATCTACCATCTCCGATTATATATATGACTTTTTAACGTCTTGGAATCGCCTCCCTGTCTCGCTTCTGGTAGAAAACGCGCACAACATGTAACATAACTGTTTTCAGAATCTAAGTTCTGCTTGCACACTGATGTGGCGGTTGGCTTTTAATCATGGGATTCGTCTGGACTCAATCATTATTCTTGAATTGACGGTGAAATTGATTATTGAAATAACAGCAAAACTGTGCTTTTATCTTACCAAAACTGTTTTTTATGTCAGCAAAACTGTGCTTTGATGATTGCAATGACAAGGACAAAGTTTTCGGGTGTGCCGAGTGTTAAAATGCTATGTAACGTTCTTTCTATTTTATCCTGCATCCACGCGCGCGCGCGCGCGTGTGTGTGTGTGTAAGTGTGTGTCCAATTAATGGGTCCAATTAGGAATAGCACTTACAACATTAAAATAGAAAATCTATCTATCTATCTCTATCTCTATATACTGCCATACGCCCTCGCGGACATTCTAGGCAGGGTTGCGCATGGTCTGTTATTATCAGACAGTTTAAAAGGATGAAAGTTTAGACAAGAACTCAGCACGTGCAAATATTTATTGGCACACACATGTCGTATAGATTACATATACCCTGTTCATGTGTTGTGCATTCAATCAAAACGAACCGAAACACGCCTATCATCAAATTATAGTGGTGTGCTACCTTCCAGTGTCAGTGCAGTGGGGTGACAACAGCTGATTATTGTTACGTCACGGATTACTTCACAGACCTGCGAAATTTGCAGATTCCTCCTGCATTTTGCTGTCGTTGTTTTTAGACAATTCTTTTGAAAATAAATGAAATTGGACATTGTATGGAATATGAATTTGATCATAGCGCTACTAGAATTACTAAAATGACGGGATCAAAGACCAATGGTAAGATAAAACATTTGATTTTGTTCACATTTTATGTCAACAACAAGCCAAACACTGTTACAGAAATGTCGCCATTTTCTCCGGTTTTACCATTTTGAAATCGAAAGTAGATTTTAGATTGTGGCAGAAATTTAGGGCCTATAAAAAGTTTTTGATGAAAATTGGCATACAGACAGAAAATTTTATGCTTTGTTTGGTTGTCAAGATGAAAAATTTCCAGTTTATTCGCAAATTACTGCTTTTTTCGTTTTTCTGAGGGCACTGTCAAACGGCAAAAAACTCGCAACTTTAATGCGGTTCTTCGGCGACACCGGGATAAATACACGTATACGGCGATTCTTTTTGAACCAAATGATGTTTCATCGCTGACAGATCGCAAATCTGAAGTATAAACGAGAACTTTGATGATAAACGCATCAACTGAAATAGGGCTTCAAAAATTGGAAGTAGTTCCCGGGAACGAACGCACGTGAATTTTGTTTTTAAAATCCTACGCTAGGCCCATCTCCGTTCCCGACTGTAATAGACGACTGGAACAGCTTGCCAGAGGATGTGGTATCGTCAGAATCCATCAATCAGTTCAAAAATAGACTAAACAAGTTGTGGAAAAACAAAAACACCAAATTTGAGCCAGACTGTTATTCATATCCACTTGCGCATGCTAGACATCACCAGTTAAATGAAAGAAGACATGAAAGGGCCCAAGAGTCGAGAGACTATACAAGGCCTCAACGACAGTAAGACAGTAAGTAAGTAAGGAAGGAAAAGTCAATTGTACTTTTGCAAAGTTGAACGTGAAAGAAGGATGGGTATTGCTTTCCTTTGACCTATTAAAACAAATATGTGGAGAGACAGTTCCATATTAAGACTATATGATATAGAAAGACTGAAAGAAGGGGGACGCATGGATGTACAATCTGAAAATGAACATACCGTAAAATGAATCTTTGCCTAATTCTTTCTTCCAGTAATCCGAGAGTACAGTATGAGCGGCACCTAAAATAGTGGCGTTTCTTTTGACAAAACCATGTGTTGAAAGGAAGGAACATAAATACTGAACGATACATCCAATATTAACAAAAATTAAGTAAATGAAAAATCTGGGTGTTCTTCACACATTTAGACATGACCGTATAATGAACACTACAGTACACAATGTATTTGTTACAAGGAGCGATGGTTCTCACAAGACTATGTGTTTTGGGTGAACAAATGAAAATATGAACAATGCTTCTCTATTTATTGAAACTGCTTACCAGTAACAGGGTCCTCTGGTATTCCGACCCACGGTGCAAAATATCTGGACACAAAATCGTACATCTTTCCACTCTTATCCCTACAGTTGTTTGTCTCTGAACCTTTCAGTGTAACTATTACTCCTTTTACCTTCCCCGTATGATCAGTTTGTTGTAGGGCCTTTGTATCGATGTTGAGACTCTCTAGCTCATTTCTGAGTAATATGTCATACAAAGTAGATAAACTTGTATGACAACCTAAAGCTTTAAAATATTTTAAATGAAGATGCAATGCCAACTACACATAGTGCATGACGGAATATGAAATACCAACAGCATACATAATATTAAATGCCAAGCTAGCTATAGTCAGCCAGGAGGTGCTATAGAAATTGACTCACAAAGCACTTTTAACGGTTCAGGCTGACTTTTTGCAATGCGTGAATACGAAGAAACTGGTATTCGTGTCCATTCGAAATTTAGAACTACAGTTCTCAATATGTGTCCACTCTAGGTAATTTAAAATCGCAGACTGTGAATTCTCTGACTGAATAAGAGTTAACGAAAGCTTGTTCATTTTAGTAAAAAAAATTAGTCGTTCGCATTATTTTGTTTGTTGCAAATCCTTGTAGCAGTGTCTTTGAGGCGCACAAGCAGTTTCTTCGTGTTTGGAGAGTAGGCAACGTCTTGAATCAAAGTGTCGCCGCACACCTCCTAGTCCAGAGAAAGGGAACTGAATGTGTATCTACTTATTTCATATCGCTTTCAATCTGATCTGGTGCCATTGTTCCAGACAAGGTCTCGAGTCTGCTATAATTCTTGTATTGCTTTCAAATGCTATATAACTTTTAAGAGTGTGTACAGCCATGTGTGTTCACGCAATTATTTTTAAAAATAATCATTTGAGCCACCTCGTGGGAAAACCAACAATCTGCATAGGCGAAAACAAAGACGCAGATCAGCTTCGCGGTAACCGCGAAGCTGATCAGCGCCTTTGTTTTCGCTACTCGGATAGTACAATTCCTCCTCTACTTAACTCCAAAATTTCAAGCTTCTAGCTCTTTTCTGTGCTTGTACAGGCTGGTTTGTGTCGGACCTGTTCGGAAACCACATTGCTGGTTTTCCCACGAGGCGGCTCATTTTAAGATACTTAAGTATCACAGCAAGTACATGATTATGTGACAAATGCTGTTGAAATACGTTTTCATATTCGTAGCTCTTCAGAACTTTCTTATAAGTATATACATAATTGAGCCGCGACGCGAGAAAACCGGTCTTCGGGGTTTCCGAACAGGTCCGACACAAACCGGCCTGTACAAGCTCAGAAGCAGGCTAGAAGCTTGAAATTTCGGATTTAAGAAGAAGAGGAAATATACTATCCGTGTAGCGAAAACAAAGGCGCTGATCAGCTTCGCGGTTACCGCGAAGCTGATCTGCGCCTTTGTTTTCGCCTAGGCAAAAATCCGGTTTTCTCTCGATGCGGCTCAAATAATGTAATGTAATTAAATTGTCACCATTTACGTACTTTCAATACTGTTTTAAATTCTTCAGCAGTCTGAAAAAAGACAAACATATCAAATCCCAATAAACTGTTGTTTTCATTGAATTAATATACATAACTAACATTGCTATATCTGTCGTATAGAATCAAATTTAAATTCGTACCTATCAGTCGAGCCACAAAATCACGTTACATTGTATTTCACAACAATGTATCTTTTATTCTGTACTCACAGATTTTTCCGTTGGATTCAGAGGAAAATCTAGGGTGATCATGTCGCCAGTTCGTTTAGCTGCCAGTGGCCCACTCATACTGTTGAAACGTATTTCTTCTGCTGTGTTACCTGCAAAATCATATTTTTGTTAAAAATGGCCATTATTGGCTCCCCGCTTTCTTTCTTTCTCATACCCAAAACCTTCGTTGGGCTCTGCGGCTATGTTGCCTACAAAAACCGTAAATTTTGTTAAGATCGTCATCAGTGACTCTCCCTGGTTGTTCCATGGCTCTTCCATTTAAGCTTGATTTTCATCTTTTTTTATAAAGAAAAACATATTCCTTATTTATGCTTCAGCCTTAAAATGCAGCATTGATGTCGCCTTCAAGCAATATTGCAGACAAGTTATAAAAAGGGCAATTATTACCTAAAACGAACAGGAGCACAGCAGAAGATGCCAGAGTAGCATGTCCACACAATGGTACTTCTACTGTGGGAGTGAACCACCGCAGGTTAAAGGATTTGCCTGGAAAGATAAGAGAACAAAAGGATATATATAGTGCTGAGCATGCCGAGTGCTGGTGCCGAAACCTTTGTGTTGACGAAATATCTAAATGAGGAATCACAAAGTGCATCAGGTTAACCTTAACGGAATCGAGTCGCTTTTAAATGCAATGCAGCCTGGTTTTTTTTCCTGCAAATTATGTCGATATGAATGATAAAATTAATTCTAGCGTCAAGGAATTTTCTTTCTTTCTGAGAGAGAGAGAGAGGGGCTTACTGGTTTCAAAGCTGCTGGTACCATCCAGATGTTGTATAAAAGCTGTTTCTGCCAAGTTCATCTCTGCAGCTATAGTTTGCAAAGTAGCATCTGAGAATTTCTGCAACCAACATGAAACAGCTATGGTATGTATACAAGGGGAAGAATAGGATTGGGCAAAAAGAAAAGAGTTGCATACAGTTGTATACCTTGTGTCTTATTTCATGTAGGCAGTTCATTGGTTTGAGAAAAAATTAAAATAAATAAACTACACAAAATAAAATAAGATTCTTACCTTTTCATGTGGTACGAGACATACTGCTGCTGGGTTCCCGCGGAATGGTTCGTCAGTGAAGGCATCAACAATAAAGATGGGCACGGACATCGTGACTGTGGAAAATAATCAAAGGTCGTCCTAGCGCGCACATGCAAAGTCAAGTTATCTCCCTCCGTGTACCTGACACGAGCTTGCAATGAATACATGTATCAGTTTCAAACTAATAGGTAACCATCATTGTCTCCAATGTGACATTCAGATTACGGGTTATAATGCGATCTTGTAAACATGTCGTGTCAAAGGTCATTTTGGTTCCGTGTTCCGTTGACCGAATAGTTAAATGCTGGGACAATGCTGGTCACGGGGAGGCGACAATAAACAAAGCGCTCACTGTAGTTCAGTTAGACTGGCTCCCGTCGTCAAACTTTTGTTTTTATCAAAAAAACATGCACAAAATCTTCTGATGGCTGAGGGGTAACTCATACAAGAAAATATTTATGGAGGTTATAGAACTTGGTATGATAGGTTGATAGTGAACATAGGACAGGGGCCAGTCTATAGTTCAGTATACAGAATTTGATGTAATATCGTGTAGAACATGTATGTAGTGTTTTAGGTCGTTGTAGCTCCCTTTCATTGTGGTATATTTATAACAGTCCTGTATATCGTTTGTTTCGGTATGAGTCCATAATTTGTTGCTCTTCGGCATTTTTTTTTTTTTTTTTTTTTTTTTTTTTTTTTTTTTTTTTTTTTTTATCATACTACAATATCTTGTCAATTGCATGCGTTTCATTTGTGAGATTCTGTCACCCAATTTTATCCATCAAACCATGTAAGTTGAAGAAAACATTTATCTAATCATTTCATCTGCTGGGGGTCTCATTTTCGCGCATGCAACAGATAATCGCTGATTATATGTGAAATGTCACATTTTTCGAGTATCAACATCGCGAAAGAATGTACGAAAGAGCATCTGGACTAACATAAAAGAGATAAAGTAAATATTTTTGTGTTGCCTCGTTGCATTCTTAAGGGGCAGGTGATACGGGCAGCTGTTTGAGGAAGTTATGGAGATGATCCGCAGGGATCCATATCCATCAATCACAACATCTGTGACTGACGACTATGTACAGGAGCAAACATCGTATGACATGCGCTCATAAAGAAGACTCAGATCAGAATCGTCACTTAGCCTGTTGTATTATCATTAACATGACGAAGGTAGCTACAAAGATTTTTTTTATAACTGTGACTAGTTCAACACCTCGATCTAACACACACTGTCGAATCTGGTCGTGCGTCTCTCACTAAAGAGAAAGACCATTATTATTTCTTGAATAGGTTCGTGTGTGTTGATGAGTTCTTTGATGGCTGAGTAGGCCAATTCTAGCTCTAAACTGCCGGTTGCAGGTAGAGCAAGTCATTGCCATGGGCTCAGCTGGTGGCCCATTGGTATTGACTTTGCGCTCTCTGCGCTTTCTTTCAGCATCACAGATTCTCTTTTTTGTTTTCATAGAGAGCAGCTCCTTTGTTGATGCGACCTCGCCACTTTGATCGTTCCTGTGCAGTCTGTTCCCAAGACCCAATTGGTATGTCAAAATCCTTCAGAGAGGCTTTGAGAGTGTCTTTGTAGCGTTTCTTCTGGCCACCTTGAGAGCGCTTTCCCTCTTGTAGTTCTCCATAGAAGACTTTCTTTGGAAGTCGCTCATTAGGCAGTCTTATAACATGGCCGGTTCACCTTAGCTGTGCTAGCTTTAAGACAGTATGCATGCTTTGCTTCCCTGCTTTCTTCAAGATCTTCGTGTCAGGAATCTTGTCTTGCTACTTGATTTTTAACAGCTTTCTCAAACAGCTTAAGTGGAAATGGTAAAGTATTTCCAGGTCTCACATGCATACAAGAGGGTTGGCAGTACCACAGCCTTTTAGACTTTCAGCTTGATGTCAAGCTTGATTCCATTGCGTCCCCAGACATTTGCACGGAGTCTTCCGAATGCCACACTGGCTTTTGCAATTCTGGCAGTGACCTCATCACCTCTGTCTTTTTGTGCTGATTGTGAGATCATAGTTATCACATGTCCATAGCTCTTTGCATTTTTTGCCTCTGAGCTGGCATTCTTATCCATATCATCTGCATAGAGGAGCTCATCTAGCACATCAGTCTGCACCTTAGTTTTTGGCTTGCAACCTTCTAAGGTTGAATATATCGCTAACAAAACGGTACCTGATTGGACAACCAGTATCACTGTCCTGAAAAGCACCCATGAGCATGGCATAAAACATCATGCTGAACAGTGTTGGTGCCATAACCTAGTCCTGTTTGAACGCATTCGTCACCTCAAAGGGTTCAGTGAACTCTCCATCGTTTTGTACACGTGCCTGCATGAAATTGCCGTACCATTGCTATAAATCTGGGTGGACAGCCAAACTTGGCCATGACTTTCCAGAGTCCATCACGACTTATTGTTCCAAAAGTTTTGGTGAGGCCGACAAACGTCATGTATAGATCTACATTATGTTCTTGGCATTTCTCCTGAAACTGTCTTGCTGTGAAGATCATGTCTATTGTCCCTCTGTCTTTTCTGAATCCACATTGACTTTATGTGGTTGTCACAGACTTGTGGATTTCCTTTCTATGCGAGTGCTTGTGTGTTGAGAAATAAGATGACGTGCGCTATGAAATTGGATTATAGTGAAGAAGAGGTGCGCAGCGTCAACCTCACTCGCTCGTCCTCACCCAACTTTGCACAGAGGCAAGACACAGGTCAAGACGTCTGGAGTTTGGTTTGGATGCAGTGGATGATCGTAATGATCGTAACATCTTTAGTACCTTATTACGCCCTGCATGTTCCACAACATGTTGCTGTATCGCTTTCCGAACCGTTAAATCAGATGATTTCTTCCGCTCCGTCTACCGAAACAGGCTTTGCATATCTGGACTAGGCATATCCAGGCACACAGGTTTTATTTTGGAATAACCTTTTCCTAGATGAATTGCTGGCCACAGCTGAAGAGCTCCATCTAACCTTTCTTAGGTTTTGTTTAGAGACCTGTAGACTGTCAACCAAAACTAATGAGTTCCCCCTGCCCAGCTAGATTTAGCAAACTCCTAGATGGGTTGCCTTCCAAGGCTAACGAGTCCCATCCGCACCGCATGACAGCAGGTAGTACTTATTGCATGTTACAGTAGCAATAAATCTGACCTGTCTCTAACTGGCGGATGTATAATATCAAACGCACGACGGCGGATGTATATATCAAACGCACGACGACAATTAGCTTAATCTTCTTCTTCTTCTTCTTCTTCTTCTTCTTCTTCTTCTTCTTCTTCTTCTTCAAATGATGATGATGCTGATGGTGATGATGATGGTGATGATGATGAACCCTATAAGTATTGTTCTCTGTAAAACGATTAACCGAATGACATTTAGTTTAGAAAGTCTTGCAAATCTCCAACATTTGAGCACACACACACACACACACACACACACACACACACACACACACATACGCGCGCGCGCACTGTATATGTATTATGCTCCGGTAAAGGGAATCTAGTGACAATGTAACCGATGCGCATCTAACAACACTGAAAACGTTTTATGGGCATTTGGCAAAGCTTTCTTTCAGCTATCCCTAAAAGTCCAACCCTGCCTCCTGTCCTGTGGCAAACATGAATGGCAATAATTCACCACCATCTGTCAATATTGCTCTTCTCCCAGGTCAACATGTGTCTCGCCCACCCGACCAGCTGACAGGTCAATTGATAGTGGCCGGATTGTCAATTGATTGGTGTGTCTTGGGCCAGGAAATACCTTTACAGCACCTGTCCACTTCCGTCGATATATCCGATCCAAAATAGATCCGAGTCTATATCAAAGATTTGTTCGAAATGGGAAATAAATTTTCCTTGTTAAAAGGAACGCTTGGCTAGTCTGTATATACCAATATTTGTCCGTGTGTTGTGGTTTTTCGTAGGTTTGTGGAGTTTTTCGGTAACTCGATGGGTCGCATCGGTCATGAACACTTCCTCGCTACGGTGGATTTCAAGCTTTCGTACTTGGTCGGTCCTAGGACAAAGTTCCGGGTTTTAGCATTATCCGTCCAGAACGCCAACTAAATGTTTAACGTTAGATCCAAGTACGTCATTCTTCCCACAAGTCCTAATAAAAACGGCGGAGAGCAAGTCTGGTTTCCGTCTTCAATTGATTTATTATGCAAGAAGTGTATCAAAACATTGCGACTGGAACCAGGCCCCTGGATGTCAAAGGGAAACCCCACAGATTAAAGGAAAAGCCCAACAGATTGAGAAGAAATCCTCATTCCGTTTCAATTGCTTGACGCTGTCGCGCCAAGCAACAAAGAGGCAATATTGCTACCATACCAATATCAATACTCTTCGAAGAAACGGGTTTGCGAAAGTGGCTGTTAAAATCGTTTCAAAGTTGTATTTTTGAACAGGACAAAACAGAAACACTGAATATGTATATGAGTAACTCAGTTGGCCAAATCCTTGTTACTGCAATCTAACACCTTGATCTCATTCTCCGGATGGCGAATTGTCCCATTTGTTGTCAGCAAGTCTTTTGACCGATGCCTTTATATCTATATCGGTTCTGTGTTCGTCTGGTGTTTCAGATTCAGTGATCAATGACCGCCTGCACTACACGGGTCATTTGTGACACGAATTAATTTCACAGGCGCTGATGACAATCGTCAACATCATCAAAATATGTCAGGGTCAGACAGACAATTAGAAATATCGAAAAAGGGCAGCAGGGTATGAAGCGTGTGATGAGGCTGACAGATGGTTTTATTGACTCCGCCGGAAGACATTTTAAATTTCCCGCCAAAATCACAGACATCTCATCTGGTGAAATCATCTCTTTTTCATCACATTAATGCGCCAATCTGTTGGTGTTTCGAGAAGGCAAAGTTGCTGAGCTGTCATCATAGAATGCAAGCGGGAATTGAAATATTCTGCTTGTTCTATAGGGGATAAGTAATTAACTAAAGAAAGCATAGCAGATCAGCCTCAAAATGACCCACGCTTTGGAACGGTCAGTGATATTCTAAGACAAGCTTATTGATTTACCATCTAATATATCTAATGTTTCTTTTTTTGTGAATTTAAATTTATAACAAACATGTGTACGTGCGATCAACTTTAGCTCATTTAGATGAGTCCGTGCATTTGAATACTGAAATGCAATAGAGGAGAAAAACAAAAGGCGCAGATAACGCAGTGACACAAGCTCCAGACGAAATTCCAAGATCTTATTAGATCTAGATCTACCTCTGAAGCTAACCAGTTTAGTGTGAAATTTTCACGAACACTAAGTACTCGTATAGCTTTACAAAGACACTACTTTATCGTATTTCTGCTGGATGGGCTTTTGTCAAGACGACATCAATAATTGAGCGGAATAATTGTTTCTGGCCAGGTAGCCAGGTGTTCTAAGCACACATATCGAGCGGATTTTAATTACGTTCTTCGCAAACAATTGCACACGATGCATGAGAAAGTCCCATCGATGTCCTTCCACCAGTGTGAAAGAAGAGTTCCGGATAACAAGGTTGTTTCAAAGAAATATCGGCGTCAACGGTTCCATTGCGTAATCTGTTTGTTGCGGGCGTTCACGAACGCCCGCATATATATACGTTGATGCAAACACACATCAATCCGGAAATGACGGCAATTAGACCGATCCCACTGTTGCTCCCGCATCATCATAAGTCAGTACCTGGCGAAAAATGAGTAGGGAACCAACCATAATGATACATGCTAAGAAAAAAAATAAGATCGTGAACGAATTATTTCGGAATTAGACCGAACCCATCATTGTTTCCGCTTCTTCATCCACAAGTCCACAGATGGCGAATAATGAGTGGGGAACCAAATCAGCTGTTCCAAGAATTGAATGGCAATTGATTCCATGTGTTAACATTATTATTGTGAAAGATGATAAAAAAATAATCCAAAATTACTGTTTTGATTTAAAAAAGGCCATTTAAAAGTTTTATTTTGAATGGTCAGAAAACCATTGCTATCTTGAAGCCCAATATATTTTGACAAAATGATACTTATTTATTTGGAGTTTTTCTGATGATATTAAAAGCGAAGCATAGTAAGGTCTATCAATGCTGCGAAGATGAAGTTAGCGGAAGCGGGTCAACTCGGCCTGATACCAAGTCGGCTCCTGAGTCAACTCGGTCCTGTGTCTACTTGTTAAACCAAGGTATTTGGCAGACTGAACCGTGATTCTTTATGTTGTATGTTTGGTATGTCGACTTCTGTTGTATACGCTTAATTTGTTTTTAGTTGAAGCCAGCCGGATGGCTACCTTCCTGGGAAAGAGCTAGTCATCTTGCTCTTCGTGTGTGTTGTCACATTTTCATGTTCAGGCATCCTGAACCTTCTTTTGAACTATTATGTTTGCCCTTGTTAAGTCTACATCTTTCCCGCTTGGTGTGTGGGTTGGGATTTTAAATTTAATTGCGTCCATTCCTGTGCTCTCTTTTTTACTTGTTCTAATATTCGACTATCCATTTTTTTCTGCACACCAGGAACAAGGAATTAAAGCACATATGTTGAATAGGGTCAGCTTTCATCCTATAACTAGGGCTAAACGCCCGCAAGCTTTTTGAAAAAGCTAATACTTGTGAAGTATTCAGATTCAGTAATCAGAATGTCATAATAATTTAAAACTAAAACTAGTCTTCAAAAGTACCATTTTAACAAACATGCCGTTTTGTAATTTCAGCCATATGGAGGGAAACCTTGATCACAGCTTGTGCTAACAACCAGCCTGTGCATCCACTTTGTGAGGTCAGCACTAAATATCTTTGTTTGGAACCTGGACAGTAATGACCGCTACAGGTGGGTTTCGGATTCAGTTGACCACAATCTATATTGCAATGGCATCACTGGAAACTTGAAAGACAGACTGCCTCTCGATGGTGCTTATTTTAAAATCATCGATCTTGATTATACCGCGGTTCATCAATTGTTTCTTTTTCCACCTGGCAACTAGCAGAGCTATTGATCAGGCAAACGACAAACAATTGAAATATCGTCTGCGAATCGATCACGTGCAATGGAACATATGTTACCGGGCAGACGACAGTGGGACAACCCGATCCAAAGAAAGACAGATGCGCACACCTGACTGGCAGATTGTGTTTCATTTGAATCCTGCTGCACTGCACCATGTTATATGGTTCCGCCAGAAACAATTCCTCGAAGATACAACTAAATTGTCTTTGTAAAGAGTTTGATTGATAGTTATAGTGTATGGAACCGATGCCAGAATAAGCCCTCTAGTTGACAATTGTCATCTTTTCTCTTTTCACTTGCCATCTGAACAGCGTGGTGCTACAACTGAAATATTGGATGTAATAAAACTATCAGGTCTGACAACCAATTTTCGAATTGTTTTCATCTTGCCCCAAGACAATCTATTTGGATTTGAAGTTTAAGTTCTTCGAATGACATCTCAATAGAAGATAATCATCTGCGATTGCTTAAAATAAATTCCAAAGATCGAAAATCAATCTCATAATTATTAAGTTTTGAAAAAAAAAATTGTTACACAACCATTGCCAGAGGAAAGTTCAGATGTCCTAGGTAAGCTGCAGAATTGCTATCTGCCTTGGACCGGCCTAAGTTGTATCGGATCTGTCTCGATCCTGTATTAACAGCGTATAAAACGGCACGACCGAAGTGCTAACAGTTGACAGGCGTCCAAAAGTAACGCTACACAGAACCCACTAAGCCTCACTGACGGGTTTCAATATACCAGCGCCACACATGGGCGAGAGAAGAATTGTATACATGTAATTTATAATATGAGAGTCTGTGGAGATGAAAGAAAACGTGGCACAAAAACAAACCGTAAATGCGAAGCTGTACAGCGCCTTTGTTTTCGCTACAAGGATATTACAATATCTCTTCTTTCTAAATCTAAGATTTCCAGTATCTACCGATCTTCTGTGCAGCACGGTTTGCGTCGGACCTGTTCGGAAACCACATTCATATAGATGGTCTCATTACTGATATGGACGAACAGTCAAATTTTGCAACCCCAGGCACCGTCAATCTTATTACCTAGAGACTGATGAAATGAAGAAAAAAATAGACAAGAATGCAGTTACCAGTTTAGATGTTCGTGACTGTAGTGTTAATAGTGACCCCGTGGTGTATTTAAATTAAGAATGTCTGAAAGCTTCGTCAGTGCTAGACGGTTACATTTGTTACATTTTGAAAAATAGCAGCTCTCCTGTACTGCTTTTGTCCGATATTTGCTTTTCTAACTATTAACTCATATTTGACGAATGGATTTTCCCATCATTATCATTTGGGTGAGTCCACTTTCATTTTAGGGGCTTCAGGTCGGATTTTCAAATTTTATTCCATTTTTCGATGAAATTCCTCTAAGCAAACAGAAAAGCCCCAGATTGTACGCCGCGTTCTGCGGGGTCACATCTGGGGCTATTCTGTTTGCATGTGTCCTATAAAAGGGACACTAAGCTTAAATGAATATGTTGAACATCAATGGGTACTTTTTTTTTTCAAAACAAAAAAAAAAAAAAAAAAAAAAAAAAAAAAAAAAAAACCTGACAGTAAATCATGTTACGAAACAAGAGCAAAAGAAAACGCAAAGATCGATCATCTAAAGTCTAAAGAAGTGTAAGTAATATTTGGTAGCTAATAAACTGAAGTGAGACAATCCGAACTCATTAGCTTGACGCCTATTGAGCCACCTCTGAAGCCCAACACCAGGAAAACCTTAGGCCAGTCTGAGTTTTTGTGGTCCGTTTTGAGATATTTGATGATCAATGGTAAGCCCTCAAACACAAGGACACGGAGATCAGATGATATTACCCTAGACATAAAATCATGATTCTTTCTTGGAAGCTTATTCCATTTTGATGTGTCATGTTGCAGCTGATACGGTCTTGTTGCTTTTTACGGCCTTGTTTTCCATTGATTTTCGATCTTAGCAACAGTAACAGAACTGTTGATCTCTAAAACAGGACCAGCTTTACTCACCTATACATGTTCAAACCGCCGAAGTTCTCTGACCGTTGACGACTGAATCAGGCCTCGTTTCTACGGACAAAAGTAGGTTCGTCGCAGAAAGATATGCTCGTATAAATTCAATTCTGTGGCGAAGTTTCATCGTCAAATATCTGTGACAAAGGTGAGCGAGCTAAGTAGTATATGCGTGAACGCAAACTCATTGCCAAAGTTTCTGCGACAAATAATCTTCGAAAAATTGTCCGTGAAAACCAGGCTTAAGATCTCCAGTGGTCGCCCAAAGTATGCGAATGACGGACAGTAAAAATGCAGGGTAGAGATACACATGATAACAATGCATTCTGCACATTAAGATCAACATTTTTAAAAATAACAATTGACAACTCTGGATGAACAGGTGTCAGTTTTTGAATGTGGTGGAGTAGGCCACATGGTCAGATCCGCTGAAAATGGCGTGAGATCCCCCCCCCCCCCACCAACAAATGTTTATTCATCAACATATTTCGAATATCAGACCACGTACAAAGTTATATTCATGGCCTATCGAAGGAAGTTTCTTGTGTCCATTTTGGACCATTAATTTCACCCGATTGTCTGGAGAGCAAGACTACATGCTTAGAATATGGCATAGCATTATGAGTGCCCGTATTGAACCAGCGTTCCTATCAAAGCAACGATGTCCGTATAAGTTTTCATCAAGCTTAGACGGCTTTAATCCATTCTGTGGCATCGTATTATTGACTAAATATGGTATTAGCCAATAATTCCAAGTTCACATCTGGCAGCAAGCGCTCTAATCGAATTTTATTCACATGTTCTTGGCAGAAGACAATATGTTAACTTGTAACAACAATTTCCAAATGTTTCCAGCATTTGTTGCCAAGCAAAACAACTTGCTTTATGTGTCATATGGCTCTGACACAACATTGTATTCAACGACATAAGTTACAAATACAGTGTGATCTAGGCTTAGTTAGTGCCTCTTCGAAATTCACAGTCTGCCATCAAGAACTAGCTTAGCCCCAGCCCCCATGACCTATGATGTGTGTGTGTGTGTGTGTGTGTGTGTGTGTGTGTGTGTGTGTGGCAATGATCAGGAAATGGCGCAATCAGAAAATTCCCACTCCAAAAAGATCCTTTGTTCGCAGTAAAAGTAGTCCCAGTGCATTGGTTTTGCAAACCACTTTCTAGGTAAATGCCAAACCGTGGTAGTGGCTGTCTTCGCGCACCGTGCTCTTTTGTCATGCGTATATAGACAGGCGTGGCAAATTATCTCAACGAAACTATGCGTACTAAGTGACCGGACATAAGCATGTATGCTGCACATTATGTACCCTAAACCATCCGAAGCTTAAGCAAAACCGTCAATAAGACCGAGTACCACGTCAAGAGTAAAATCGTAAATAAGCCGGTTTCGGTTTCTTTTGTCGTTATATATGGCCGTTTGTCATTTCAAACTAGCTATACATCGTGGAATTATTTATTTTATCGTAGCATTTTCTGAACATTTTAAAAGCCATATAGCCAGCACCACGGACTCAGTTATTCAATATCGGCAACTTTCTTTCATTAACTCACAGAGTTTAAATCAATCTAAACAATGACCAAGCAGGTTGTTTCACTGAAAATCAATAGCATAATTCCAGTAAGGTTATTAATTCTTAGAAAGGAAATTAGAAATTATGACTTCTCGTTATACGTACAACCTGGGGCCTCTAACTAGTTACAAGAATCCATATGCGGCCTTAGAATGCTTCATTTGCCGCCTTGGTGGCGAGAATCTACCATTCCCATGATTCCAGTATTCCAAAGGCAAGCATCAAGACAAACTCAATGGAAAAAGCAAGAACATTATATAGACACTTGGTGATCTCACAAAAGCTTTTGACACGATATTAAAGTCGTTGTGGGCTCTGAAAAATCACGGCCAAGTTTGCCTGTCCACCCAGATTCATAGCCATTGTGCAACAAACTCTTGATGCTATGCAAGCTCGTGTTCAGAATGATTGGGGGTTCATAACTTTTTTCAGTAGAATGATTTTTTTTTGTGTCATGCTCAGAAATGCTTTCCAGAACCGTGCTACTGGTTTTCCAATTCGGCACCGCTTTGATGGCAAGTCATTCAACATTAGGAGGTTGCAAGCCAAAATCAAGTAGCAGACAGATGAGCTAGATGAGTTCTTGTGTGGAGATGACACGAGAAAGAATACCATCACAGAGGCTAAACTGACAGAGATTATGAATCATGATCCACAAGTTTGTGACAACTATGACATTAAAATTACACCAAGAAGCACACACGGAACAATCGTCTCGGTGAATGGACAGAAACAGATATAGTCGTTGACAAATGAGCCTCGACGCGAGAAAACCGGTCTTCGGGAGTTTCGACCAGGTCTGACACAAACCGAGCTGTACAGTCACAGAAGCAGACTAGAAGCTTGAAATTTCGGATTTAAGAAGAAGAGAAATTGTACTATCCGTGTAGCGAAAACAAAGGCGCTGATCAGCTTCGCGGTTACCGCGAAGCTGATCTGCGCCTTTGTTTTCGCCTAGGCAAAAATCCGGTTTTCTCACGATGCGGCTCATTAATTCACCTACCTGGGAAGCACTTTGACCAAACCTGTGCACATTGGTATTGACGCCTTTGTCAGACCTTTAAAAGCCAGGATGGAATTGGGAAGACTCCGTGAAAGTTTTGGGGGGTGAAATAGATTTGACTATACGCTCTTTAACTGAATATGGATAGGCCATGTCGTAAGAATGCTTGATAAGTGATTCGGAAGTTTTCTTGAGAGAATAAAAGAAAGGCAAGCGCTGTAGTGGTGGTCAACAGAAATGCTACAAATACACGCTCAAAGTAACATTGAATGATTTTCATGTCCCAGCATAGTTTTGGGAGCAAAATGCCAAGAATGGAGTGGGATAATGGAATAAGAATATGCAAATCTGAATCTGAACAACGAAAAGTCGGGATTATAGGATCATCGCCATGACGCATCAGACTCAGCAGCCATCTTTCAACCAGTATTTACTGGATAGCAATGAACAAGCAATTTACCGGAATAGTGGTGGTCTTTCTCGGTTCTCTGGGATGAACAAACATTCTGCTCACATACCCAAATCAACTAATTAGATTAATTCGTCCTCAATAAGTTTATTTCCCTTTCCAGGTTTTTTGCCAATAAACCCATTCCCTCTATGATATACGGGCAATGGCCACCTTCTGTTACCCAAAGAAATCGATAGATCTGTTACAATAAATTCACCTGTCACTAATTTAGCAATATTCAACTCTAATGACAGAAGTGTGTGTGGCTTGAACCCAACCTAGACCTTACACCCTAATCTTTCCATTTCAACCGTAATTTAAGGCTCATTTAGTTAGTTAAATAAGAATGACAGTAAAGAAATTAGTTTCTTTCAAAGATTACCTAGAGCTGTCACACGAAACCTGATATCATGTTTAAGGTTATTAGAGATAATGGTTATTTATTTATGAACCGCAACAGACCTCCTCTTAGGTCTGTGGCAGTCCGTCCGGAGCCTGCCCAGAACCGACATGTCTGGAAGGGGTTTGATTTTGTTAAAATACAAATATAGCAATAAAATTTGAACTTATATGAGAAGCTTGAATTATTTCTTCCTACTCCTCTCTTCAGACAGACATATGACATTCTGACATTTGACACACGAAGACAAATTGTCAATATGGTTTAGTGGTTTATAGATTTTGACAACTTATCAGCTGAATTTAGTCATATTCATTCATAAAGATCATTCACAATTATAAAATGACAAGTTAACTTTCTTCGTTATATATATTTTGTCATTAAAATGGAGTGATTCTCATGGTTGGCTGTTCACGCAGAACAATTCCATTCGCAGCATTTATTGCTTCATATTTTTTCATATTAGTGGATGCATCTACGAGGGTCTCGTACTAACATCTGTATTGTCATCTCAATTCCTTATTTCGCCTTCTGCTATATCCACATGCACTCTTTATAGTTTTCACTGCTTTCATAAATGTTAAGTTTTTGTACATTGTAGAGAAAGTTATCCCTGGTGTTAATGAATTCTTCAACTTGGGCTTTGTTTTGTATGCTCTCTTTTAACTTTTCCTTATGCATTAAACTGCTTTTGAAATTGATGTTTCCATGTAACTATTCTTTTGGTTACATTGAGAGAGCACCTTCCCTAGTATGTACGTTTTTCATTCCAATCTTCCGCAGGTCCTCTGTGTCTGGAATCTTGTCTTGTCACTTGTTTTTACAGTTTTCCCAGCTCAAGCAACTTCAGTGTAATTCTTTGCGTGTCTTTGGTATATTGCCATGGCATATAAAAATTTGGCAGTTACACATTCTTGTAGATTTGGCGTCAAGCTTGATTCCAATTTGCTCTTCGACATTTTCAGTCTTACAAAATTTAATGCCGTAGTGGCTTTCTCAGCTTCTGACAGTGAACTTACAGTTTATCATCAATGTTTTCTTCTAAGAAGAGTACTTTAAACACAGCTGTCGCTTAATCCATTCGCAGTGTTGTGATGGCTGTTGCATTACAAGGCTTTCAATGTAGTAGCGAGTTGTAGATGGTGTTCTACTACCTCTGATTGTAAGGGCGTGGTTGTCATATGATTGTGCCTCATTATCTATAGCCTCTAGCATTTTTGCAGGCAGCGGTACATCAAAGCTGCCGGCGCTCTTGTTTTGGCTTGCAACATCCTTAGGTTGAATAACTTGCATTAAAGCGAATCCCTATCGGGAAATCGGGAGATGGATACCCTTGGTAACGTCAATTGCAGACGAAGAATTATAACGTCGTGTAATTTTTCTCTAATATCCTATGAGATTGATGGGACCTAGTTGGTTGCAAAAGTCTATCTGTTCTCAACACTATGACATTGTCTATGAGGTGCCTCTGTTTGGATCTAGGTGCATCCTGTATGTCTTGGTACAATTAGGTGGACGGACGACTGTGTTGGTGATACGAAGATCGCGTTCAGTACATGCCATAAGCAGAATACTCTATACTTTCAGAACTTATTACTATTAACAAGGTCTGGTGGCCCGTTCCAACCCTGGCAACGAATCACCAAGGGGGATAATCTACAATGTCTAGTTTGGTATTATATACTATGAGGTGGAATTGCTGGCACCATACTGATAAAGAGTTGCGTTCTAACACAAACACAGCAATGATGGCAACTCCAACTGCCCGGTACATGTTGAACCACCACAGTAACCAGAGGATGCACATCGGTTATAATAAGCTTCTAGTAAGGTTAAAATCATTATACTTTTCTTTTATGGGTCCATGGGGAAAATAAGCACTTTGTATCATGCCTGGAACAGAAAAAGCAGTTAGCAGCAAATAATAAAATAAAAAAAAAATACAAGCAATAATAATCTTAGATTACGAACTCGTTAAATCAGAATATGTTAACTCCGCCCGTACTTATTGCCTGTAGCAAATATTTGAGCCGCCTCGTGTGAAAACCAACAATGTGGTTTCCGAACAGGTCCGACACAAATCAGACTATACAGTCACAGAAGCAGGCTAGAAGCTTGAAATTTCGGATTTAAGTAGAAGAGGAATTGTACTATCCGAGTAGCGAAAACAAAGGCGCTGATCAGCTTCGCGGTTACCGCGAAGCTGATCTGCGTCTTTGTTTTCGCCTATGCAGAGTGTTGGTTTTCCCATGGGGCGGCTCATTTAATGCAAATGCACTTGACTCCATAGCAAAAACATTCAAGACATTCTTAATGGAAATTGTTGGCAGGCGCCGGCTGCAGTTTTTATTTTACAACGAACAAGTGTTACATTTCTTTAATAAGGAGTTAAATTGTTCTAATTAGATTCAACGTGTCTAGTGTTTTATTTGATTCGGCGTTGACTCTTATTATGATCTTCAACACGCAACATATTAGTTGTTATAATATTTTCTTTTTTGCTTTGTTCATTATCACATGATAGATAGGAACTTTTTTTATACAATTAAGCTCAGCAGCCTCTAATTCGCACTTCTCATGTTGGTTATTAGTATTATTTTGATTAATTTATTTAGATATAATACTGGTCCAACATCTGGATTTTTTTTTTTTTTCAGTATTAAATTTCTGGCCATTTTATCTGTGAATTTCTACTTTTTAAAATTATTTGTAAATAAATCATGAGTGAAATTTTTAATTTCCCAAATCGGCTCAAAATCTGTTTTTCAAATTACGGACAGATGTTTTCTTTGGTGAATATCCGGGTATTCAGTGGATCATACGGGTATTCATTGGACCGTGTGGCAACAGGTTTCGCATCTCAGTTGTATCCGTTTTAAATTATATTCGTTGGTTTCACCAATCTGAGCTATATTTGGGTAAAAGATGTTCATTACAAAATAGAACAACTCAGCATAAAGTTTATCAATCGCATCCCTCATGGTTACCTCAGAAGTAAAGCTTAGAACAAAATGCTGTGTTTGCTGTTCGTTGCACCAGATAGCCCGCTTTAGCTCCTTTAAAGACCTCACAACGGGCAATTAAGATATGTTGTCCTGTGTCAAGGCCCGCCCTTTGGCCAATCAGAAGTCGATCTCTCCAATTTCATTCTGTTTATTCTTCTCACTCACCGGAGACGCGTCTGTATTGATATTAGCCCGTTCAAACATTAAATGGGCCGCCAGGTATTTATCAATTGAAACCTTATTGTGACAATCATGTCCTAAGACGATTTCAAACAGGTGGCAGTTTTAAATCCATAACTCAAGCACGTTGCTCAAAAGCATATTATAATGTTAATAGCATTTGTCATAGTGAGGATCAAGCATATTAAATATAAACCCAGACATTCTGGAACCGAGAGAGTGTCAAATAAGTTCACTTAAATCCTGACTGACATTGAAAGAAAAATAACATTGACAAAGGCGCATTCTAGACACAGGCGATAAAACGGACAGGTATGAAAATGGTATTACTGCTACCGGTCTAGCTGTGGTTAACCGTGGTGATAAAGAATGGGTCATGGCTGGGTGCAGATTCTGTGACCGGACACTGATGTTATCAAACTTATTTCATGCTCAACTCAGCTGAGACTAAAATTTATCCTGCTCATAAACAATCGTTGGCATTTCAGTAACATTTATTGCCATGATAAATTATTGGCCCCAAAATCGAAATCAATTTGGGCTATTGCAGTATTTATGAGCAGTTTGAATTTCATGCTCAGCTATTTTGAGCATGTAAAAAGATATATGTAACCTTGGGATCAGGGCGTTACGATTTTAGGTTATCTTGATACCGTGTATTCTCTTGTAGTACCTGAAAAGACGAAGAAAAAATGCATTCAAAGACATGTCACCTCATGATGATGCTCAAACACACTTTAAAAAGCAAAAAGAATTGATTCCTGTGTCTCAGTGTTTGTTAGCTTAACCATCAGTCAATATTGCCAGCTAATTGCCACTAGTTCTAATAGAAACTGCTAGATTTACACTGTATTTTTAGCACAAGAGAACATCTGTTCACTGATTAATGAGCTCGCCGATAATTGATTGTTTTTTCTCCTCTTGTCTCTGGAAGGCATCAACAGAAATAGCTACGCAGATTTAATAATCGTGAGTTTACTGTAATATAGCTACTGCTAGTGACGTATTTTCTTTGTTCTGTTCAAACATGTTATCACAGTTCCTGGTGAGATCCTAGCACTGTCACTTTCGCAAGACCTCTGGTTCTGTCCAAACTGAAAAGAAAATGTTCCTGACGAAACTTGAATGCGAGTATTATTATAACGAATGAGGCGAATTTGGTCACTAAAACAGTTTCTACACCGTCATCATATGTCTTGAAGGTGTTTCTATGACAAGTGCCCTCAAGGAGACGAAGTGACCTATTCTTAGCAGTGCCTTTGTAGATCTAACATTCTTTATCTACGAAGAATAGAATAAATGCAGATGCATATCTTATATCTCTGTAGGGTATACTTTTAACAGCTCCAGCAAGGTGACTGCAAATGATGCATCTTTCTAATCATCTGTCTCTATATGATCCAGCAATGTGTTTGTACATATAGTGTTTTGTATAATATCCCTCTGGTTTGCCTTATATGAAATGAAATGCACCAGCAAATTCATATAAGATATAGCATCTTCAGCAAATGCCTCTGGTCAGTCCTCTGTAAATTCGTCCAACGATCTAACATCTTCAACATGCTGTCTATAAAATGTCCCAGCAAGAGCTTTTCAGATATAATATATTTCACACATGCCTCTGTTTTCTCTATAAAATGTCCCGACAAGAGCTTATCAGATATAACATCTTTAGCACATGCCTCTGTTACGTTCTCTATAAAATGTTCCAGCAAAAGCTTTTCAGGTATATCATCTTTAACACATGCCTCCGTTAAGTTCTCTATAAAATGTCCCAGCATGGACTTTTCATATATAACATCTTTTACACATGCCTCTCCTAAGTTCTCTATTAAATGTTCCAGCAAGAGCTTTTCAGATATATAATCTTTAGTACATGCCTCTCTTAAGTTCTTTATAAAATGTTCTAGCAAGAGCTTTTCAGATATATGACCTCTTTAACACATGCCTCTGGTAAGTTCTCTATAAAATGCCCCAGCAAAAGCTTTTCAGATATAACATCTTTAGCACATGCCTCTGTTAAGTTCTCTATAACATCTTTGACACTTGCCTCTGTTCTCTATAAAATGTCCAGCATGGACTTTTCAGATATAACATCTTCAACACATGCCTCTGTTACGTTCTCTATAAAATGTTCCAGCAAAAGCTTTTCAGATATATCATCTTTAACACATGCCTCTGTTAAGTTCTCTATAAAATGTCCCAGTATGGACTTTTCATATATAACATATTTTACACACGCCTCTGTTAAGTTCTCTATAAAATGATCCAGCAAGAGCTTTTCAGATGTAACATCTTTGACACTTGCCTCTTTTAAGTTCTATAAAAATGTTCTAGAGCACTTCAGATATATCATCTTTAACACATCTCTATAAAATGTCCCAGCATGGACTTTTCAGATGTAACATCTCTAAATGTTCCAGCCAAAGCTTTTCAGAAAAATATATCATCATTAACACATGTCTCTGTTTAATTCTCTATAAAATGTTTCAGCACGAGCTTTTCAGATGTATCATCTTTAACACATGCCTCTGATAAGTTCTCTATAAAAATCTCCCAGCAATGACTTTTCAGATATAACATCTTAAACACATGCCTCTGTCGAGTTCTGTCCCAGTATGGACTTTTCATATATAACATCTTTAACACATGCCTCTGTTAAGCCCTCTATAAAATGTCCCAGCAAAAGTTTTTTGTTTTTGTTTTTCTCTATAAAATGTTCCAGCAAATGTTTTTTCAGATATATCATCTTTAACGCATGCCTTTTGTTAAGTTCTCTATAAAATGTTCCAGTATGGACTTTTAAGATATACCATCACAACACATGCCTCTGTTTAGTTTTGTCCCAGTATGGACTTTTCATATATAACATCTTTTACATATGCCTCTGTTAAGTTCTCTGTAAAATTTCCCAGCATGGACTTTTAAGATATAACATATTTAACACCTCTGTCCTAGCATACACTTTTCATATATAACATATCTTACACATGCCTCTTTTAAGTTCTCTATAAAATGTTCCAGCAAAAGCTTATCAGGTATAACATATCTCTGTTGAGTTCTGTCCTAGTATAGACTTTTTTCATACAGAACATCTTTTACACATGCCTCTGTTTAAGTTCTCTATAAAATGTCCAAGCATGGACTATTCAGATATAATATTTTAACACATGCCTATGTTAAGTTCTGTGCCAGCATGGACTTTTCAGATATAACATCTTCAACATATGCCTCAGTTTCGTTTTCTATAAAATATTCCAGCAAGTGCTTTTCATATGTACCATTTTAACACATGCCTCTGTTAAGTTCTCTATAAAATGTCCGGGCAAGAGCTTTTTATTATGTATCACATGCATCTGATAAATTCTCCAAAAAGTGTCCCAACATAGACTTTTCATCAGATATAACATCTTAAACACATACGTCAGTTAAGTTCTCTATAAAATGTCGCAGCATGGCATGGACTTTTCAGATATAATATCTTTAACACATGCGTCTGTTAAGTTCTGTTCAGTTCTGTATAAAATGTTCCAGCAAAAGCTTTTCAGATATAACATCTTTAACACATACCTCTGTTATGTTCTCTATAAGATGTTCCAGCAAAAGCTTTTCAGATATAACATCTTTAACACATACCTCTGTTAAGTTTTCTATAAAATGTTCCAGCAAAAGCTTTTCAGATATAACATCTTTAACACATTCCTTTGTTAAGTTTTCTATAAAATGTTCCAGCAAAAGCTTTTCAGATATAACATCTTTAACACATACCTCTGTTAAGTTTTCTATAAAATGTTCCAGCAAAAGCTTTTCAGATATAACATCTTTAACACATACCTCTGTTAAGTTTTCTATAAAATGTTCCAGCAAAAGCTTTTCAGATATAACATCTTTAACACATACCTCTGTTAAGTTTTCTATAAAATGTTCCAGCAAAAGCTTTTCAGATATAACATCTTTAACACATACCTCTGTTATGTTCTCTATAAGATGTTCCAGCAAAAGCTTTTCAGATATAACATCTTTAACACATACCTCTGTTAAGTTTTCTATAAAATGTTCCAGCAAAAGCTTTTCAGATATAACATCTTTAACACATACCTCTGTTAAGTTTTCTATAAAATGTTCCAGCAAAAGCTTTTCAGAAACATCTTTAACACATATCTCTGTTATGTTCTCTATAAGATGTTCCAGCAAAAGCTTTTCAGATATAACATCTTTAACACATACCTCTGTTATGTTCTCTATAAGATGTTCCAGCAAAAGCTTTTCAGATATAACATCTTTAACACATACCTCTGTTAAGTTTTCTATAAAATGTTCCAGCAAAAGCTTTTCAGATATAACATCTTTAACACATGCCTCTGTTAAGTTTTCTATAAAATGTTCCAGCAAAAGCTTTTCAGATATAACATCTTTAACACATGCCTCTGTTAAGTTTTCTATAAAATGTTCCAGCAAAAGCTTTTCAGATATAACATCTTTAACACATGCCTCTGTTATGTTCTCTATAAGATGTTCCAGCAAAAGCTTTTCAGATATAACATCTTTAACACATACCTCTGTTAAGTTCTCTATAAAATGTTCCGGCAAAAGCTTTTCAGATATAACATCTTTAACACATACCTCTGTTAAGTTCTCTATAAAATGTTCCGGCAAAAGCTTTTCAGATATAACATCTTTAACACATGCCTCTGTTAAGTTCTCTATAAAATGTTCCGGCAAAAGCTTTTCAGATATAACATCTTTTACACATGCCTCTGTTATGTTCTCTATAAGATGTTCCAGCAAAAGCTTTTCAGATATAACATCTTTAACACATTCCTTTGTTAAGTTTTCTATAAAATGTTCCAGCAAAAGCTTTTCAGATATAACATCTTTTACACATGCCTCTGTTATGTTCTCTATAAGATGTTCCAGCAAAAGCTTTTCAGATATAACATCTTTAACACATACCTCTGTTAAGTTCTCTATAAAATGTTCCGGCAAAAGCTTTTCAGATAATAACATCTTTTACACATGCCTCTGTTAAGTTCTCTATAAAATGTTCCGGCAAACGTTTTTTTCAGATATAACATCTTTAATAAATATAGGACTAGAGAGATGACGAGCCCTCTACGAGCACGTATAAAATGGTTCATCGATTTCTTTAGAGATCTTACATTTCAACAAATGACATTGGTAAGCTTTCTGTAACATTTTCAACATTTGTCTTCAGTGTGATCATTCAAATTTCTTTTTGGTCAGATATGTTTAGCCTATGCCTAAGGCCAACTCTCTATAATTCTAAAATATGGTTCAGCGGGGTCACGTTCAAAATATGCATTTGGTCAGTCCTCTGTCAAATGGTCCAGCAAGATCTTTGAATATCCAATATCTTTAATATATGTATTTGCATCTGGTCACTTATCTGTCGAATAGTTTGGTAAGGTCTTTGTAGATCTAATATATTTAGCATACGCATCTGGTCACCCCACTCAACATTTGTCTAACTGTAACACTTGTAAAATTTGCCTCTTTTCAGCTCTCCGTAAAAACTCTCAAGCAATGTCTTTGTAGGTTTCATCGGCAGCTTCCATTACAGTCTCTGTAAAATTGCCCAAAATGTCTAAAAAGGTACAAGTAGGCAAAGATCAGGAAAAGGCGCAATCAGAAAAATATTCCCACTCCAAAAACCGAGGTGGGAAAAAACCAAACTAACAATCAGGTACTTATACCATGAAAAAATTTCGTAAGCCGAATGAGCAGCTATTTTCCCAATAGGTGGCCACTCAGTTACTTTAAAACTAAAAATATGCAAACATACATAAGGCGCCAACAGCACAAAAAAATTTTGAACACCAAGACATAAAACAAAAAGAACCACCACAGAAGTATCGACTTGGAACGATCAGTAACACAAAGTTACCGGTGGGTTTAAATCGATTTTACATGGCCATAACCTCACCCTTAGCTTCTGCAGTGGTTCATAAAATTTAGTTAGTTCTTCGGTCCGCGTGGTGAATCTCTAACTAGTCAATGAATCATCAAGAACAAACAAATAAATCATGATGAACATCCTGATGAATCAAAAACCAGGACTCACAGATTCAGTAAGCTGCCCGACGATGGAGATCCCTGGGCGCCGAATAACTTTCTAACTCCGGAGCAAAAGAAAAACATCAGTTGGACCCCGGTGGGCCAAGCAACAGACAAGAAGCTCCGGCCCCAACCAACTAAAACGAATAGCTTTAAGTCGGGGCCATCATAGAGTCTGACGCCCGACCCACCGGCGTGCAATTAAAGAAGGCAGCATAGCTATCAACCGTGATTGGGTTAAAAACTAAGCATGCAGACTGTCGCATAACATTCAAGTTATAACCTATACGTCTGTAACGTGTTATGATTTTTCTGAACTGAAAAGAAAAATCATTACTTCCTATAAGTTTCTTAAATTTGTAAACCAAGTCACCATAAAATTCTGGTTCCGAAAGGCCCTCACTTAAAAGCGTCTTTAACCCAACATTATATTTGGAAATCAATTCATAGTGTCTACGATAAAATTTAGAAAAGGTTTTTCGAAGTTTATGATACCGATAGCCCTGTTGGAGAAGTTTGGCCGTTAAACATTTATTTCGAGCGTTGAAGTCTGTAACATCATTGCAGACTCTAGCAAACCTAATAAGTTGCGAAATGTATACACCATAAGAAGCACGACGAGGAACGTCACCATCCAAAAACGGAAAATTTACTATATCAAAATCAAAGTCATCGCGCTTATCATAAATTTTAGAAGAAACAAATCCATTTGCAACAGAAAGATGTAGATCTAAAAAGGGGGCTTCGGTATCTGAGATATTGGCTTTGATCAACTGTAGTCCAGATGGATAAATTTGATTGACCATACCTTCAAAATAAGGGTTGTCAATGTTCAAAAGGTCATCGAGGTACCTAGAAGTGGAATTAAAAGCCTCGATAACATCAGCTTGATTATCATGGTTAAGAGAATCCATGAAATCTCTTTCGTAGCAGTATAAAAATAAATCAGCTACGAGAGGTTCGCAATTTGTACCCATCGGAATTCCACCAATTTGTCTGTATAACTTGGTCCTTTATCGTGTAGCTTTATCGTGGTCTTCACGATAATTCCCTGGCCGCATTTATGTAAAAATAAAACTTTGAAAAATTAACTTGCGAGGTCCTTTAGGAAGGCATGACTAGTCAAGAAATTTAAGGCAGAGGTTTGGGTTCATATTGGCACAATACATGGTAAGTGGTTACCCCACATATAAGTGTTTGTACAGTCTCTCTCTGGTCATGTCATGCTTTCATTCGCAATTGTAGTGACGCTGTTAATTCGATATTAGATAAAGTGCATGAGGTGTTTTTGTATAACACGTGAGAATATGCTTTCCGAGACATATGTTAGCAATATAAACTCATTTGTAACGCCGGAGCCAAGCACATTAATTATTCGTCTGATAAAACAATGAACACTTTATCTTGGAGGCATTTAACAGCTGGAATGCCATGCCATTTACAATTAGCCTACTATGTAAAAACTGACATTGTGCTGTCGCCTACCATTGTTTTGAAACTGTCTGAAACTTCCAAAATGCACTCATTTCCAGCATCCACCAGGCAGACATGACGCCAATGATAACGCATTCGTAAACGAGATCGAGTTGTTGTTGTAATTGTTGTTGTTGATGCTGTTGTTGTTTTTGCTGTTGTTGTTGTTGCTGCTGCTGCTGCTGTTGTTGTTGTTATTGTTGTTGTTGTTGTTGTTGTTGTTGCTGTTGTTGTTGTTGTTGTTGTTGTTGTTGTTGTTCGTTCGTTCGTTCAATGTGGCACTTTTATCTGCTATCTTTTGTTGATTTTTTCTAATAGGTGTGTTGTTCGATCGAATAGGCCCATCAAAAGTACGTTGTCATTGAATACATTGCTAGGGTCGAGACTTTCACTTCTCTTTCTCCAAAATATAACATTTAAATAGTTTAAGAGGAAGTGCTGTTCAGTTTGTATTTGCTGACGGTATGTTTTCATATTTAGGTAAATAGTAAGGTTTAAAGGCTATTTTATAAGCGCGAAACTACGATAGCGAATAAAAATCTCGGCGGCGCCAATTCGTCGTAGGAATGCTATCTCGGCAACAGGTGTTTAACGTTAGTATCCGAATGATACCGCATGATACTGCATTTGGAGTCCTCAGGTCTTTCTTCATCCTGATCCGAGAGATAGGCTGGCCGGGGTCACACTAATTTAATTAACGTGTTGGGGTTGTGAGAAACGTCAAAGGTTATCCGATAACTGTTTTGAAATGCGATTATTCCTGATTTTGAATGCCGTTAAATTATAGATAAAATTCCTTTTGTGTGTAAAATAAAAATGTTAGTAAATATAAACAAAGCGTTCAAACAATGGAAATATATAGGAACAATTCGGCCGTTTCGTTTCGTCATTTTTCTATCTTTTGAAAAATAATATTTTGATTAATTAGATTGATTATATCAATCTTTATATTTTTCGTAGGTGCCTCCCAAATGAGATGTCATCGTCATCATTATTACATATATTAATTTGGTAAGCATTTGCCTACTTAAAAGGTAGCATATGCGAAGAAAGGTTTGAAATATTGGGGAGGGGACAGGGAAAATGTTTGAGGGCTAGGTACGTACCAAATTATTGGAGGGGGCAGCCCCTGCCTGCCTCCCACTCCCCCCCCCCCCCCCCCCAACTCTTACTACGCCAAGAGTAGCACTTAGTATACCAAAATAGGACACATTATTTAAGTCTTCATACTTGCACTGCAAAATTATGATATGTTAATGACGTGCATAATTGGTCGTAAATGAAGACAAATTTATTTCACTGCGATGGTGGTAAAATATAATTAGTACTGTTGTTAGAATTATGATTTATCGCTATATTTGTGTACATTTCCTTGTAATTAAGATAAGTAAAGCAGTCTGATTTTTTTATTTGCTTTAATGATGGTCCGTCTAGTAGTAGTTGTAATGTTTACCATGTATACAGTTTTGGTGTTAATTGCTATTTGTTCTGTTTCATCCTGGCCACCGGAACAACTATATTCTGATGAGCATCATAGATTTCTCCCTTTTCCTTGCCAGAGTTGAGTTCAGCTAATTCAAGTGACCTCTTTAGAAAATTGCATTGTTTCTTCATATAATTATTTGTTCATAATTATATGAAACTACATTTCTTTTTAACGGTTTGTTGCATTCCTCTTTTGCTGTCATCAGCTTTCTTTTCAGCATGTTTCCTGACTGTGTTAAATTTCTTTCCCGCAATTTCATCAGTCGAAGTTCTCTGTGTTGTTCTATTTTGTTCTGTACTTCAACACTACTTGTAGTATTCTCTCCCACTCTTCGGTTGTTAGAATGCTTTGCACTGTAATTGTTAAGTTATTACAGTAGTAGTAGTTGTTGTTGTAGTTGTAATGCTACTGTTGCTGATTATGTTGCTGTTGTTGTTCATGATGATGATGATGATCATCATCATCATCATCATTATCATCATCATCATCATCATCATCAAGTGTTTCGCATATTTAAAGAATGAGAAGTCACCATATTTCCTATCCTAATTTTAGTTTGAGATCAAAAGGCAATTGCAAATAGGTTAGTCGTCACATTTGTCGTAATAAAATTTTGCTTGGCGACAACCAAATAAATTCAATTTTGCGTGGTCGTTTATAGATGTACATCTTCTTACAATTTATCATAGGTTTTGGAACTGTTGGTGAAGCCAGGCAGTCTTTAACTTGGCTCCAACGAGGAATAAAACATGCTCACCTGAGCCACAACGTCTACTGATCAATGTCTACCCATAATGGGCCCATACTTTTTCTTTTCTTTTATTTAGATTTGAATAGGTTTAAAAATTTTACCGTAAGTCATATTATCATGTGACGCGGTTAAACGAGTCTCCTTTCATGAAATTCTCTCTATGTTATGTGCAAACATCAAAAATCGCAGAACAGCCTGCGCGTCAGCACTTGCTTTTCTAGGCCTTCGTTATTCTTTCTCCCGACGAAGTTCGAAATACAACAACAACAAATAGGTTGTTGGTTAAAATGGCAGGTTGGTGTCCCATCTGAGGTTGAATCTTTTCACAAGACTTGATTCAAATTATACCTATGTAAATAAAACCTGGCGAGCAGATGGCTACTCGTGTGGCGCCAGTGTGGCTGTGAGAAGGGTAATAATTAGAAAGTCGCGCTCAAATAAAAGTCAACAAACCGTAATACGCTGTCTCATTCGATATAAAGATGATATCAAAATTATGGCCATACATACTAAATAAGTTTTTAAAAGCGTCCTTTGACAACAGCGGCAGCAGCAACAACAACAACGGGCAAAGAAAGAAAAGAAAGAACGAACAGATGTATTTTGTACCTGCCTGCATAAAATAAACGATTTGAGCATGCATAATAAATGATTTGAGCGATGCTATCTTTTTTCACAGTTATGAAATTCTATAATTGCAAGTTATTTGTCAATCTTCAAAGAAATTTTGTATCTTGTTACCATCTTTATATCACCCATATCTGCTTGAAACAGATAATAATGATGGGTAGTTGAAATAAATGTTGCCGCCGAACATACGTATTTATTACCCAACATACTATATAAAGAGAAATAAAACATTTCATGCTGTTTTTAAACAATTTCAGTTAAAGCCAGTTTAAACCAGTTTCAATTAACTGTTTCATGTCATGTGACGAACTGTTTCATGTGCAACAGTTTTTACTGTTTCCCAGTCATGTGACATGCTTTGCATGCTTTTATACTGCCTCGCCATACCTGCAAATATTGTCAAAGAAAAAGTAATCAAAAGCAAACAACCAAACAAATGAATCAAACAAACAAACAAAACATGTTCAAACAAACAAAAACAAGCAAACAAACATAAAATAAACAAATCCAACCAGGCAATAATCACAAATAAGCACATGAAATAATATAAGAAAACAATAACAAAAAACTAACAGTAACTTAAAACAAACAACAAACAAACAAGCAAAACAAACAAAAACAGAATAAAACATAACAAACAAACAAACAAACAAACAAGCATACAAACAAAAAATGAATAAAACAAACAAGCAGAATAAACAAAATTAGTAAGATAAGCAAACAAGTCGATCAACTTAAGTGCAAAATAAACAAGCAGAACTTACAAAAAAAAAATAAAATAGTAAACAAACAAGCAAATCAGAATCAAACAAGCAAACATGTTCTATACAACAAAACCAGGATATAAACATGTTCCAACCATATTTTCAGTTTTAACATTTAATGTTACAACCAGTCTTGTCATAATATAGTATGTGTCTGTTATGAAGTTAATAATGAACGTTGAGTTGGGTAATAAAACAACTATTTCAAACCTTCCTGTGTGACAGTCATAACTATCACCCCTTGGAGCTGTGGATGACCCGATGAATTGTTGCCCTCGGCCTTCGGCCTCGGGCAACAGTTCATCGGGTCATCCACAGCACCTCAGGGTGATAGTTTTGACTGTTACAAAGGAAGGTATGAAATAGTTGTATACTGATCATAGTTTTGACTCAGCAGTTCAACTGTTGTGAATTCCTCGGTGAGCATAAGAATTTTCGTGAAATTTTCACAAACTCGAAAAACAAAAAATAAATAAATAAATAAAAACTTGAATAAAAAAACTAACAAAAAATATTAATAATAATAACAATAATAATAATAATAATAATAAGAAGAAGAAGAAGAAGAAGAAGAAACAATAATAATAATAAGAAGAAGAAGAAAATAAATTTTAAGTCCTTTTGTTTAGTATGTATTCGCCTTTTTCACACTACTCAATCAATCAAACAATCAATCAATCGACCAATCAATCAATCAATCAATCAATCAATTAAACAATCAATCAATTGTTAATCGTTCAATCAAACCAGTTATTAACACAATTGAGCAACAGGTTTGATTTCGGACGATCCATCTTACAAGCGAGAAAAGCCGGTACCGACGTGAGAAGCCGGTAACAAATTTAGGCGCAAGGTAAACACCTGTCTGCAGTATCGGCGCCAGGTTTCCTCGCTGTCACGGCTTGTTGGCAATCAAGTGCACCGCAGTAAGACACCTTTCACCTACACACCACAAGGAGGTATTTTACAGGAAAATCTATCAAAACAAAATGTAAGATCTTCACTTTTAATACCGTGGCGGATCCAGCAAAACCAGGAACACTTTTACCTCGACCACGATTTTTACGCTATCGCAAATAAAAAAGTTGGTGAAGTAATCGACACGGTCCTCGGACTGCGTTCTAGTGAAAGTTGCTAACCACATGTAGGCAGCTGACATGCTTATTGTCTCTTCCACGTGGAAATCTTGAGCGTAATTCTAATAATAAACATACCGTTAAATATGGTCATTTTGGGTAAAAGTTTCATAAAATGGAGGCAACGTCCCGACATGACCTTAGCTGTTGACTGGGACGATTCAAACAAATAGATATGGTCACACTGGCATACTTTCAATCTTGCATTATATTAATTTGTATGTCAAACCTATTCTATATGAATTCCGCCTCTGTTCGATTCTTCATACAAAATATAAACGTATGAAAAACGTTCGTCAAGGGAAACCACTCAGCTTTGAATTTACCGGAAGTTCATTGGATGGCACTTAAATTTTGAAGCCGCAAGCTGTAAATACTCTTAGTAAAATGAGCATGGTCAAATAAAGTAATTGATTTTTTATTCGGACACTCATTGTCACGCTTTTTACCATAACGTATAGCTATTATTCACTCCAAACGTTTACGAAATTGCCGATAGGGGAAGTAACTCAGTATGGAAAAATCAGTTTATTCAGTAGGTCTAAGGCTTATAATTTTATTAGCTAAGGGGGCAACAAACGGTCTAATGCAATGGTCGACGGACAGACGACGGAGCATGCATATACTGTATTCTCTCTTTCATGGACATGGTTATAGGTTCAGGTTGGCTGAATCTCTGTTGACACAGTTATGTCAGTTGAAGTGCATAGGCACTGTCTGTATCATAGTATGAGCAAAGAAGCTTCGAGACGGCATCTGTATTTTCGACAACGCATGGTTTTGTAAAAATCAAAATGTCCTCGTGCACCTATATAGAGTTGCTTTTCATTTTTGTCTGGGCTATTCAGTCGTTCCTTGAAACAGGGCAAGGAACTAGGCAGTTCAATAAAGCCAATCCTGTTACTTACACTCTTAGGATGCAAAATTTGCATGGAATCTGTCCCTCTGACCCAAATATATACGAGCCTGTGCGTGAGAAAACTAACAATTTGGCTCTCCGACCAGGTCTGACATAAATTGGTCGATCTGTACTAAGTACAGTCACAGAAGCAGGCTAGAAGCTTGAGATTTCGGATTTTAGAAGAAGAGGGACTGTACTATCCGTGTAGTGAAACAAAGGCGCTGATCAGCTTCGCAGTTACTGCGAAGCTGATCTGCGCCTTTGTGTTCGCCTATGCAGATTGTTTGTTTTCCCACGCAGCGGCTCATACTATAAACTGGGATATAAATACTGATCGAAACAAAAACATAGTTTTCAAGTATTTTATTATCACAGCCTTTTCATGTGCTGTGTGTTCAACAATTTTATAACAATTATTTTCATCACAATTATAACGACATTTTCAAAGCATGTACTCATCAAATGTTGATGTTGATGATAATAATATTGATGATGATAATGATGACGAACTAACCTAAGGTGCATGTACCACAATTCCAGGTAAAACAGTTAAATTTTGCTCTAGTCTCGGTCCCATAGGGTTTTTAATATAAAATTGTTAATTAATATAGGACAAAGAATTATATCAAGAAATCCAGATGTAGATGCTTTCGACAGCCAAGACAAATAAGCCAGATAATATAATTCTATTATTTTGCTCCGCGTTTTTACAGTGGTAATAAAGTAATTTGGCGCCAACCATCTGGTGCTTTGGCTGCTGCGCTGCTAATCAGCAAGGAGCAAGACAAGCAGAAGTTTTGTGATGATTAAAATTAATAATAACAGCTTATACTATGAAAATGTTTCTTTAAGAAATAGTACATTTTTATAATCAGGTACATAGACCTTTAAAGTAACATCGACAATGTATCTAAAATGGAATAGGCGTACATATATGCTTAAGAAAATGACATGCTCGGAACTTCGTCACATTATGCACCAGAATGCTGCCAGGAGAATTTTTCGCGCCAAAACAATAGACAGAAATTTAGGTTTCCGAGAATCAAACAGTTGGTCGAACAAACAACAATTTCAGTTGGTGACGGCTGTAGTAGTAGTACGGTAGTAGTAGTAGTAGTAGTAGTAGTAGTAGTAGTTACAAAAAGTAAAAAAAAAGATAGGCCCCTATTTCACAAACGCTACATGCTTCGAATATAAAAGCCAGACATCCATACCACAAGCAAATTAAATCAAACGGTGGCATGGACATTTTGATCAAAAAGTGATAAGGATTATTCTCACAATTTTGAGTGGATTCGGAAATCTTCTCACAAGGCGTCTTATAGTAAAACACATTAAGCTATCAAAATTGCACCGACCGCAACAATTTATATTTTTGTAAGCCTTAAGTTTGTCCTTAATCAATTTTAATCCTCAGACAGTCTGTCGCCGTTCGGATTTTTGCTTGCAAATACCGTAAACCCTCAAATATTTCATGCTTGTCGGGAAATTCACTTTGTAATCTTTACGTTCACAAGATGTTTTTGCTTCAATGTAGTTCCCTTTTTAATTAATTTTATGGCATTACTTAATATTAGAAATTCGTAATATTAGATGCATTGTACTTTCATACTCAGTCTAGAGACTAAGTGCCCCAGCCACAATTGCATAAATCAACTAAGCTGACAATTTTTATCTTGAAACAATTACAATTTTTCAAGAACAGAAAGATAATGCTATTAGATAGCCATACACTCTTGCATAGAAAAGTTCTAGGTGTGAAAACAGTTATCAACTGAAACACTACACGCTGCATTTGACATAAAACACGTCCTTTGGAATATAAAAGTGTATAAAATGAACTCCACATGCATGAACAGTCTAGTCAAAGTCTTTTTACACTGACATATTCTATAATACTTTGCAAAAGGGAAAACTTGTTGAACTGAACATACATGATGATTGTGACTTATAACCCAGTAGTGACAGGAACAGTTGCTGAACCAGAAAGCCTTCAAGATTACCCCAGAATATTTTGACAATATCTTTTCTATTGAGATTTACGGGCACAAATCTGTGCTCTGAAAAGGATCTAGTCCTAAGACTGTACTGTAAAATTATCTTATAAGTACTACAATGTTCGTACTGTCTAGAAGAAATTAACAAACAAATAAGAACTTTCAAACTAAAATTGTGGTAGATACATATGCGCCGTCTCATGGGCAAAACCAACAATCTGCATAGGCGAAAACAAAGACGCAGATCAGCTTCGCGGTAACCGCGAAGCTGATCAGCGCCTTTGTTTTCGCTACTCGGATAGTACAATTCCTCTTCTACTTAAATCCGAAATTTCAAGCTTCTAGCTCTTTTCTGTGCTTGTACAGGCCGGTTTGTGTCGGACCTGTTCGGAAACCACATTGTTGGTTTTCCCACGAGGCGGCTCATATCATAATTGTGCTCAAAGTCATCCCATCTTCCTATCAAATTGCAATGACATGTCAAATTTAAACTGTGACAATTTATACACAAACTTACAAGTAGTTCACTGACTAGTTAAATACTGAGATTTTACTTTTTCATTTGCAACATCTGATGATCAGCGCGCATGTGCATATTTGATGATGATGATGCCATTTTGTAGATCTTTATAAAAGAGTGTAACTGAGAAATAACATACAATACAGCCATTTAGGTGTTAAAACATTGTTCGTGCTCAACTCTAGTAAATGGAACGCTTAAAATATTTCAGCTGGTTCGGCATTTTTGCTCTGAAATATAATATCATAGCACTTCTTAAAATACTCAATGATAAATTTCATATTTTTATATTCAATACCATAGCACTTTTTAAAATTCTCATAATTTCAACATTCATAAAGTTTAATTATTGTATGCTATTTAAGCTGAGTTGAGCATGAAAAATGTTTTGCAACCTCGTGAGCACTATTCCTCCGTTCAATGTCTTCGCCTAGCTTTCCCCTCGGTCTGAATAGTCCTCGTACAATTGTCAACACACTCTGCGAAAGTCGTATCCCGTAACTGTAAGGACGGAGAATCGTTGTCCATTTCAGTTAATTTTGTCAAAGCGTTAATGTACGTACACGCTATCCTTAATATGGCGAGTTTGGATAGTTTCTGATTGTATGAATAAGATGGCACAGCACGTCTAAGACCGTCAAACGCAGCACTTATCGTATGAACGCGCGAACGTTCTCGAGCGTTTGCCTCCACGCGACGTTCACGAGTCATATTTTTGTAGTTTTTGCGATTCCGTTTATCCTTAGAGTAATCCGGAGATTCATTGTCTATGTCTCTAGCACTTCTAGGAGTTGTCCGTTGAGATTCCGAGGAACTAATCCTTGGTTCTCCAGTGAGAACTTTGTTGGAATTGTTCTGAGACACCTGATGAGACTGTGAATGTAGCACATTGTTTAAGTTCGGAACTTTTAATCCGTTTCCCGAATGAGGAGGAACAGTTGGGAGCTTCAACCCCGCGCTGCCAGTTGACGTCGTGTTGACGCTCAATCCGTGTTCATAATGTGGAACTGTTGGAACTTTTAATCCGTTTCCATGTGGAACACTCGGGACTTTCAACGGGTTCATTTTGGGAGCACGGTTAAGTCCATGGAATTCTGGGGGAACACTGTCCGCGGTTGGTACTACCGGGAGTCTGTTATAGTAGAACTGTGGAATGAAATACGGGTGGTGCCTTAAGTCCGGCATCATGAAAGGATGTCTAAAATGCGGATGAATACCGTCCCTGTCACCAGTACCGGGATATATATCCTCCGCGGCCGGCGATTCCGGCGTTGCGTTCCGGACGTGTTCCGGCGTACTCTCCTCGCTCCGGCCACTTTCCGAACACGCGCTTCCAGGACTATCAGGACACAATCTCTTTATACTGAAATCAGTTGTCCGTCTCTTTGGTTCATTTAGTTTCCTTTTATTTTTCCTTGGAGTATCAACAGGTGACAGTTCTGCGTCCGAGAGTTGTCGCGAATACTTGATCCGTGGGGAGGGAGTTCGGTCCTCCGGAGACGGAATCTGGTCCCGTCTTATTCCCTCTACTGCCATTTTCGTCAATGTAATATCCAATTTAATAATATAGTCAAATTAAGATGTTGATTATTCAATAAATAACTCCGTAATTAAAATGAGTCCCTTTCTTCTAAATCCTCTTTCAATAACCTTCCGCGTAAAAATATTGTTCACTTTCACTGCATCGTTTTCACATTTTCTTAATTAAATTCCCGATGCGCTCGCAACCACTGCTTGTATTGAAATGACTCGCAACATTTCTACTCCAATAATGAAGATCCATGTCACACGAATAAAGAGTCATTAGCTTGGAAATGAGATGTGGAAAGTAAGACGAGCATGCGCAAAATGAATCTCTTTAATAATATTAGCTTTAGTAAATACAATGTTCATTTAACCATTTACACTTTGTAGGCGGTAGGTATCTAAACCCCGATGTGAATGCGCAGACAATTTAACTTGTAAATGATAGACGCAATACCCTTTACGCGTGGTGCCCCCTCATAAGGACGTGTTTACATTAACCGCTATCGCCAGCCTGTCTGCCAGATGGTAAAGCGGAGGCATTCCTCAATGTGGGTTATTTATTGACTAATCTCATTCTGATTATTATCGCGCAAACTAGCAATTGGTGGCGTGCTATAAAAGATGGCCTGGTGTAAAATTGTAACATGATAAAACTGATCCAGCAGGCTCCAGCGCGGGCTTCATACGGTCCTATGCTATAGTTAAAGTAGGGTACTGATATGCGGTTCCCCATACTCTCTTTAGAAGAGAGAGACATTGGTTCCCCAGCAATCAATCCGTCAACTGGCTTATTCGAGCCCTAATGAGGAGCGAAGTGTCCATAGCTGAAACGGACACAGCTTCGATAGTTCAAAGGGTCATTAGCTGCGATTTTCACATTAGTCTATATTTAAGAACGCATATGGCATATGAGTTTAGATCTCGTCCAAAATAAGACAACTGAAGGACCTGCATTGCAAAGTAGAAGCCTTATTAAGGCGATGATTGCGGCATCACTGACAAGTTAACACGTGGTACAAAAAAATAACCGCAACGAATATACCGTAGTCCTTGGGGCTAAGTTAGTGATGGGAAATTGGTTCCGCGGTATCATCGGTGAATTGTCTCATCTGTACTGACCTCTGAACTCTGGCTATCCTCTAACCCGGATGATCCAGTCGTCTAATTACGTCCTTTCTGTCCTCCATAGAGGACATGGTAGACGGGATATTCCCATCGGTGTTTCGTTATACTCCACACCGACGGGAACGGCTTACATTGAACCGTTAGTTGAAAGTCAAAAATCAACAAGAACAGCAAAGAAACGAAATACTGTGTTAAGTTAGGTCTCTTTCATCGTTTATGACTTGAGAACTGACTATTTCAATGCAACGAATGCTTGCCATATTTCTTCACAGCATACACTACACATTTCCATTTCTATAAATAGAACACATAAAACTGAAAGTAGAAATAAATAAAGTCGATATTTTCTGTTTCCGTGTAGTTTCAAAATGCATGTTTAGTGACAGCGGTAGAGATTTACCTCTGGTACACGCGCATATACATTTCTAACACAAGCATTGCCAAATAAAGCAATAAAGTTTGATTACAAAATCCATAATCAGTTCGACATTAGTTGCTAAGCCGTCTAGCGAAAGTGGAACGAGGTACCGAAGTGGAGCGGAGTGAAGGCTAGCCAGCTGATCTAAGGACATGGAGGCTCTGCCTGCCGATAGAGGGCGTGATAAATCGCGTTAGCTATCCCCTAGTTTCTTCCAACAATGTTAGGACAGGCGGAAAATCGCCAGTTGTTATCCACCTTCTCGGCCGATCTGTTCGAGTAAGCGGGTTTTAGGTAAGTACACGTAACTCTTTTCCCAGATCTACATCATTAGTATAATTGACCCATCGCATCAGAAAACCAACAATCTGCATATGCGAAAACAAAGACGTAGATCAGATGCTACCCTTCAATCCGCTCCACTTCGGTACCTTGCTCCACTTTCGCTAGACGTGCGGAGGTATAACGAAACACCTATGGGAATATCCCGTCTACAGCTGTGCAGTCTTGGCACTGCTGATTAGCGCCCTTGTTTTCGCTACACGGATAGTACACTTCCCCTTCTTCTAAATCCGAAATTTCAAGCTTCTAGCCTGCTTCAGTTGCTGTACAGGCCAGTTTGTGCCTGTCCTGATCGGAGACCCAGATTGTTGGTTTTCTCATGCGGCGGCTCATAACTGCTACATCTGTTCCATGGTAACCCCACCACGTAATAAATTAACTGTAGAACCTCGGTAGCCCAAATAAGTACACGTTATTTTTCATAACAAGAAAGCAGGGAACTAAACAGTTTAGGAGATCCTGGAGCATCAAACAGCATCACCTGAATATACTGTAATCATCCAGACCAGCTCAGCGTTTATAACATACCGGGAAATTTGAGTGGTGTACACTCTCTTGCTAGACGATTAAAATCACTTCAGTATACAAACACAGGTATAAACTGTCAACGAAATACCTTCAGTCCTCTCCGATACTTTTATATCAGAACAGTGATGAAAATTTTGATATAATATGGAAAATAAAAACTAAAATACGTGTAGGGAGAAAAGAAAATTTGTGGGCATAATTATTTGAAGTGGGATTAAATAAGAACATAGATGAAAGAATATGCCAATAGATGCATCTGCGCACATGTCTTATGAAAAAGTGTCCAATAATTATTAATTCATAATCAAACGGGAAAAATAGTGTATCTTAAAAAAGATGTACTTTATATGTAAAATTTTATTAGTCTACGGTTATAAACTTAACGACAGCTGGACAATATTTCCACATGGGAGAATCTATTTATCGTGTACAATATGGACACCTCTCGTTCAATATCCTCATTATTGCCCTAAGCTGATCTCTTGCCATTTGGTGTGAAAGATTAAATATTGAAATAAAGTCGCCACTTTGGCTGCGAATAATTTTTCACGAGAAAACATATTTCGCCCCATTAAACAAGGACTGCAAAGCCTCTATTCAGTACAACATCCTAAAATTAAGATTTAAGCAACCCGGTCTTATGATAATTTTAAATGCAGTGTTACAATGTCGCAGACCTGTTTTCTCGAGTACATGGTCACACCGTACCCTATGGCGGTTGATCAACAGATTGTTAAAATCGTTCTGGCATTTAAAATGCTTCTTCGTGTGAAAATATGGATTTTTGTCACTTAAACCCGTCTGGTTCGCCGAGCAGTTTTCGTCGAAACAGTGAATGTCAACTAAATTCACACTCATTCAAATTTATGTTATACCCAGGTTACATACATAACATTGGAGCAAAACATAATTTACAAGCACTATGTTGCTGGTGTAGCGCTACTTGCATGAGTTTGATGGTGATGCTGAGCTTCACGATACAGCAATGGTTGCTGCTTTGGGCTTTAAAAATGTAGCTAGGCGATCTGATAACTCATTACGAAAACATGCCCATGCGATATACAGAGATATTTTTAGAAGAAAAAAAAATATGAAAATTTGAAAATATTGTTTGTTTTTTTTTTTCGTTTTTTTTTAATTATTTTCGCTCAAAACATACATTGTGGGTACATGTTAGAACCGCCTCGGTGAGGCGGTTCTAACGAGTACCCAAAAGGTATGTACCCCTGCAAACCCAATTGTTTCTATATAAAAGTGGGGTTTAAGGGGGTATATATTTCACGGACATGTTTTCCTGATGTTTCTCCAGTCGTTTTGATATGGAAGCACTTTGTGTATCCGTTTATGTACCATGACAACAATACACATCTATTTTGATGCCACCATGAAACTCTTTTGTGATGTCGATAAGCCTGATATTAGCAGCAGAGTGCCAGCAGAGATTGTGAATCAATTAATTAGCATCACAATATCAACTATATCATGAAGCATATGTCTCTTTAGCATGCGACAATAATTGATTTGTGATGGACTGATTGATTTAATTCAGCATGGTTGAAATGTAGATTCTAGATTAAAATGTCGAAATGTTGTTGACAACTGTTTCTAAGTACTGTAACAACATTTGCATAGTTATATTACCGCCTCAGGCATGGTTGCAAAAACAGTTTCTGTAAAATGATCTTCGCTGTGTGGTATTGAATTTAGACAGTTTTGCTAGAATCCATGTTCTGTGGCCCCAGCTGGTTTCTCTTTGCTGTAATTAGAAACTGAATCCGTGGGCACTGTAATTAATAAAACTCTCTAAAACAAGCCCCTTCAGGGCGAAACGCGCTCGTTATACAAGCGCGACTGTCCTCAAAGCAAATTTGACACACAGAGCTGGTTTTTCGTTTGTACAAAACAAGGGCAGTGACCGCGGGTGCCTCTACAAATGGTCACGTCCGGTGGTTGATTTCGAAACCGATCAGACGGTGGTGTTCGGTGGTTTCCGGGCGATTTGTTTCATTTTCCAGTGCGCACGTCGTTCTGATAAGAACAGCTGTTGCACTTGTCTCCTGGACATGTAATCGATTACCAATCGTCAGCCTATCATTTCTGAACAGGGAGCATACCAGCAAAACAACGACAACTTTTGTCGCTGGCGGTGTTTGTCCGGCCCGCCTCTGGGTTATTCCGCCGAAATACAATTTTAAGTAACAGACTGTTTGAAAGCTCGCATTCGGTCCAAGCGAGTCGAGCCCGTCTTCAATGCCTAGAGCGTATCACGTTGTTGATAAATGTTGATGAAACAGTTTTTGGCCAGTGTCGGGCCTGGGACAGACTAGGTCCTTTGTCTTTAAGCAACAGTCGTGTAAGCACCGCCCCCACCTTCGAGGAAGGGCGGGCATTATTACTTTTTAGTGCTCTGTTATAAGCCCCACACCGATTCAAACTTGCTGTAGTGCATTAAGCGTAAATTAGGCATAGCATTGTCTCCAGTCCCACCCGAGTCAGTAATATATCATGGAAATGTCATGGGACCCAGGTTTTTAAACTTACCCGAAATACTAGAGAAGCCCAGGTTGGGTCACAAGAGGCGAGTGTAGCTTCTCCACTACACCACGATGGCTTCTCTAGCATGCACAGATGCAGTTTTCTCTTCCTTACTTTTAAGAAAAAAATATTTAAGACACGAGGGGTTCCAAGTTCTACCACCGAATTAGATGCAATCGGATAGAACGACTTAATTAGAGAATACCTTTCTTTATTCAAAAATCTAATGCAGTGATCAGTGATCGTCCTTCAGACCAGAGTTCCCCCATTTTGCATACCCCGTAATCGTGCCAGTCACTTGCGGTGATTATTTGCTGGAAAGTAGAAACCCTTGTTAGAAATGCCAAGAATCTTTGTCCAGAACATTGGACAGTGTGCTGCCTTCAGATCGATACAAACTTGCGTTAAACATATTGTTTTCCGTGATAGTGTTTGCGATCAAATTAAATGGCGGAATTATTGACACCTGTTAATCATGCGAATTTCCATAATTCTAAGCAGATGATAGCTGATAGTATCGATACTTTACTGATAACGTATCTCAGTCCGTCTGCGTAATCAATTTGTGCTTCCAGTGGTATTACACCTTGACCAGGTGTCGTGCTTCGGTGTCTTCCCGCCCACACACTTTTTGTTCGCCCGTCCTAGGCTAGGACTGGTCGCAATCGTGTGCATATAGGCCATACTTCTAGCCCGCCTGGATTTTTTTGCAAGGGAATGTACAACGGTTTTAAATGGTTTGTCCAAATGTAAAATTCAGAAAGCCTAAAGTCATGGGCGAGCAGAAGAATTATCTTTTTAACATACGGCCATCGGTAATCAACTTAAAATGATCCGATTATTTTGGAACCCAAATGTGCATGTCACAGAAATCAGGCATGTTGGCACGTTTTCATGACAAGATTTTATAGATTCAGTAAGCTAAAGAGATGCAGCTGTGTCTGATGTTTATTTTCCGACATGCCTAAATTGATGATAGACACAGATTTGCATTTGGCTTCCAACCACTCGTGGCGCCAAGCAGTCGCAATCAAACGCATATTAATATGCTGAAATATTACTTACAGATTGTACCTTGTTACACACTTGCCAGTGCAGTGAACGCATGCCGAGCGAACACCTGTAGCATGTTGTTATCAGAGAATGGAAATTTGTTCCACTTCAAGATCCAGAGATTACCAGAAACTTCATAAAACAAGAAATAACACACAGTCTAGTCTCTTCCACCCAAGAATGATACTTGCTTAGAAATTAATTTGTATGTTGTCATATTAAACGCCGTGTCTAGTTAAGTATTGTCCTATTCTTTTCCGCACGGTCTTTGGGTAGAGATTTTACATTTGATTGTATCAGTTCATTGGTATCTCTTCATACTTTCCAGTGCCTCTTGCTCAGAACACGACAAATCTCACTTCAGACTGATCGCATCTGGGACTTGTCAACATGATCATCAGTCCTGAAGAAGTTCAACACAGCTCCATCCAAGCCTTCATCGGCCAAGCCGCCGACTGCAAAGCCAGCGAAGAGATGCTGCAGTCGCCTCAGCGGCCGTCGCCTGTCTATCTCCGTTTAGTAACGCGGCCGACGACGTTTCCAAAGTCGACCGACGCCAAGACATCAACGCAGCAACCACACACATCTGAGTCACTGTCGTCACCAGTTCAGCCATGGATGTAGTCAAAAGCAGCTTCAGCAGACGTAAAAATGCAAGATCTTTTCGAAGATACTCAAAGCTGCGCACAGATGATGGCACTGCACATTAGAAGCATGGCCTTGATCTAGACAACACAGAACCACAACCCCATCCCGAAGATCATTCGAACACCAATAAAACAGAGAAGATATAATTCTAAAGGCACTAGATACCACAGCCACGTCGCTCCAAGTCGCTCACTGACATCCCAGTTTAACGATGGAGTCAAAAACAGCTTGAAAAGTCGTCAAAAAGCAAGATCTTTTCGAAGTCACCCAAACAGATGACAGTAACTGCAATCTGCGCCTGAAACACTAAAGAGGCTAAAATATGAATTGACACATGAAACCTGTGATGCCGCTAGACAGGAGAAGCACGACCTTGTTCCAGATGAACTACTAGACAACAAAGAACCACGCCCTCATTCTGGAAGGTAATTCGAACTCCAGCTATAATAGGACGAGGCATAATCCTAAAGGCACTAGATACTACAGCTGCGTCACGGTCTCCTCAAACAACCGAACAACATCAGACCAAAAATACGTTGCAGAAAATCAGGGACGAGATTTTTTAAGAAATGAAAGTCAGCAGCAAAGCAGAAAACGGTCCAGATTTTATCTGAAGCGGAAAACTAACTAAACTTCAAACTAAACGCGGTTGAGTCGCAAACTCAGAACCCACCGCTCCCGAAGTCGTGCGCTCGAACCTACTGAGCTATCGGGACCAGGGCCATACTGATTTGAAGTGAATCAAAAGGTACAAGTAGGCAAAGATCAGGAAAAGGCGCAATCAGGAAAAGATTCCCACTCCAAAAACCCGAGGTGGGAAAAAACCAAACTAACAATCAGGTACCTATACCATGAAAACACTTCGTAAGCCGAATGAGCAGCTATTTTCCCAATAGGTGGCCAATCAGTTACCTTAACTTAACTAAAAATATGATAACATACATAAGGCGCTAACAGCACAAAAATATTAAACACCAAGACATAAAACAAATCTGTCGGCGCCCTCTCCAGAACCCCTAAAGGTGTGTCGAAATCTGCCGTTGAGTCTGATAGGTCAACGAAGGTAATTGTCTCTCACCCAGATTCAGTGTTCGGAAATTCCTCTAATCCCTAAACCACTCATCCATATGATGCCCCATCCGAGTGACCGTCATCCTGGTTAGATTCACGGGAATACTTAAACTCTTGCGGGTCATTTAGGCGAGTATAATGGGTCGGCGTCATACCCGCCGCATCGTCTCGGGCAGGCGCCACTTTATCAACGATAACTTTGATCACATCGGTATAGGTTGGCAAAAAGTTAACAATTTACTTGTCCTCTATCATACCTTAAAATATGAGCCTGTGCGTGAGAAAACCAACAATATGGGTTCCGACCAGGTCCGACACAAACCGAGCTGTACAGTCACAGAAGAAAGCTAGACTCTTGGAATTTTGGATTTAAGTAGAAAAGGAATTGTACTATCCGTGTAGCGAAAACAAAGGCGCTGATCAACTGCGAAGCTGATCTGCACCTTTGTTTTTCGCCTATGCAGATTGTTGGTTTTCTCATGATGCAGCTCAAATATTACACTATAATACACCTGTTGTGATTCAATTAATACGTTTACGAGTTTTACCTGGCTGATACTACCGCAATATTGTATGTCTTCATTGGATCGTGAGGTTAAAAAGCGCAGAAGGGTATCAAAATCGGTCATTTTACTATGCGAAGGTTCAGGCGTTGTATTTGTAATAATAACTTACTTACGTCCAAGGTTGTCTGCATAGTTGTTCTCTGGTTCCTTAAAAAGACATTCTTCATCTGAAGGAATGTGAAATGCGCATTTTACATGCAAACAACAAAAAGTCGGTCTCGGACATTTTATAAATACATAGATTTGTAAATGGAGTTAAATATAATGCCATATTTCGTCAAAAATTAATAACAGTCAACAGCAAAGTCAGCGGTCACCGACTGCAGCTGCGCAGTACAGTCTTTTTCAATTTTGCTGTTGTTTTGCTGCTAAACAAGCGTATACATCCAAAATTAAGCTTCTATCGAGCAGTTCGGTTTGTGTCTTACCCAGTACGTTCAACTCTGGAGTTACTTCGATTTCCCTAGAATCACTTTCTTATTCAATCTTTTCTATTGAACCGTCGGCAACATCAACAGCTTGATCGCCTAGATTACCATCTGCCCCGGGCCCGTCCGGTACAAATATTTTACAACGTCAATCGCAATCATCAGAATACTTTACCTGTTCAATTTTCGCCTGGCTGTCTAAATCACCTGTCCTACAACCCAGGTGTATACGGTAATTAATACCTGTAATAACAAATTAAAGAATGTCATTTGAATGGGTAAAGCAATTCACACCTTGGTTTTATTAAAGCAGACCGGCTGTCGGCGGCGACGCAGAGTCTGCATACCAGTATTCAGGATAGGTGAACACTAGAGGACTGTTTGTTTAACGCAAATGTGTGAGACTAACGTCAGACTGAAGTAGTCAGGCTTTTCAAAGTGTCCTCTTGATATAAAGTGTTAAAATATAAATAAAATAATGATGAAAGAAAAGTGAAAATCGCGGTAATCGAGCCGCGACGCGAGAAAACCGGTCTTCGGGGTTTCCGACCAGGTCCGACACAAACCGGCCTGTACAAGCTCAGAAAAGAGCTAGAAGCTTGAAATTTCGGATTTAAGAAGAAGAGAAATTGTACTATCCGTGTAGCGAAAACAAAGGCGCTGATCAGCTTCGCGGTTACCGCGAAGCTGATCTGCGCCTTTGTTTTCGCCCAAGCATTTTGTTGGTTTTCTTATGCATTGGCTCAATTAATAGCGGTTTAAAAACCTAATCAGTAAAAGTAAACGCGTCTTCGCTGATAACATTGAACTGGGCCGTGGATAGCAGTAAAAATAGCCTCGGTTCTAAGCATTGTAGCCCGTTGCAAACCGCATGCTGTAGGGAATCCTTACTTGTATGTAGACCATAAAGGGGTCATGCATTTAAAATTTTGTCTTAGCCTGAGCCCTACGACAATATTAAAACAAGTGAATCAAGGCTGAAACGACAATAAGTCCAAAACAACAGTTGCCTATCATCCAATGACAAATGGTAGCGCGAAAAGATTCAACCAAACAGCCTTCACCTCATGTACACCTTTTTTATGTAAGAAATGGCAATCCAGAAACTGGTGGAACATTTTGGCACAAAATCCTACATACGAACATAATCCGTGACAACCACGATTGTCCTATGGATGATCAGGTTTTGTGTCAACTCGCTAGTGTAGCGAAAGACCAGACCATGGTTTCAAATTAAATATCTGAAAAGCTAGATGATACCATCTGCATTTTTCACGGCATAGCATCTTCTCATAATCTTAGACACCTGAAATCAAAACTCGAAACAGATAACAAAACATTGTCGGGCCGTACAGAACAAAGAAGAAAGATGAGCAGGGAGTCAAGAGCTATCAAGAGTTTGTTTGATCACGTTACTCTCACAGGTGTTAATTTTTCTTTGTTGCTTTTATTTTAAGTATCCAGATGGTGATACCGTGTCTATTTTTGTTGCCATGGTAATGAATTTAGTCATGTTTTATGTGAGCCTAACTAGAAAAGCACATTTGATAAAAATAGGAGATGGGGATTTTGGTCGTATTCATTTTTGCTACATGTTGCTTGCTGTCCCTTGTTCGAAGCCCCGACAAATTCTGTTTCGGTATTGGTGCCATGGGATTTATTATCTTTCTCAAAAATAGAATAACACTTACAAGACTTAGTGACATGTACTGATCTTGACATTTTTCGTCATATTCATATTTAATATTCAATCTTTTGACCAATATTAAAACAATTCATTTTTTTATTTTACTGTCCTTTTGCCCATACTTAAGAGCGCCTGGCTCTTATCTTTTCTCTTGGTCATACTTTGTCGAATTGTAGATACGTATTTATAAATTTTGTGAGACATCAAACATGTCAAATGCGTTTGAAAAAAAAAGGCAGAAATGGAAGTACCGGACTGAAGCACTGATATGAAATTGTATGTACTAGCTTCTTGTTGAGCTCCAGGTGCTTGAATGAAATGTCAACTGCAAATTTTCATTAAACATAAACTGAAATAAAAGATATCGAATTACAAATGTATTTTCATTCCTTCCATTTTTGATCACTTTTTTTTTCTAAATTTCTGATGAAAAGGTCACAAAAAAGTTCTGAGTCACATTAATTTTATATATCATGATTCCAAACTAGAAGAAGAAGTGACATGTTTTCCAGATATTGCCGAAAAATGAAAGCTTTTAAAAAGATAACTAAAATCTGAACGTCTAACCGTCCATTTAGGCCCTACCTGGGTGCGTAGGGGGGTCTTTGCTCACAGCTCCCTGAAAACAAAATAAAGTTTCGTCCCAGGCCCTGAAATATTGTTTTTCTTACATTCCTGCGCCCTGCTCCCTAAGACCCCAAAGTGTTTACTTGCTCCCCAGCTCTCTTAAAATATTTCCTAGTGCTCCCCAGCTCCCTGCAAATAAATGGCACGTCTCCCCAGACCCCTAAAGGCCCTAGCTTTGTACCGCTTCATATCTGCCCAAGAGGGCGACCTTAACTACCATTAATCTGCACATAGCAAACTACATAGAGGAAATAAGCCTCTGTTGACTGCATTAACTTCGGGAAATTTTCGGTTGGCGGATGTTGCAAGCAGATTTAGACAAAAGGCTCGAGAAATTTCCTCACAAGACAATATGGTTTTCCATAGATAGAGATGTTTGAAAGAGAAAGTCGGTGTCGACATCTGGATATTACAAAGAAGAACAATAATGATGGTTGAAGAGAAAGAAATGAGCCGCCTCCTGGGAAAACCAACAATCTGCATATGCGAAAACAAAGGTGCAGATCAGCTTCGCGGTAACCGCGAAGCTGATCAGCGCCTTTGTTTTCGCTACTCGGATAGTACAATTCCTCTTCTACTTAAATCCGAAATTTCAAGCTTCTAGCTCTTTTCTGTGCTTGTACAGGTTGGTTTGTGTCGGACCTGTTCGGAAACCACATTGTTGGTTTTCCCACGAGGCGGCCCAAATATGGGAAACGAGTTGACGGGTGGCTGTAAAGATTCAATTTAAGCGCATCTGCGATTTTTAGACATAAACACCTGTCATAACAATGTTGTCTTTCGATTATTTGAAGGATACATTTTCAAGTTTACTGTAGCCTCACATAAAATTAGTTGTTCACCTTTTTCGCGCTTTGGTGATACTATGAAGACATAACTTTGTCTATAGTCTGATCTATACAAGAGTCTGAGTTTCTCTCTGATTCTACTTTTTCAATTACTCCATGTGAATGTCAGACACATATATATGGTTCAGTTTTACATAAGACGGTGATCCCGAGCTTTGTGAACCAGTGATGGCCCTATGAACAAAAGGGCATCATTTTTGGCATATGTGGAAATATTCGCTGTCGTCTCCAAGTTGGGAGGCTATTTTCCGTTTCAAAAGTGTGGATGGGTGGTCATATTCTTGGTGTAGTAAGCTAAATTCTCATTGACTGTCTCTACGTGGCTAGCGTAGGAAGTGTTTGGCAACATCGAGAATGTTGCATCTGGTTCATAGGATTTATAAGACGCTTTCATGTCGTTTCTTCTTTGTTTGATAAAAACAAATCATATGGCAGATTTACAATAACTCCAGGTGAAACAATAATTTATGACTAAATCTCTTATATCCAGATGAGTCTAGGTGGGACTAGGCTTTTCATCTAGGATATGAAAATGATATAACTCCTGGTTTGCGCAATTTCTTACAAATATGAAAAATATGTTTTGCTGAAAGAAACATGTAAAACAGTATGTCTCTTCCACACAATGGAAAGAAAGTATTTGATGAAAGAAAATGCCATTCAATGTGGCTTTGCCATAGGCTTTAATTCTAATGCATCTGCTCCATAAAATCATCCGCACGTGCAGTGAGGCTAAAACCGAAAATGCTTAATATGTAATCAAAGGTTTCCCAAAGCCTTGCGTTGTTCCTTCCTCGTTGTTCCGCTCTAGCTTCTCATACACAGAACAAAATATACAATATACATGTAGAGTGTTCTAGCCTCAATGTCCTCCATGATAACAAGTTCGTTCCCAGTTTAATAATATATACCGTCTTTCACCCCGTATATTTTTGTTTCCAAGAGTTTGCAAAAGTGGGCGGGATTTTCCCTATACTTCATGTTGTATTTTTACTAGATGCTAGTAACTGATGAGCTGTAAGTCCTATATAGGTACTTACACATTTTACAGAATCTCTGTATATTGCATGGGCATGTTTTCGTTATCATGCGTTCTTCAAAGTTTTAAGTAGGTTCGCTTGCTTTACAAAGAGCTAAAATTCTATCACAGTTTAAATTTTCAAAATTATGAAATTGTCCAATGTTGTTTCAGCTTTGTTCTTTTGTCTTTTGGCACCTGCTCGAACTTTTGCGAGAAGCAGTTGCGCGGATGCAAATTGGAATTATCGTCTGCATCTTTGAAGAAACTCAAAGCACATTGTCGTCTGCCGAAGCATGGCTATTGACAATCCTTTCTGTTACAGCTCTTTTAATTCGACTGCGTTCCTGAAAATTTGGCTCGGGGTTTCGCTAACGAACCGGGATGTGGGGCCTACGGTCAAGTGGGCAAAGGAGATGACTTGAGGCATGTATTTTTCCAGTTCAAAGACACTGATAAGCACTTTCATGGCGTAATTTCAACTGGTCTGTCTAGTTATTTCGTTTCGTGCCAAAACGCAGGTTAGCTTATGGCGGGGCTCTAAGTGATTATTGATTGTTTTAATGATGGTTTTCTCCGCCAGGTTCTCTTGTTAACCCATTTTTGACGAATGGATTCACCCATCATTATCATTTGGATAAGTCCACTTTAATTTTAAGGCACTTCAGGTTCGGTTTTAAAAATTAAATTCCATTTTCTGATGAAATTCCGCTACACAAACAAAATAGCCCCAGATGGGACGCCGCGTCCTGCGGCGTTCTGCGGCGTCCCATCTGGGGCTATACTGTTTGCCTATGTCCCGCAAAAAGGACGCCAGGCTCATATGCTGAGTTAAAGTTCGATTTTCAGCCACAGCTGCTATTTAAACATATGTCGTTTGTATTTGCAGATTAAATAGAACTGCCACGCGCCTAATCGAATTTCAATGCAGGTCCGTAATTTTTATAATGTGCTTTGAGGAATATCGATATTGACGTTAGCTGTAACATTGTCACAGTATGACGTACGATCGAACTTTTAGAAAAAAGGCGGGACCGTCAGTCGTTTTGAAAACCAATTCCAATCTACAACACATCTATATCTGAATGCCCTGAAACTAGATCTACATATGTTTTAACAAAGTTTCTGTCTTCATTTCTAGGTGGTTGGTTGGTTGATTTGGTGGTTTGTCCCACCAACAGCTACTTAAGGTCATATGGAGACGGGACTTCGGTTTATAGTCTCAACCGACAGACTGGAGAAGCCCGGGATCGAACCTGCGAACCCTAGATTTCCAGATGGGAGTGAGGTGATTTTTAGCAAGATTAAAAACTAACATAAAGTTTACATTCAGGGCTCAGGTTTAACGATTTCATGATGAGTTTGAACCAGGTCTATACGTCTGTCTGCAGTTCTCCGATCACGGTCAGGGTTTGTGAAGTGCTTCAGAGCCTCCTCATGAGAAAACCAACAATCTGCATATGCGAAAACAAAAACGCAGATCAGCTTCGCTGATCAGCGCCTTTGTTTTCGCTACACGGATAGTACACTTCCTCTTCTACTTAAATCCGAAATTTCAAGCTTCTAGCTCTTTTCTGTGCTTGTACTGGTCGGTTTGTGTCAGACATGTTTGGAAACCACATTGTTGGTTTTTCCACGAGGCGGCTCATATGATAATGCGTGTTCGCATGATGTGCATGAAAAAGCAAAACATTGCCAACCTGCTTGTGTTTTCTGTTGTGTTTTGTCAGTGATTCAACTTTGATATTTCCTTGTTGACAGCAGAATCACATCTGCCTTACCTGCTCAAAAAATTTACATGACAGTTGGCGCCGCTGATACCTATATGATACATTCAATCACCGTAAATGTAGGAATATTTATGGGTTTGAGGGGAATAATATAACGCCCTCCCACAAACTAACACCACCAAGAATTTAAATGAAATATATTTTAACTTTTTGTTTTCATCTAAAACATTGAAAACATCCGATTGGGACTTTGGTGTTTCAGACAAAATATTTATTTATTTATTTATTTATTTATTTATTTATTTATTTATTTATTTATTTATTTATTTATCAAATTTTCATGCATGACTCTATGAGAAGCTGTCCAAAAGCCGATCATCTATATGCCCTAAATTAATTGCTGGCCGTTCAAAGGCGACCCTTCTGTTGTGGTAATGCGGCATCCAGGATATGATATAATAATCGACTACTTATTGCATGTGTTCACCACGGTATTTGGTTTTGGGATCACATTCTGGGAAAGAGCCGCTATGATCGTTTTATCGGATTGTCTTTCTATGCATTCATTTCACAGTTAACTCATTTAAGCCTGGCGTCCCTTTAATGGGACATTGGCAAACAGAATAGCCCCAGATGTTACGCCGCATAACGCGGCGTCCCATCTGGGGCTATTCTGTTTGCTTAGAGGAATTTCATCGAAAAATGGAATAAAATTTTAAAATCACACCTGAAGCCCCTAAAAATTAAAGTGGACTGACCGAAATGATAATGATGGGTGAATCCATTCGTCATATAATTTTATGGGTTAAGTTGTTCGGTGTAAAGTTGTTGCTCCTAATAACATATAGGCTCGTCGTAAACTTTTGCTTTCAAGTCATCATACAGGGACCAGTTGTTCAAAATTAACGACATCGTTAACGATTTGTTAAAACTTCAAATATGAATATTACAAATACACTATTATTTTTGTTGATAAAATGTGAGAATCCTTTGCAATATAGGATTCTAACATTTTATCAACAAAAATAACCATGTATTTGCTTATGTAGTCGGCATTAGAGGTCTTAACGATGGCGTTAAGCTAACAAAGTTTTGAACAACTGGCCCCGTACAGTTGTTTTTGTGGCTTCCGCATCTGTCTGAAAATGTGTCTGCGTGCAGGTTGAAAAGTTGAAAAGTTTAGAAAACATTTTTCATTCATGTGACAAAGGCTCGTCATATATCCATCACCGAAACATGCTCCTAATGCTCCTCCCAGACATCTGGTCGCCATAATTTGCAATTTTAAGCTATAAAAATGTTTGCACGAAGTGTGCCAACTGTCATCACAAGATGAAATGCGTAAGATGACACTTCGAATGACAATGAAATACTTGACTAATTGAGGCGCATCATGCGTTATAAACCTGTTGTAAGCTTAGGGAAAGAGCTAATCTTCAGCACAGTCTTGGGTTAAGTCACATCAGGAAAACATGTCCATGAAAAGAATGCCCATTGATCCCCACGTTTTTACAGAAAAACTGGGGTTTGGAGGGGTATACCTATTTTTCTTATTTTTGCTCCAAAGCATACATTGTGGGCACTCGTTAGAACCGCCTCATCGAGGCGGTTCTAACGTGTACCCACAACATATCTTTTGAGCAAAAAAAAATAAGAAAAATGTCAAAAAAGTTTCTACTGAAAATGTTCATTTTTTTTTTTTTTTACAACTTTAAAATCTCTATATTGCAAGGGCATATTTTCGTAATGCTCCAGCATATCCTTGGTGGAGGAAAGCTCATAATTAGCTTCTCACATTGCGATGAGTACCCCAGAAAAAAACTTTGAACATTGATGATGAGGACATTCAAGAACTTTTAAAGACAAAGCCAATCTAATAAAAAAAAAAGACACTCGTTTAGAAATAATGCCATTTCATGAGTGCTTTTAGGTTTGCTAAAGATGAACCAGAGGACCAATGGTCCTGTAAACGCTCACCTGAGATCCACTTCATATACCAATAAACATATTATGGTATTTAACCCCAGTGCAGGGGCAGATGAAGCCCTTGGGCCATTTTCTTTTATCAGAATAATCAATATTCTGTCCATTTGCCAATTTCCTGCTGGTTTTCCCCTTCAAATAACATTTTAAAAGCAGATGAGCCCCTGGGGTCCATTTTTTTCCAGAATCATTAATATTCAGTCCTACTGCCCATTTCCTGCAAGACTTTCACTTTAAATGACATTTTAAAAGTTTTCCCCATTCAAATGCATTGACGACCTATGTTGACCTTGCCATAAAATAGGTCAAGGTCACCACAGGCTCATGATTTATATATACATTGTAGTACTTGAGTCATCCATACTTCATGCAAAGTTTCGTTGAAATCGGTTCACCGGTTCTAAAGAAAAAGATATTTTAAGGATTTTTACCATATATGGGCATGGCGGCCATCTTGGTCATGTGACCTGGATTATTTATATACACATTGGTTCCCACTTCCTATAGATGCTTCATATAAAATTTGGCTTTGATTGGCCGAGTGGTTTCAGAGAAAAAAATCTTTGAAAAGTGAGTATGGACGACAGACCGGCCAAGGTCAAGAGATGACATTGACCTAAATTAATCATATACCTTCATCTAATCCATTAGTTGTTTGCATCTACCACTTTTCAGATCTCAGGCTGCAATAGTTTTCAAAAAATAGCTGATTTCCACTTTTCCCATTATAAGTCTATGGAACCATAAGTTACCATAGCAACCAGAGTTCTTATCCGACTGGAATAAAAAACACAAATTATGTAGAGGCTACTGTCAGGAACATGTATACAAAGTACAGGCTTCACCCCTATGACAGTTTCTGAGGAGAAGAATTTTGAATGTTTTTCTAAATTTTGCCCTGTATGGGGCCCCAGCAACCAATCAAAATAAAGGATTAGGACAAACGTAACAATAAACGCGGAGCACTACTCAATAAACATTTCTACAAAAACAAAATTCAAATATCTGCAATTGGACCGCAAAAATAGTCAATTTCAACTTTTCCCATTTTTAGTCTATGGAAACTTTAAGTTGCCATAGCAACCAGAGTTCTTATCCGCCTGGAATAAAAAACACAAATTATGTAGAGGCCACTGTCAGGAACATGTATACAAAGTACAGGCTTAATCCCCTTGACAGTTTCTGAGAAGAAGATTTTTGAATGTTTTTCGAAATTTTGCCCTATATGGGGCCCCTGCAACCAATCAAAATAAAGGATTAGGACAAAAGTCACATGAAACGTAGAGGACTACTCAATAAACATTTCTGCAAAAACAAAATTCAAATATCTCCAACAAGACAGCAAAAACTGGCAATTTTCACTTTTTTCCATTTTAAGTCTATGGGAAGCATAAGTTGCCATAGCAACCAGAGTTCTTATCCGATCAAAACAAAAAACAATTATTCTTTCCCCCTACCTGTAGATGGTGTATGTGTAATATGAGAACAATCGGCCCAGCGGTTTCAGAGAAGAAGATCTTTGAAACTGTGGACGACGGACGACGGACGGACGGACGACGGACGGACGACGGAGCATGGGTATACTACGAGGGGGATTCAAAAAGTCCGAGGAAAAGTGCTGCCAAATTGTTAGTTTTCATGGGAAATTCACGATCTCTATGCATGTTGTACATAAACATATTCTTAAAATATGCACAAAATTTGAATAAAATCGGATAAAAATTAGGCATTAAATCACGTGCGTTTCTAAGGTAACAACAGTAAAACCGGCCCAACGTCATAACAACGTTATGCTATACGCATTCATGCCGTTGTTTGGAATCTACCTGGCATACGGGCGTCTAATTGTCAGTTCTGTGTGTATAATGCGGTGAATTGAGCCGAAACTACAATTCGATATGTTGTGTATTTCACGAATTCTACTCATTTCTATCACGACGATCATTTTCGACAGTATGACGTTATTTGACCTTACGCCGCGTGAGTCGACATGGACGCATTTCTGGTCGTGTAGAAATCATGCATGCTACTTGTTGATTGCCGTTTTCTTAATTTCCTTGTTGCCATATGCGCTTTCTGCACTTAGCAGTGTTTCTTTCTTTTATAGTCCGTTCCAGAATCACAGTTGTTCCCTTCGCATTTTAGGTATACCCACTAAATAATATGGCCGCTTTACGCCCAAATGACGTCACAGACTTATATGACGTCATGTGCTCACCGCAAACATATTGACTTTTGCTCATACAAAGTTTTGTGAAAAAAGCACGGTAAACTGTCAAATGCAAAGTCATCATTTAACGTCGACTTTTTGCAAAAATGAACAAAAGTGGGCCGGTAATCGTGATGTACGGTTTCCATAGCAACCACTGTTAACATTGTATTCATGCCAGAGCAGCAAAATTTGCTGTATAAGAACAAATCATGTTTGTCTATATAACTGTAATAGTTTAATACATTAAGAATATGATGGCACTTTTCCGCGAACTTTTTGAACGCCCTTCGTATAAGCTCACCTATGAGCCTTCGGCTCAGGTGAGCTAAAAATGGTAGATATAAGAAAAAAGCATATTAATAATATTGCCTAACCAATTATAACATATGCTCAACATGCCTGGCACATGAGCCAAGAATCCAGTCTGGAACAGGTGTTTATGGGCTGAGGTTTGCTACAACAACCGCTTTCTGCCAAAAAAAGACGGAATGAGCCGCGTATAGTGAAGGTCTACCTTTTGCATGTGCGAAAAAACAAAGGCGCAGATCAGCTGCGCGCTAATCGCGCAGCCGATCAACGCTTTTGTTTTGGCTCCATGGGTAGTACGGTCAATCTACTTGTTAAATCTGAAATAAGGAACATCTAGCCAACTTCTGTTGCTGAACAGTGCGGTTTGTGCCTAACCTGGTCGAAATCCCTGTAGATAGGTTTCCACGTGTCGGGGCTCAAATAATTCCAGGTGATTTACTATTAGTTGGCGTCGGGATTATTAGATCCTAACAGCAGATACGTTAGATCCTGTCTAGTGTAGAAAGCTTCAAAGAAACAGTAGGGAAAATACAAGACAAAAATAGGAAATTAGGGTACTTAATTGTATCTGATATTAATGGCCCAGAAAGACACATATCATCAGGTTTTCTCCGCAGGAATTCTGATGCCTGTTCACATGATTAATATATTTGTTATCAATCTGTTATCAATATCGATTTATAGATCGATCAATGAATTGATTAATTGGTGCGAGTTAAAATGATAAGCAAAACAATATTTCAGGCCTCCTAATATTTTATTCTGAGGCACTGATTCAAACGTGCAGCTTCTCTCTGATTTCATTCGTCACGGTCCCGAGTCTCCCATTACGAAAACACGCCCATACAATGTACATAGATTTTTTTCAGCTTTTCATTTGATAATTTTCGATATTATTAATATATTTGCTCAAAACATTGATTGTGGGTACACGTTAGATCCGCCTCGCCGTGGCGGTTCTAACGAGTACCCACAATATATGTTTTGGATCACAAATAGCTATACCCCACTTTTACTATAAAAGTGGGGATTAAGGGGTGTACATTTTACGGATATGTTTTCCTGATGCATTCGTAAGGATGTGGCGTTTCTCTGTAAGGTCCACGGCGAAGAAGCATGATAGTTTTCTCAGTTCAATTCCGGACTTCTCCAATCTTTCGAAGAATTATGGCTTCATCTCCGTATAACCTTGGCTTTTGGTGGTACGTAAACCAGGATACACCAATTATTCATTAATAAAAGTACAAAAACGGCGATAATGTCATTATGACCAAAGCTTGAGGCAGAAAAACGACCCAATTCAATTATTTGCAGCTGTCCAGGTGATCTACAAAACGTGCTGATGAAGACACAATAAAATGTTCATGGGTATTTTGACAGGTGTGGGCCGGAGTACAGGTATTTACCCTTAATTAAATGAACAATATTGGCCAGTATGCCTGCTGAAAAAGCAAATGTGCGAAGGGAAATAACCAACACAAAACAGTTTTCATTGACTTCAGAAATTATCCTTCTTCATTTCAGCAAACCATAGACTGCAGAGTCAACTAAAACAATGCTCCTCGGCTACATCAGCCATGCTCAATGTACGAGCATATGAGCCGCCACATGGGAAAACCAACAATCTACATAGGCGAAAACAAATGCGCAGATCAGCTTCGCAGTAACTGCGAAGCTGATCAGCGCCTTTGTTTTCGCTACTCGGATAGTACAATTCCTCTTCTACTTAAATCCGAAATTTGAAGCTTCTAGCTCTTTTCTGTGCTTGTACAGCCCGGTTTGTGTCGGACCTGTTCGCAAACCACATTGTTGGTTTTCCCACGAGGCGGCTCATATGTTCTGCACACCGGTTGTCCTGACACAACCGCCGCGACAGAGCACAACTAACGCGAAACGGATTTATTAGGTCATTAACATATTTACAGTAAGTATTAAGCAATTCTTTCTCAATGCTCTGGTTGTGGCATTTCTGTTGGAAAGTTTTGTGTTTTTGCACCAGTTGTAGGGCAATGATTTTGTCATTTACGGGTGGAGTTGGGAGAAGATCTGTTCTTTCAAGCGGAGATTTCATGTTCATTCTCATGCATTTCGGTCGTTTATTACATGTAAATCACGACGATAACTAACTGTTACTTGGGCAGTTAATGACTGTGCATCAAAAGTAGGAAGGCATATATATGCATAAATACTTTCACTGACCTGTCTTGATAAGAAATGGAAATTAAGCTTTAAGTCTTCACTGATAAAGACACCTCGCAAAATGGCCGTAAGTTTATACTGAAAATTTTAAAATTGTTATTGATGTTTTAAATGAGAAACTTAAACGGTTGAGCTTTGCATGCGTTACAAATATATACTCAAAGTTCGCTCATTGGATGGTGTGTGTCCAACATTATTTTCAGACCGTCTCGTTCACTTATGAGCCGCGACGCGAGAAAACCGGTCCTCGAGGCTTCCGACCAGGTCCAACATAAACCCGCCTGTACATTCTCAGAAGAAGGCTAGATGCTTGATATTTCGTACAATAGAAGAAGAGGAACTGTACTAACAAAGGTGCTGATAATTACTTGCACAGCTGATCTGCGCCTTTGTTTTCTCATATGCAGAAATCCGGTTTTCTCATGATGCGGCTCTTATCGTCATTGCATGTCGTTTACAGGCTTCCAGTTACAAAGCTCCAGATTTGGTTGCCGCTCCATTCACACCTTTTCAAAGAAATGGGTGAGTCAAATAATCTTTTAAATGCTTAGTGCTATTTTCAAACTAGATACATGTAAGTGAAATAAAACGATCCACAACATGCTCGAGGGAGATTCTAATCCTCCCTGGGATTTAGACAAGAAGTCATTGAAGTATTTTTACAGTGACAAAAATTGTTTAGATAAGTAGAATGAAACTGCATTTTGCAATCAGAAAAATAACATCATTTTGTTTTGTTTGTTTGTTTCGTAATGGCTTCACAACCCTGGTCAAAAAAAAAAAAAAAAAAAAAAAAAAAAAAAAAAAAAAAATCAGTATGGCTGTTTTTTTTTTTTTTTTTTTTTTTTTTTTTTTGTTGTTGTTGCTTTTAAGAAGGCACCACCATTCTCCACGTATTTTTCAGCGAAGTCAGCTATGACATGATTCAACCATATGCTGATTATATGGTAAAGACACACATTAAGGGAATATTTGGTAAGTTATATGGTAAAGACCCACATTAAAGGAGTTTGGTAAGTTATATGGTAAAAACCCATATTAAGGGAATATTTGGTAAGTTATATGGTAATGACCCACATTAAGGGAATATTTGGTAAATTATATGGTAATGACCCACATTAAGGGAATATTTGGTAAGTTATATGGTAAAGACCCACATTAAAGGAATTTGGTAAGTTATATGGTAAAAAACCCATATTAAGGGAATATTTGGTAAGTTATATGGTAATGACCCACATTAAGGGAATATTTGGTAAATTATATGGTAATGACCCACATTAAGGGAATATTTGGTAAGTTATACGGTAATGACCAACATTAAAGGGATATTTGGTAAATTATATGGTAATGACCCACATTAAGGGAATATTTGGTAAGTTATATGGTAATGACCCACATTAAAGGGATATTTGGTAAGTTATATGGTAATGACCCACATTAAGAGAATATTTGGTAAGTTATATGGTAAAGACCCACATTAAGGGAATATTTGGTAAGTTATTTGGTAAAGACCCACATTAAAGGAATATTTGGTAAGTTATATGGTAATGACCCACATTAAGGGAATATTTGGTAAGTTATATGGTAATGACCCACATTAAAGGGATATTTGGTAAATTATATGGTAATGACCCACATTAAGGGAATATTTGGTAAGTTATATGGTAATGACCCACATTAAAGGGATATTTGGTAAGTTATATGGTAATGACCCACATTACGAGAATATTTGGTAAGTTATATGGTAAAGACCCACATTAAGGGAATATTTGGTAAGTTATTTGGTAAAGACCCACATTAAGGGAATATTTACCCACATTAAAGGAATATTTGGTAAGTTATATGGTAACGACACACATAAAAGGGATATTTGCTAAGTTATATGGTAATGACACACAGTAAAGGAATATTTGGTAAGTTATATGGTAAAGACACACATTAAAGGAATATTTGGTAAGTTATATGGTAAAGACACACATTATGGGAATATTTGGTAAGTTATATGGCAAAGACCCACATTAAGGGAATATTTGGTAAGTTATATGGTAAAGACCCACATTAAGGGAATATTTGGTAAGTTATTTGGTAAAGATCCACATTAAGGAATATTTGGTAAGTTATATGGTAAAGACCCACATTAAAGGAATATTTGATGAGTTATATGGTAAAGACCCAATGAGTAATGACCCACATTAAGGGAATGTTTGGTAAGCTATATGGTAAAGACCCACATTAAAGGAATATTTGATGAGTTATATGGTAAAGACCCATATTAAGGGAATACATGTATTTGGTAAGTTAATTGGTAAAGACCCTTATTAAAGATATATTTGGTAAGTTATATGGTGGAGACCTACGTTAAAGGCATATCTGGTAAGTTATATGGTAAAGATCCATATTTAAGACATATTTGGTAGGTTATATGGTAAAGAACCACATTAAAGGAATAGTTGGTAAGTTATATGGTAAAGACCCATATTAAGGTAATATTTGGTAAGTTATATGGTAAAGACCCATATTAAAGACATAGTTGGTAAGTTATATGGTGAAGACCCACATTAAAGGAATATTTGGTAAGTTATATGGTGAAGACCCACATTATGGGAATTTTTTGTAAGTTATGTGGTGAAGACCTATATTAAAGGGATATTTTTTAAGATATGTGGTGAAGACTCAATTTAAAGGAATATTTGCTAAGTTATATGGTGAAGACCCACATTAAAGGAACATGTGGTAAGTTATATGGTAAAGGCCCACATTAAAGGAATATTTGGTAATTTATATATGGTAATGACCCACATTAAGGGAATATTTGGTAAGTTATATGGTAAAGACCCACATTAAAGGAATCCCATTTTAAGTGAATATTTGGTAAGTTATGTGGCGAAGACCTATAATAAAGGGATATCTTGTAAGATATAATATTTGGTAAGTTATATGGTAAAGACCCACATTAAAGGAATATTTGATGAGTTATATGGTAAAGACCCATATTAAGGGAACTTTTGTTAAGTTATGTGGTGAAGACCTATATTAAAGGGATATTTGGTAAGTTATGCTTCGAAGACCCTTATTAAAGGAATATTTGGTAAGTTATATGGTAAAGACCCACATTAAAGGAATATTTGGTAAGTTATATGGTAAAGACCCATATTAAAGACATATTTGGTAAGTTATATGGTGAAGACCCATATTAAAAGAATATTTGGTAATTTGTATGGTAAGGAAAAGTTAGTAAGTTATGCGGTGAAGACCTATATGAAAGGAATATTTGGTAAGTTATATGGTAAAGACCCATGTTTAAGGAATATTTGGTAAGTTATACGGTAAAGACCCACATTAAAGGAATATTTGGTAAGTTATATGGTAAAATCCACATTAAAGGAATCTTGGCAGACCCACATTAAAGGAATATTTGGCAAGTTATATAGTGAAGACCCACATTAAGGGAATATTTGGTAAGTTATATGGTTGATACCCACATTAAGGGAATATTTGGTAAGTTATATGGTAATGACACACACTTAGGGAATGTTTGGTAAGATATATAATAAAGATCCACATTAAGGAAATATTTGGTAAGTTATATAGAAAAGAACCACATTAAGGGAATATTTGGCAAGGTATATGGTGAAAACCCACACTAAGGAAATATTTGGTAAGATGCATGTATATGATAAAGACCCACATTAAGGGAATATTTGGTTAAGTTATTTGGTAAAGGTCCAAATTAAAGGAATAATTGGTAAGTTATATGGTGACGCCCCATTTTAAAGGAATATTTGGTAAATGGTGAAGACCCACATTAAAGGAAAACATCCATATTTTAAAATGGGACACCCAGATAGCTCAGCTGGTAGCGTCGTTGACATCTGACTAGCTATATAACTCTGTCATGCAGATTCAAAATCCCACTGGCATGACTGGCAATGCCAGTAAAAATTATTGATTATTGAAAAAACTCAAATTGTTGCATTGGTGTATATCAGTGGTTTGACTGTCACCTTCTGGGCGCAGTGGTTTCACAGGGAATTTCCCGACCAAACATCAAGAATTGCCCCGGATTTCCCCAACCACTAAACTGTCAACGTCTAAGAAGAAGCATTATTTAGCTAAGCAGGATCGCTTAGCCTGACGTACATCAGATTCTATCTCTTGCAAGTTAAAAATTTTGTAACGAACGGCCGAGCTAAGCCACAGAAACCCCGTCGGTGGAAAAGCATGCTCATCCACCAAGGGTGGTTTACTGCGCTATATACCTAACACTTACTCTAATCACAAAGTTTCGAGTTTCTAATTTGCATATTACTACCCGCTAATATGCCGCAAATACGTTGCACCAACGTATTCTACAAGGGAGACTATCCCGTTACATTACTTCCCCCTCCGAGAAGACTCGCCCCGAGTCTTGGCCTGGGGACTACATGGGTAAGGCAACTCCGTTCTGGCAGTTGTCATCATCCCACCGCTGCCACCAAATGTAACGAACAGCCGAGCTAAGCCACAGCAAACCCCGTCAGTGGAAAAGCATGCTCATCCACCAAGGGTGGTTTACTGCGCTATATACTCAACACTTACTCGATTCACAAAGTTTCGAGTTTAAATTTGCATATTACAAGCACTCAATATGCCGCTAATACGTTGCACCAACGTATTTTTCCACTGGAGGCTATCCCGTCACAATTTGTTGGAATTTATATGGTAAAGCCCCATATTAGAGGAATATTTGTCAAGCTATATGGCAGACCCACATTATGTTTTATGTCATATGGCAAATATTACCATGTTTCAAATGGAACATTTCAAACGTACCTCTCGCTTACAGTGAATGGGTCCCTAGGTGAAGGACTGTCTTTGACAGTCGAGGAAAGAAACAAACTGGTGGAAGCATGGCAGAAAGCATCAAAGGGCAGGTAACTATTTTTAGCTCACCTGAGCCGTCAGGCTCACAAGGTGAGCTTATAGTATACCCATGCTCCGTCGTCCGTCCGTCCGTCGTCCGTCCGTCCGTCCGTTGTCCACCATTTTCAAAGATCTTCTTCTCTGAAACAGCTTGGCCAATCAAAGCCAAATTTTACATGAAGCATCTATGGGAAGGGGGAACCAATGTATATATAAATAATCCAGGTCACATGACCAAGATGGCCGCCATGCCCATATATGGTAAAAACCCTTCAAAAATCTTCTTCTCCGGAACCGCTGGACCGATTTCAACCAAACTTGGCATGAAGCATCGATGACTCAAGTACTACAATGTGTATATAAATCATGACATTGCGGTGACCTCGACCTATTTTACGGCAAGGTCAACATAGGTAGCCTTTGCATTTGAATGGGAAAAATTGTTAAATTGTCATTTAAAGGAAAAATCTTGCAGAAAATGAGCAGTAGGACTGAATATTAATGATTCTGAAAAAAATTGGACACCAGGGGCTCATATGCACCCACCCCGGGGCAATATACATGTATATTACCATAATATTCAAACATCTTCTTCTCTGAAACCGCTTGGCCAACCAAAGCCAAATTTTATATGAAGCATCTATAGGAAGGGGGAACCAATGTATATATAAGAAATCCAGGTCACATGACCAAGATGGCTGCCATGCCCATATATGGTAAAAACCCTTCAAAAATCTTCTTCTCCAGAACCGGTGGACTGATTTCAACGAAACTTGGCATGAAGCATTGATGGCTCAAGCACTACAATGTATATATAAATCATGACCCTGTGATGACCTTGACTTATTCTACGGCAAGGTCAACATAGGTCGCCAATGCATTTGAATGGGGAAAACTTTTAAAATGTCATTTAAAGTCATTTAAAGTGAAAGTCTTGCAGGAAATGGGCAGTAGGACTGAATATTAATGATTCTGAAAAAAATTGGACCCCAGGGGCTCATATGCCCCCACCCCGGGGCAATATACATGTATATTACCATAATATTCAAACATCATCTCCTCTGAAACCGCTTGGCCAATCAAAGCCAAATTTTATGTGAAGCATCAATAGGAAGGGGTAATCAATGTGTATATAAATAATCCAGGTCACATGACCAAGATGGCCGCGATGCCCATATATGGTAAAAACCCTTCAAAAATCTTCTCCAGAACAGGGGGATCGATTTCAAAGAAACTTGGCATGAAGCATCGATGGCTGAAGTACTACAATGTGCATATAAATCATGAACCTGTGATGACCTTGACCTTTTTTTACGGCAAGGTCAACATAGGTCGCCAATGCATTTGAATAGGGAAAGCTTTTAAAATGTCATTTAAAGTGAAAATCTTGCAGGAAATGGGCAGTAGGACTGAATATTAATGATTCTGAAAAAAATTGGACCGCAGGGGCTCATCTGCCCCCACCTCGGTGCAATATACATGTATATTACCATAATATTCAAACATCTTCTCCTCTGAAACCGCTTGGCGAATCAAAGCCAAATTGTATGTGAAGCATCTATGGAATTGGGGAATTAATGTATATATAAATTATCTAGTTCACATAACCAAGATGGCTGCCACGCCCATATACTTTTTTTTATGGTAAAATCCCTTCAAAAATCTTCTTATCCGAATTTTGAGGACCGATTTCAAAGAAACTTGGTATGAAGCACCAATGGCTGAAGTACTACAATGTATATATAAATCATGACCCTGTGGTGACCTTGACCTATTTTACGACAAGGTCAGCATAGGTCGCCAATGCATTGGAATGGGGAAAACTTTTAAAAAGTCATTTGAGGTGAAAATCTTGCAGGAAATGGGTAGTAGGACTAAATATTAATGATTCTGAAAAAAAAATGGACCTAAGGGCTCATATGTCCACACCCCGGGGCAATATACATGTATATTACCATAATATTCAAACATCTCCTCTAAAACCACTTGGGCCAATTGAAGCCAAATTTTATGTGAAGCATCTATAGGATGGGGGAACCAATGTGTGTATTAATAATCAAAGTCACATGACCAAGATGGCCACCATGCCCATATATGGTAAAAACCCTTCAAATATCTTCTTCTCTGAAACCAATAGATTGATTTTAATGAAACTTGGCGTGAAGCATCCATGGACAGAATATTGATTAGTCTGAAAAAAGAAAACGGCCCAAGGGCTTCATCTGCCCCTGCACTGGGGTTAAATACCATAATATCCAAACATGTTTATTGGTACATGCAGCAGACTCAGGTGAGCGTTTACAGGACCATTGGTCCTCTGGTATACACTTGGATTAACATTTACCAAATACAGTAACTATAAATTCTCCTCAGATGATCATACAACTTTGTCATGGTGTTCATGATATGTACCATTTTTTTCTTTCTTTTCAAGCATAATATCAGTTCTAAATTGGAGGTTCTATTAAGAGATCAGCCATAACTTTAATGTAGTCTAAAGTTTGCACATTGTTTCTTTTTCCCAATCTTCAGGTTGCAAATCATTGTCCATGTTGGGGCAAACTGTATGAAAGACAGCCAAGAGATGGTAAACTCTAAGCTGAGCCCCGTCATGAGAAAACCAGCATTTTGCATATGCGATAATAAAGGCACAGATCAGCTTCGCAATAAATGCGAAGCTGATCAGCGCCTTTGTTTTCACTACACGGATAGTACAATTCCTCTACTTTCTAACACCAAAATTTCCAGCCTCTAGCCATCTTCTGTGCTTGTACAGCTCGGTTTGTGTCGTACCTGTTTGGAAACCACATTGTTTGTTTTCCGGTGACGTGGCTCAAGCTATACAGATCCACTTGAATATAAAAATCAGAATATATCAACTCTTGCTTAAAAACTTTAGTAGAACATTGTCAAGCATACTAATTGCTTATAGATAAAACTGTCCTCATCTGACAAAGATGCTCTGCTGAAATGTCTAAAATCATTATGTAGTAGTCTTTTCTCCCAGTTAGGGCCCAACCATTGGAAATCTTTGCAGATAAATTGCATTCCAATGACTTTGAATATGAGGCTTGTCCTAAAATAATATTTTCAAGTCCTTTCCCCATGTTTGTACAAAGCAAACATGGCAATCAAAGTGGTTGACCATTTTAATGGCATTCTAACTAAAACCCCTGTCACACCAGGGTGGCGTTCTCGCGGCGTTCTACAAAAATGCAGAACGCCAAGGTGAACGCCGTGAGAACTCCATGGACGCCGTGGCAACGTGGTGGGAACTCCATCGAACGCCGTGGGAAATCCTAGAACGCCAAGGGTCGGCGTTTCTTTTGGACATGCTCAAAACAAACGCCATCACTCGGCGTTCTAATAAGAGCGCCGTGGGGACGCCGTGAGGACGCCGTGGCAACGCAGTGAGAACTTCATCAACGCGGCGGGAACGCCGGGAGAACTCCATGGACGCCGTGGGAACTCCGTGGAAACGCCATGGGCTACCACGACGTTTGCACTACGATCTCACGGCGCGCCTGCGGGACTCATCCCGTTGTTTTTGAGGTGATGGTGCTGGACTGATTTCCACTTGTGGTGATAGTGTCGGTGGTGGTACATGTACGTCATCTGTCTTTTTCGGACTTTTCCCTTTAGTCACCGCTTTCCTTCTTCCCCTCTTACCAGTCATGCTGTCTCCTTGAAAGCAAACGTACAAATGAGTGAGACTTTGTTTCTGTTTTGCCTACAAGCCGTCAGAGCAGTGCTAGAATGCCGTGGAAGCGCGGTGCGAACGCCGTGGAAGCGCAGTGCGAACACCAAGAGCGCCGCGCAAACGCAGTGAAAACGTCGTGCAAGCTCCATGGAACGCCACATAGAACTCCGCAAAATGCAGTGAGAACTCCGTAGGAACGCCTTGGACGCGACGAGGACGCCATGAGGACGCCGTGAGGACGCCATGGCTTGCTTTTTTCACAAATAAAATCATTTTTTCTTGGAGTTCTCGTGGCGTTCTGGAAAATTTAAGAACGCCACGCAAATGCCGCGCGAACGCCTTCTGGTGTGACAGGGGCTTTAGACATTGAATGATGACATTAGAAATTAAACAGATACCTTTGTACAGCTAACATTTCACAATTGAGCATGTGCGTGAGAAAACCAACAAATTGGGTTCCGACCAGGTCCAACACAAACCAGGCTGTACAGTCACAGAGGATGGCTAGAGACTGGAAATTTTAGATTTAGAAAGTAGAGGAAAAGGCTATTACTATTACTTGGACCAGGTAATTCTTGGACCAGTCATTTGGAACTGGACTTACTGGACATTGACGTCATCCAAGTCTTCATGACTTCTATAGACGCTTCTTGATGGGTGTTCTCAAACAAAGGTGCGGATCAGCTTTGCAGTTACTGCGAAGCTGATCAGCGCCTTTGTTTTCGCCTATGCAGATTGTTGGTTTTCCCATGCGGCAGCTTAATTAATTATCTTTTCCCCAGGCTCGTCATGCTGAGAGTGTTGGTGCTGATGCTATAGCAGCACTTACCCCGTCCTACTATAAACCAGAAAATGAAGGTAACCACATGAACTAGTACTGAAATAAAACAGGTTCTGCTTCATATACATGTAAATAAATCATTTAAGTTGTATAAGATGCCCAAGGATTGCCACAATAAAACAATGAAGTCTTAGCCTCCAATTGAAGAAGACTCACTAATAAACATTAATTAATAGCATATAAAGATGTACAACAATTCAATAACACAAAGAATTGTCGTGTTAGAATGGTCAGTTGACAGTCTAAATGTATATTCAGATGAAACATTTAGAACTTGAAACAAATACTGCTTTACAAGTAACAACTGTCACCATTGTTATAAAAAATATATATTTTACATGCATCAATGTACAACACCCAACAGTTTAGAGTGTGCAGTCTCTCACTAGAGTAATTATAAACATTTCTGCCCTATTTCCAGATGTGCTTCTGGATGTAATGGTTCAGATAGCCAGCAGTGCCCCAAACACCCCCTTCTACTACTATGATATCAACTTTGTCACTGGCGTCTATAGTAAGAAAAATCTTGTATAACTGATATATTTCTTCTTCAGAACTAAAATCAAGATTCCTTTATAGTTATTGTTCATTTTACATTGATAAATAACATAACCACTGATGTACCAACATAATCATAATGACAAGGTTAAGTCTTTTCAGCTAATAAGAAAAACTCCAATTCTCTTAAGTCATATTAGTGAACCAAATAGCAAATAGGAGAAATCACTAACAAATCTGAAGCCTTACTATTCACATACCGTACAATGATTAGAAAATGACAAGGACCCCGATGGTCCAGTGGTGTTTATATGAAACCAGTTTTAATTTTCAGTCGATGCTGTAAAGTTTATGAGGATGGCAAAAGACAAGATACCAAACTTGTGTGGAATCAAACACTCCTCCAAAGAACTACCGAACGCCCATGGATGTAAGCTTATTGATGATGGAAAACTACAGGTTCTGAATGGAACTGACAATGTAAGATTCAGATAAAACTAAGTATTTTCCATGCACTTTAGTCACACAGCATGAATGCTCCTTATTGACTTAGCTCCCACATGATCAAGACAGGGTCATCTAATATTCTGAAAACAAAAAAATCAAGTTCTGTGGTTGTGCTTGATATTACAGAATGCCTAGTCGAAAATGTACATTCCTTTAATGTATACCGTGTCAAAAACTATTCCCATTGTGTCTAGTAAGTCAAAATTTCTACTCCCAAAATGATCTTAAAAAAAATGAGTATATCTACACTGAAACTCAAGACTAATCATTAGGTGGTCAGTTTGTATTGTTTGTATATCATTTGACCCCACTACATTTACACATTTCATGTTTCAGCAATATCTATCCTGCCTGGTTCTTGGACTACCAGGAGCAGTGTGTGCCTCATTCTTGGGTAACCTGTATTATGATATGAAAGAAGCCTTTGATAGGGGAGATATTGAAACTGCGAGAAAACTTCAGGTACAAACTAGCCATTTTAACTTGTACAAACTATCCAAAAATGGCATTTTTCAAATCCTTTATACAGTATTGATTCAAACTTAGGTAACCAATTTGCAAAAGCAGCAAATTAAGAAGATAAGCAGACTCATGGAAAATCCAGGTACAATTTATTGATGGACATAACTGAACTCTTTTATCAGCTATTGTTACAAGCTTACTCTATCTACAGAACGATATTTTATTTAGTATTTAATTATGCTTATTGCCATACTTGCAGACCACAGCTCAAAAAGTCAATGATATAAAAGTGAGGCATGGTAAGTTTTGCTCTCTTTCAAGAATTTTAGTTGAAACAGATTTACATAAGATTAGAACAGCAGGTTGCAAGACCATTTAACAGACTCTAATGATTCAACAAAATCTATTTATAAAGCAGGGAGCTCAAGGAAAACCATTCACTTCCTACTGTGCAAAAGTATTTGGTTGAAAGCTTCATGATTTTGATTCATGATTTAATGAAATTCAGAGCTTATTATTCTTTGATCCATTTCATATCAGGTGGTGGTATGAATACTGCAAAGGCTATGTTTAAAGTACTGACTGGGTTAGACATAGGGCCAGTGAGACTGCCATTAAGAGAGCCCACTAGCCAGGAAACTGAGGCTTTAAGAAAGGACTTTCAGGCTGAAGGACTAGCCGACTTTGCAAAGCCGAGAGAGGAATAGTGAAACATAAATCAGATTTTGTTAGTTTTGTCAGAATTTCTGAAAACTATTTTGATTGCTCAATTGAAATTTTTCTTGTACATGTAAAAGTTGTTGATGGTAAATAAATTTACTAATAAGAGCTGTCGCAGGACAGCGTGCTCGACTGCTTCTGACCTTTGTCAAACATAAGGCCAAACCCAACCAGTAACCCAAAGCATTATGCTCATACATCTTTTTGCCTTGATGCAATAAGGCAAAATCACTGAACCATGAAAGTTAACTATAACTACCTAAGATTTAAAGGTCTCACTCATATTGTGAAAGAAGTGTGTTCATATACCAACTGAGTGCCAAGACACAAGGCAAAATCACTGAACCGTGAAAAAAGGTCACACTGACCTATAAGTATTGCAGGGTCAAAGGTCTAGTGATACTTACTCATAATGTGAAAGAAAAATGATAATATACCCATTCAGTGTTGAGATATAAAGCAAAATCACTGAACCATGAAATTAGGTCATAGTGACCTATAAGTATGTTTGGGTTAAAGGTGTGGTCATACTCATTCATAATCAGAAAGAAGTATGAAAAAATACCAACTGAGTGTCGAGATATAAGGCAAAATCACTGAACCATGAAATTAGGTCAGTGACCCAGGAATACTTTACGGTCAAAGGTCTTGTCATACTTATATATATGGTGAAAGAAGTATGTTCATATACCAATTGAGTGCTGAGATATAAAGGAAAATCACTGAAGCGTGAAATTAGGTCATATTGGCCTAGGACTACTTTAGGGTCTAAGGTCTTGTCATACGCAAACATAGCGTGAAAGAAGTTTGTTCATAAACCACTTGAGTGCCAAGATATAAGGCAAAGTCACTGAACCGTGAAATTAGGTCACAGTGACCTATAAGTATATTGGGGTCAAAGGTCTGGTCATACTCACTCATAATCTGAAAAAAGTATGAAAATATACTAATTGAGTGTCAAGATATAAGGCAAAATCACTGAACCGTGAAATAAGGTCACAGTGACCTAGGACTACTTCAGGGTCAAAGGTCTTGTCATACGCAAACATACTTTGAAAGAAGTTTGTTCATAAACCATTCGAGTACCAAGATATAAGGCAAAAATCACTGAACCATGAAATTAGGTCACAGTGACCTATAAGTATACTGGGGTCAAAGGTCTGGTCATACTCACTCATTATCTGAAAAAAGTATGAAAATATACTAATCGAGTGTCAAGATAAAAGGCAAAATCACTGAACCGTGAAATTAGGTCACAGTGACATAGGACTACTTCAGGGTCAAAGGTCTTGTCTTACGCAAACATACTTTGAAAGAAGTTTGTTCATAAACCATTTGAGTACCGAGATATAAGGCAAAATCACTGAACCGTGAAATTAGGTCACAGTGACCTATAAGTATATTGGGGTCAAAGGTCTGGTCATACTCACTCATAATCTGAAAAAAGTATGAAAATGTACTAATTGAGTGTCAAGATATAAGGCAAAATCACTGAACCGTGAAATTAGGTCACAGTGACCTATAAGTAAGTTGGGGTCAAAGGCCTGGTCGTACTAACTCATAATCTGAAAGAAGTAAGAAAATATACTAATTGAGTGTCAAGATATAAGGCAAAATCACTGAACCATGGAAAGTAGGTCAACCGACCCTTACCGTCTTAACACACAAGTCAGTGTCACAAAGTCAAAAGATGAATGACCAACCATCCTCCTAAGTTGTTTCTATTAAGAAATAAAAAAAAAATTCAGGGAGTTCTAGATTTTGACCTCTAGCCCCGCCACCCTGACTCCGACCCAGAGGTCCGATGTCATGGAACCTAAAGTGTATGAAGTATGAATGCTTTATGATAAGTTGTTGTCAAGATATGCCTCCTTGTAAAAGTTACACAGCAGTACATCTATTTTTTAGTGTTCTAGTTTTTAACCTCCAGCCCCACCCCCCAGGCATGGACCCAGGGGCCCGATGCCATGGAATGAAACTCAACCCTACAGGGTACCTATGGTCCGAGTATGAAAGCCCTCTGATAAAAAGTTTTCAAGATATAGACTTCTAGAATACTATATCACAGAAAAGCCATTATTATTAATGGTGTTCTAGATTTTAACCTCTAGCCCCACCCCCTGGCATGGACCCAGGGATCTGATGCCATGGAATGAAAGCCGACCCTACAGGGTGTCAATGGCCCAAGTATCAATGCTTTCTGATGAGTGGTTGTCAAGATATGGACTTCTAGAAAACTTTAACACAAGAATTGCCATTTTTGAAGGTGTTCTAGATTTTAACCTCCAGCCCCACCCCCTGGCCTGGACCCAGGGGCCCGATGCCATGGAATGAAAGCTAACCCTACAGGGTATCTATGGTCCAAGTATGAATGCTTTCTGATGAGTGGTTGTCAAGATATGGACTTCTAGAAAACTTTAACGCAAGTGTGACGCGCACGGTAACGGGAACGCACACGGGAACGCAGACGGGAACGGGAACGTGGACGACCGGGGTGACTGCAATAGCTCTATGCACTTCGTGCAGTCGAGCTAAAAAGATGTTAAGGTGATGTTTGTTATTAATCCTGATTACTTTACTTAATAGATCAGCTGTAGCAGTGAACTGGTGAGTGATAATTCACTGTTTGGAGGTCAGTTGTAAAGATCAAATCATGAGCACTTAGTGCGAGTGATTTATATTCTTACAACTGACCGACAAACAGTGAATTACTACTCAACAATTCATGCACTTGAGCTGATCTATTTCGATTCTAAAACACAATAAACAGAATAAAAGTCGCTGAAACCGTCAATATCGTTCAGCTTTCCGCCATTTCATTGTAGATATCCCGCCAAATGTTTGACTATAATACGGGTATTTACACACATTTATTACCTTTGTTATGCTCTATAACGACGTTAAACCATCTAACGGTGCTTGATGGGATAGTTGACGTCAAAAATGATATCAAAATGGCACAAAGTAACGTCATGCTTATTCACCCGGTGAATTGTTGTACAATATACATGTAACACGATTTTTAAACATTGGCTATATAGGCGACTCTAAGGCGAGGTGTGTTAGAATCATCTGACACTTAAACAACATATCTGGATTCCCAGTTTGCAGCTTTTGTATACCATACCATGCATACATCTTTTGTATACAGTTTTATTATACATGAATTGAAAAAAAAATAAAACAAAGGAAATATCATAAAAAGACAAGTATAACATTTTTTGCATGTTTACTCAGCAGAAGCATCACTGATGTACAAATATAACAAAATACCGAAAGCACAAATTGTACATCTCAATGTTTAATACATAAAACACATGTATGTGGGACAAATCTTGTCCAGTCAGTGTCAAACAAAAATAATTATAAATACACTTTATACCTGCATGTAGTAGAGTTTCATGCTGATGGTCAATACTTTCAAAAAGATGACAGTAATTTTACAGCAAAAATGAAAATTTGTAAACAATTTTTGAATGATGCTAGAAAATTTTATAAACATCATGAAAGTGACTATTGTTTAACAATGACATTTTGAGGAACATAATCCATAAGTTAAAAAGCACACAGTGACACCTTACTAGAAAAAAAATGAATATAATGGATGTCTAAACATCCAAACATGTCATTCTGATGTCAAAAAATAATTAAACTGGGTAATGACTTTATCACTGAGCAAACAGGATATCAACCTCTTTATAATAAAAAATAAAATGCAATTAATCAAGAAATAATCAAGAAATAAAACAGATTTTGACTTTGACAGGAATGGGCTAAAATCTGTCCCAAATATTCAAGCCTGGTCACAAGAAGAAGTCTAGGAAAAGATCATGTACAAATCGAGCCCTGCAGCCATAGGAAATGGCTAGGTGCTTGAAATTCTATAAATGGGTTTTCAACAACATTAAATAAGTTATTTTTTCTTTTAGAGTTTAAATATCACTACCCCCATTAAATTTACAAATATAATGTCATTTTCTGTTGAAAAAAATGTAAGAATCTATTTTAATACATTGTGGAAGATTTTCCACAAAAAATTAAGTGTCTATCATATGAGCCGCGACACGAGAAAACCGGTCTTCGGGGTTTCCGACAAGGTCTGACACAAACTGACCTGTACAGTCACAGAAGCGGGCTAGAAGCTTGAAATTTCGGATTTAAGTAGAAGACGAATTGTACTATCCGAGTAGCGAAAACAAAGGCGCTGATCAGCTTCGCAGTTACTGCGAAGCTGATCTGCGCCTTTGTTTTCGCATAGGCAAAACTCCGGTTTTCTCACGATGCGGCTCATACGGTAGTCGTGAACTTGGTCTTGGTCATCCTTATGATGATGTTTTGCTAGTTCATTACTGACATGATACATTTTCTTGTGACCTGGCTCAAGCACATTCTTCAAAAATAATCACAGAACTTGTCAAGTACATACAATTATGAACCATATCATGGAAAAAATGGTTTGATACAGTACCACTGTTTACTAACTTTTGTATGTGTATTTCTTCTGTTTGAGGCACCTAACCTTTGTGTTCTTTGTGTTTTAGATACCACTCAACAGTTAAGGTCATATGAAGACATGACCTTGGTTAAAAGTATCCATTGAAACACTGGTAAGGCCGATCTCAACCTTGTGATCCCTGGCCCCAAGGTTATAAAACTTTTTTCATGCTATACTCAGCTGAGCATAAAATTTAAACTGCTCATAAAAGCTGAAATAGCCAAAATAATTTGAAATTTCAGGAATAGATCATCAAAGCCTGTAATTTATCCTGCTAATAAATGAGCCGCCTCATGGGAAAACCAACAATCTGCATAGGCGAAAACAAAGGCGCAGATCAGCTTCGCGGTAACCACGAAGCTGATCAGCGCCTTTGTTTTCGCTACTCGGATAGTACAATTCCTCCTCTACTTAACTCCAAAATTTCAAGCTTCTAGCCTGCTTCTATGACTGCCCAGGCAGGTTTGTGTCAGACCTGTTCGGAAACCACATTGTTGGTTTTTCCACGAGGCGGCTCAAATATTAAAAAGTCAACAATTGTTGAGCTGAGCATGAAAAAAGTTTTATGACCTTGGGGCCTGGCCCTGAGGTTATAAAACTTTTTTCATGCTCAACTCAGCTGAGCATGAAATTTCAACTGCTCATAAATGTTGAAATAATCAAACTTAGTGGAAAATTCAGGTCGAAAACTCAAAAACTAGTAATTTATCCTGCTAATAAATGTTAAAATGCCAACAATTGTTGGCATTTTAACATTTATGAGCAGGATAAATTTTAGTCTCAGTTGAGCTAAGCATGAAAAAAGTTTTATAACCTCGGGGCCTAGTTTACACGGCGAGTCACTTAACCACCATGTCATGCAGGTCACTGATGAAGGTTCATTACCCGAAATTGTACAATATGGCCCATCTCCTTGCTTTGAATGTTTTACTGCTTCCAAAGGATCTAACAATTATTTTTATTCTTTTTTTCAGTTAACACGTAGGTATTTCAAAATTGAAATATTCACAGTTTCAATCCATTCCTCCCATGATGTGTTTCAGTCAATGGCAAAATAAACATTATGAGCACATGGGCAAAAAATATCTAACAAAATTAACAAGTTAAAAGCACATTGTATTATATTCACAGATGCATTGAAAAGTTATTCACTTGACTTCGAACTTTGGTCAAAAACTTTTCTACTCAAAAATACTTTCATGGTTTAACTTCCCTCCACTAAAAATCAATTCTTACCGGCACGTTGCCTTGATTGTTTGTATCATTATCAATCATCCAAATCAACAATTTGTCGGAATGAAGGCACTGCTTCATCAGTAACATTACGAAAACATGCCCATACAGAGATTTTAAAAGTTGTAAAAAATGAAAATTTGCATCAGAAAAATTTTGATATTTTTCTTATTTTTGCTCAAAACATAGAATGTGGGTAAAGTTAGAACTGCCTCGCCGAGGCGGTTCTAACGAGTACCCACAATCTATGTTTTAGAGCAAAAATAAGAACCAGAGGACCAATGGTCCTGTAAACGCTCACCTGAGTCTGCTGCTTATACCAATAAACATGTTTGAATATTATGGTATTTAACCCCAGTGCAGGGGCAGATGAAGCCCTTGGGCCGTTTTCTTTTTTCAGAATAATCAATATTCTGTCCATTTGCCAATTTCTTGCTGGCTTTTCCCTTCAAATGACATTTTAACAACTTTTTTCCCACTCAAATGCATGGGCAACCAATGTTGACCTTGCCATTAACTTGGTCAAGGTCATCACAGGGCCATGATTTATATATACATTGTAGTACTATAGCCATGGATGCTTCACACCAAGTTTCATTGAAATCAATCTATTGGTTTCAGAGAAGAAGATTTTTGAAGGGTTTTTACCATATATGGGCATGGCGGCCATCTTGGTCATGTGACCTAGATTATTAATATACACATTGGTTCCCCCATCCTATAGATGCTTCACATAAAATTTGGCTTCAATTGGCCAAGTGGTTTCAGAGGAGAAGATGTTTGAATATTATGGTAATAAACATGTATATTGCCCCGGGGTGTGGGCATATGAGCCCTTGGTCCAATTTTTTTTTTCAGAATCATTTATATTTAGTCCTACTACCCATTTCCTGTAAGATTTTCACCTCAAATGACTTTTAAAAAGTTTTCCCCATTCCAGTGCATTGGCGACCTATGTTGACCTTGTTCTAAATTAGGTCAAGGTCACCACAGGGTCATGATTTATATACACATTGTAGTACTTCAGCCATTAGTGCTTCATGCCAAGTTTCTTTGAAATCGGTCCACCAGATTCGGAGAAGAAGATTTTTGAAGGGTTTTTACCATATATGGGCATGGCAGCCATCTTGATCATGTGAACTAGATGATTTATATACACATTTATTCCCCCATTCCATAGATGCTTCATATAAAATTTGGCTTTGATTCACCAAGCAGTTTCAGAGGAGAAGATGTTTGAATATTATGGTAATATACATGTATATTGCCCCGGGGTGGGGGCAGATGAGCCCCTGGAGTCCATTTTTTTTCAGAATCATTAATATTCAGTCCTACTGCCCATTTCCTGCAAGACTTTCAGTTTAAATGGCATTTTAAAAGTTTTCCCTATTCAAATGCATTGGCGACCTATGTTGACCTTTCCGTAAAAAAAGGTCAAGGTCATCACAGGGTCAAGATTTATATATACATTGTAGTACTTGAGCCATCAATGCTTCATGCCAAGTTTCTTTGAAATCGATCCACCGGTTCTGGAGAAGAAGATTTTTGAAGGGTTTTTACCATATATGGGCATTGCGGACATCTTGGTCATGTGACTTGGATTATTTATATACACATTGATTACCCCTTCCTATTGATGCTTCACATAAAATTTGGCTTTGATTGGCCAAGCGGTTTCAGAGGAGATGTTTGAATATTATGGTAATATACATGTATATTGCCCCGGGGTGAAGGCATATGAGCCCCTGGGGTCCAGATTTTTTCAGAATCATTAATATTCGGTCCTACTGCCCATTTCCTGCAAGACTTTCACTTTAAATGATTTTAAATGACATTTTAAAAGTTTTCCCCATTCAAATGCATTGACGACCTATGTTGACCTTGCCGTAAAATAGGTCAAGGTCATCACAGGGTCATGATTTATATACACATTGTACTGCTTGAGCCATCAATGCTTCATGCCAAGTTTCGTTGAAATCAGTCCACCGGTTCTGGAGAAGATTTTTGAAGGGTTTTTACCATATATGGGCATGGCGGCCATCTTGGTCATGTGACCTGGATTTCTTATATACACATTGGTTCCCCCTTCCTATAGATGCTTCATATAAAATTTGGCTTTGGTTGGCCAAGCGGTTTCAGAGAAGAAGATCTTTGAAATTGTGGACGGACGGACGACGGACGACGGATCATGGCCATCCTATAAGCTCACCTTGTGAGCCTAACGGCTCAGGTGAGCTAAAAATAGGTATACCCCTGCATACCCCAGTTTTGCTATATAAAAGTGGGGTATAAGGTGGTATACATTACACGGACATGTTTTCCTGATGATAATAACCAATACAATGGTGTATGTGAGGGGGAAGTGCAATGTGTCTTGCTGCAGGACACAACTTTGCCTTGGCTATATTCAAAGTCCACTAGTCCATCACCCTCTTGTGTACATTAAAGAAGAAGATTTGAGCCGCCTCGTGGGAAAACCAACAATCTGCATAGGCAAAAACAAAGGCGCAGATCTGCTTCGCGGTAACCGCGAAGCTGATCAGCGCCTTTGTTTTCGCCACTCGGATAGTACAATTCCTCTTCTACTTAAATCCGAAATTTCAAGCTTCTAGCTCTTTTCTGTGCTTGTACAGGCCGGTTTGTGTCAGACCTGTTCGAAAACCACATTGTTGGTTTTCCCATGAGGTGGCTCATTTCTTTTCAAGAATCACAAAGTACATGTCTTCTGCACAAGAACTGAATCAAAACAGTAGCACACAACTATTACCACCAAAAATAACAGTGAAACAATGAAATTATGGCGATACTTATATTATGAAATAAGCACTATTTTTTTTTTTTTTTTTTTGGAAACAGTATGAAGTGGGTGTAGTTGTTTCCATTTTAGATAAAGAATAAACCAAGAACAAAGTTAAACAAACATCAATTTCACTGTAAAACAAAACAAAGTTTAGTCTAGACAATAGCCAAATTGACTACACAATAACCAAACGAACCTCAAATACGTTATGGTGTTTTCTTGATCATGTAAGAGCTTCAAATTTTTTGTTGGATCTCCAGAAAAAAGTTAAACTACAGAAATGTATCTAAATTCTGGGAAAAGCTGTTGCTTAAGATCCAAGTTAATAGCTATTGTCATCTAAGAAAAATTGTACCAATTTTGCAATTAGTAAAGGCTAAAGCTGATCCATAGAGGCAGTCTGATATGCCACTTTTTCAAGAAGGTATTCACTAGCAGACATGTGTTAGGTAAATTATGTAGCGCTTTGCAGAAGCATCTCCTACTCTGCCTGCTCCCACAGCCCTTTCATCTAGTAAGCTTCCTCAGGAATTGAGCCGCCTCGTGGGAAAACCAACAATGTGGTTTCCGAACAGGCCCGACACAAACCGGCCTGTACAAGCACGGAAAAGAGCTAGAAGCCTGAAATTTCGGATTTAAGTAGAAGAGGAATTGCACTATCCGAGTAGCGAAAACAAAGGCGCAGATCAGCTTCGCGGTAACCGCGAAGCTGATCTGCGTCTTTGTTTTCGCCTATGCAGATTGTTGGTTTTCCCATGAGGCGGCTCAATTGTCAAACCTCTTTCATCCATTATGGAGAGTGACTTTAGCAAAACAGTATTGTACACAAATACTTAAGAAAAAAATAACAATATGTTTGCAGACTTGAAAAAGACATGGCTATACTTAGAAGCCTAATTAGGATGGGAAATTTTATGGTAACTAGTGACTGTTTTTGTCTACAGGTATTTCTAATAAGACATCAGGTACGATACTTATGTCAAATACACGTACACATACTGTTTTTATGAAGCAATTGGTATCATGAGAGCCACCACCCCAGAAAACTGGTCGAGGTTTCCAACCAGGGAGGACGCATACCTTGCTATACGACATTAGAAGAAAGCTAGTAGCTTGAAATTTTGCATATAGGTAAAAGAGACATTGTACTTTCTATGTAGCAAATACACAGCTGATCTGCACATTTGTTTTCGCATAGGCAAAAATCTGGTTTTCTAATGACATGGCTCATTATATGTTGATCATTTCAAAATGCCCATCCTAATTAACCTACTAGCAGCACAATAGAAAATGATTTAGTTTCAACCACATATATCACAAATAAGTATCCTAGATTAAGGATATGACTTGGAACTAAGAGACCAGATAAGAGGGCATTTGACTTTTGTTCTCTCTCTCTATTTAATAATCATTATTGTTTTTTTTTTCTTTTTCTTTACCATAAAAAAAATATACTCATATGCACTGGGCATATTGTATATGCACTGAGCATGTTGTAGGATCATACGTCCCATTACTTAATGTGGTAAGCGGTCTGGTTCAGGACTGGGCTGTCTCACAATTGTATCCCAGGCATGAAAATCAGAAATTACCGAGGAACTGTAAAGAATATTTGTGTTGAAAATAATAAAGCCTCCACATCATGAAAAGAAAAACTAATGATATGCTTTTTACATAGAAAATGTCAAAGCTAATGCCTAACTTTTTATCAACTGCCCTCCTAATCTAGTCTATAGCTTGGAAATGTTGTATGAATTACAATCTAATTCAACAGAGTCCGGTTTAACCACCGGCAAGCAAACTCTGGCCGAGTGCGCATCTTGATGTAGCACCAACATGGAGTTTAACACAAGGAAAGCATGTAAAGCTATACTCCTTTCCTTCGTATCTTTCTCTCAGGTTTTTTCTTGTTTTTCTGGACCCGGATAACTGCTGGGTCGCACAAATTTGTCTCCGGACGATCGTCTCTGTTTCTAAAAGAATCAATTATCAAACTAAATTAATTTTGTCAAGAAAAACATACAAAAACATACAAATTCGAACACACAGACCAGAAGACATGACCAAAGTATCACCCTCATCACTTCCTCCCACGGTTCAAGGTTATAAAAAAATTTTTATGCTCAACTCAGTTGAGCACAATATTCTAAGTGCTTATCAATACTGAAATACCCCAAACTGGATGTAATTTCAGGCTGAGATCACCAAAGCCAGTGATTTATCCTGCTAATAAATGTTAAACTGCAAACAGTTGTTGGCATTTTAACATTTATGAGCATGATAAAATTTAGTCTATCTGAGCTGAGCATGAAAAAGGTTTTATAACCTTGGGGCCAGTTAATAATTTTCTTGATCAACTGTTGTTGCTTTTTTTTTCAATAAAATACTGCACTAAAGGAAATCTTATTTCCAAGCATTTAAACTGGTTACGATCAGCCCTTAAATTGTGTTTTTGTCTGCTTTAAGACTCAAATGTGCAGGAAAGCCAATTGTAAATCTCTTTATTAAGATTAATCAGACAATATTTGCATTCATCAACCATATTTGAGCCTGTGCATGAGAAAAACAATTTGCATAGGCGAAAACAAAGCCGCAGATCAGCTTCGCGGTAACCGCGAAGCTGATCAGCGCCTTTGTTTTCGCTACATGGATAGTAAAATCCCTCTTCTACTTAAATACAAAATTTCCAGCCTCTAACAATGTTCTGTGACTGTACAGCCCGGTTTGTGTCAGACCTGGTCGGAATCCCAAATTGTTGGTTTTTCCACGGGGTGGCTCATATTTATGCAAACCTAAAACAATATAATGTCCCTAACCTGTGGCTGTGGCATGTTATGTTGTGTCATATGACTGTGTACTGGGGGTGAGGTGCCAAACACGGCTGGGGCGTGGAAAGCTGACCGTGCCGTACCCATGCTGGACGCAGCCTCTGTCTTGTGCCTCATTGGACTGGGTGGACTAAACACATGCATTCCTCCCGCTGAAAAATAAGAGATGACTGTATGAGCTTCATCACGAGTAAACCGGATTTTTGCCTGTATGCGAAAACAAAGGCGCAGATCAGCTTCGCACTTACTACAAAGCTGATCAGCGCCTTTGGTTTCGCTACACTGATAGTACAATTCCTCTACATGTACTTTCTAAATCCAAAATTTCCAGTCTCTAACCATCTTCTGTGCTTGTAAAGCTCGGTTTGTGTCGGACCTGGTCAAAAACCATAGTCCTGTGAGCCAAAGATGTCGGCAAACAATTTTAAACTGTGAATCCTTCATTGCAACATCAAAATTGTAGATTTTTTTATATAATGGGGATTCACGGCCTGACCGTAATCCCATTTATTTTGAGCGGACATAGCTTTTACAATTCTTTAAATATTCAATTATTTACTTTTTATCACAACAGTAAACACTTCCGGGTTTGTGATCAGGACAATCGAACGCTTGCAATTCTCAGACGCTTGTTTTGGAAACTTGAAATTATTAAGCGTTTATGGATTTGATTTATTGGAAATTTCGGCATGTCGTAAAACCTTTTTTCTACATCCGGGTTGTCATTGCTTTCGCTCCAAAATTTTAAAAAAAAAACACGTGTTGCCTAATTTCTCAATTTTTTGGTTAATTGATTTCAAGATTTGACTTCGATTCGATATGTCCACTACTCGTAGACGTCGTGGTTCCAAGCGCAAGCGACAGGAAACCGAAGAAACGGGAGAGAGAGAGGAAATTGAAAGGGTCAATTTGCTGGGTGGGCCTGGTACCGGTATTGCACCGAATTCAGGCCACCCGCCAGGTACGATACGTGGCTCTAAGGAGCCCTCTTTGCTCAACTTTGTGGATTTCGAAAAAATCCTAGCAGATGCAAATATAACTTCAGTGCGATCTGTGTCTGATTCTACCCCACCACCACCACCACCTGCTCAACAGACTCTTAGTCCTAACGTCTTGCCTTCGGCAATTTCTGCCTCCCAACAGACTTTGCCAACATTACAGTCAATTTCATTTGCTGAAAATCGTGTCCGGTTAGGTTCCGATGATATTGCCTCGCATGTCCCAGAACAGCTTTGCAAGAAAATATGGGCCCACGAATATATTAATCTTGCTTTACTTTTGAAGGGCAGTGTCGAACTGCAAGACCTTTTTTCCACTGGTGTCGTACACCTAACAGGCAAAGGTCAGTTGGAGGCTAGGCCACAGGTTAATACCAAAGATAAGGTTCCCAATATCGAAAAGTGGACAGATGCTTTTCTGATATTTGCCTCCATCTACTTAAAACGTTACCCAAGCAAAATTCAGGAAATATTGCAGTATATGAACATTATCAGGGAGGCTGCATCCCGGTCTGTTACCTTTACTTGGCGATCATATGATGAGCAATTTCGTTTGCGTCAAGAATCCGAGGTTCAGTCTTGGGGTAAGATTAACTCTGATTTATGGCTTCGACTTATGACGTCTAGTACGGTTACTTCCAACATGCCACAAAATACACAACCGGGTGCATTAACAGGTGGTCGCAGTAGTACTGGCAATTCGCAGTATGACAACCATGTTTTGGGTACATGTTTTGATTTTAATGATGGTTTTTGTCCACGAACTGTCTGTAAATTTAAGCATATCTGTTCAAACTGTAATAACCCCAGTCATGGACGTGTGACATGTTTCAAACAGTCTACTGCTAATTCAAGGGGTTCTTATGCCAATCGAGGGGGTTCCAATTTTCGCGGACCACGTGGTTATACAACCAACCGTGGGGGAAGACTTCAAGCCCGGCGTGGTAACAGACTGTAATTCCTCAGCTGTTAAATCCGCTGCCAGGCAAAATTACACAATTTCCCCGGATCTATTCACATTGTCTTCATCCCCAATCAATATTGAAGCTCTACGACAAGAACTTGATGGTTATCATTCCTCTAAGGCATTGGCAATTTTGGAAGGGTTCACTCTTGGTTTTCCTCTACATTATTCTGGTTTGCATTCTCCTTCGGACTCGAAAAACTTAAAATCAGCTTTAGGAAATCCAGACATTGTTCGGGAGAAAATTCAAGCCGAAGTAACAGCAGGCAGAGTTGCGGGCCCATTTATTTCCCGCCCAATTCCCATATTACGCATTTCTCCACTTGGTTTAGTCCCTAAGAAGGAACCCAATCAATTTCGACTTATACACCACCTCTCGTTCCCCTCAGGCCACTCTGTAAATGACTTCATTGATCCTAAACTTTGTTCTGTGCAGTATACTAGCTTTGATGAAGCAGTGCATATGATACAGGACCTGGGTCAAGGCTGTTTGTTAGGGAAATCCGATGTCCGTCGAGCCTTTAGGATCCTACCAGTATCGTTGTCCGAAATTGATCAGCTCGGTTTTATGTTTGACGGGATGTTCTATGTGGATAAGGCTATGCCATTTGGTTGCTCTATTTCTTGCCAGACCTGGGAACTTTTTGCTACGTTTTTAGAATTCTGTGTAAGACGGGCATCCCCATTTGGATCTTTATTACACTATTTAGACGATTTTTTGTTTGGAGGAAAGAAAGATACCAATGATTGCACTTTCATAATGTCTGTTTTCATGGATAAAATGCAATTACTTGGTGTCCCTATTGCTTCCGATAAAACAGAGGGTCCTACCACCAAATTATCTTTTCTTGGTTTAGAGCTTGATTCGGAGGAAATGACCATTCGTATTCCCATGGGAAAGATTGAGGAAATCCGACAAAAAATTGTGAGTATGCTGGCAAGGAAGAAATGTACTTTGCGCGAAATGCAATCTTTGATTGGTTCCCTCAATTTTGCTTGTAGAGCAGTGGTTCCAGGACGGCCATTCTGTCGGCGACTGATCAATGCTATTTGTGGCCTGACCAAGCCTCATCATCATCTGAATATCACTTTAGCTATGAAGGAGGATCTTCAGCTTTGGTTGAATTTCTTTACAGAGTTTAATGGCATATCTGTATTTCATGACCGTTACTGGGTTTCAAATGAGGATGTTCAGTTATTCACTGACAGTGCAGGCGGTGCTGACTTAGGTTTTGGGGCATACTTTGCTGGGAAATGGACATGTGCACATTGGCCACAGTGGTGGATTGATCAAGGCATTACTGCTGATATAACAGTTCTGGAAATGTTCCCTCTTTTGGTGTGCTTGCACATTTGGGGTCAAGAGCTTAAAAACAAGAAGATAGTTTTCCGATCTGACAATTTATCATCTGTCCATATTATTAACTCCATGACCTCCAAAAATGATGAAGTCATGATCATTTTAAGAGCCATTACTCTCTTGTGCTTGCAACTTAACATTGCCTTTAAAGCACTACATGTAAGAGGCTTTTTTAACAGACTCGCCGATACGCTAAGCCGTTTTCAATTGCAGAAATTCCACGAACTCGCTCCCGATGCCGATCCGGAACCTTCAACAGTACCCAACCATCTCTGGAATATCTTCAAACAAGTGTAAACCAGTTGTTAGCTTCCAGTATTGCGCCCAACACTCGAAGTGTTTATGATAATGCTTTATCAGCTTTTGAACAATTTAGAAATAATTATTCATTGCACGTAATATGGCCTGTTCCAATTCAACATGTTACGCTGTTCATTGCACATTCTTTTGAACTTGGATATTCACCATCTACCATTGCATCCTACCTGTCTGGAATAAGTTTTTATCACAAGTTACACAACTATCAGGACCCAACTAATGCATTTGTTGTAAAGAAGCTCCTAGAGGGCTTTAAAAGGTCACGCAAGTCCCGTGATGTCCGTGCTCCTATAACGGAACATATTCTAAGAAGGATTTGCCATGTGCTTCCTAACATATGTTATTCAGATTTTGAATCCGGTCTCTTCCAAAGTGCTTACTTCTTATCTTACTTTGCACTTTTGCGGGTAAGTGAAGTAGTTTTTTCTAGCTACCTTCAGCCTGATAGGCCTTTACTTTCTGGTGATATTGAACTTGTTGATGATGGCAACACCTTACTCATCACCATTAGAATTTCAAAAACTAATCAACGCGGGTTGCCCACTACTTTGCGTATTCCAAAATCTGAAGATTCTTCATTTTGTTGTGTCACAACCATTCGTCATTATATGCATCTTCGTCCTGCAAATGCATATTACTTCTTTTCACATGCAAACGGCACACCTTTGACACAGAGCCAATTCAGCGCAGTTCTGGCCAAAGCTGTAAGAGTTTTGAGGCTTCCTACTGGCATTTATACCTCTCATGCATTTCGCATAGGTCGAGCTACAGATTTAGCCTCAAAAGGGATTTCGTCAGATGCAATAAAAAAATTGGGTCGTTGGAAGTCTGATGCTGTTGACGGGTATATTCGCCTTTAGGCTTCCTCACATATCGTATTCTATCCTTTATACGGTTTACCAGACCTTTAATTTTGCTTTCTTCCAGATGTTTGGATCATCGGAGATTCAATCATCTCCCATGCCGAGGAAGAGGCTATCAAATCCAAACAGGCTAACTTAGACCTTGACAGAACTGTGCGCTGGTTTGGCCGGCCAGGCATGCACTGGCCACAACTAAAGCCGACCATTCAGCTGAAGATGCTTTTTCATCCTACCCCAGCGTTAATTGTGGTCCACCTGGGAGGCAATGATTTGGTGTCAATCAAATTAGCTAAATTGATGAGCAAAATCAAAAAGACTTTATGGTATCTGCAGTCTGTTTTCAATGACACATACATAGTGTGGTCTGACATTCTACCCAGGACTCAATGGAGAGGTTTGGATGACATAGCGTCCATGAAACATTTGGACCTACAACAAAAACTCAAATTGATGGACCAAAAAAGAAAACGGGTCAATCGGGCTGGTAGACAGGCTGTGAGAACTTTAACATGGGGTCGGTCAATCCTTCACGAGATTGATACCGACACGCCTGGCCTCCTTAAAAGAGATGGTACACATCTGTCAAAGATCGGCAACCATATTTTTCTTCTGACATTGCAGGAAGCGATCCGACTTTTTCTTCTAGACCCAACAAAAACAATATATGACTCAAATGCCCCCGCAAATTAACCGGCTACATTCTTAACCTTCTGTTTCCGCCCAATATGCCGCTGAATGGGGGACAAATTTGGTAAATTTGTTGTGGCGGGATTCAAGCGGCATCTGGTTGGACGTCTTGGCAATCATTACTTTTGAATTGAATCTGACTGCTATTTTATAAGGTTGATAATTTTAGGACTAGTGCAATTTGATTGGTGGCCGAGGAAACACACAAAGCATGCTTTGAGGTGTAATCCTTGTGTCATTCAGTCATTGAGCACAAATCAAAATCGTAGACTTCTCTTCTCTAATTTTATGAACACACTGGTTTTTTCAATACACTTCGTCTTACGATACCCGTTGCAAATATGTGAGATAAGCATTTAACTTAAAGAGCTTACTCTTGTATTGGTGTCGTTATTTGGCTCGTATATTTCTTTTGAAAATTTTGGGTCGTATGTTATGAGTCGTTCAGATGAAACCTGGCTTAGTTACAATTTAGGTTATACTTTCTGCATGTCAAGCGTTATTCTGTATCAGTTAATAGTTGCAGAAGACACCATAGCAGTTGCTCACCCCATTGTATCAATCAGAGTGGTATACTGTCCCAGTTATAGTTGAAGAGGTTACATCCACAATTTTTGTTCCGTTGTACCCGTCCGTTGCATCGTTTCGTCGTGTTGTGTCGTTTCATTCGTATAAAATAGCCAGGATAGTTTAAATAAAAATATTCAAAATCAAAATTCAAAAACATTGAATAGCTAGGGTGTTTACAAAATCGCCACAATAATATGTAATGATTGCTAAGACGTTCAACCAGCCAATATTCAAGCTCCAGTGACCATATTCACCCATTTCTAAAAGTTCAAAAAGTTATATTTGAATCTGTTTGATTAGTATATTCATGCATAACATAATTTGTGTATGTGCATATTGGACAGGATTGTCACTAATTTGTCAGTATTGCTATAACAGCCGTTATTGCATAAAGTATGTTTTCTGATGTTGAGACAAATGGATAACATATATAAAGACAAATCAAGTTTATCAGTTTGTGTTTTATTTTATGGTAGCATTCTAAAATAATGGGGATTCACGGCCTGACCGTAATCCCATTTATTTTGAGCGGACATAGCTTTTACAATTCTTTAAATATTCAATTATTTACTTTTTATCACAACAGTAAACACTTCCGGGTTTGTGATCAGGACAATCGAACGCTTGCAATTCTCAGACGCTTGTTTTGGAAACTTGAAATTATTAAGCGTTTATGGATTTGATTTATTGGAAATTTCGGCATGTCGTAAAACCTTTTTTCTACATCCGGGTTGTCATTGCTTTCGCTCCAAAATTTTAAAAAAAAAACACGTGTTGCCTAATTTCCCCTCCCTCCCAATTCCCATCACAAGCGTTCGACTGTTCTGTTTTCTTCCATAGCTATTTATTGTACTTTTTCTGCTGTTAGTTTTTTCAAATTTCAGTCAAGCTGTATCTAGCTTCGAGTCTCTCAGTACTGGAAGGTACATACTGGAAGGTGGCAGGTAGAGGCTGGACTATCAATCACATGGCACCATTTCCCGTTAGCCACACAGTTTTATAACAAATGAACATGAAGAACAACGACCATAAAACAGTTATTGTGATGGCTTTCGTAGGACTAACTGGAACATCATTCCTGGAGGGAACAATCTGCATCGACGATGAATACTAGGACTTTAGTGGTTCTGCTGCCTTATGTTTCATAGAGACTTCGAGATGACTTTTAAAGAAGGGATTGTATTCCAATGTTTTATATGTTTTTATTCTTCCTGAATTCTGATTTGCTTTCTGATGAATCATAATGTTCTTTGTATATTTGCTCCACACACCTCTTTTTTCTAAATCTGTTAAGAGATATTTTTTATAAATATGCAATGCTATTTGGTGGAGTATCTATTGACAAAGTCTCTGGGGCTTGAATTATGTTGGTCATTTGTGTGTGTAAGTGCCGGGATTCAAGCGGCATCTGGTTGGACGTCTTGGCAATCATTACTTTTGAATTGAATCTGACTGCTATTTTATAAGGTTGATAATTTTAGGACTAGTGCAATTTGATTGGTGGCCGAGGAAACACACAAAGCATGCTTTGAGGTGTAATCCTTGTGTCATTCAGTCATTGAGCACAAATCAAAATCGTAGACTTCTCTTCTCTAATTTTATGAACACACTGGTTTTTTCAATACACTTCGTCTTACGATACCCGTTGCAAATATGTGAGATAAGCATTTAACTTAAAGAGCTTACTCTTGTATTGGTGTCGTTATTTGGCTCGTATATTTCTTTTGAAAATTTTGGGTCGTATGTTATGAGTCGTTCAGATGAAACCTGGCTTAGTTACAATTTAGGTTATACTTTCTGCATGTCAAGCGTTATTCTGTATCAGTTAATAGTTGCAGAAGACACCATAGCAGTTGCTCACCCCATTGTATCAATCAGAGTGGTATACTGTCCCAGTTATAGTTGAAGAGGTTACATCCACAATTTTTGTTCCGTTGTACCCGTCCGTTGCATCGTTTCGTCGTGTTGTGTCGTTTCATTCGTATAAAATAGCCAGGATAGTTTAAATAAAAATATTCAAAATCAAAATTCAAAAACATTGAATAGCTAGGGTGTTTACAAAATCGCCACAATAATATGTAATGATTGCTAAGACGTTCAACCAGCCAATATTCAAGCTCCAGTGACCATATTCACCCATTTCTAAAAGTTCAAAAAGTTATATTTGAATCTGTTTGATTAGTATATTCATGCATAACATAATTTGTGTATGTGCATATTGGACAGGATTGTCACTAATTTGTCAGTATTGCTATAACAGCCGTTATTGCATAAAGTATGTTTTCTGATGTTGAGACAAATGGATAACATATATAAAGACAAATCAAGTTTATCAGTTTGTGTTTTATTTTATGGTAGCATTCTAAAATAATATGTATTCTTCTCCAACATTTGCATTGGTCTGAGCTGGTATATTTTTTCTATAAATGCATAAAGTGAACCCTGAGTCCCTGACAAGAAATTCTATAACATGTATTATCAACAAGGTACAGATCAGGGGTTGGTAACTCAAAGCCATCTTAAGCTTAAGATCAACTTATGACCAACTTAAGTATCTCTTATGGATTATGGTGAATAACTAAAAAGGACCTTAAGTTACAGTGAAAACTTAACAGTATCTTAACTTAACGGTCAACTCAAGCCCACCTTAGCGTCGTCTTATCTTTAGCGGTGGCATCGTTCATTTCAAAAAGTTACAATACTTTTGAGTATCTGGAATAGCATGGACGTAAATTTTAAGGTGGTCATCTTAAGATCATCGTAAGTATGTCGTAAGTAGGGGAACTTACGATGCCTTCGAGTTACTAAGCCCAGCTTCATTGCTTCATTTTCATAGGTAATCTCTTAATTTCATGAATCAATAGTTTCAAGGCTCAATCAATTTTCTGTGGTGAGACATTTCAGTTTGCATGAGACCTGTTCAAATGATAATACCACCTGTCAGATGACAGGTTTTCCAAAATGTGACTGAAATTAGTGTCTACATACCAGGGGAAAGGGGTCTGGAAGAATTAGGAGAAACATATGGAATAGGACTTGAAACTGTGCGCGGCCTGATGTGACCTTGGCCTTGACCTTGAGACGTACTGGCACCCTGTCCAGAGGATGTGCTACCACCACTTAAATCATGCTGTTTGGTCATCTCGTTGAAATGTCTATAAAACAAAGTAACAGGTATAATGTATAATGAGCCACCTCGTGGGAAAACCAACAATGTGGTTTCCGAACAGGTCCGACACAAACCGACCTGCACAAGCACAGAAGACAGCTAGAAGCATGAAATTTTGACACCTGGCAGAGTTTAAATATTCATGTCAAAATAGTTCTATTTCATGTAATTGGTGAAATGAGTGGCTGCTTAAAGCCTAAATTGGGACAGAAACTAGTGGCCTCTGGCCACATAAGACAGGTGCTTGCTTAATAGAGGTTCATGTACATGTAAAATCAATTGGGGGGAATGAAAGTGCTTGTTAAAGACAGGTGCTTGCTTAACACAGGGCTTGCTAAAGACAGGTTGGACTGTATTTAGAAAGTAGAGAGATTGTACTATCCGTGTAGCGAAAACAAAGGCGCTGATCAGCTTTGCAGTTACTGCAAAGCTGATCTGCGCCTTTGTTTTCGCATAGGCAAAAATCCGGTTTTCTCATGACGCGGCTCATATCAATTTGTTTGTGTCTTTAGTTGCTAACTGAGATGTATGTAATTTTATGCACAAGACAATTCAATGCAACAAATGACAGTGCATGTTTAAAACCAACTGAGCCGCCCCATGGGAAAACCAACAATCTGCTTAGGCGAAAACAAAGACGCAGATCAGCTTCGCGGTAACCGCGAAGCTGATCAGCGCCTTTGTGTTCGCTACTCGGATAGTACAATTCCTCTTCTACTTAAACCTGAAATTGCAAGCTTCTAGCCACTTTCTGTGACTGCACAGGCCGGTTTGTGTCGGACCTGTTCGGAAACCACATTGTTGGTTTTCCCACGAGGTGGCTCAACTATACATATACTGCCATTGATTCCAACTTCAATAACCCATTTCCTTTTTACTTGGGACTAAAATTCTTAAACAAATGGGACTTTACGTGATAAAAATGTTACAGAAATTTAGATTTAGTTGAATTGGGGTTTTACAATCACCATACATAGTTTAGACTGTCATATCCAAGCCACAATATTCCTGGGTAGGCCCCACCAAGGCACATTATCAGTACTTAGTGCAAATTTTTCTTGCCATTGATATATCAAATGCTTTTCTTGAATTAGCAGATGTAAAATAAAAAGCATGGGCACAGACACATCTTATGAGCAAATCTTCATGAATGAATCTGCTTGACATTGGTGAGTCCACTTTAGGTACTTATCAATAGCAATGGGACATTCTACCAACTGAGCTAGTTGCAGCTACCACTCTTTTTTGCTTCTATCTCTGTTACAAAAGTTTCGAGATCCAACGAGCAGAATAAAATTTCAATGATCTGTGAAAGGGAGTTAACTTCAAGGTGCTTATTACAAGTTACAACTCTGTGATTCTAACAACATCAGGCCCCAGTGTTATAATATTTTTTTTTAAACTCAGCTCAGCATGAAATTTCAACTGCTCATAAATACTGAAATAGCCCAAATAAGTGGAAAATTCAGGTTCAAAACTCAAAAACTAGTAATTTATCCTGCTCATAAATGTTAAAATGCCAACAATTGCTGGCATTTCAACATTTATGAGCAGGACAAATTTTTGTCTTAGCTGAGCTGAGCATGAAAGAAGTTTTATAACCTCGGGGCCTGGACACAGAACACAGAAGGGTACATGTATTTATCTTTGAAGTTGAAGGAAAGAAAAACACTGAAAAATATTACAATGTACCACTCTTTGCTGGCCTTTTGTCCCACTAACCTTTCATCTTCCATTGCCAGACTAGATAAACTCTCTTGAGAGATGTCTAGTTGACACAGGTTTCCCTATCCATAACACTGACTGTACTTAATGGAGAAACATGAATAATGGCCTAAAAATATAATGCATCATTTATATACCAGCCATCTATGATGTGAGCTGCAACTGGTCTGCAGGGATTCCAACCAGGTCTGTCACAAACTGGTCTGTGCAGCCACCGAAGATGGCTAGAAGCTTTAACTTTTGGATTTAAGAAAAAGAGAGATTGTACTAGCCAGGAAACTAAAGCAAATGCATTGGTCAGCTATGCAGTCACAGCACAACTGATCTCAGTCTATTCTCACGTATGCCAAAAACTGTAAATGTGTAATCTACCTTTCATCATCCATTTCAAGACTAGATTCACTCTCGGAGAGATGTCGACACAGGTTTTCACGTCTCTCCATCTCCATCTGTAATTTCCTCTGAAGTCGTAAATTTTCCTCTCTAATGTGTCTCTCCTCCTGGGCATAGTGAGCCATTTTTTCTTCATCTACAAAATAATATAGAATTCTTGTGTTGATGTCAGTTTTAGTGCTATTAATTATTCTGTATTAGTATGTTCATATTATAGTTGATTTGTTAAGGTATGTTGAGTGTTCACCATCTGGGATCCTCTGGTTTACCACCTTTAAATTTAATCTTGCCTATTTTTTTACAATCTGGGTTTCAAAAACATATGCGTTTTATGACTGAGTTTGTTCCTGGTTAATGCTTATATCTTCCATTTTGGCTGCCTATTGGGAAATAGCTGCTCATTTGGCTTACAATATGTTTTCTTAGTATAAGTACCTAATTGTCAATTTAGTTTTTTTCCACCTCGGTTTTTGGACTTTGAATTCCTTTTTGATTGCATTGTTTCCTGATCATTGCCTACTTTTACCTTTTTATGTTACAATCCGAGTGGCTTCATATGTACTGTATGTTGCATATGCCAATAACAGAACCTCTCATTTTTTTTTTATCTAAAAACAGATTCTCTAGAAATTTTCTGATGTAGCAAAACAAGTTTGTCTCTGACCTGATAAGAAAACATTTTTTATCAATTATACTTACGTTCCACCTGGGCATGGTCTAGCTGTTTCTTAAGTTTGTTCACCTCTGCTCTCAGATGATCAATATGTGATGACAGGTTCTGGGCTGTATCCCCGTTGTGTATGTCTCTGGGGGAGGGGGGACCAGTGACAGGCTGTTCCAACTTCTCCTGGAGCATTCTGAAGGGGAAACGACGTTAATTTTAAAAAGTATGTTTACTACCCCTCTCATACTAGTAATGTGTTTAATTTTCCAAATAACTTTCAGATGTCTGGATGGACAGAACCCTTCATGGAAACTGTACCGGTGCTATAAATGGGGTCTTGATGATTTGAATCATCCACCTTTAACTTTGGTGTCTAATAATGTTTTATATGGCCACAAGGCCCACAACACACCCCATTGAGAAGTGTCTCAGGTACACACCGACTTTCTGCAATGAAAACCAAAGCCCAAAGGACTACCGATAGGCAGAGTATCAGAATCATTATCATATGCGCTTTTGTCATAGTTAACACTGTACTTATATATGCAAATGGCAGAATGACATTTCTAAACATTTAAATGGTGTTCAACAGCTTTCTTTAACATCTGTCACACATGACATTTAAAAATAAGAAAAATCACATGAAAACTTGCAACAGCAACAAATTATCACTTGTACCTAAACAGACATTTTAAATTTCTTTATGTCTACTGCCAACAGCTAAGGTTATGCAACCCTTCCTGAGACAGATTACCAGTAACTAGTGCATATTACTTTCACTCCAAACTGATAAATGCTCTTTGTGAATCAGGGGAAAAGGAAGAAAATTGAGAGGCCTTGATGAAACATTTACATGGCAAAGTCTTCATAAAAGAAAATGTGCCTGACATGATATTTGATCCTAAGTTCGCTTCAGATGCTACTGGCCAAGCTAACATATCTAATGTTTCTTATTCCCTGCCTAACAAAGAGCATGTCTTAAAACCATGCCTCAGGAGCAGGCCATACTGGTTTGAGTCTTCTTTGCTCATGTAATCCTATTAAAGACATATTCTTAGAATGAGTCTCAAATAAGAGGCTTACATATTTACAGCTCTGTCTCTACAGACTTAAACTGTCAGTCAGAGAGTAGTTGATCAATATGAGCCTTATTCTGTATAAACCTGCCTTACTGCTTTTGGGCCAAGTAAGAAAGAGACAAGCCTGATGAGGGGCTATGGCGGCTAACTTGATGATTCAAATTATACAAATTTATTCCTGCTGTGCAATGGGAAAAAAATTTATCAGCCTGGTCATAAATAGATACATAAATAAATAGAAAAGTAAACATTTCTTTTTTTTTTGTTTTTTTTTTTGCATATATATGCACATACAGGTTTTATTGCAGTCAGGCTCATAACAACAATTTTCTAACAGACAATATAGGTATCAGCTTGTGGGATATTGTTAACCAGCTGTTATTGTGCTACAGCTTTTACTGTCTGTCTCAGAAATGTACATGAGAGATGCATCAGTGCTCTTATGTTGGAAGTTAATATAAATGTTTCCTTATATTTTTTTTTTGGTTTCAAGACATTGTATGGTCAAGTCAAGATGCTTCTTCAGCAGTTTTCCACAAGACCCTTAAACCAGAGGACCAATGGTCCTGTAAACGCTCACCTGAGACTTGAGATATATACATGTACCAATAAACTTGTTAGACTAAAATTGTACAATGCATGTATATAACCCTAGGGCAGGGTCAGAATAACTCCTGGAGTCAATGTCTTTTTCAAATCATAAAAAAATCAGTCCATTTGCCAATTAACTGCAAGTTTTGTCCTTCAAATGACATTTTAACAATTTTCTCCATTCAAATGCATGGGCGATCTAAGTTGACCTTGCCGTGAAATAGGCCAAGGTCATCCCAGTGTCAAGATTTATATAAATTTTGTAGACCTCCATTCCTTAATGCTTCATGCAAAGTTTCAAAATCATAGGCCTTCTGGTTCTGAAGAAGAAGATTTTTAAAAAATTTTGCTATTTATAGCCATGGCGGCCATCTTGGTCATGTGACCTTGACCATTTATGAAAACTTTCATTTCCTCTTCCTAAGGATGCTCTACATAAAGTTTGGCTTTGATTGGCTAAGCAGTTTCTGAGAAAAAGCTGTTTGAATATTATGGTCATCTACATGTATATAGCTCCGGGGCAGGGGCAGACAACCCCCCTGGGCCTAAAATATTTTCATAAGCATAAATCTTCTGTCCATTTGCTCATTCCTAGCAAGTTTTCTGCCATTACATGACATTGTCCTATTTTTTCCCATTCAAATGCATGGGTGACCTAAGTTGACCTTGCCGTAAAATAGGTCAAGGTCATCCCAGGGTCATGATTTATATAAATTTTGTAGAGCTCCATTCCCAGATGCTTCATACCAAGTTTCAAAATCATAGGCCTTCTGGTTCTGAAGAAAAAGATTTTTAAACGTTTTTGCTATTTATAGCCATGGCGGCCATCTTGGTCATGTGACCTTGACCATTTATATAAACTTTCATTCCCCCTTCACAAGGATGCTCCACATGAAGTTTGGCTTTGATTGGCTTAGCGGTTTCAGAGAAGAAGATGTTTGAATATTATGGTCATATACATGTATATAGCCCCGGGGCAGGGGCAGACAACCCCCCAGGGGCTAAAATTTTCCATTAACATTAATCTTCTGTCCATTTGCCTATTCCCAGTAAGTTTTACCCATTAAATAGCATTTTAACATTTTTTCCTATTCAAATGCATTGGCGACCTAAGTTGACCTTGCCGTAAAATAGGTCAAGGTCATCCTAGGGTCATGATTTATATAAATTACGATGGGCCCTCGTCCCCAATGCTACATACCAAGTTTCGTGGAAATCGGCCCACTGGTTCTGGAGAAGAAGATTTTTAAATGTTTTTGCTATTTATAGCCACGGCGGCCATCTTGGTCATGTGACCTGGACCATTTATATAAACTTTTGTTCCCCTTTCCTAAGGATGCTCCACATGAAGTTTGGCTTTGATTGGCCAAGCGGTTTCAGAGGAGAAGATCTTTGAAATTGTGGACGACGGACGGACGGACGACGACGGACGGACGGACGCCGGAGCATGGGTATACTATAAGCTCACCTGTGAGCCTTCGGCTCAGGTGAGCTAAAAATGTTGTCCCTATTTGCTTAATAATAAATATGGCCCCTATTTTGTTGTTGTTCTATTTTGTTGTTGTTGTTACTGGAGTTTTAATCAAAATTAAAGAAGAGAATAGGAAGGGGCCCTAATGCCAAATTTCTTCTCTTGGTGAACGGTTAATGTTCCTGAATGAGTAAGTCATTGAGCTATATGGAGAGATACAATGTACAAGTTGAAATATCCCTCTTAGTTTGTTCAACATTGTGATCTAGAGCAGGTGTAGGTCAAGACAGAGCCATTGATGCAAGGCTTTTTCTCTATACAAAACTGGGTCTGGTTTCCAGTACCATTTTTTCCCAATTGGCTGAAAAAAAATCCCAATTTACCTGAAACATTTCAAATTAGCAGCAAAAAAAAAAAAAAAAAAAAAAAAAAAAAATTTGAAATTAGCAGCAAAAAAAAAAAAAAAAAAAAAAAAAAAAAAAAAAAAAAAAAAAAAAAAAAAATTTAAAAGGTAAACTTTTCCAAACATTGCACTATGTTTTCCCCTAATCATGCTATTTTTCCCAAAATCATGTTTTTCCCCCAGTTTCATTGGTACCAAAACTTTCCAAAAACGGTCAGAAAAAGCCCTGTGATGAGGACAGTAGACAGTGAGTAAATGTGTTCAGCTCAAAAACACAACACTGTGCTCAACACGGCATCAGCTTTCATATCCCATCTGACACCCTACCACTGTCAGAGCCACAACACTCACCATATACATGTACATGTATGTATAAATTCAAAATTGTTACCAATGAAAAAGGCACGAAAAAATAAAACAACTTAAGACTGAATCCTTCTAGATATAACTATTTACTTGGCTAAACAAGCTAACATTTGATGGTATTTGTTGTTTCACACACAGACAGATTAAGATTTATCGCCATTCAATAGTCTGGCTATTAAGTGCTCTCTCCATAAAGATCGAAATTACTTGAAATGTGCCAGACAGTAGCAAACTTGACTGAATTACTGATAGATAACAGCCTGTCCAAAGTAAAAAGGTTCTTAGTACTTCTTACCACAAATCATTTTTCAATACTCTTATGACCAACATGACCAAGGACTTGTTTGTTTTGAGGTTTAACGTCCCAGTCCACAATTTTTCAGTCATGTCGGGACGGAGCCATCGTGCCCTGGGTTTTAACCAGTACTCTATGGAGTCAATGTGTCTTGCTCAAGGACACAACCCCAGTGGGGATCAACCCGGGGACTTCTTGATTTGGAGTCCAATGCTCTATCATGCCATCGCGCACATCCTGACCAAGGACTGGTGATAAATGACAGTCCTAAGGAAGGGGACAGCTCAGTTCATATAAGGGCCCAGTACCTTAATTAATTTTTTAGCCTATAGGGTATTTACGCACCCCTTTTCATTCAATTGCGTATCTGGAATTTTAATTGGGTAAGTTCTGTTACGCACTCTATTTTCAATCAATTGGGTAAAATGGAAAACAATTTGGTAAAAATGATGTTCGAGGTGTACTTTCCTTATTTTCTTCTACTTTCGCTTTTGCATAGCATAAAATAAAAGGGAAACATTGATTGGTTGAGAGAATTAACTAAAATCGCAGTCAACCAACGAAAAAACAGAAAAGAAATGGCTTCCAATCGATCGATTTGCGCATGTCCAATGACATTTTTGTTTAATGTAGACGGCGTAAGCCGTTGTGCGGCGCACACCGATAAAAACCGGTACGCAATTGATTTTTCCGGTATTGCGTATCAGCGATTTCTTTTGCGTTTTCTTACGCTACCAGATCGTTATTAATTGGGTTTTTTTCATATTTTAATTGGGTAATTACGCAAACACGCAGCCTAATTAAGGTACTGGGGCCTCACTGGCGCAATAGTTCAACTGGAAGTATGTCTATTTTCTAGAGACGAGGACATTCGAATTTTCTTCATTAACCTTTAACCTTGAAAGCTATAATAGCAAATATATTTTATTCATGAATAAATAAGCTCAAAAAAGCTGTTAATTCACATCAAATACACACCTTGTAAGAATTATAGAACTGCTTATATTTGAGCCTCTGCATGAGAGAACAACCAATCTGGGTTTCCGACAAGGTTTGACACAAACCGGCCTGTACAGTCATAGAAGCATGCTAGGAGCTTGAAACTTTGGATATAAGTAGAAGAGGAATTGTACAATCTGTGAAGCTAAAACAAAGATGCTGATCAGCTGTTGTTACTGCACAGCTGGCAGTTACTGCACAGCTGATCTGTCTCTGTTTTCCCATATGCAAATTATTGGTTTTCTGATGCGGCGGCTCATTTCTAACCTCTTTTCAGCCTCCAGTTTGTCCATTCTCTTCCACAGTCTGTTGACCAGAGCCTCCTGTTCTTGTTCCAGGGCATTCTCTAATTCAACTTTCTCACGACGTAGCTGTGGGAAAAAATGGACAGGAATATCTATTCATTTTTCATTTTTATAGAAATTAAGAAAACAGGCAGTTGTGTACGATTTTACATAATGATGCAAGAAAGAAATGAGGGCTGTGTCTTCAGTGCTTCCAACCTGAATGATGCTGTCAGAAAAACCCAACTGTAAAACCATTAAAGATGACTACAGGCTTAAAATTGCAGTTTCCGCTGATATGTCCAATTAAAAACAAATTTTCTGACACGATTCATTTTTGGTGTTAGCCAAAAAGTCACTGCATGAAAGAAGAAACAAGCTCACTATCTGCAAGTCATCAGCAATAAATGAGCCGCCACGTAAGAAAACCAACAATCTGCAAAGCTGATCAGCGCATTTGTTTTCGCTACACAGATAGTACACTTCCTCTTCTTCTTCGTAAATCTGAAATTTCAAGCCTCCAGCCATCTTCTGTGACTGTGAAGGCCAGTTTGTGTCAGACTTGTTCGGAAACCACATTGTTGGTTTTCCCACGAGACGGCTAAAATATGTTCTTAATTAGTATACTGATAATATATCATTATTCTGCAATCTTCATATTATCTGCATAATTCCATATTGTTATTCTTTGTCTGATGAAACTGTAGAGTATCCTCAGTCAAGCCCAACAACAATATGTCTACATTGTAAAGTATTCCCACACTAGTTGTCCAGAGACAACCAACCCAAATACTACAACCTTTCAACACAGATAAACTCAATAAGGTTGAAGAATGCATATACTGTGCGGGGATCAGTGGCCAGGTAAACATGTCTGTGAAATTAATACCCCCTCATACCCCAATTTTATTTATTAAAAAAGGGATTCATAGGGGTACACATATTTTTCTTATTTTTGAGCCAAAACATAAGATTGTGGGTCATTGTTCTAACGTGTACCCACAATCAATGATTTGAACACAACTATCAAAAATATCAATGTTTTTTCTTATGAAGTTTTCACTACTTACAGCTGAAAAAAATCTCTATATATTGTATGTGCAAGTTTCCATAATGACTATTGCCTATTGATTTGATCTGCCTAGCAGCCTAGGTTGTCTCTGGATAACTGGGGTGATTCCTACCTGTTCAAGCGTGGCCTGTTTGTTGACTGTGTCTCTCTCCAATTTCTCTATCTTTCTCATCAGTTTGTTCACCTGGTATTCTTGTTCTTTCTCTAACTGGTCTTCCAGTTCAACTTTTTCTTGCCTCAACTATAAAGAGGTATGTCAATGATACTTCCTAAAATACTTATGACAAACCTATACATGTATGTCTTGTCTGATCAAATACTTCAGACCTTTATCAGACTACCTCTTGCTCATCTAGGAGCTAATTTTTATCAGCAGTTTCACAGCTTGAATTTCTATTGCATCCTTTGACATATTTCATTATGTGCCAGGAAAGCTTTTTGTGAATCAGAATCTAAGAATCTAAAATGGTTAGTTACCACTAATTTTTTGAAAATTAAAAAGTAATTAAAATCAAGAATAGATTTTTAACATTCCAGATTAAAATATGGTCATGCAAAAAATTAAATATACAGATTATAACTAGTTTGAGGAAAATAAAATGATTTCTTTGAAGGCATTGACCTATTCTTTCTGAAAATTAAGTAGTAGTACCAAACTATCAACACAAAACCTGTAACAATTTCCTGGACAAGTCGTTGGTTAGAAATTCTTCTTCTTGTTCGTAGTTCATGGCCAGTGATTCCTTCTCTTTCTTCAACAATTGGATTTTCTTCAAGAGGGTGTTGCTGATAAACTCCTCCTCTTGTTCAGCCCGCGCTTGCTGTTAAAAATATATGATGAAATATGACAATCTATTATCTGACTCACAGCAGAAAACTATCAAAGATTGTCAAAAACTGCGTATGTATGGTATTTTGTAAACTATATTTGATGTAGCCTATAAAGTAAGTTTAGAACTGTATCTGCCAGAGACTGAATATGCTTGACTGGCCCTGAAAGCTGTTGTTTGAATGTTGGCTTCAGGAACAGTAGATCTTAGTTAAACATCACAGATGTGCCAAGCAAGAGGTATTAATTTAATAAAATTATAAAATTGGCTGCAGCCTTGCTGACGCTCGCAATAAAAGTTGTGCAGGAAAGCAGGTAAATGGCGTAAATATCTGATAAAGAAATTCTGTTGTTGCAGTCAAAGCTTTGTTTGTTTGTTTTTTTTCATTTATTGCTTTATGTCTCAGTCAACCTCTATGGCCATGTTGGGATGGAGGCACAAGCAGCCCATCTATTTGTCACAGCCCCAAGGGCTGGAACCTCTTGTTTTCCTTCTGATTCTAGAAGAGTCACGGAAGCTCATTGGAGCTTCTGCTTGTATACTCTCTATAGTTTTTTGCGATCTTCACCTGATGTCACTTAAAAACAACAGTAACAGTAGATAAAATCTCAACAAATGTATTGGAGATTCTAATCCATCGAAACATATTAATCCAAGATAAAATTATTGATAATTATTGATAAAGCCTATTACTAACTACAGGTACAGTACAACCCCATTTTAACACCCCTCAATATCACAGATTTCAATATATTATTAGGCCTTGGCTCCGATTTATATTAATAACCTCATTATAACATGGTTTCATACATTATATGTCTGTTTCTATCGATCCCCTAAGACAAAGTTATAATGAGGTTGCACTTGTGCTGGTTCATTTCTAATCCTCATTATGTGTTTTATTTATAAGAGGAAATGACTCATCATACAAAACCACAAGCATGACTTTAAAACAAAAGAAATGTTCTAAATGAGGAAATCTATCAGTGACAACCATTCATTAACATACTCACATATCTCAAAATTAAAACTAACATATTTGTCTATACTTTTGGATAGATCAGCATGTATTTTATCGAATTAATATGACTCTTACAATGTTTACGCTCGCCCTTTGAAGTTCCCTCTTTTCTTCCATCAGCGTTTTGCATTTCAATTTAAACGTTTCTAGCTCAACTTTCAAAACCCTGTTCTCTTGTTGTAGAGAGTCCACTCTGTTACTCAATTGTTCTAGCTGAGAGGAAGTCGAAGACCTGTTCGTAGGGCCTCCATCTATCGAGCTTGTATCGCTCTCCAACTCGCTTGCACTGTCCGCCATCGTCGTCGCAAAATTTGTAAACACATGAGTGTATTATTATTTTCGTATAAGATATGTGCCCCTTTTCCATGCAAAAAATCATTAGTATTGATTAAAAAATCAATTATGAATGATTTTGACAATCAATTGTTACTACAGATTCATAAGAACGATTATTAACGCGTCACGTGGGATACGAATTAATTAGGTCAATGTTTCCTGGCTCTAGAACCTTGACCCACATTGGAGGTGGGGACTTTGTGCACCTGTCAAAAACAGAAATTATCACACGATACGTAATCTTACAATAACATACAAAACTGATATAGTGTAACACTGCAGAACAATGGCAGTGAATGAAACAAAAGCCAGTGTAAGTTAATTTGGTGTTGTCATGGTTTCTTTTTTTTTATTATTTTCTCCCTTTCTTTGTAGCAAGAAACACAAGTACTCACTTTTTAAAAAAGAATCTTAAGACATTTTAGTATTCATCTACAGTAACAAATCATTACACTGAACACAAGTCTTGTGTGGGAAAGGATGGTAAAGTCAACTTATTTGCCAGACCCATTATCAGATAACCAACATTGCATGCACACAGCCATGTACCCCAATTTATGCACTAGTCATTTGTAACCAAGCCCCCCCCCCCTCCCCCCAGTCCCAGAAAATAGCGGGGACTTTGACTTTTGGTCCCGCAAAACCCTGCTAAAAGTCCCACCCTGCCGGAACTGCTCGTTGGTAAAAAAATCACTGTTGTTAAAGTGTTTTCTCCTGCAGCCTGCTATCTTTTCATTTCACGGCCCTTTATGCCTATAACCCCGGGTATCTCCCCCGCACTGCCATGGCAAAACTTTGGTCAAAGCAATGCTCATTTCCACGGCTATCCGCCGCACTCCCCTGGGACTGGGGGGGGAGGCGTGGTTACAAATCATGACAGGTGCATTACAGGTATCCATTCCCTCACTTGGAAAGTTTTTGTGCTTCAACATAATAGTCTGTGAAGGATCCATGACATTTCGTCTAAAACCATTTCACCTAAAAACCATTTCGTCTACAGGACATTTCATCTAAAGGACATTTCGTCTAAAGGACATTTCCTCTAATGGACATTTTGTCTAAATGTCATTTCGTCTAATGGACATTTTGTCTAATACGACATTTCATCTAAAATTCGTCTAAAAACGTCTAAAATTCGTCTAAAGCATAAATGATAAGGAAAATATTTTTGAACAGCATTTTATTAGATATCAATTTCATGACATTTAATAGCTCAAATTGTAGAATATCCTGTAGACAATCCATGTATTTCATACTTAAAATAGTACATGTATAATAAAATCTAACAGTCAGAGGCAGATAGTATTAGCCATATTGTGCAATTCTGTGCATACTGTGCAAGGTCAAATAATAAAAACATTGTTTTCAATATGTTTCTACAATGTATGTTTTAAATACTCGGAATGTTCCGACTGATCTAAAAGGATCGAAAGAAAACTATGATTTGCACTAATGTCTGTGTAAAAAATAGATTAACAAATTATAGGCCTACCACATTGATTAATATTGATTTTAAGTAGGGTGCGACATTTGGTCTTAAAATTGTTAATTTTTCTTAATTTTTTTTTAGACCAAATGTCGCACCTGCTTGATTTTTTAGATGAATTGTCCATTAGACGAAATGTCCTTTAGACGAAATGTCATTTAGACGAAATGTCCTTTAGACCAAATGTCCATTAGATGAAATGGCATTTAGACGAAATGACATTTAGACGAAATGTCCTTTAGACGAAATGGTTTTAGATGAAATGTCCTGCACCCATCTGTGAATAAGCTTTCCTTATCATCTTTTAGTTGGTAAATAGCTATACATAGCTAATGTTATACTCTCAGACTCTTTAAAAAAATTCTTGTGTCCTTGCATTTTTATGCCAGCACAACAAATCAATGACAAACCTATTGGAGTTGTCCTTACTGTTATTGGAAGAAGGAGAATGAGTGCACTTGGTTTATAATAATATAATTATTTCTATGTACAATCAGCAGAAGCAGTATTTGAATTACTGAAGACTGTTTTCATACCAACTCTTATGGCCAAAATATGTTGCGGCAAGTAGCTTATGAGGGGTCATGAGCTCTTGGTTGCGGTAGTAAACATTTATAAGAAGATTCAGTTATTGACCCATGATCTGTTTGAAAATGTGTAAAAAATAAGAACAAATGATATCAAATTTAGATTGATTGTAAAGATACGTGTACATGTGTTTCTGTTTGAATGAATGGATTCTCTGTGTCTTTCCAGTTTTGGGAATGGTTTATCCAGTTAAGGTCTCCTAGTGATATTATAGAGCACCATGCAGACTATTTCAAGTTGGAAATGTGTTTCTTCATCACATCTGCCCTCACTTTCATACATGGTAAGAGTGATACATAAGTTTTGCATGAGAAAACCAACTTTGTGGCTTTGTGCCTTTGTTTTCGCAACAATATGCACCTTTCTTTTTGCATAAGCAAATTGTTGGTTTTGGCATGCTGTGGCTTTTGCTCACTTTTGTTGTGCTTTTGTCCAGAGCTATAGAAAAAACTTTCACCTTACAACGTAGGTCATTCAATAAGTAATGCAATATGTAGGTATTTTTGTGTATTTTTATCTGACAGGGGTAATGTTTTTAATTCTGAAAGTTTGATTCAATCTGTATTCAGGAAAATAAACATCAACTAAATCGGACCATACACTTTAAGTTGCATAGCAACCATAGAATGGCAGCGAAGGTGTCATGGCCGCGAAAACCACGTTTCAAAAATCAAATAAATAAACATAAAGCTTTGGTATTTCTTTGTTAGTGTTTTAAATAGCTATCTATTAACATGTTTGTGTAATGTCACCTTAGCCAGAACTTTCTAGGCAACTGCAATGTTCATACAGCCCCACACGTGTCAACTGTTGCTTAGCAGCGCCAGAACCTATGCGATTTCGGTTTAATGCATTTTCCATAGATTTTGGTTGCTAGGCACCTAAATATGTTTTCTGATAATTGCATTTTATAGCAAGTAGTTTACAAAACGCCAATGGCAGAAACAAATATGCGTATAAACATTCGATTAAACAAACTAGATATCAAATTGTAGCAGAAATTGTATCTCTACCCCTATTTTTCACCCTTCGATCTATAAATTTTGGTCATTTTTTTAACTTTGATTGGTTGTTATTTATAATATATCAGTCAGATTAATTTATCTTGAACACTAAATGCAACTTTTTTAAGTTCGGTGTAAGAAAATAAAGTGAATACATTTAATTTGGTTTTCCTGTCACCATGGCAAGGGTTTTAAGAGTCGTGGCCAAGTGCCTTTTCCCAGTGTTCTGTTGTTGCTAGGCAACAGGAAGTCGAGCATGAGACTAGGTGTTGAACTGTCTTACAGAGGGCGAATTGAATTTATGTTTCAAGAAAGCTAAATCAAACTTTGATAACGTGTTCAAACAAAAAATTATGGTCAATATTGCATTACTTATTGAATGACCCTCGTATAATATTTTGTATAAATTGTTACATACATATTGTTTTCTTCTTTTTACAGCCAGTCGAGTTGGAGGCCGCTACCTCTTTCTGTGGATGGGCATTGTTCTACATGGCTTGTTTGTTGAGGCTGTCAGTTACTGGATGCCTGATATTGACAATTTCTGGCATGCTCAGGGAATTTTCATGTTTCTAGGACAACGATTACCATTGTATATTATACTCATTTGTAAGTGAAACATTTATGCCACATCATGAAAATAATTGTCAATCAGAAATAAAGGTGCATATCAGATGCAGTACTTTGCAGATTGATCTGACAGCTCCTTTGCATTCTGTGTCATTTATTATAGACAAGATAACACCATCTTAAAGCTGATATAAAAATAATTCAAATAAAAGCAAACACTTAAACATTTTTGATGATTCAGTGTGAAAAAAAAGAGTTTTCCATTATTTAGAGCTTATTACATAAAATCATATTTTGGAAACATCTCACAAAGCATTTCTAATGGTTTTCCAAAACATATTGAAAATTGCCATTTGATATTAAAATGCTTTAATTTTGTGAGCTGTATAAAGTGAAAAAAAGATTTTCAATTGCTATAAAATTTACATTAATGTTTTTTACATGTTTACAGATCCAGTGTTCTACTACACAGCATCTGTGGCAATAGCTTCCAGTGGAATAAAATGGTGGGCCATACCACCTGCTGGTAAGATCTGAACTGATTTACTATGGTTGAAAATTCAAACCATAGAAAATGTGCACAAGCCTATGTTCACACATCAATCCTTCTTTGAATGTTTGCATTTTATGGCCGTAGTTCACAAGAAAATTGAGCCTTCGCATGAGAAAAGCAACAATTTGGGTTTTCGACCAGGTCTGACACAAATTGACCTGGGCAGTCACAGAAGCAGGCTAGAAGCTTGAAATTTTGGGTATACATAGAAGAGGAATTGTGCTGTGTAGGAAAAACAAAGGGGCTGATCAGCTGTGCAGTTACTGCACAGCTGATCTGCGCCTTTGTTTTCGCCTACGCGTGTTGTTGGTTTTCTTATACAATGGCTCAATGAAGACATTAACTACAGTTAATATAACCTGACATTGTTACTGTGTATTTGTAGGCTAATTTCTAAAATAATTGTTCAGATTTAAAACAAAAATTATAGCTTTTAAACAATTGAGTCCTCCGTCAAACCACCCATCATTAATATTCATTTTATATTGACCATTCAAATCAGCACATTAGCTAACGGTCAATGACGGTTAGACAACACGTGGGTTAGACAAACAAACCAACACATGCTTTTTACAGGTAAATGTAGGTGCAAAAACACAATGTTTGTCTAAGGAAATATGGGTGGGCGTGGCTATACCTTGCTGGCGGAGGAGTCAATTTTAAGAAGCTTAGACGAACATTTTTTTTTGTCTCTCAGATTTCATTTAAGTGATAATTTCCTTTCCCTTTCAGTTGGCCTATCAGCAGTGATGATGGACCTACCGTATGATATCCTTGGCATCAAAAACCTCTTCTGGACCTGGCATGACACAGACCCAAATATATATGATCGTCACTACTGGGTCCCTTGGACCAGTTATTACTTTCATTGCTGTTTCTGTACTGGATTCACTGCCGTCTTCCATGCTTCTCATAAGTTGTTAGATCAAGAAAAGAGCACTTATCAATATGCCGGGTTAGTACTGTTTAAAGAGCTTATACTAAAATTTCGCCCCGAAAAAACTGCCAGGCAAAAATGGGTAGAACTAGAATTTGTTTTCTATGTGAAAACTGATGTCTCCCCCCTTTCTACGTGCATGTCCAAAATATGCAAGCAAGAGTTATAGTTCTTGTGCACCACATATCCTGTCATTCTGTTTTATAAGTGTACCAAGTTTCATTGAAATATCTCTTACGGTTTTCAAGTTATAGAGGGGGCACGAAAGTGTTTGGAAAATAATCAAAGGGAAATAACTCCAAAGATATGAAAGCAAGAGTAATGATTCTTCTGCATCATGCTTTATAAGTGTACCATGTTTCATTGAAAAATCTCTAATGGTTTTTGAGTTATAGAGCAGACACGAAATTGAATGAAAAATAATCAAAGGGAAATAACTCCAAAGATATGCAAGCAAGAGTTATGGTTCTTTAGCATGACACATCATCTCATCGTGCTTTATACCGTAAGTGTACCAAGTTTCATTTAAATATTTCTTATGGTTTTCAAGTTATAGAGTGGACATGAAATTGTATGGAAAAATAATCAAAGGGAAATAACTCCAAAGATATGAAAGCAAGAGTTATAATTCTTGTGCATGACACATCGTCTCATCATGCTTTATAAGTGTACCAAGTTTCACTGAAATTTCTCTTACGCTTTTCAAGTTATAGGGTGGACACGAAATTGTATGGAAAATAATCAAAGGGAAATTACTCCAAAGATATGCAAGCAAGAGTTATGGTTCTTTAGCACGACTTGTAATCTCATCGTGCTTTATAAGTGTACCAAGTTTCATTGAAATAACTCTTACGATTTTCGAGTTATAAAGCGGACACGAAATTGTATGGAAAATAATCAAAGGGAAATAACTCATAAAATACTCAAGCCAGAGTTATGGTTCTTGTGCATGACACATCGTCTGATCATGCTCAATAAGTGTACCAAGTTTTATTGAAAAATCTTAAACGGTTTTCAAGTTATACAGCGGACACGAAATTGTATCGAAAATAATCAAAGGGAAATAACTCCAAAAATACTCAAGCCAGAGTTATGGTTCTTGTGCATGACACATCGTCTCATCGTGGTTTACAAGTGTACCAAGTTTCATTGAAAAATCTTTAACGGTTTTCAAGTTATACAGCCGACACGAAATTGTATCGAAAATAATCAAAGGGAAATAACTCCAAAAATACTCAAGCTAGAGTTATGGTTTTTGTGCATGACACATCGTCTCGTCGTGGTTTACAAGTGTACCAAGTTTCATTGAAAAATCTTTAACGGTTTTCAAGTTATAGAGCGGACACGATTTGTGACGGACAGACAGACAGACAGACAGACGGACGGACAGACGCATGGGGGAAAAACAATATGTCTCCCGACCCTGTCGGGGGGAGACATAATAATAAAATGTAAATGTGGCATGAAACTTCACTGTACATGTATATGTATAGAAAACAAAGTTTGGATAGTTTACTGTGTATTGGAAACAAAGGCGTTTCACGTTTGCATATACTAAATCTAGGCACTTTAGAAGATCAAGATTTATTTTTCAAAGAGGAGAATACTAATTTTCAGAATGAAATGTGAAGCTTTGAATTTGTGCAGTAAGGTTGAGGTAACGACATGCTATTGTCACAAAAATGGAGATACATGTAAAAGTATTCTTGTTCAATTTAGCACTACCGGTTCCATGCTTGAATGTAGTTGGGTAGAAATTATAAAGGTGAAGTATATACTTACTTGGCTTTATCATCAGTAACATAATTATGCACAGTTTTTGTAGAGAGGATTTTTTATCAAATTGTTTTTGTTGCTTTTTTTTTTTCACACGTTTTTTCTATGTCCACGTATGTATATTTCAGTTTCTTTAAGGAGTGTATATGCATGCTGTTGGCAGCTATGTGTGGATTTCCACTAGGTGTTGTCCAATTTGTGTTCATCTATCACCCTCTACACGACACATTTGGCATACATACAGAAGTGTGTGTTATGATGCTGGTTGTCATATACGGGTCCATTGTATGGATGGGAGATAGGCATGGTGAAAGAATTATTTCTAGTAAATTAAGTAAGTAGACCTATAATATATCAGAATGAAATATTAAATGTATTGGTGCAGTTAAAGTGATGTGAGTTATGATTAGCCTTTGAAACAGATGCACACAAATACACAGTAATGGAACTCTCTTGGGCTCTGCTTTTCGTACAAAATTAAAAGTGGAATACTTCTGATATTACCACAATTAAGAATTTATCTGCATGATTTAAGTAAGAGAAATCAAACAGATTGCGAAAAAGTGTTATTTTCAGTATTTCCATTAAGTTATATTGCTTGCAAATATACCTGATATAAATGCAAATGTGGCAAATGCAAGTATAATCATTTTGAAAAAAATAAAATGCTTGGGTAAATTTGATGGAAATCAACAAAAATTTGGTGAACTGATGAAAATCCATGCATACTCGATATCTTTCTAGAATTTAGAGTACATGTACAGTGATTCATTTAATTTTTTGTCTCTCCTATAGAACCATTAGATGAGATTATGACGGTAGTCATTGTCCACTATACCTACTTCATGTACCTTGTGTTCACATCTAAACCAGAGAATAATGTAGTTATTGGTCTTCATGAGCCACCAGGTCCTTGTGAGGAGAGAGAGCCTGTACAAACACCATTTGGTCACGTAAGTAACATAAAATACTTCAGAAAAAGGTAGTGATACATCTTCACGAGTCTCTAGGTCCCTGTGCAGTGAGGGAGCCTGTACTTACACCATTTGGTTACATAAGCAACATAAAACACTCCAGAATGATGTAGTAATAATTCTTCATCCGCCTCCAGGTCCCTGTTAGGAGACTGAATCATTACAAACACTATTTGGTCTTGTATATAACATCATGTTGTAATTTGGCTGCCCAGGCTGTTGACTGTTTATCCTAGTCTATGGAGAGTAATCATTCATTAATGTTGGTAGGGTATCCTTGCATGGTTGACATAACATTAAACATTGTCTTTTTAACACAGAAAGTGCAATTGATAGCATTTTGTGGCCTTTGTTTTGCTTCCAGGTGGTATACATATGACCACCAAGCTTGAACAGACAACCAATATCACGCTGTGGTGCCGTGGTAAGCCCACTTGCCTAGTAAAGTTTGGTTGTAAACTGGGATCCCAGGCATCCTGTGATTTGAATTCACCTCAGTCAAGGGTTTACTTTTTCACACCTTACATTATTTTTCAGGTTTTATCAAAAAGAAAATATCTTTGCCTTGAAGACTATGATGAACCATATTTTGATTTTCACTGCACAGAAGAGCGACCAGGCAAGGGAGAGCATTGGTACACAATCTGTGGCACTCCATACGAAAACCGCATGGAGTATATAGTCATTATATGTACCGTGTGTTTCCTAGGGCTCACCTGGTTCTGGCAAATGTTGAGGGGCTCTGGGCCACTGCAGGGCACCAAACATCATCACCATCACCATCATCATAAAGGGGTTAAACAGAATTAAATAGGTCATTCTGGTAGATTTCCTAAAGCTTGATGAAAGTTATTTTATTGAAAATATCAAAGTTTTATGAGGAATTAGCCAACTGTTTTGGAAAGGGAGCTAAAATTAATAAAACTGCAACCATTTGCTTAATATATATTGGGCAGTGTGATGACCTAGTGGTCATAGTCCTTGGGATGGCCATAGACCCCCCCCCCAGGGGGAATTTTGGCCATTATAATTTTCTGATAGAGCAATATCTAAGCCACAAAATGAGACATGTTAGCCTTCTGAGAAGTGTCGCGTTACCATGTAACATCAAAATTACATATGTTACCCAAATTTTGTTAAATTACTATCTGGTGTCAATGGTCAAGTACCCTCAGAATCAATTCCATTGATGATTTTTACCTTAAATATTCTCATAACCTCACTTATCAGCCTTTGGAATTATTTGCTTCAATCCAAGATATGCTACATAAGTAAAAGCATGTTACATACGTTACAATAATGGTATTGATGCCTATATATGTGTTTTCATTCCTTTTTCATGCAGAAACATATGTTTTAGTTATTTTCAATTGCAAATGTCAACATTTTAAGCATTTAAGAAGCACATTGACTTCTGTTATAATATTTATTCTCATTTTCAGGCTCATAAACATATGTTACAATACTACATTTAAATGTGATAGGCTCTATTTATTTTGCAACTGGCATCACCTAGTCCTTTTTACCAAGTCATATTATTATTGTGGCATTGTCGCACAAATGTATGTTGAAATATTATCATAACATCACTTATCAGCCTTTGGAATTATTTGCTTTAATCCAAGATAAGCTACATATGTAAAAGCATGTTACATACGTTACAATAATGGTATTGATACCTATATATGTGTTTTCATTCCTTTTTCATGCAGAAACATATGTTTTAATTATTTTCAATTGCAAAATAATGTCAACATTTTAAGCATTTTAGAAGCACATTGACTTATGTCATAATATTTATTCTGATTTTCAGGCTCATAAACATATGTTACAATACTACATTTAAATGTGATAGGCTCGATTTAATTTGCAACTGGCCTCACCTAGTCCTCTTTACCCAGTCATATTATTATTTTGGCATTGTCGCACAAATGTATGTTGAATTGAATGAAATGCAAACAATAAAGACATATTTAAAGGCAGTGTGGCCGTAACATACGTTACTGTAAATGAACATATATAAGCACCTTAGAAGCGTTTTATTTGATTCATAGACTTACTTGAAGCAGTTTTTGACACAAATGGTAATCTTTGATCACAAAATGTGGATTTTTGCCCATTAAAGGAGCACCCACAATCTTTGTTTGAAACTTTTTATGGATAAACTGTAAATAAAAATAAATCAAAACTGATATTCTTTAAGAGCAGCAAACATATTGGTGAGAAAGGGGATGGGCCGTTCCGCGGTTTTGGCCGCTCAATCCTCCTCAGTGACCCTCTAGTTTTGAAAAAAACTTCTGACCAAAGTTTTAAATATTTGGCTCCCTTTGTTAATGCTAGTCTTTGCATCCACTATCCTGTTAAAATTTGCACAAATAACAGTATTTCACTTTGGCTTCATATACAGAAAACGGATCTTAACAGATTATGAATTTTTGCTTTCTCACAATATCTTCGCTGATTTCAAAGGACCAAAATGAAAATATTATCTGCACTATGTTTGATGTATTAGTAGACATTTAGGGTGGCTGAAGTACTAGCAATTAAAAATGTTGAATCAAATATATGAAAATGGAAAGCTAGGGACATATGTACCACTGGTATATCGGCGTGATACCCATTTATTAACAACAATCATTCCCTTTTTGTGATGGCCAGCGCATTTTCTAACATTTTCAAAGCCTGGCAGTCAGAACGCTACCCGCACAACACTGTATGTTGAAGCCACATTTAATACAACATACTGAAATGAGTAATGATGAGGTGTCAATTTAAAGAGACATTATAAGGAACATCACACCTATAAAGTAGTCAGAAATATGTCAATTTGGGCATTATCCAGCTTCACTAACCTATTTTGCTCAACTATACAATCTGACATCAGGTGTTCCAGCAAAACTGGATGCGGCACAATATCTGCTAAAAGCACCCTAAAGTGGTAAAAGCACCATGGAACACTTCGTCAAGTTGACAAATCCACTGGATTTCATGACCCAGTGAAACACATTAAATTAAATACAAAATTTTTACAGAATGTCAAATCACAAAGAAGGTAACACATTCCTAAAATCAAATAACCCAGGTTTAAAGCTGAAAGGTATATTTTGGCCAGCCCATGCTTCTTGCAGTTGAGCATGAACTGAAACTTTCATATTAGTCTCTATGTCCTGTACCATGGTCTCTAGCAACAACGGCTGGCATGTCAACCAAAACAGACAAGTCCACGCCACTACATAATTTAGAATTGGGCAGAGAACTTGAAACAGATATACCATCTGACTCAGTCTGTCCATGTTGTACAGATAGAACTGCAAAGCTCCAAAGTTTAAAACAGATTCCAGATTCACGTGAAGAATTGGCAGATCATGTCTTCAACAAGCTGCAATAGTCAAAATGCATACACAACATCAATAAATTTGGGTATGAGAAGCGATAGTGTTTCAGATGACACTGATAGGATTAGATTAAGTAATAGAAAAAATAATTTGGTGTTACATATGTTTCTATTTGCATTATGGTAGCATAATATGGTAGCATGCTAATCAAGCCTTATTTGTTGCACTGCTTCATTCAACACATAATAGAAAAAGACTCCTGGAGAGTGGTATTGGGTATACATGTACAAACATGCATATTTACATGTATATTAGCTAATAACTATTAACTACAACACTAAATAATGTTTAAAACAATGTTTGCAGTATTTGAAAGGTACTTTAGGACGATGATAGGTAAATCAATATACTTTAGTATGAATACTATGATTTGTCTTCCTAAATTGAAAAAAAAAGTTACTTATGTTACACACAGAAATCAAAGGTGGCATATTGTAGCTAAAATGTCTGCAAGATTTGATTGATGGATGAACGTTTATTTTGATATTTATTGCATATTAAATTTAATGGTAAATAGATTTTCTGTAGACAACATATGAAATTCGATGTAACATGATTATGCTACACTTTACAGAGGACAAGCATGTTTCAAAAATCTTTTAAGACATCAGACTATATGAAAATCATGGTCTACAAAATTCTCTCTAATGGAGTTCAGAACCACAAAAGGCTAACTAAGCTTCACCTATGCATTTAAAACAAACTTTTTGAAAAAATGTTACATACATTACACTGTGACAGACTGACATGAAAAAATAAAGGTCTCATATTGTAGCTAAGAATGTCTGCTTTTATTTGAAACATATTTTGATCAATAGTAAAATGTTCATTTTAATTTTTATTCCATTTTTATATTCAGCATTCAAAATTAGATTTTCGGTAGGTAACGTATGTAATTCGATCTTACATGAGTACGCTACACTTTACAGAGGACTAACATGTTTCAAAAGCCTTCTTAAACATCAGGCTAATATAAAAATCATGGTCTTTAAGATTCTGTATAATTGGGCGCAGAACCACAAAATGATAACTTAGCTTCACATATTCATTTAAAATGTTATTTGTGACAAAATGTTACATACGTTACACTGTGACTGACTGGCATAGAATCAAAGATTTCATATTGTAGCTTGGAATATTTGCTATTATTTGAGACCCAGTTTAGATCAATAAAAAATGTTTATTTTAATATTATGACATATAAATTCAACAGTAAAACTTTGATTTTCAGTGGGTAATGTACGTAACTCGATGTTACACGATAACGCTACACTTTACAGAGGGCTAACATGTTTTAAAAAACTTCTTAGACATAAGGCTATATGAAAATCATAGTATACACAATTCCATCAAATGGGGTGCAGAGCCACAAAAGGATAACTTAGCTACACATATGCATTTAAGATGAATTTTGTAAAAAATGTTACATTTGTTACAATGTGACAGGGTGACATTGAAATCAAAGGTCTCATATTGTAGCTAAGAATGTTTGCTATTGTTTGCAACTCAGTTTTGATCAACATACCAATGTTATTTAATTTTTTATAGCATTTTTAAATTCAACAGTTAAAACAGAGTTTCTGTAGGTAACATACGTAACTCGATGTTACACGGTTAGGTGACACTTTACAGAGAGCTAATATGTTTCAAAAAACTTCTAAGACATCAGGCTATATGAAAATCATGGTCTACACAATTCCCTCTGATGGGGTGCAGATCCACAAAAGGATAACTTAGCTACACATTTTAAGATGATCTTTGTGAAAAAATGTTACATATGTTACACTGTGACAGACTAACATTAAAATCAAGGGTCTCATGTTGTAGCTAAGATTGTCTGCTATTATTTAAAACCCAGTTTTGATCAATAGGGCAATGTTTATTTTAATTTCTATTGCATTTTTAAATTCAACAGTAATTAACAGATTTCATGTAGGTAACATATGTAACTCGATGTTACATGGTTATGCGACACTTTACAGAGGGCTAACATGTTTCAAAAAACTTCTTAGACATCAGGCTATATGAAAATTATGGTCTGCAAAATTCCTCCTGGGGGGGGGGGGGGGGGGAGCGGAACCATATCTGGCCAGTGACCTATCAAGTGTTAAACTTGGGATCTAGAAGTTTGTGGGGTGGGGTTTAACCACACAGGCAACAAGTTGTGCCCTTCTGCAAGACACAGTTAGAACTCTCCATGTATTATGGTTAATACCCAAGAAACATTAACTACTGATATGTCTGGTTAACATCCCAACATGACTCAATTTTTAACTAGCATGTTAAGCCACAATACAAACCAAGTTTAATAGTGCTTCAAACCACGTTTTCATAAAACTTTCTTTTTTCCTCATTCTTTTGACCAGGGAGGAAATCTAATATGATCATTCTCAATTTTGATAATATTTTTTTGTGATTCAAGTTTTAGAACATATTATAATATATTGTTCATATTATAAAATATTCTGTCTCAGTGTCTTCCATGGCATGTATGATTGTATTTGAGAATAAAAGATATGAGCTGCCTCGTGGGAAAACCAACACTGTGGTTTCCGAACAGGTCTGACACAAACCGGGCTGTACAAGCACAGAAGATGGCTAGAGACTGGAAATTTTGGATTTAGAAAGAAGAGGAATTGTACTATCTGTGTCGCAAAAATAAAGGCGCTGATCAGCTTCTGTGAAGCTGATCTGCGCCTTTGTTTTCGCATATGCAGATTGTTGGTTTTCCCATGAGACGGCTCATATGTGATTGTGGAGTTTTTTTTTTTTTTTTTTTTTTTTTTTTTTTTTTTTTTTAAACCAATATTTATAATGTCTAATATATGTGGGGGGTTTAATGTTTGTTTAATACATTTGTGTGTTACATGTATTTATAATTATGATCTCTTTGCCTGATAAGTGCTATCGCCTCTGTAATGTTACATTTTGTAACATGTATTTGAGAATGAAAACCTGTATTTCCTGTTATCGACAATAATTGAGCCTTGGCATGAGAAAACCAACAATTTGGGTTTTGGACCAGCTCTCACACAAACTGACCTGTACATGCACAGAAGGATAGAGGCTTGAAATTTCAGATTTAGAAAGAAGAGGAATCTACATGTATTATCAGTGTGGTGGAAAAAAAGGCTCTGATCAGCTGTGCATTTACTGCACAACTGATCTGTACCTTTGTTTTCCTCCTTCTCTGGTGTAGCAGCTCAATTGACTCCGCCAGCAAGGTATAACCACGCCCACCCCTATTTCCTTAGACAAACATTGTGTTTTTGCACCTATATTTACCTGTAAAAAGCATGTGTTGGTTTGTTTGTCTAACCCCTTGTCTAACTGCCATTGACCGTTAGCTAATGTTCTGATTTGATCGGTCAATTTAAAAATGAATATTATTGATGGTGGTTTGACGGAGGACTCAATTATTAATGATGTAGATGAATGATTTTGATTATGTCTGATTATAGCAAAAAAAAAAAATGATTCTAATAAGCATTGAAATATGTTTCAAGATTATTGTTCATTTCTGACATGAAGCATTTTAAGATCAGTTTTTTTATTTATACTTGAATTTTTTTTCATATTTTGATGGAAATAAACATTGCCTTCCATATGAGAAAACCTTCCATCATGGGAAAACCTGCGTCTTGCATATCTGGACAGAAAACTATGTGCAGATAAGCTTACCAGTCACTGTGCAGCAAATTAGTATGATGGTACCTTCGAAATTCGATGTGGTTAATGTTTATTTGCAAAGTACAGCTCTCTCTTCAATCTAAGGTTCAAAACAGTTCAAACTTCTTGCACATGTGCACTGACATATGCTGTACTAATGCATAATTGAAAAATTTATCACTTTCATGCATCAACATAAGTATCCTTGAATACAATTGCTCAGGTACGATTTTCAGCCTGTCCAAAAGTCCTTTTTAAATTCGGTGTAGTAGTAAACAAAGTTCAAATTAAAATTATCCAGTGGTGCCAGAACAGCCAGAGATTCAGCATTTTGTAGAAGTACTCATTGTACTTGAAATTATTTATTCTGCCTAATTTGTATTAGAGTTAAATTTAATTGTAGGGACTGGTTTTTGTTTTTTTAAGAATTTTCTTTTCTTCATTGCTGAAAAAAATGGGTGCTTAAATATAAATTCATGTGGATTTGTACAAAATTTGTGTTCAGATGGTCACACCCTTGAAGTTGTAGACAACGGAAAGTATCTCGGCGTAACCATCAGCAATGACCTCAGCTGGCACAGACATGTAGACGGGGTAGCAGCTAAAGCATCCAGAACTCTAGGATTTTTACGACGAAACCTCGGACAATGTACCATGGAAGTCAAAAGCACAGCCTACACATCTCTTGTGAGACCAGTACTGGACTGTGCATCACCAGCTTGGGACACCACATGTTCAGATGACATTGTCAAGCTAGAGAAAGTGCAGAGACAGGCAGCTCGTTTCGTCCATGGCAACTATACTGAGAGAAATCCTGGATGTGTAACCAGTATGGTCAAAGATCTTGGATGGGAGACACTCGAAAGCAGGAGAAAGAAAGACAGATTGATAACTCTATACAAGATACGGCATGGAGCTATAGACATGGACACTGGTGATGTTCTCCGTTTCAACGACAGGCGCACCAGAGGTCAACATAGACTATACCAGCCCACCGCCAATGTCACTGTATACAAGAACTCCTTCTTTCCCAGAACCATCCAAGACTGGAATCGCCTACCTGCTGCGGTCACAGACTCCCAGACCATCGAGGAGTTCAGTCGGCCTAGATCACCAGCTGCCGACTCCCAGAAGCTAATAGACAACCATGTTTTTAACTGTTTTTAACCACCAACACCTGCTGTTTTTAACCGGAAGAGAGGAGGTTGTCTCTTTTCCCTAAAGCTGGTCAACAGTACATTCTGACAAGAATCCTGACCATCATCTGGAAGAAGAAGAAGATACAATTTTCATTTCATTTTAAAGAGCAAACATCTGTTTCAACTGTAGTAAAAACAACTTCTCAAAACACTTCACATAGAGAGAGAAACTGTGAGAAACATAAATTACCCCAAATTATGAATTGCTTTGAATCTAGAAGGTTCCGCCATACCATGTTTTTATTTTTAAAAATTAAAGTGTGTAGCATGATCCCTGTGCCTCTGAAACTTATTTAGCTACCATAAGGCCAGAGAAAATTAATTAAAAGATGCTCATTCAAATATTTGAAAAATCTGGGGTGGATGGGTGGATTTTATTTATTTTATTTTTTATTTTTTTTATTATTTATTTTTTTTTAGGGAACCCACTTTGACTGTCTTCAAGGCCTAGTATCAGTATCTTTAAAGTTTTTATATGATTTTTTTGCATTGAAAGACACATAGACAGTAATGTAAATGAAATTTATACATCATCTTGACTTTTTATTTTATACTTTTTTTGTTCTTTTCCAACCAAAAAAAAAATGATTTTGGAGGATTTTGAACAGGGGCAAGTGGGAATAAGAATCTAAAAATAAATTTTCTCTGGCCTAATTGGTCGTACAGGGCATTTTATACATAACCTGCTCAGAAATCTTGCAGAAAGGTATACTCATGATGTGGCACATTATGCTGGTAGATTAGAAACTAAGAGAGTTAATTTAGTGTTAATTCATAAATGTTTTTCAATAATTTTAAATTTTGAAAATAAAGGGTTTATACATAATAAATGTATGTATGTAGTGAAAGAGACACTGATCTGCCAGTGGGGCAGCGGGCTGATGATCTGCACCTTTTTGCAAAATGTGAGATTTCTCCTGATGTGGCTCAAATGAGCCGCAATGCGAGGAAACCAGTTTTCGGGATTTCGACAAGGTCCGACACAAACAGGCTTATACACCTACAAAAGAATGCTAGAATTTTGAAATTTTGGGTATAAGTAGTGAAGGAAAGGTGGTATCTGTGTAGTGAAAACAAAGGTGCTGATCAGTTGTGCTGTTACTGCACAGCTGATTTGCACCTGTTTTCGCATTGGCAAAAATCCGGTTTTCTCATGACACAGCTCAAATATAAACACAGGCTTCTTCTGATCTTCTTTTACTTAATGGCAGTATCTTCACTGCGTGTTTTATGTGAAGTTTGTGTGCTTTGTTTTGTAATAGTTGAGCCGCCTCGTGGGAAAACCAACAATGTGGTTTCCGAACAGGTCCGACACAAACCGGCCTGTACAAGCACAGAAAAGAGCGAGAAGCTTGAAATTTCGGATTTAAGTAGAAGAGGAATTGTACTATCCGAGTAGCGAAAACAAAGGCGATGATCAGCTTCGCGGTTACCGCGAAGCTGATCTGGGTCTTTGTTTTCGCCTATGCAGATTGTTGGTTTTCCCACGAGGTGGCTCATTTGTGATTGTTGTAATAGCTTGCATATGGCTATGAGCCAGTAGCAGTATATTGCTCAATAAATTTTTAATCTAAGTTGTTATCATTGCTCCATTCCTGATGAAAAATGTGATGTCTGCATGAGAATTTAAGTTGCAATGGTGGGGTTGGAGGGTGTTCACTTAATCCCCTCTCTTGGACCAAAGCATTTTATTGTCACGGAGAAAATTAAGAAAAATCAGTCGAAAATAGGAAACTAACTTTCCACCCCCTCGGTACATTTAAAAAGCCATCTTTCCGGAAATCTTGGATTGGTCCCTGTATAATGTAATTAATAATGTCCTCTTGAGAATGCTAATCAGTAGTACCGAACCAGAGGAGAAATGATCCTGTTACTCGTGTTTTCCAGAAAAAAAAAATCAGGATTTCAGGATTTTCTAAAAACAATGCATTAAGGTATGTACTTGTGCAAGGCATCTCCTGTATCTGTTTTCTAGAAGGCAACAGATACCCAAGAAAAGGACATGTTCGCTGATATTGTGGACTGCCATTTTGGGTTTAATTTGGGTTTTTTACACTGGCATATATGGAAAATAGTACAATGGTCCTTAGCTTATTTTGTACTTGTGCAAGGCATCTGTATCAATTTTCTAGAAGCCAATAGTTTCAAGGCCTTAAGAAAATGATATTTAAGAAAAGGACATTGTTCGGGATTGTCGACAACCAAGGAGAAATGCGCTGTATTCAACTTTTATTTCTGTATCAAGCGTAGCGTAGCGATTCTCTAAAACCATAAACAATACAACAATAATACAAACAGTACAAACAAACAAATACAAATTCATATAAATACACATTGACCCGGTTTTAGACCTCTGTTAACAATGTCCGTTGTTATACGGTAAACAAATAACGTTTCATTTATTAATTCTATCAAGTTTTTAATACTTAAATTAATTATTTAGACAAAGTAAACTTAAATGTACAAACTAATTATTGTAAACGCAGCTTACCAACATTGGTGTCCCTTTAGTCTCTACTTTAAATTCTTTTTGGTCATCATTTTACTTTAATCCCGAATGTTTTGCGTTACTAACTTTCATTAGTTACCGGACGTCAAGGACGTCACGCAACAATGGCGGCGACGTCGGCGTGGCAAATTCAAGCACCAATCGTCCCAATCACCAAATTAATTATTTAAGAATTTACTCTTTCTTACAGTGCCCCCAATGAAATGTCCTAATTTCATTAAACAAAAGGACCAATGTTTAAAGTTTTTTTTTTTTTTTTTTTTTTTTTTTTTTTTTTTTTTTTTTTTTTTATATTACTATTACACAACCAGCAGTTCAATCTGTGCCTTCTAAAAGACATAATTTTGTTATCGGTCTGAGAACATTTGTATTTCTAGTTCGAACTACACATTTTCTAACAAGCCCATCCCTACCCTTGATAACTTCAGTCACTCTGCCAAGTGGCCACTGCCCTCTTGCGATATTTTCATCTGCAACCAGTACAATGTCATTGGCGTTCAGATTTCTTGTTTGCCGTTGCCACCTTTGGCGCGTTTGAAGTGCGGGCAAGTACTCCTTTATCCATCTTTTCCAGAATACATCACTAAGGTATTGGATTTGTTTCCACCATCTTCTGGCGTATACATCTTCTTTCTGGAAAACTCCTTTTGGAATACTAGGGTTGCTTTTCATCAATAGAAGCATACTTGGTTTCAATGCTGCAGGATCTCTTAGATCGTTGCTGACAGGGGTGATAGGTCTGTCGTTTATAATTCTTTCTGTCTCTGCAATCAAAGTTAACAGCTTTTCGTCTGTTAAGAGTTGCTCATTTGCAAGAGCCTTGAGTATGGTGCGCGTAGATCTGATCATTCTCTCCCATGCTCCACCCATGTTGCTTGCATATGGTGGGTTGAAGTGCCAGTCTACGTTGTTCTGTAACAAATGTCTGCCAATTTCAGACTGGTTCCACTCTACTATAGATCTCTGGAGTTCTTTGTCTCCGCTAACTAAATTCGTGCCATTGTCACTAAATAGCTTTTCAGGATATCCACGTCTACTTGTAAAACGCTGATAGGCTGATATAAATGAATCAGTAGTCAAGCTATGTGCTACTTCTATGTGGACCGCTCTTGTGGTCAAACAGGAAAACAGACAACCATATCTTTTAACGTGAGACCGGCCTACTTTTACAGTGAATGGTCCAAAGTAGTCTACGCCGACAAAGGTAAACGGAGGCTTGTCAGGTGTCGTCTGTTCTTGGATAAGTGGCGCCATCTGCTGTGTCAGTAATGGGCTGCGCTGCCGCTTACATACCATGCATTTTCCAATGGCTTGGACCACGCAATATCCAGTATTTCTCTCGTAATTCTGCAAGCACATGTTGTAGTCCCACGTGTCCATTTTTGCTATGGCATTGACGAATTATTAGATCTGTCACGTGATCACTATGTGGAAGGATTATTGGAGCCTTGTGGATTTGTCTTCCTGACATGCGAATTATTTCATCTGTAAGGACAGGGTTCAGCGCGGCTAATCTGCTTTTCTTCATCACTGAGTTACCTTTCTTCAAATCTTCTAATTCACGCTGGAAGTGGACCTTTTGAACATATTTCAGTATTGCTTGGGTTGCGTTCTGTATCTCCTCAACCACGAGGTCTCCACATTTCAGTCCATCTCCATCTGGCTTTCGTCTTTCACAGTATTTTACAAATCTTTGTAACCAGGCTATGGCTCTCTGTAATCTGTACCAGTCAGAATAATGGTTGATGAGGTCTTCCAATTTTGGTCCAGTGTCAAGTGCAGTGGTATTGATTGCTGCCTCTCTTTTCACTTCTGAGTCATCATCTGCTATTTCAGGCCTGTTTGCTAATCGGGGCCAAGTAGATTCGTCCTGAAGCAAGAAATCTGGTCCATTTAACCATTTCTTAAGGCTAGCATCATCATCAGGATCGATGCCTCTTGAAGCTAGGTCTGCAGGGTTCGAAGCAGAGTCGACATAACGCCACTGTTCTGGACTTGTTACTTCGTGTATGTAACTAAGTCGGTTACCAACAAAGGTCTTGAATCGTCTTGTGGTGTTATTTATATATCCCAGTAGGATCGTGGAATCTGTCCAGAATATGACCTGGTCAATTTTCAGATCAAGTTCTCTTGTCAGCATGACATATAATCGACAGGACACTACTGCTCCACACAGTTCGTCTTGGTATAGATGATTGCTTAATCGGGGCGAGTCTGGACTTGCCAAGCACAAGGCAACAGGCGGTGCTATCACGTTGGTCAGTTATGCGTAAATACGCGCATGCGCCATAGCCCGTCTCTGATCCATCGCTGAACACGTGCAACTCTATGTTCTTCAGATTGCTGAAACTTCTTGGTTGGAAACAACGGCTTATCCGAATGTTTTCCAAACAAAGTAAATTCATTAGCCACCGTTGCCATTCGTCTTGCTCCTTACGTGGCACTGCATCATCCCAGCCTATTTTCTTTCTGCACAGGCTCTGGACAATAGCTTTCGCTCGTAGCGTTACTGGTGCTAACAGTCCAAGTGGATCGAATATCGCACTAACTATTGAAAGAATCCCACGTCTTGTCAGGGGCTTTTCAGCTATCTTGATCTTGAAGGTGATAGTATCGTCATTAACGTTCCAATTAACGCCCAATGCACGATCACAAGGAAGTGCGTCTTCAGGTCCAAGACTAACAACTGCAGGTGCACGTTCAGATTCTGGAATGTTTTGGAGAACCTTTCTACTGTTGCTGATCCACTTTGTGAGTCTAAAGCCTCCCATTTTCATCAGTGACTGTAGATCTGCCGCTAACATCGTCGCTTTATCTTCTGAATCCACAGATTTCAGGCAGTCATCGACGTAAAAGTTTCTGTTCACGGTGTCTACAACTTCTACCGGGAATTTACCCGCATTGTCACTGGCTGTCCTTTTCAGCGCATACGCCGCACAACTAGGAGATGAAGTGGCACCAAACAAATGTACCTGCATATGGTATGTTTTAGGAAGTTTGGATATGTCCCCACCAGGCCACCATAGAAAGCGGAGTGCATCGCAATCTTCTTCGCGTACTTGGACTTGGTGGAACATTGCCTCTATGTCAGCAGCAAAAGCTATCTTTTCCTGACGAAATCTGGTAAGTACACCTACCAGACTATTCATTAAATCAGGGCCTTGTAACAGTTGGCTATTCAAGGAGGTATCTTTGTATTTAGCGGCACAGTCGAAGACCACGCGAACCTTTCCTGGTTTGTTCACATTCATTACCGGGTGGTGGGGTAAATACCATATCTTCTTCGAATCTGTACTTTCACCTTCTAGCTCTTTTGCGTACCCTTTTTCGATGTAGTCTGTGACGGTTTTGGTGTACATTTCATGCAACAATTTGTCACGAGACAATTTTCCTTTTAGCTGGTTCAAACGCGCATGCGCCAGTACCATATTATTTGGTAAATGCACATCATCTTCTCGCCAGGGTAGTCCCATCTTATAGTGACCGCCTACATGTGAAAGGGTTGCCTCCATTATGCCCAGTGCCCTCCTGTCTTCTACTGACATTGACTCTTTATCGCAGTGCAACATGTCGTTGAAATCTGACGTCCACATACATTCTAACTGTTGTTGCAGCAGCACGTCGCTGGACTGTCCAAAGTTAATATTCACTGCTTCCATTGTGAGTTCTGTCGTGTTCTGTTTTACATCAGCCTGTGGGACTGGTCCACGAACTGCCCATCCGAGTCGCGTCCTAACCGCATATGGTTCATGACTGCATCCAGAACGCACTTCAAGGGGAATGTGTGCTTCTGGGAAATCAGTGCCTATAAGAAGCATAACCCTATCAGCCTTTACCTGGGGAATCGTTAGGTCGGACAAATATGTAAAGTCTTTCAAGTCATCAGCTGCTACTATACCACGTGTGGAAATTGGTAACTGTTTCACCGTCCAAATATTGTTGAGCTGAACATTGCTGCCATTTCCAGAAATGGGACTCACGCTGAGATCTACTTCCTGTCCTCGAATTGTACCTCCGGTCGAGTTGATAGTCGAGATCTTGAAGGTTACGGATCTGCTGGTCAGTTGTAACTGCTGGACTAACCTCTCATCACAAAGCGTTTTGTCTGCACCATCGTCGAGCAGAGCGTAAGTTTGACAAGAGTGACCGTTCCCACCCATAACAGTTACAGGTATGATCCCCAAACATGTTTTAACAAATGAACTATTTACAGCAGCACAATTGACTGATGGTTGTGGTATAGCATTATCAGAACTAATTTGGACCCAGCTATGCAAAAGTGTATGGTGTTTGCTTGCGCAATCGGGCACATTGCACATTTTTTCCAGCCTACATTTTCGTGACACATGATTGCGCTTGAGGCAATTAAAGCAAAGTTTTGATTTTATGACATACTTCTTCCTATCATCTAAAGACATATTTTTGAATTTGTCACAAGACGCTAAATCTGTGCACGTACCTGAGCAACAGAAACATTTCCTATTTGACTTTGGTGCTTGAATTTCTGTACATGTAGAAAGCGTAGTAATTTTACCCTTTACAGTATTTCCTGACGGACCTGGGTGCGGTTTACTATCTCGTATGTTTTCTTTCACAACATCTATGCCATATACGGAGCTAGCCACTCGTGACCTTTCATCAATAAATTTTGTCAAATCCATGAAACTTGGTTCTCTACCTAACTCAAAAATAGAGTGTGCTATCTCTGCCCATCTTGATCTTAAATGCATAGGGAGACGTCTGACAATGCGCCTCATACACGATTGACACATTCATATTTACTTAAACGAGAAGATAAACCTCAATGTATTGGATGTGACACACAATTAACTGTCAAACACTTTCTGCTTGAATGCATTGATTTTATAGATGTACGTCGTTCCTGCTTTCAAAGTAACAGTTTGAAAGATTTGTTCAAAAATGTATCTGTTGAACGCATTTTGTCATTTTTAAAACGAACTAACCTTTTTAACAAAATATAAATTTTTAACACAAGTCATATTTATACCTTTCTCCATTTCTATCATTTCATTTTAATCAATGTTATCTTTCATCTAGCGGAATAATTATTTATAACTTTGATAATTCTTACCATATATTTTGCTTTTTCTCTGAACTAAATTATGCATTTTATAATTGTTAGACGCTAATGACCCATTAGGGTTGACGCGTCGTTAAACATCAATCAATCAATCAATCAATGACAATGCGCCTTAAATTTTCTGAGTTATCCATATCAGAGACAAACCCTAGTTGTGAAAGTGTCATTTGACATTTTTGCATGTCTAAGGCTAATTTAGACAATCCATCAATATCTGATGCCTTAATTTGAGTATCAAGTAACAGTCTGTCAATATGACTTCTTGCAATTACATGAGGTCTACCATAGCGAGATTGCAAAATTGCTTTAGCTCGGCTATACCCTACATACGGGTCTAAAAGAACACAATCTTCTATACAGGACCTTGCCTCTCCAGTACAGTATTGTATCAAATAACTTAATTTAAGCCTATTGTCACTTACTTTGCTCTCTACATTTGTCTCGAAATTCTTAATGAACTTACAGTAGTCAAGAGCAGAACCACTAAATGTCAATAACTCTGGTTTTGGCAAGTTAAACCCCTCTTGTAGGATCGATGCTAATCTCTCTATATCCATACCGGAAGCACTTTGTCGGACATCTTGATGACTCACAGCCACGCACACACCAGAATATTCGTCTGCTTCGTCGCAATCTTTTGCGGAGCACGCACGAGATTCATGTGATGCAGTTCCTTGGGTCTTTTTACTAGCATGAGAAATGTCCTCTACCTTTATGATATCTTCCGCGGGTATTCCATCTTGTGATATATCTTCCGCGAGTATCACCGTTTCTTCTTCTGCCCAAACAGACTCTTCCAGCCTCGCTTCCATGACAGCATTTTCTTGTTCTAGTAACAGCGCTTTGTCGTCAAGCTCCTTTTGAATCGCCTCTAATCGCAGCTTCTCTCTCTCCAAAGCTTGTTTTTCTTTGAGAGTCTTTAATTTTTGCTCAGCGATTAAGCGTTTCAGTTTTGCTTCCCGTCTTGATGCAGAGGAGGTAGTACTTCGAACATCTGATTCTGCATAATCATGATTCCATTCCGAATAACGTTGCTCAAATTCGACAAAGTTTGTTTTATTTCGCTCAAAACTTGAACACAGATCGTCTATGAGTTTGCCGTCGTCACATAGTTCAATGCAATCCAAATGTGCAATTTTAAATTTTTCGAATCTTTCGACTAAATCTTTATGCAATTTTCTTACTTGGAAAATGTTCTTTCTGTCAACCATCAGCGTTTCGATTTCTTTATATTGTTTTGTCAATTGCCCCAAATGGGCACTTCTTTGTCTTCTAGCTGATTCGTAATCCATGTCGTTGATCAATGTTGAGAATTGTTCGGGATTGTCGACAACCAAGGAGAAATGCGCTGTATTCAACTTTTATTTCTGTATCAAGCGTAGCGTAGCGATTCTCTAAAACCATAAACAATACAACAATAATACAAACAGTACAAACAAACAAATACAAATTCATATAAATACACATTGACCCGGTTTTAGACCTCTGTTAACAATGTCCGTTGTTATACGGTAAACAAATAACGTTTCATTTATTAATTCTATCAAGTTTTTAATACTTAAATTAATTATTTAGACAAAGTAAACTTAAATGTACAAACTAATTATTGTAAACGCAGCTTACCAACATTGGTGTCCCTTTAGTCTCTACTTTAAATTCTTTTTGGTCATCATTTTACTTTAATCCCGAATGTTTTGCGTTACTAACTTTCATTAGTTACCGGACGTCAAGGACGTCACGCAACAATGGCGGCGACGTCGGCGTGGCAAATTCAAGCACCAATCGTCCCAATCACCAAATTAATTATTTAAGAATTTACTCTTTCTTACAGACATTGTGGATTGCCATTTTGGATTTTGGATTTTCTACTGGCATATATGGAAAATACTAGAATGGTCCTCAACTTATTTTGTTAAGTATATAATATTCAGGTACACCAAGAGCACAGTTTTGAAGTCAGAAGGTAAGCCCTATTGCAAGTGTAACTCGGATGATTACGCATTTCCCATTTGAAAGCTGAGACTAATTAGAATTTCAAGATAAAATAAGCAAAGGACAACCAATATTTTTTCCAAACTTTGTTGAATTCATTCCCTGATTTTACTTTGATAATTTTCTTTCCAATTGTGTTGGTAATCATATTTCTGCTGCAGATTATCTAAAACTTTCCTGATACAAGGTACAATGTCATGTTGGGACAAACATTAAAATATAATCTTGAGATCATACGACTCTGACATTATGAAGGCTATCACCTCTTTCCCAGCAGGCACATGACGTCAGAATGACGTCGGATCGACGTCGATGCGACGTCATTCTGACGTCAGATCGACCGCTGGGTTAGTCTTTACTGCCTACTTGGTGTTTTTGAAATTCCGGAAAGGTGGACAATTGCAGTGGTTGAAACACTTTCATTATTGCTGTTCCATAATAGTAGTTCACTGCATTTAATATTTTAAGTCTCAAGTTTACTTAAGCATTCACATGAATGCAAAGTAAATAGGTTTCGTTATGGGTTTAGCCCGGGTTTTAGACTGCAAGATTTGGGTTACATAAATCTGGCGATTGAATTGCTCTACAAAAATATACCAAGAACAATAAGTTTTCATGTCCCTTTTTGACACAATAATTCTTGCAGTAAGATATTAAACGGCGAGTCCTTTTAAAACGTCTAACTTCTCAACCAAAACTCCAGGAATAACATTTGGAGTTCCATATTAAAGGGGCATTTTTAAAGGGCTATTTCTGCTCTAACTAGGACGTATCACCTACATTTACGTAAATAAGTGAAATTTTAGCCGATAAAATGTTCTTTCTTGTATTATATTTCAAAGCTCTGTGCACAAATGGATTGCTAAAACGAAAAAGTGGTTCATTCAACCCCGGTGTCCCCTATCTTACGTGTAATGCAAAATTAGCACATTTAAATGTAGCGCATGAAGTTGCAGTCTCTTTTATAAACGAGCAAAACAAAAATGGTTTTGATCACTTATTTGTGCTTTTTCATTTGTCCTCTTTTAGCATTTTAGATATAGACGATAAGTGTGACTGTTGGAGAGTCTACTAGTTTATCTTAAGGATGTTCGCTGCCAATGAAAAAGTATTCAAACTTTTTTTCTAACCACTCTTTTTTGATTCCAAATTACAACACAAGACATCTGAAAACAAAATAAGTATAGGGTAGTGTGCATTTTTTCGAGCTACAGGCCTGTGAATGAGACCTCTGAACATCATGCTTTAAATTTAGTAAAATTAATTTAATTTTAGATTCTTTGAAACATACCTGTCTTGAACAAAAATACACCTAGAATGCTCTCAAAAGTCATAATATTTACGTAATGCAGACTATTTTGGACCAAAACCAATGAAAAATTTGCAACTTGAAGTGGATGACAAAATTTTACGAGTCTTTTTCCAACCCTACCCCCATACTTGAAAAGTCGGAAAAAAATCAATATTTTGAAATGTGCCAAACCCATATTTGTAGATTCAAACTTTCTCTTGTATTTTCACGCAAGATAGAACTTTGTAATATTGTTTGAATAAAAGAAAGAAATATATAGGGTAGTGTGCATATAAGAGAGAACCAACAACTTGAAAATCGCCATTTTAAGCCTTTTTTCGTCTGTTTTGTTTCTTAAAGCCCAATTCATAAAACCACCCAGAACTTTAAAAGTATCACACCAAAGACAGAAAGACTGACTTAGCAGACCATATCACGCCCGGTAAAGTGCAAATTGACCACCGCCGGTGGTCAACGTAAAAAAAGTTGATATACATCCGGTGGTCGTTTTGAGCGTTTCCTGTTATTAGTTTTCGCGAGTTTGGTGAATGTGGAAGGTAAGATATTTTTTTATCAAAAACGTATTATAAAAATCAAAAAATGTCAGTTTTTTGCCGTTGAATGTCTAGCCGAAATGGTAGTTGAAAAAAATAAACCGTTTTACTGCAATCCTTTCCGGCCCGTTTGATCGGTAGTGAAAACGAAAGTAGAATCTGGTCAAACACAGGTTAAAATGCCCTGATCGTGCCTTTGCAAGCTTTCTGTAACCAATGGTTGTTGCAGTTAGTTAAATTGACACTAAATTAGCTTTTCAGACATAATTTTAAGATATTTCAAGCTTTCCTTTCAACACTTAGATCGATTTTGTACCGGCGGTCAACTTGAAGTTGCGGTGGTCTTATTGATCAATGGGGATTACAATGTAAATTTTCATCGTGAGAGAAAGCCAGAAAAATGCAACTTGATGTCGTTTTCTGTTAGGGGGCACGGCAACATTAATGGAGATGCATTCTAGACACAACCAAATCCAAATCAATGCCGTCGGTGTCCTCATAATTCAATTTCGTTTGTCCATTAACCATTCAGTCACATAGTTTAGCAATATCGGATGTATTTATTACTAATTTTTGGTAACCCCAACAATACAAATACTACCTCATGCAAGATGCATTGAATTTATGTACATAATTTGCATTGACTCGAAGAAAACCCACTAGAATAACAGTGTGGTCAATTTGCAAACTAGGTGGTCAATTTGACCTTAAAATGAGCAATTTTGAAATGATTTACTGACCAATTTAAAAAGCATTGAAGGACATGCCTGCTGTTTAATGTTGAGCAGGCTCAGTCTTGCAGATTCGACAATTATAGGAGTAACACTAAGCAAAGCGTTCATTGTGTTGTTTGTATGAAATCTATCTCCTGTTTTACAATATCAATTCTTTGAATATGTAAAGGTGAATAATCACGTGGTTTATATCAATTTCAGACGAAATATTTAGAAACATTGGTCATGATAAGATTGTCAATGCTAGATGAATTGGCGTGTAAAATTACACATGCATGTACCTCTTCATCGCATTGTCACGAGCAGTTGGAATAATAGATTCATAATGTTTCTGGACTTTGCCAGCAGTCGATTGGCTCGCTGATTAAACCCAAACGCTAGTTCAAACGTGTCGAGATCACGTGATTGTCCACTGCAAAGTGTAGAATGAATGCAAGTATTAATGCTGAAGAATAACTGGCCTTGTCAGTTCTAGTTGCGCCTACTGACCTTATGTTTTCTTTTATACGTTTCCAGGTGGGTCAATTTAAAGGGAATCGAACCAAGCGTCGTTACCTGACGAACAAAAAACCATATCTCTGGCGTGGACAGGAAATCCAAGACGTTGTCCAGAGTCCGTTCAAATCGCCATCTAAGAAAAAGCCAAAATACAGTTCATCACCCTATAGAGCTATTGGTTCATCACCACAAAAGACAATTTGTTCTAAAATCTATACACCGAAAGGAAAGTTCGGATTTCCTAAGAAGAAAAACATAAAAACAGGGACTAAATCAAAAGTATTAAGGCCTGTCGATAAGACAACTGTAATGAGCTCGAAAAGCAAGAGTTATCATTATTAGATCCTTGTAAAATTTGTATTGTTTAATATAGATTATACATATTGTGATGAAAATCATATGGTTGAAGAAATGTTCATATCCCATCAATAGAAAAAGTAAGAAGAATGGAAAATGAAAATGCATCTAAATTGCTTGTTTTGTTCTTTTTTATTTAAAAATTATTAATAATTGAACAGATGTTTTAAATTCTCGAACTAGAATGCCTCATCTGACACATATCCAGCCGGTATTGAAAGGGAAATAATAACTTTTTACATTCAAGTTGAAGCTTTTATAAATGTTTCTATAGCATACTAATTGTCGGGAGAATATGATCGTGGTGTACGACAAGTGGTGGCTTGGTCCTTATATCGCATCTAATATTTATTAGAATTTAATAATTTTGGTATCATCACATTGGCAATTTCCGAATCTAAACATCCATACATAACCAGCTTTAAAAAATATTTTTGAAAAAAATTTTATGAGGTTGCCGGGATATGCACCTTTGTGAGGGGTGGGTGTGGAAAATGCTTATAGCAGCTTAAAAAGCGTGGAAACAGCTATCAATTTGTGCATTATCTTATTTGATAATCATTACCATGTTTAAAAATCAGTTTTTTTTTTTGTTATTCTAAGTATATTCTCGGAGATGTACTGGACAAATATGTATAAAAATTTAATAAAAATATTTTCTGGAAAAAAAAATTGTATTTTGCCCTAGAATGCATATACATGTATTCATTTTTACCTTTCAATTTTGTTATTTGCCACTTAGCTTGTGAATACATTTACAGTTTAAAACACATTCCGTTTACATATTTTAGATATATTCCGTGAAGAATAAAATTGAAAATATTTAAAAAAGTATATTTTTCTCAATTTTGAAAATCCGTAACTTTTTTAAAAGCATGGATACCCCCACAAATATTTTGCTGTTTGAGTAGCATTCCACATATATTTTAAGCTGTCTAAAAATTATAGATTTATTTATCAACAAAAATTGGTATCGAGCCACCTTAAGTCCGTACATGTATACTAGCACCCCAAAGAAATCAAAACGAAGTTTGATTATGATAGACCATAGCTATGCAAAAGCACAAGCTAATACAGAATCTATTGGCACCAGCAATTCACAAGCTGTTGTTCCCGGAGAACTTCTGATATAATTGATATAAACCACGTGATTATTCACCTTTACATATTCAAAGAATTGATATTGTAAAACAGGAGATAGATTTCAAACAAACAACACAATGAACGCTTTGCTTAGTGTTACTCCTATAATTGTCGAATCTGCCAGACTGAGCCTGCTCAACATTAACCAGCAGGGATGTCCTTCAATACCTTTCAAATTGGACAGTAAATCATTTCAAAATTGCTCATTTTTAAGGTCAAATTGACCACCTAGTTTGCAAATTGACCACACTGTTATTCTAGTGGTTTCTCTTCGAGTCAATGCGAATTATGTACATAAATTCAATGCATCTTGCATGAGGTAGTATTCGTATTGTTGGGGTTACCAAAAATTAGTAATAAATACATCCGATATTGCTAAACTATGTGACTGAATGGCTAATGGACAAACAAAATTGAATTATGAGGACACCGACGGCATTGATTTGGATTTGGTTGTGTCTAGAATGCATCTCCATTAATGTTGCCGTGCCCCCTAACAGAAAACGACATCAAGTTGCATTTTTTCTGGCTTTCTCTCACGATGAAAATTTACATTGTAATCCCCATTGATCAATACGACCACCGCAACTTCAAGTTGACCGCCGGTACAAAATCGATCTAAGTGTTGAAAGGAAAGCTTGAAATATTTTAAAATTATGTCTGAAAAGCTAATTTAGTGTTCATTTAACTAACTGCAACGACCATTGGGTACAGAAAGCTTGCAAATGCACGATCAGGGCATTTTAACCCGTGTTTGACCAGATTCTACTTTCGTTTTCACTACCGATCAAACGGGCCGGAAAGGATTGCAGTAAAACGGTTTATTTTTTTCAACTACCACTTCGGCTAGACATTCAACGGCAAAAAACTGATAGCCTGACATTCTTTGATTTTTATAATACGTTTTTGATCAAAAAATATCTTACCTTCCACATCCACCAAACTCGCGAAAACTAATAACAGGAAACGCTCAAAACGACCACCGGATGTATATCGACTTTTTTTACGTTGACCACCGGCGGTGGTCAATTTGCACTTTACCGGGTGTGATATACACATATACTGCTGCTAAAACAAACATCGAACTAATGCAATTTATTTGAAGATGTATAATATTTAAGAAATAGATCAGCTCTAGCAGTGAATTGTTGAGTAATAATTCACTGTTTGGAGGTCAGTTGTAAAGAAGATCAAATCACGAGCGCGTAACGCACTTGAGCTGATCTACTTCGATTCTAACACACAATAAACGGAGTAAATGTTGCTGAAACCGTCAATATCGTTCAGCTTTCCGCCATTGCATTGCAGATATCCCGCCAAATATTTGACTGTAATGCTGGTATTTACACACACTTTTTACGTTTGTTGTGCGCTAAAACGACGTTTCACCGTCTAACGCTGCTTTGTGGGATAGCTGACGTCACAAATGCCGCAAAGTAACGTCACGCTTATTCGCCCAGTGAAATTGTTGCACAATATAACACGTTTTTTACCATTGGCTATATAGGCGAGGTGTGTTAGAATCAAGTTTAATCTACCCTACCCCCTAAATTTTACTGGCAACTAAATTTTTCTGAAAAGTTGCAGAAAATGGGGTGAAAAAATGAAGTTCCTTAGATTGAGAATTTTCATGGCTCATTCAATGCATATCATCAATATACATCCAAATATAAAATATTAGGAAAATATCTGCAACCGTTGTCGAGATATTCAACAAAAGAAAAACCGGAAGTTCCGAAATGTCAAATGTTAGCAGCGAACATCCTTAAAACCAGCGGGCACATGACGTCAAAATGACGTCGATGTCATTCTGACGTCATGTGCCTGCTGGGAAGGCTCTTTATAAATCGCATTAAAAGTTTTGGCGTCGTCAAATGCCATGTTTGAGCCGCGTCGTAAGAAAGCGTGGTTATTGTCTATGCGTAAACAAAGGCGCAGATCAGCTGTGCAGTAACTGCTTAGCTGATCAGCGCCTTTGCTTTTGCTACACCGATGGTATGATTCTTCTTCTTCCTACATCCAAAATTTCAAGCTTCTAGCCTTTTTCTGAGACTGTACTGGCCGGTTTGTGACGGACCTGGTCGGAAACCCCGAAGACCGGTTTTCCTGCTCCTCGGCTCATTTCTATTTAAACACTGTCCATCAGGCTCTCCAGTAGATTTTCTTCTCAATTGTCACATACGCTTTCTGAGACACAAAAGATAGAATGAATCTGTAGACCCACGAAAACCAGAGGAAGGATACGACGACAAACACTCGTTTATTAACCCACCATCTCGGCTGTGACAATTCCCAGTATGCCAACAGCTTCTCCTTAAAGCCAGAAATATCCGACTCCCGAAAAGACTCAATCTGAGATCCGGAATTTGCAGCGCGAACCTTGGCTTCTACCGTAGCCAGTAGCTCGTTGAATTTTTCTTGCGTTTCTTCGTCCCCGAGGGTAACCGATTTCGTCAAGTTGATTCGTGTCAGTTTTGACGATTCAAGGGACAGTGTTTCCGGGTCCGGTGTTACATCCTCCCATCTTGCGAATGAAAAGGCGTCCCTTGAAATCCTCGTCGTCGATTACCTTTTCTTGGTACGCTTCCGTACGGTAATACGTGTTTCCACCGATCGTGTATGGTACTTGTCTGTATCTCGTTTCAAAATGAAATGCCACAGATTTTGCGAAAACGGCGGGTCGGGTTTCCGTCAATTCCTTGATGAACGCCTTGCACGTTTTTTCTTCCAAAATGTTTCCAAGGTACTCGTACTCCAAGCAAAAGAAGGCCTCAACGCACATGTAGATCGTCAACAAAGGTATTAGAATATATCCGTAAATGTTACCGATTGCTCGAGTGCCAACATACTCGTCGTCATTAGCACTAGCGGCGATGATAAAATAAAGCACCCAGAGCCACACCCAAATGTTGCAATGCAACGAATAAAGCCTCCTTAAAGTGATATCATAAATAGCAGCGTCTTTTCCAGTGTAGTATGGTTCATCAGATTTAGCCTGTTCGTTGGAAATGGCCTGGTCTTTGACCGTTGTAACAGTTTCCAATTCTTTATCAGTTTCAAGTTCTTTGGCAGTGTCTAATTCTATAACAGCTACCTGGCCTTTTGCAATTTCTTTATTATCACGTTCTTGCTTTCGCCTGTCACTCCGCATACAGTAGAATATTTTCAGTCCTATGTAATGAAATATCGGGAAAATGAATATGGCAATCCATGGAAAGAATATCATGAAAAGCAACAAAGATGCGTTATCCTTTACTTCAGACATTTTACATGAAACTGTTAAAAGTTTTAAAACTCTTTTGTCTAACGAAGCTGAGCCTTATTGCGTAGATGTATGTGTCAGTGAAATGGACACGTTTCATCAACATATCAATTTAACCAAAAGTCTTAGACGCAAATCAGGTGGCTATATATGCGACCACCGTCCGCATCCTCGTGAGCAAGTGATCCCGGATAAATCATTTCCTGTTATTATTTAATTGGGCAGTTTAATCTAGATCGAAGCAGATGATCAAGTGGATCCTCGTTACCGATTATTAAACATGTATATGCGAATGAAATAAACAGACCATCTCACAAATATGATCAGGCTTCAACAATCAGAAGGGACCACATTGATACAATGTCGTCTTATATATAAGCCCCATTTAAGCATGATCATTTTCTTTTATGAAGCATAAATGCTCTTCTGAATTCTCACATCTACTCTCTGAGTACTGGTAGAGAAAAAGATCCTGTAAACCCACGTGCAGAGAAAAAACGTAGCAAAAACGAGAACCCATCGTTTCAGCCACCATTTCTGTTGTTGGCTTTCCAGATACGCCACGAATTCATCGTTGAATTCTGTGATATCTTCCTTAATGATGGTCTCTACCTCCGAGTTAGGGCTCATTCCACGTACCGAGGAATCTAATTCGGTGACCAACTGGGAAAGTTTGTTTTTCGTGTCCTCGTCGCCGAGGTATGCCGTTTTCGTTAAAACGAGTTTCGTTAGCTTTGAGGTATCAAGAGATAGTGAATCCAAACTAGGTGTTATGTCTTCCCATCTGGAGAAAGCAAATTCTCTTGATTCTTCGTAATCAACCACTTTAGCCTGGCAAGGCATTGTGTATGAGACAGATTTCCCGTCCCATTTGTATGAACCCGTATAATAACTTGATTTCATGTGGTAAGCCGATATAGTGACAGTTACCACAGGAGCGGCCTTAGTTAGTTGCTCAAAGTACGTCCTGCACGTTTTCTCTGTCTTAACCTTTCCTAGAAGCTCCCATTCCCAGCAAAAGAACACCTCGGCGTACATATACACAGCGAAAGAAGGCACGTGCACATATCCGAGAATGTTTACGGCAAAAAGGATGTCATGATACTTTTCTTCATATTCTTCATTATCGGCGACGATTGCCAAATACAGAATCCAAATCCAGATGTAGAGGTTAAAATACAGAGAATAAATTCTAGCTGGTTTCAATTTTTTGTCGTTAAAGACATTTTTGTCGGCAGCCTCACTGTTCACAGTCTGATCGAATGCCCGAATTTCAATGGGCTCTGTTGATTCCTGTAGTTTTCTTGAATTTCGTCTTAGGCAATGCCAAAATTTCAAAATGATGTAATGAACACATGGCAAGCCATACATAACAATTACAATTGTAAATATGACAGACACCAACATTTTGAATTAACATTCACATTGATAATTTGCAATGATAAAAATGGCACGTGCGAGTTCTTACTTGCCTAGTTGTTAAGGAAATCCTGGTACTTGAACATGATTGTTCGCACTCATCAAACGCAACATCTTCCGCACTTAAAACTATCAATTCGGACACGTTATACAAGTTTGTACTTTCCGGACTAGAGGCCCGTAAGCCACAAAGCTCATCTGTATTATGTTTAGCAAAATGGTATTTTACATTGAATTTGCTGAAATCTAAAAAAAAAAAGGTCTATTTTAAGGACATTCCATGTGATAACTCATTCAGTTGCCCTTGTCACATGTAGCAGTGTATTGACAAAACTCACATGCAAGCAAAGAATACAACAGTTTCATTAATTTTACATTATTTTCTCTCAGTTGCCTAAACCACCTTTCATTCAGCTTTTCTTAACTTTCTCTGTCTGTCTTTGCAAAGACTTAGATGTTTCTGAATTTCTCAGAATCTTCAAATGCCATGCTATTCCCATTAACCCCGCGATACACGTCAGTAACACATACTCTGTCCTATTTGTATGTGTTGTGCCACATATTGTGTACCATGCGTCGCCATGATTTGGTTTATTCAGTACACAATGAAAGTCATAAGGTTCATCAAAATCTGTCACACATAGGTACTTCCGCTTCGTTAATATCTGCAAAATTTATATTCTAGCAATTATTAGAAATTTAACTCATATAAGCCTGGCGTCCTTTTGTGGGACACAGGCAAACAGAATAGCCCCAGATGTGACGCCGCAGAACGTCACATCTGGGGCTATTCTGTTTGAATAGAGAAATTTCATCGGAAAATGAGTTAACAATTAAGAATTACGGTACTCCTAACGCCCCTAAAAACGAAAGTGGACTCACCCAAATGATAATGATACACTCGTCAAAATGAGGAAGTACAACAACAACTTAATGCAAATAGCCCAGAGGAAGAATCTGTGAAATAAAAATAGACATTTGCGGAAAAAATAATGCTTGGTAGTTATTATAAAATACGTCATCAATGAATTTTTCAGAATAGCCAATGGCAAATATGAACAATTTTTTTTATGAAAAGTGCACTGTGCTCGATTTAGTTTGCTACTTACCTTTCCCGTAGAAATAGACTTGAACGTTGTAGTTTCATTGCACGTTCCTACCGGTTCGTGATATCCGGTGCTTCTTACATCCTCAGGTTCAGAGAAAAATGCCATGAGAATGAGGTAACAGTAATGGATAACTATAACGATGAAAACTTCAGATGTTGACTCTGAAATAAATGACAGACCCAGTGAACATGTGGAATAAAAGACTACACTTTTTACCTACAATGAAATTAGGACTGAAAGGATCATAAGATACAACCTACGAGTACGTCTAAGATTTCTTAAGATAGCATTATATTGCGTTTTCAGAATATAGTTCGAAATTCAAAAGAACACACACAATTTAAAAAATTGTCGCATTTGCAAATTCACAAATACCCATTACAAAACCATGCTATAGGTAAAACATTTACCTTTGAAATAAGGATCATTTGTGGAGCGACCCCTTTCCGCCATCCAAGTGACAGTGCCATAGACGGCGACGAGGCTTAGGACACATTCTTCACCATGTATGTTAAAGTTCATCCTGAGTGCGTCGTAGTATACGATGAAGAAAATAACAGATAATGGAAATGTGAATAGTGAAGTCATCAGCATGCAGATCAATTCTTTGACTGTTCTGAAAAGCAATCACAGATTTTTAGGGCTAAAGGGGCACCTATACTACTCGTTTGGTCGAGTTGTAGACCTAAAATCATGATATTTTTTCATCTGTGAAAAAATGACTTTGACATTAAAATCAAGGGTGTTTGTTTCACAAATATGTTTTCCTGATGCGACGGTGACGCCCATGTACGTACACTACTAGAGTTAATCATGCAAGTTTCAAGACTATGTGCATGCCTGTGATTGCTTTAAGCATATTAAAGGTTTGATGAACATTACTGTATGATCCAGGATACATCACCTTGTTGCAGTATTTATAGGTATACTCCACGCCAATAGTTTATGTGACCCGTAGAAGATCGTATAGAAGGCCGAACCGGACACGAGAAAATAGTTGAAGTTGGCCCAGGGCATGTGAAAATGGCGGTCGGCAAGGTTGGGATCGGTGTCGTGCCAGGTCCAGAACAGGAGCTTAGTTGCCATTACGTCCAGCGGCAAGTCAAACAACAAACAACCAATGCCAGCTGAAAGAAGTAAGTTTATAAAAGTGCGATTTTTTACCACCATACTGAAATAATGCAGGACTTTACTCATGTAACTTTGCCCTATTGCTTGTTGAGGAAATTTAGCACAATTTTGCGCATGGTGGTGGTCCCAAGAAGGTGGTCAACGAATTTTCTTTCCCAAATATAAACTGCGAGTATATTTTTGTTCTGATCGACAAATTCTTGAATTAAAAAAAACAAATCTTGATATGAATCGCGAGCATTTTAAGTTTGTTCCATACATACCGGCAAAGGGTCGTGTCCACCAAGGAAGGCCTATCTGTTCAGCCGCAATGATTGCTGTATACAGGTATGAAATGTCTGAAAAAGAGAAGCAACATAACAGACAAAATTCGATTTAGCATCCTTCGTGAAAATGAACACCACCCGCTCGGTCTGGTTGGGACGTACATTGTATCAACATCACATTGTAAATCTTTCAGATCAAATGTGAAATTGTGCCTGTAAAATAGTCAAAATAGTAGCTGTTGTCGCTATAGCAGTTGTCGTTGGGTCGTATATTAATAATGACAAAAACAGTTCCAACAAAACAAAACTCGAAAGATGATAGATCAAACATTTTAGAAATGTAAACCGAGATGGGGCCATCTTGATGGACAAAACAGATGGGCTCTTAACGAACTCGGTAATTAGAATTTTCTAGGCGGTTCTAACGACTACCTTGGATCAGAAATAAGAAAAAAGGTATACCCCTGCAAACCCCAGTTTTTCTATATAAAAGTGGGGTTTAATGGGGTATACATTTCACGGACATGTTTTCCTGATGGCAACTTACAAACACAGATAATGTACAGCGGCAGTCGTTGTCCCATCGCCATGACCATTGCCTGTCCGTGCCAGAAATTATCTATGTCCGGGGCATAGGCCGACAAAGCTTCGGTAAAAACGGAGAATAGAAATATGGCGAACCACAGATAGATGTAACGCCCGCCCTCTCGAATGGCTGAAAAAGTAAAACCCGTATGGTACACTTGAAGAAAAAAATGTGGTATGTGGATACTGTCATAATTCCGAAAATGTAGGCTTAGGTTTTGAGACTGACGCTGTAGTCATAGAGATGTTGATATCATATATGAGCCTTCGCATGAGAAAACTAACGATTTGCATATGCGAAAACAAAGACGCAGATCAGCTGTGCAGTTGCTGCACAGCTGATCAGCGCCTTTGTTTTCGCCACACGGATAATTCTATTCCTCTTCTACTTATATCCAAAGTTTCAAGCTTCTAGCTTCATACTGTGACTGTATAGCCTGGTTTGTGTTTGACCTGGTCGGAAACCCAAATTGTTGGTTTTTCTCATACACAGGCTCATATATGAATATAGATTCTTGATTATTTTTCAATAACCAATAAAAGCATGAGGCTTATATGCTAAAGCGGTTAACAAAATGGGTATTAAATCTAGATCTAAATGCATTGTCGGGGAGATCAGTTTCTACTCACCATGTTTGAAAAGAAGAATGCCATAAACAATAAACAAAACTTCGGTGACGACAAACCATGGATTGTCCTTGAAACCATCTCCAAGGTCTCTAATGGCTATAAGCCATTTAAAAATCTGAAATAGCCAAAGGATAGCATTGGTACGTCAAAATGACAGCGCGTGCGTTTTGGTGGGTAAGTTATTTTGCTGTATTTTTCACAGAATACCAAACAATGTGTCCATGCATTACACGGTTTGAGTAATGTCAGTGTTTAAATCTCAAAAAGCAGGGCAAATAGCCCTCGATATGCCCATTGAAATTATAAAAATTGTATATAGTCGTTTTATGTGCACAGTAAACAAAATACATAGAAGGTGCCCAACGCGAAGGAAGACCATTTGCTTAAAAGGTCTCAAGCCGAACTCGAGTCCCTGTCGAAATCCGAAGCCAGTGTAGCGTGGCTCTCATAAGAAAAGAACATAATTTCAACCTTACCGAGTGTTTGTCTGTGCCCATGCTGATGATTTAACATTAGTCCATTGTTAAAAGTTTACACATTTAGTAATCGAATGGAAAATACGGTCAAAAAGCCAGGGCATATTTATATTTCTCAAGGTCAGTATAAAAATAGCTAAAGCCCTATATGTGGCCCAGTAATACTAAATGTGGGACAGCAACTCCATACTTTCATCTACTGTGTGTTTAAAAGGGAATTTTTCAGCGAGAAAATGTTTTAAAAGAAAACTGATTTCGGTCACACTGTGCTTATGGTAGGCTATGATGTTCAGAAAAAGAACGTGTACTTATTGAAGCATGTGCGGTTAACAAAACGAATACGGCACTTATTCAAAATGCAGACATTGGCATTTTAACACTTCCGAAGAGCTCTAATTGCATATGAATCTTTCAAAGATGAAGATGGCGAATCTTTTTCTTTCTGTAATATACATGCAAATTGCTGATATATAGCAATTATTCCCTATGCCTGTTAAAATTTTGGCTAGAACCCCTACGAAGGAGGCTGCCATTATGCTTGACGATTTCAAATTTCGGTAATGTCATCCAGATAGGGCCACTATCTACTTTTACCAGTTGTTTCTGATCCGATGCTATTCATATTAATGGGGACACAAGGAGGGCGGTTCAACGCCAGAATAAAAGCGTTTAGTGACAAGGACATAATTAAGGCTCCAATGTTTTTTGGACCATGAGGCTGGGCCCATACAATCAGAGGAAGCCTATGATTTGTTTTAAAATCGCTGAGCTTTCCATCTGCCACTATAATGAGGCTGGGCCCATACAACAAGACGAAGCTCCCATGTTTTTTTTTTTTTTTTTTTTTTTTTTTTAAATCGCCGAGCTTTAATATCAAATTAATGTTTGTAGACCATGAGACTGGGCCCATACAACTAGAGGAAGCTCCCATTTGTTTTTAAATCGCTGAGCTTTAATATCAAATTAATGTTTTTAGACCATGAGGCTGGGCCCATACAACTAGAGGAAGCTCCCATTTGTTTTAAAATCGCTGAGCTTTAATATCAAATTAATGTTTGTAGACCATGAGACTGGGCCCATACAACTAGAGGAAGCTCCCATTTGTTTTAAAATCGCTGAGCTTTAATATCAAATTAATGTTTTTAGACCATGAGGCTGGGCCCATACAACTAGAGGAAGCTCCCATTTGTTTTAAAATCGCTGAGCTTTAATATCAAATTAATGTTTTTAGACCATGAGGCTGGGCCCATACAGCTAGAGGAAGCTCCTATTTTTTTAACATCGCTGAGCTTTAATATCAAATTAATGTTTTTAGACCACGAGACTGCGCCCATACAGCTAGAGGAAGCTCCCATTTGTTTTAAAGTCGCTGAGCTTTAATATCAAATTAATGTTTTTAGACGATGAGGCTGGGCCCATACAACCGACCAACCATTTGCTTTCAAATCGCTGAGCTTTAATATCAAATTAATGTTTTTAGACCATGAGACTGGGCCCATACAGCTAGAGGAAGCTCCCATTTGTTTTAAAATCGCTGAGCTTTAATATCAAATTAATGTTTTTAGACCATGAGGCTGGGCCCATACAACTAGAGGAAGCTCCCATTTGTTTTAAAATCGCTGAGCTTTAATATCAAATTAATGTTTTTAGACCATGAGACTGGGCCCATACAGCTAGAGGAAGCTCCCATTTGTTTTAAAATCGCTGAGCTTTAATATCAAATTAATGTTTTTAGACCATGAGACTGGGCCCATACAGCTAGAGGAAGCTCCCATTTGTTTTAAAATCGCTGAGCTTTAATATCAAATTAATGTTTTTAGACCATGAAACTGGGCCCATACAGCTAGAGGAAGCTCCCATTTGTTTTAAAATCGCTGAGCTTTAATATCAAATTAATGTTTTTAGACCATGAGACTGGGCCCATACAACTAGAGGAAGCTCCCATTTGTTTTAAAGTCGCTCAGCTTTCCAAGGCAACTTACATGTATGTGATGTGGCCCACTATATCAATGAGCTTTTGCATGAGAAAACCAACAATCTGGGTGTCCGACCAGGTCGGACACAAACCAGTTTGTACAGTCACAGAAGTGGGCTGGAAACAAAGGCGCTGATCTGCACCTTTGGATTCACATATGCATCTATTGGTTTTCTGATGCAGCTGCTCGATTTCTCTTGTATCATTTTCAGTGTTGACTACCTTATACACGACAGAGCAATAAAGACTGAGTTTGCTTTGTAATGTTTGAATATTCTGGTAGCATTTTGAGTAGACATGTAACACGAACTAAACAGGTATGCATGTTTTATTTAGAGCCACAATGCTGAAATGGTTCTACTGTGAACCCACAATCTATGATTTTAGCAAAAACAAGAAAAATATGAAAATTTTTCAACTGATTTTTTTTTTCCTTCAATTTTTACAGCTTCAAAAATTTCTATATATTGCATGGGCGTGTAGTTCTGGCAAACAAATGAGCCACCTCGTGTGAAAACCAACAATGTGGTTTCCGAACAGGTCCGACACAAACCAGCCTGTACAAGCACAGAAAAGAGCTAGAAGCTTGAAATTTCGGATTTAAGTAGGAGAGGAGTTGTACTATCCGAGTAGCGAAAACAAAGGCACTGATCAGCTTCGCAGTTACTGCGAAGCTGATCTGCGCCTTTGTTTTCGCAAATGCAGATTGTTGGTTTTCTCACGAGGCGGCTCAAATCTTAAAACTGTAACATTTCAAGGTAAGTCTGGAATAAAATCAAAACAAATAAAATTTCTGTCATTTCTATTCAGCCATTAAATCAATACATGTACATTCTTTCATAAAGATACCGTAATAAAAGAGAAAGCTCTATATAGGATCTTAAACTTGTGGTCATTTCATATGAAATTCTTTAAAAGAACATTTAGCAAGTTAAATTTTCTTATAATTCATATAACCGTTTAAAGACCATTTTTATTCACCTTCAAACACAACATTGTTCGGATATAAATTATAAAACTGTTTTGTTGTCACAGAGGGCATTACTGTTGCACATCATAATTGAGCCCCCGCATCAGTAAACCAACAAACTGCATAGACAAATACAAAGACGCAGATCAGCTTTGCAGTAGTACAGCTGTTCTGCGTCTTTGTTTTTAATACACAGACAGTAGAATCTCTCTTCTTCTTAAATCCAAAATTCCAAGCTTCTAGCCTGCTGCTGTGACGGTACAGGCTGGTTTGTGTCGAGCCTGGTCAGAAACCCTGATGTTGGTTTTCTCATTCAAAAGGCTCAACATGACATATCAGCCAAATAACACCAGCATCATAAGGTAAACTGATTAACTCATATAACCATGGCATCCTTTTTATGGGACAAAGGCAAACAGTGTAGCCCCAGATGTGACACTGCAGAATGCGGCTTAATCTGTTTGCTAAGACAAAATTCATCGAAAAACTTAATAAAATTTTAAGATCGCCCCTGTTTCACCTAAAAATAAAAGTGGACTCATCTAAATGATAATGATGGGAAAGCCCATTCGTAATATATCGGTTGATGTGTGGGGGGAAAGTTATATTGGAGAATAAAAATCATTAGATGATGGAATAAAAATCTGGAATCTTAATAAAAATCACAAACTTTCCATATAACAACATCTGTACGTCTATTTATACACTTTATTTAATATAATAAATTAAAGACAAGAAAATATACATCAAAATTTAAAATGGCAGTCAACTTAGGTTGAAAATTTCAACTTGAAATGAAACATGTAAAAGCCTAACATGCTTGAGTGAGTGAACATTCCAAATATTTGTTTCTTTGTAATGAGGTTTAACGACCCAGTCAACAATTTTTCAGTCATGTTGGGACAGACATTCCAAATATACGAAACTCTGGGGGTAACATAATTATAAGGTTTCATGTTTGCTCAGTACATATAAGCAGTTCTTTGACAGCTTCTAATTATAATTACAAAATGATATGAGCCGCCTCGTGGGAAAACCAACGTGGTTTCCGAACAGGTCCAACACAAACCGGCCTGTACAAGCACAGAAAAGAGCTAGAAGCTTGAAATTTCGGATTTAAGTAGAAGAGGAATTGTACTATCCGAGTAGCGAAAACAAAGGCGCTGATCAGCTTCGCGGTTACCGCGAAGCTGATCTGCGCCTTTGTTTTCGCCTATGCAGATTGTTGGTTTTCCCATGGGGCGGCTCATATTTCTACCCTGTGTATGTTTTACCACAGGTTTCTTTTATTAAATAATAAGCTGTGTCATGAAAAGACCAGCTTTTTGCATACGAGAAAATGAAGACACAGATCAGCAACTTCACAGCTGTTCAGCACCTTTGTTTTTGCTCCATAGATAGTATGATATCACTTCTTTCTAGATCTAAAATTCAAGCTTCTAGCCTTTTTGTGTGACTGTACAGGTCGGTTTGTGTCAGATGTAGTCAGCAACCCCAAAGACCAGTTTTCTTGTGTTTCGGCTCAAATAGTTCTAAACAGAACAGTTCTGTGTATCTTACATGATAATCCACACACAATGTGTACAAGGATGAAAGCATTTTTCCCCAAACTGTATGATCCATGTCCTAAGTGAACCAGATTTTTGACAAGGCGAAAACAAGGCGCAAATCAGCTGTGCAGTAAATGCACAGCTGATTAGCGCCTTTGTTTTTGCTGCACAAATAATACAATTCCTCTTCTTTTTAAATCCAAAATTTCAAGCCTCTAGTTATCTTCTGTGACAGTATAGGCTGATTTGTGTCTGACCTGGTCGGAAACCCCAAAGACTGTTTTGCTCGTAACATGGCAAATATGTAAGAGAAACTGGACATATGGATCAAATGATATGCATGATACATACAACATCAAAAAATCTGAAAAACACATAAGCTGCATATTTGGGAATCACGAAGATATAGTTTTGCTTTTTAAAAGAGGGATCATCTGGCATGATTTTCCATTCATTAACATTGGCAAGGTCCTAAGGAAAGTGTTGAAAACCAAGGGCTCAAGATTTTACATTTTTCTTTACCTGTACAGATTTTTGTGATGAACCTGGTCATTTTTGACAAATAGACAGCCTTATCTGTTCTTCTGATAGGAAAATACAAATGCAATAGACCGATATCAAGCACAAATAACTAGAAATTGGCTGCAAGCAAGGCTTTCAGTATACCCCCCGCAAAATTATCTGAAGCTGGCCAATAACTTCCTAAGTCAAACACGCAGAAAACTTGTCAAAGATATCTTTTTAGTATTATAATTCTTCATGTACATCCTCAGTATGCCAGTCACATCTATAAGATATTAAAAGAATGTATTGAAAGCTTGAGGTTGATTTCACTGTATGCACTATGATCATTATTGTTTATCATGAGAAATGGTAAAAAATTGCCTAAGTTAAAGAAAAGCTGATTTTTGTCAAAAAATATTTTTTCAGCATGAAAATTATTCATGCACATCTAAAATATATCTGGAACAAATCTACAAAGAATTTAAAAGAAACACTGAAAGCCCTAAGAGGAGTTGATTTCACAAAGTATGCACTACCAACCATTATTGTACATAAGAAATAGTCAAGAAATGGCTATGTTGAAAAATGATGTAAATTTGTCAAAATTCACTTTTTCAGTATTATAATTCTTCATGCACATCTTCAATATGTGTGGAACATGTCTGCAAAGTATTGAAAAGAAATACTGAAAGACCTAGGAGGAGTTGATTTCACAAACTATGCACTACCAACCATTATTGTATATAAGCAATGGTAAAAAAAATGGCTATGTTAAAAATGCTGTAAATTTGTCCAAAAATTATGTTTTCAGTATTATAATTCTTCATGCACATATTCAATATTTGTGGAACATGTCTGCAAAGTATTGAAAAGAAATACTGAAAGCCCTAGGAGGAGTTGATTTCACAAAATATGCACTACCAACCATTATTGTATAAGCAATGGTCAAAAAATGGCTATGTTAAAAATTGCTGTAAATTTGTCAAAAATTATTTTTTCATCATCATATTTCTTCATGCACATCTTCAATATGTGTAGAACATGTCTGCAAAGTATTGAACAGAAATACTGAAAGCCCTAGGAGGAGTTGATTTCACAAAGTATGCACTACCAACCATTATTGTATATAAGCAATGGTAAAAAAATGGCTATGTTGAAAAATGCTGTAAATTTGTTAAAAATTATTATTTCATCATTATAATTCTTCATGCACATCTTCAATATGTGTGGAACATGTCTGCAAAGTATTGAAAAGAAATACTGAAAGCCCTAGGAGGAGTTGATTTCACAAAATATGCACTACCAACCATTATTGTATAAGCAATGGTCAAAAAATGGCTATGTTAAAAATTGCTGTAAATTTGTCAAAAATTATTTTTTCATCATCATAATTCTTCATGCACATCTTCAATATGTGTAGAACATGTCTGCAAAGTATTGAACAGAAATACTGAAAGCCCTAGGAGTAGTTGATTTCACAAACTATGCACTACCAACCATTATTGTATATAAGCAATGGTAAAAAAATGGCTATGTTGAAAAATGCTGTAAATTTGTCAAAAATTATTTTTTCATCATTATAATTCTTCATGCACATCTTCAATATGTGTGGAACATGTCTGCAAAGTATTGAAAAGAAATACTAAAAGCCCTAGGAGGAGTTGATTTCACAAACTATGCACTACCAACCATTGTTGAATATGGCAATTATCGAAAATTGGCTAAGTTCAAAATGCTGTAAATTTGTCAAAATTTATTTTTTCAGCATCATACTTCTTCATGCATATCTTCAATATCTCTGGCACATATCTGCAAAGTATCAAAACAGAATATTGAAAGCTGTAGGAGGAGTTGATTTCACAAAGTATGCACTATTAGCACTATGGCAAACATTCTATGTATAGGTTTAAAAAGTTCCATAACTCTTGCAAAACTGACCCTTTGGCCCCTAAATTCATATCACACGTGTGTTGTCTAATGGTGCAGGTGTGTTGAAAATTTGAAGAATATCGGGCAAAAACTACTTAAGTTATTTAGCAAAGATGTCAAAATGTTGACGGAATGACGGAATCACGGACAGGCTGAAAACAGTATACCCCCATAAAACTTCGTTTTGCGGGGGGTATAAAAATTCCATTGCAAGCAAGAGACCAAGAGTTGTTATTTTATAACAAACACTATCTACTCTTTTTAAGTCAACAAAAAACATAAAAACACTAAACAATACCTAAAACATTTCTTTATACAGGTCACAATAAATAAGCCACCTTATGGGAAAACCAACAATGTGGTTTCCGACCAGGTCCGACATAAACCGACCTGTACAGTCACAGAAAAGAGCTAGAATCTTGAAATTTCGGATTTAAGTAGAAGAGGAACTGTACTATCCAAGTTGCAAAAACAAAGGCGATGATCAGCTTCGCAGTTACTGCAAAGCTGATCTGTGCCTTTGTTTTCGCCTAGGCAGATTGTTGGTTTTCCCATGCGGTGGCTCAAATGTCTTCCCTGTGAAGCCTTGTATATGTATGTATGGACTGGAAACCTGGAAACTAAGTATAAATGGATAAATACATGTATCATTTGATTAAAATTTTATTATACATTTTTGAAGGGGAACAACAATGTCCATAATAAACTGCTGAGATTATGAGTGAGAAAGTAAGTTATGCAACCCACACTTTTACTGGACAGTTGTTCACATCAGGAAAACATGTCCGTGTAATGTATACCCCCTTGAACCCCACTTTTATATAGTAAAACTGGGGTACGCAGGGGTATACCTATTTTTCTTATTTTTGCTCAAAAACATAGATTGTGGGTACTCGTTAGAACCGCCTCGCCGAGGCGGTTCTAACGTGTACCCACAATCTTATGTTTTGAGCAAAAATAAGAAAAATATCTAATTTTTTCAAAGAAATTTTCAAATTTTACAAGTGAAAAAAATCCCTGTTTATTGCATGGGCAAGTTTTCGTAATGAGTACTAAGTGTGCACCCATTAGGATAACATGTCAGTGTAATGTATACTGTCTACTGAGTCAATCAATTTCTGACCATTACCTCAGGAGCTGTGGAATTGTGACTTGCTCAAGACTACAATGAACTGCGCCCTGGCTGAGGATCGAACATGGGACCTCTGGGACCAGAGTCTTCAACACTCTATCCCTGCGCCAGCCCCACAACTGAGCATAAAATTCAAACTGCTTATAAATACCGAACCAGCCCAAATATATTGAAATTGAAAGTTTAGAACTGTAATGTATTCTGCTAATAAATGTTAAAATGCCAACAACTGTTGGCATTTTAACATTTATGAGAAGGATAAATTTTAGTTTCAGCTGAGCTGAGCATGAATAAGAGCTGTCGCAGGACAGCGTAGCTCGCCTGCCTTGTGCTTTGCCACTAAATCTATTAAATCTATGACCAAAGACATTGACCTCAATGTCACTCAGGTGGGTCGTGATACTTCAGACCAATATCTACCAACATGCTAAGTTCAACTTGATCCATCTACATATTTCATATAGACTTATATGTTATAAGATATATAAAATCTAAGTCTGTGACCTTGACCACAGGTGAGTCAAGATGCTACAGCATAATAAAAGAATAATATCTAACAGCGAAGTATCGACTAGATTCCATCTGCTCCAGCAATATACAGTTCAAAACACTTTAAGCAAAAGCTTTAACATAAAATTTCAAAGTCTGTGACCTTGAACTCAAGGTCACCCAGATGGGTCATGATGGTATAGCATAAAACTTCAGACCAATATCTACCAACATGCAAAGCATCAACTTGATCCATCTACATATCCAAGAGATATAGACTTATAAAAACTTTAACCAAAAACTCTAACACAAAATTTCTAAGACCGTAACCTTGACCTCAAGGTCACCCAGGTGGGTCATGATGGTACAGCATAAAACTTTAGACCAATATCTACCAAGATGCCAAGTATCAACTTGATCCATCAACAACTTTAAGAGATATAGACTTACAAAAACCTTAACCAAAAAACTTTAACACAAAATTTCTAAGTCCGTGACCTTGACCTCAGGGTCACCCAGGTGGGTCATGATGGTACAGCATAAAACTTCAGACCAATATCTACCAACATACAAAGTATCAACTTGATTCATCAACAACTTCAAGAGATATAAACTTATAAAAACTTTAACCAAAAACTTTAACACAAAATTTCTAAGTCCGTGACCTTGACCTCAAGGTCACCCAGGTGGGTCATGATGGTACAGCATAAAACTTCAGACCAATATCTACCAGCATGCAAAGTATCAATTTGATCCATCCACAACTTCAAGAGATATAGACTCATAAAAACTTTAACCAAAAACTTTAACATTTTGAGCAACGCCGACGCCGACGCTAACGCCGACGCTAACGCCGACGCTAACGCCGACGCTAACGCCGACGCCGACGCTGGGGTGACTGCAATAGCTCTTCCTGTACTTTCGTACAGGCGAGCTAAAAAAGTTTTATAACCCCTTACACTCCACTTTTCTATAGAAAAAAATGGGTGTACAGGGATATACATTTTTCTTATTTTTGCTTCAAATCATACATTGTGGGTACTCGTTAGAACCACCTCGCCTCTGCCAACAATCTATGTTTTGAGCATCAATCAAGAAAAATATCCAAAAGTTTTGCTAAAAACTGCAATTTTCAGTTTTTGTTACAGCTGAAAGAATAACTGTGTATTGCATGGGTATGTTTATGTAATGTCTGTATGCTAGTATTAGACTGTGTAATTACTGTGTTAGGGTAAAAAAGCTCACAGACAATAAAAAAGGTTCGTCTGTTAGCAATGAAAATGCAAGGACCTGACACTGATGAAGGAGGTAGTTTCATATAATGTTTTGAAGGTTGAAAGCGAATCTTAAAATAAGGTTTATTCACTTTGCTTAATAACACAGTGTATTTTTTAGTAATTTTTACCAAACACAAGCACTCACAGTGACACTGACCAGTGACAAGCTACATTGCAAAATACACTATTGCATTTTTTTTGACATTGTCCAATTGAATGCCAAATAACATTTGCATGTTCATTAGAATGAACTTTATACCTTTTCATAAACTCACTAATAATCCTCAGTATTTCAGTATACATGCACATAATAATATCAAACAACACTGAAGCATATTGTTTTGTAGGGACCAGTTGTTCAAAACTTTGTTAGCTTAATGTCATCGTTGAGACCTCTAAATGCCGACTACATAAGCAAATACACTGTTACGTTTCTTTTTGTTGATAAAATTGAGAATCTTTTGCATTGCAAAAGATTCTCACATTTTATCGACAAAAAATAACAGTGTATTTGTACAATTCGTGTTCAAAATCTTAACAAATTGTTAACTAACGCTGTTGTTAATTTTGAACAACTGGGCCTAGATGTATAAACCTTAAAAATGATTGAGTTCTAAGTAGATTGACTATTACTGAAGGTACATGTAGAATACGATTATGGTGACAAACCACACTTCCTTATCAATTCAATAACATTAAAATCTACACTTTAGCATAAAACAAAACACACTTAACAGGGTATACAACATGTTTATTTCTTAGTCAATGCCAGAAATTAGTCAGTTTTCTCCCTTGAATGTTCATCTGAAACCACCAGGTTCAAACATTTGGTTTTCTCTGTTTTTTATCATCGCTTCTCATCCAAAATATGGAAAATATTTTTTACACACATCCATCTTCTATGACTGTGCACACTGGTTTGTGTCAGACCTGATGAAATAGATATAAACCCTAACGACCACTTTTTTAGCATTCGGGGCCCATTGTTCAAAATTATCGACATCATTCGTTAAAATTTCAAACATGATTATTACAAATACACTGTTATTTTTGTTGAATGCAAAAGATTCTCACATTTTATCAACAAAAAGTTACAGTGTGTTTGCTTATGTAGATGGCATTAACTTAACCAGTTGAGATCTTAACGATGATGTTAAGCTAACAAAGTTTTGAACAACTGGTCCCAGTTAATTTATTATGACAAAAATAATCCAGCTGACCAAAGAAACAAAGAATGTTGTACAGACACCCTGCTTATACTACTAATAAAAAGCTGTTTAAAACAGAAAATACACCGGGACAAAGCACCTTTTCAATATCATAATACTTCTTGATTAAATCATAGTATTATAGTACAATATCATTATAGTTTGATAGTCTTTAAGACCACGACAATTTCAAAGCAAAACACATTAAACAACAAAGAGCTACAGATACAATTTGATCCTAATCTTCCTCCAGAAGCAGATTATTAGAGATTGATTGGTGCATTATAATTGCCTCGATGGTGTAATTCTAAGAAGCGACCATAGAGAAATTAGCAAAAACATTTCCTTGATTATAATGGACACCTTCTTTGACTTAGCTATAAGGTAGCTAGCACAAACTGCTGCAAGATATGAGTCACTTCATGAGAAAACCAGATTTTTGCATATGCGAAAACAAAGACGCAGATCATCTGTGCAGTAATTGCACAGCTGATCAGCGACTTTGTTTTCGCTTCATTGATCACTCCCCTTGTTAAATCCAAAATTTCAATTTTCTAGCCTTTAACTGAGACTGTACAGCCTGGTCTGTGTCAGACCTGGTCTGAAACACCAAAAACTGGTTTTCTCGTGTCGCGGCTCATGTGATAAGCACCCTTTCCACATGGACTAGCCACAATATATTTGAGCACAGATATTTCCACCATTTCAAGTATAGCGACCTAGCACCAGAGACCTCATGAAGGCAGGAACCTGGTAAATAGAAAACATGGTATTTTTTCAAGTTAGCCTTAAAATAAAATGATAGGCAGTAAAGAAGAGCCTGAATCTTGAAACTTCAAAAATAAAATTAAAGGTATTTTACGTTTTGAGAAAAAACAAATCAGGACATCACAATCAATGAATCATAGATCTGACAGTATATCTATACTGTACTTCTTGGTTATACATTGTGATAATGCTTCTTCTATTCTTATTGTTTCAGCTATCTTCTAGCCTCACAGTTGTGTATGCTGACTATTAAAATGTCATAAATGTATCAATTTAATTGTTTTGTGGTTCATGTCCCAGTCAACAACTTTCAGTTATACATCAAACCCAGGACCTCTTGCTCCTGTGTCTGGTACTCTACCACTAGTTCACCACCTTCCACTTTGTTTTTCCATAAGGCAAGCTTCTATACAACAATGATAACTCATCTCCTCTGAGTCATTAAGAGCTTGTAAAATCATCTTTTCAATACATGTATTTCTACTCAAGCTTCTATACAACACTGATTACTCACCTCCTCTGGGTCATTAAGAGCTTGTAAAATCATCTTTTCAATATTTCTACTCATAGCAACTTTCTGGTGAGGTTTCAGTGGGTACTCAATCTTCTCATTTAATGCGGCCTAAAAAGGTAGAAAATCTTTTTGCAAAGGCATGTCAGGTTTTTCTTACTTTTATAATAGAGTCACAACACAAGATAACAGGTTTCTGGGATTATGACCAGGTCTGATATAAACTGGCCATGAAGCCAAAACAAAGGCGCAGCTGACTGCATCTTTGTTTTCCCATAATTTTTATGCAAAGATCCGATTTTCTCATGACGTGACTCAATTTTAAACAGGTAATAGTGAATACCTTATTAGACAGCTTTTTCAGCAGTCTATTTAAACCTTACACTATTTTGCATTCATTTTGAACTTTCAGACAATGCTTTCATAGCTTTATTTATGAAACATTTCCATCAACATTCAGAAAACATTATGTATTGAAAACAGAGCCTTACAAAGTAAGAAAAGAGGGCCCAGGAATCGATGCAATTAAATTTAAAGTCCCAACATAGACAGCGGGTGGGAAAGAAAATACATAAAACACAACAAAACATTTTCCGACAACACACTTGAAGAGCAGAATGACTAGCTCTTTCCCAACAAGGTAGCCATCCGGCTAAGTTTCAACAGGAACGAAAGGGAACGAGTACGACAGAGAGGTAGGCACAATAAACAGCAGTATAATGAAGATAAACCACTTTTCCTGGGACACCGATTATCGTTCCAACAGGGGACAAGTATGATGAAGACAAGCCACTCTATCTGGGACACAACTTAACGTTTTTACCGGGCACTACGCCGAAAATCACTTCTCCTGGGGACATTCTCAAATTCATAAAGAAAGAAAATTAAATAAAAACAAAAATAGTGTTCAACTGGCGAACACATGCAACAAAAACTTTTGATAGCACCAGAGACCCCATGAAGGCGGGAACCTGATGAATAGAAAACATGGTATTTTTTCAAGTTAGCCTTAAAAATAAAAGTCTTGAAAATGGCAAAATAAATATTTATAAAATGATCCTGATTAGTTTCAGTGTTTATAGAGCCAGACAGAAAATACAGATTATGATCTATATCACAGAAATAGTCAGATTTGGATATACACAATTTGATTTGCATGACATGAAAATCCATATGATCAACTGGTAAACTTACTCTGTACCAGAAGTTGACAGAGATGGTGTTGCCTTGGCCTTCCATTGACTCCACCTGGTGCCACCTGCAGAGAAAAAACAAACTACACAGTAATGTTAATTACTGTTAAATGTATTAAAGAGGTACAATGGATTGAGGTTGTAGACGGCATTAGCTTTTTAAGATTTTTGAGATTAATTTGTTTTGCTTTGTAGTTGTAGTGCTCACAGAGGTTTATAAATACACATACATTACATCTCACTTATTAAACCAGAAATATGGCCAATGTTTATGAATCTGCACCTTGCTGATCAGCATTTTTTTTTTTTTTTTTTTTTTCAATATTGTACAATCTCTTTTCATCCTATCAGTAAATCCATATTTTCAAGCCTCTCGCCATTTTCTGTACTTTTACAACCTAGTTTGTGTCAGACTTTGACAGATTTTTCTCACAATATGACACATGACATACCGGTAAACCTGTATACAAAGCAAACAGCTTACCAGTACATAGGTAAATAGAGCACCTCCCCTGGTCCGACAATGGCTTCATATCCCTGTGCTTTCCTAAAATTTGGAAATCTTTCAAAATCAGGGGCATCAAAATCAACCTGAAACAAAAATCAACATTTAAGTTGCTATTGACAAATCTCTGAGGTTGAACTGCTCAGAGGCATTGCAGGGTTTTAAATGAGCCGCCTCATGGGAAAACCAACAATCTGCATATGCGAAAACAAAGGCGCAGATCAGCTTCGCGGAAACCGCGAAGCTGATCACGTCTTTGTTTTCGCTACTCGGATAGTACATATCCTCTTCTACTTAAATCCGAAATTTCAAGCTTCTAGCTCTTTTCTGTGCTTGTACAGGCCGGTTTGTGTTGGACCTGTTCGGAAACCACATTGTTGGTTTTCCCACGAGGCGGCTCAAATGTGTATGGCAAGGACTTTTAATTGATTTTTATGGACAGAAAAGACTGTGTAACTAGGATATTGACCTGGCTGATCTGTCAGACTCTTTGATGGTTGCACAAACAAACGTTATTAACTTCTCAAGCACTGGCTTATTGCATAACTACATATCTTGCACCCCTTGGAAGTTGGATGGGTTGGCCATGTAACAAAGATTCCTGATGAGTCACTCTCTAGGAAAGTTTTCTTTAGGAATACTGTGAGAAGAAAAGTGCACTCAAACTGCTTTGGATTTACTCATTTCAAACTTTGCTTGCTTCACCATCAGGTATAAACATGTCTGTGAAGTAAATACCCACTTACATCCAACTTTTATATTGATTAACTGGGTTGAACAAGGGTATATGTTTTTTTCTAATTTTTGATCCAATACATAGAAAACAGAAATCAGAAAGTTTATTCAGTATCAATCCTAACAGTGGACTATGTCTGAAGACATAAAACACAAAGGTACACAGAGAACAAAACACAGAAAATAGCATGTATTACAAGTGACAAGACAAATACATTTAAAACATTTAGATTGAGGGTACTTGTTAGCACCGCCTCAGGGAGGTGGTTCTAACATGTACCCACAATCAATGTTTAGGACAAAAAGAGTGAAAACATTAATTTTTAATCTGTAAATTTTCATTTTTACAGTCAAAAACATCGCTGTTCATTGCATAGGCTTGTTTTCGTTATGACAGTTATGACTTACTTGACTTTGTCTGTCGTGGGGGTGAGATACAGGGTAGGGGTAGAGATTCTCAAACTGGTCTGGGTGAAACAAAATGAACCTTTTGTAGCCCTGAATCTGGGCAAAGAAGTTTTCCTGCTCATCATAATGGTTTGGAGTAATATTTCCTGAAAAAGAACAACCAAAAATGCTTGAAAATATTTGTGTATTTTGAAGTTCATATTGAAATGACAAAGTGTGACTCCAACAGGCCTTTTAGTTTATTGAAAAGACTTTGAGTATAGAAATTAAGTCTTACTGCATCCATGTAAGCTGCTGATCAGCCTACACTCTATATAACACATGAAAGGAGAAAAAACATTTGGACAAACTATGGCTTTGTCTACCTGATTTTATTGCACCACCTACTAATGCTTGTCTAAGCCACCTACTAATGCTTGTCCTCATTATAGGTTATACAGAGGTACCCACCTTCCAGGCCAATTAACAACAGGTTAGAGGTCAGTGGCCCCCATTTCTGTTTCTTCTGTTGACTAGAGATCCACAACCAATTAAAACCCAGGAAATCAACAACTATCTGTTTACCAACTGTTTCATTTAACTGCTGTTGTAAATAAATTCTGAAAAGGTAAATGAAAACTGTTAAAAGTAGATGAAACTGCAAACCTTTTATACTGAAGTTGATGAGTCAGAGTGTATAATGCATGGCAAATGATTTTCATATGCACAAAAATTATAAGAAAGGCTTCCTTTTCTAACATCTATGTCATAAGTTTGCAATGAATGGTGCTGATCAGCAACTTTGTTTTCACTGCATAGACAGTACCATCCCTCTACTTTCTCAATAAACTTTTTCAAGAGTTTTGTTATTAGACAATTCTATGCTAAACTTCTGTTATTGCATAGAAATATTGTACAAATTAAGAACAAGACACTTAATTATTTATTCGTTATCATGAGTGCATCAGTGCATGCTAAGATAACCAATTCCTAAATTGTTATATGTATGATATGCTTTTCCAGAACATGTATTTTAAGTATTTCAACTGCATGCATGTCACCTAAAATCGAGTGATCTTTCTGCCTTTTTCTATATGCTAAAGACTTCCAATGTGTCAATCTCAATTACAAGAGGCAGGATTAAACTGTCTTAAGTCAACATTTGTAAATGCACTGTTAAAACACAAAGGCTTCAATCAGGCAGATTGCTTTCCAAAACTTTTGTTCTGACTTTCCAATTACAAGTTAACAATTCTTTGTTTTTATTTTGAATCATCACTCTTAACAACACATTGTTAAACAGTGCTCCAGCTAGGATTTGAAAAGGGCAGGGCGGACTTATGCTGAAAAGGGCACTTTCAGCGCGTGGAAATAAGCAAAAAGGGCACTTTTAAGACCACGGCAACTCTGTCTTTGAAATAACTAAAATTCCACTAACACCATGTTTATTAGTTGTTCTATAAATAACTAATCCAATAAAGTATTTTTTTTTTCTAATACCAGGAAAATACTTTTTTTTTATTTTCTTTCTTTGTGTGTGCTGCTGGGTGTACATTTTCTTGACTGGGAACAATACTAGAAACCTTCTGGTAGATAATCTGGTAGATAATCCTGACCTTTCAAGACAATTTTTTTAGTTTGTTTCTTGTCATAACTGAGTTATCTAGTAAAACCTGATATCTTTAATTCACACATCATTGGAAGTGGTGTCACCTGGGGCAATTATAATCAAAGATGTGTCAAAATTATTTTGAGTAATTATTGGCAACAAACAAAAGATTAAGGAAGTCAACCATGCAGTAATCACACTGCAACTAGAGCTGCACTTTTGGTTACTAAAGCCTCAAACTTAAAACATCTGTAACTTTCTTATTTTTTGTCTGATTTTTATGATCTTTTTACCAAAATAAAGGGCAGGGTGCAAACTGCTAGAAAAAGGGCACAGCAGGGCGCTGGAAAAGGGCAACAGGGCGATGCGCCCTGCTAAATTATTCTAGCTGAGGCACTGTTAAACATACCTATCATCTCCATCCTTCCGAGATCGCAACAGTTCAACAAATTCGTCAAATTTCATCTCCTTCAAAGTTGTTGGCCTGACAAAGTTTTTTGTTACATCTGCTCGCTTCTCATCATAATACATAAACTTATTGTTTTTTGAAAAGTACACATTGAACGATCCATTTCCCATGTGTTTACACAAGTATTCTATGTCCCAGTGAAGGGCTGAGCTGACAAGGTTTGTATCTGTGAGAATCACTGGTTCCTGAAATTGTAAAAAAAAAAAACTGCAACCATTCAAGCAATTGGCTGATGTTTTTACTGACAATTTAGAGATTACTTTGTCAATCATTCACTTTTAAAAGTATGAAGTGCAGTAATAATAATAAATGCATAATGCACACGAATCAGTTAACCTAATGACAGTTTTATCTTTTTGCATAAATGTCTACATTAAACTACTTAAAGCTGCCATTAGCTAATGTAGCTCTGGAGGTTCATTTACACTGTTTTATGCAGCAGAAAATTGATGTCATCTTAATTAGGAGAGTTCTTGAATTTAATGGCAGCTTAAATGCAAAAATTGCAGTGAAACTTTATCTTAACAGATGGAGGTGAGGTAGTTTGCATGTATTTTACCAAATGAATGTCCTGATTGTCCTCACAGTGAGGAGCTTATAGCAAAGGTTTGCTGGATAAAAAGTCAAAGTCCCTTGTATCGCCAGCCTTGTAAGGCCGTGGTTACAAATGGCAAGAAAGACTACCAATAATGGCTATATCTTTTTTTATCTTACAAAAATAGTGCGTAATTTGAAAACAGCATAGAGATATACTCATAATTTGGATTATTTGGAAAGGAAGTTGTTTCTGGTAGTGTTGAAAAAATCGCGAAATTATGTGACATTTGTGTTTTCACCATCAATAGAAAATCCAGGTTAAGTTGCTTACTCCTGAATCGATTCTGGATATCGCTTCTTTGCTAGAACATGAAAATCGTGGCACTTCTTTCACAGGGAAATAGTAATTTTTGATAAATTTGAAGCCATTCGCAGTTTCCGCATCAGCGGCGGCCATCTTGGTATAGTTTGTTTAAGTGTCCAATTGACAACGGCTTGCAAGCCGATTGGTATATTTTACGGTACGCCCGGACCTAGAGAAACTTGGAGGCGGAGTAGGGAGCGAGGAGGTTTCCTGCTTTGCTACATACCACTTTCGTACGGGTTCGCATCCCACTACGGGCAAATGTTTTTTTTTTTTCTTTTTCAGAATAAGAATGAATTAACCCGTCGAAATGTATGTGGTCTTGCTGTCGCCGGGTATGCCGAGATATGTCCTGGCTTTCCTCCACCTCAGGCAGCCCGCGTCACTGTTGCATATGTAGAAAAGGGGCTTTGGGTAGTATGGTACAACAGTGACGTGGTAAGGTTAAGGCAAAAGGGAGAGAAATCCGCATTGGCAGGCTTCAAATATGTGGTAGGGTTATCATTGTACTGGTGGCGGGCATTAATCCTGTCACTGAGGAGTTGTGATGGTTAGGCGAAGAGTTACCCGTACTCGTTGGTTAAACCGGAGGTGTGTCAGTGATGGCAGCATCTATACAATACAATACAATACAATACAATACAATACAATACAATACAATACAATACAATACAATACAATACAATACAATACAATACAATACAATACAATACAATACAATACAATACAATACAATACAATACAATACAATACAATACAATACATGCTCCGACGGTGCCGCCACGTCCATTAACCTATTTGTAACTTCGCGGCGTGTAATGTAGCGCTTACACTATGTTATGTTCCCGGTGGCCACGGCAACAGTTTCAGAAAACCAAACTCATCCGGCTTTGATTACCGTGGACGCCGGGGTATTCTTTTTTTTTCTTTTTTTTTTTTTTACAGTTTTTAAAAAGTCGTGATAAAACGGACTGAACGCAACGAAGCGTCACAATACGTATAGTAATAGTATGTACAGAAACTTGGAGGCGGCCCTTAGAGGAACAGGAAGCCAGTGAATAACCCGGCAAGCTACGGGGTTTTCCGCGTTCTTCTGCATTTAGTGTTCGTTTTATCACGATGGTTTCACGTCTTCAAGTATTCCGTCAGTTTATCCCGTTTCTTACGGAGCCTAGAACACGTTTTGTTGCGTTAAATTGCGCATTCCGGTTTATGATAATGTTAACACAGAAACATAAAACAATTAGAACCATTACAGAAGTATCGCCTTGGAACGATCAGTCATAAAAATTACTGCGGGCTTAAACTAGTTTTACAGGCGCCTAACCTCATCCTCAGTTTCTGCAGTGGCATTTAGTTACTTGTTCGGTCCATGTGGTAAATCTCTAACTAGTCAGTGAATCATCAAGGGGAAAAAAAACAAATGAATTATGATAACCACCAAGATGAATAAAAAAAGGACTCACAGATACAATAAGCTGCCCGGCGATGGAGATACCTGGGCGCCAAACAACTTGAAATCCTGAACAAAAGCAAACACACCAGTTGAAAGTTAACTCGTAGCTTAGTCAACTCGTACCTATTTTGGTCAACTTGTAGCTGCCTGGCGATGGAGATCCCTGGGCGCCAAACAACTTACTGAAATCATGAGCAAAAGCAAAAACACCAGTTGAACGGTAACAAGTCAACTCGTATCTTAGTTAACTCGTACCTTAGTCAACTCGTGCCTAGATTATTTTTTGTCTGTAATTCACCATTTTTGCATTATCGGCTGGTTCCCAGCTTTAAAAAAATCAATATTGGAAATACAGGTAACCTGAACCCCCCTGAGGGGGGTTCCTGGTTACCTGTTCTTGCAATATTGATTTTTGTCAGCAGGAAACCAGCCGATAATGCAAAAATGGTGAATTCATTTAACGTATTTATTTGATGACAGGTTTGGTGACAGATACGTTTTTATTAATAGCAAGTAGCCATCAATGTTACTTTAAACATAAGAGATCATAAATAAAAGTACCGTTTTGTTAACCCGTAAGCTTTATGAGTCATTACACATCATATGACATAAATGTGTTGTTGGTGGTGGTGGTTTTTTTTTTTTTTTTTTTTTTTTTTTTTTTTTTTTTTTTTTTTTTTACTATTGAAATAAGCTTTATACATAAATGAAAAGCTAAGTTTATATCTAGTTTTATCTATACATGTACTTTCCATTCTAAACTTAAAATGGCCATTTAAAAGCATGTATGCTACCAGTCGACTGCGGCATGGCAATCAGCCTTTCTCAAAATGCCCGTTAAAATGTTACCGTTTGCGTTCAAGTCAATGTGATTATGAAATAATTAGATTAGCGCAAAGCAAAATGTAGTAGAATTTAATTTTGTCGGGATTTCTTACACCCTATAACCAATGTCAAATAATAGACATTTGTTGAAAAATATGATTACTGAGAATCGAATATGCCATGTGTCAGCGTCTGTAACATTTTTCTCATACCATGCGGTGACACCTGCGTTGCTATGGTCTTTGCTTGTGATAAAACAAGGCCGTCGTCGGCGGTCCGGCCGGTCCGGCCATGGCCGGACCACTTTTTTGGCCGAAAATGGTTTCGGCCGGACCACAATTTTCGATTATTCGGCCGAAAATGTGTTAGTCTTTTCGACTTTTTTGAAGTGTCATGGTCCAATTGATATTAAGCGTACTTAATATTACTTAAAGCGTCAATCTCCCGGGGTTAATCTGCCCGAGGGTGTGAAAGACGACAGGTATTGTCATTATTGGATTGTGACGGATTATCGTGCATCAGAGTGTTCTTAAATTCATAGTGAATAAAACCAATTCTCTGTGATCTTAAACAATTTAAAAAAGTGTAGAGCAGTAGGCCTAATTTACAGTTGAAAATACTAAGTTAAACATAATTTCACAATAACCCAATCACTGTTTATAATTATAGCATTAAATATTATCAAACAACATGGCGAAAAATCGTTTACGTATAAAGTTTTCGTAAACATTATATTTTCTTCATATTCAAAATTTTGTTAAAACGCGCACGTTATTCTTCCATCATGGATATACCGCCGGCTCCTAATCAACCGACGTCTTTCATATTCCCTCAGCGTTCCTTCGGCAATGCAAATCCTGTGAAAAGGAGCTTTCAGGCTTCATGGTCTTTGACCAGGACATGGCTTCATCATAATGAAACCTATAAAATCAGCAGCGCTTCAAGGGCAAAAATTGTCCCAAAGTGCTTTAAAATCGTCTGTACGGACGTCCGGAAATATAAAATTTTCTCGGGGGAGATCCCCCGAACCCCACTTACGAGAGGGGGATTGGCCCCTCGTGCTCTCCCCCAACCCGTGCCTTCGGCATTCGTAAAACGTCTTTGATATTTCGTGGCCGGACCACTTTTCAAAAGCCGACGACGGCCCTGTAAAAGAAAGCAACGTGGATGAAGTATATTCAGCAACTTTGATTTTTATTTCTCACAAAATGTCTTTTCGAAACAATGTAACTTTGTTTCGTATTTTGAAAAGTCTAATTGTAATGAACGGCACAAGTATAAATGCATATATAGCCATGACATAATTAATTCATTTACCTTAACATGCTCTAAGTGTGCGATTCTGATTTCTCGAAACATGTCCCCTTACGCAATTTTCGCACTGTTTGTCTTAGAAATCGTATTGTATACACATGTAATACATGTAGCTTTGTTGTAATACATGTAGTATTGTTGTTTTACGCCTTGCTTTTTTCGAACCCATTTCGCACCATGTTTTCTACAAAAAAAAGTTAAACGTTATTCGCGAATGTCACGATGATCGGGCTGACACAAATTGCCCATTTACGTGTATAATCATCTTTTTTATTTTATTATGTTATTTATTTAATCATTATTATTATTATTATTATTATCATTATTATTATTATTATTATTATTATTATTATTATTATTTCGTTTCATTGTTTTCTTTTTGAAGACCAAGGCTTACTTCTTTATTACAACTTCGATTTGGATGTAATCTAATTACTAGTAACAGACAGACAGCCAGACAGAGAGACAGACAAGTTTATTAAGACTTGAACTATACAGTTCCTCATCCACAATGCATATTACAATATGTGTCATGTAATCAAATGATACAATATTCAATATAACACCAACAGAATGTCAGTATCCATACGGAGGATGGCTACAAATTCTGCAGCCGTAACTTTTGCAATTTAAAAGCATGGTATACGCACACAGCGAAATAATCTATCAATTGTCTTTGCATTATCAGAGTTCAACAAGTCCATGAATTTAGCGACGGAAGGATTCCATATATAATATGCACTTATGAACTTCGCTCTAAGGTCAGTTTATATGTTACATAATTATGAAGATGAAATGATATTCGTCCTCTATATTATCATTAGAACAGAGATGGCACAAACGTTGATTCCTGTCCAAACGGTTTCTGTCGTACCTGTCCGTCTCTACATGTAAAGAATGTGACGACAGTCGTAACTGCGTTTAAGCATTCCTGTGATTTCTTTGTGATGTGCCCATTACCATATAACATTCATATTCGAAACTTATTTAAAGTGTTTATAAGTGTTAATTTTTCATTATTATTTTCCACGTCAGCCCTCCATGATTGTGTAAAGTTATCAATCAGATGTTGCTTAAATATTGGACAAAATACATCGGGTGTAACTAGCAATGGGTTTTCCCATACATCACCATATCCATGTAAATGTAGCATCTCTTTAATATTAACACTTACCCATAAAACCCCTGCTCCTAAATTCACCCCTAATAATTAAAGGTGTTAATTCAATTAATGCCACGTGCCATACCTAATCAAGCATCAAAGGATTATCGATTTTTCTTTATATTATAACAGAAGATCTGAACATCAATTTTATTTTTGCAAACATTTATACATACGAAAATAAGAATAGTACATGTACACTATTAAATGACATGGACTTCATTTGCTACTAAGAAGACCTTTTATTCGGGTACGAGTTGACTAGAAACCACGAGACAAAAAGCTCTGACCACAACCAACTAAAGTAAAAAGCTTTAAGTTGGGTCCAACATGGAGTCTGACGCCCGACCCACCGGCGTGCAATTAAAAAGGAGCATAGTTATCAACCATGACTGGATTAAAAACTAAGCATGGACACTGTAGCATCACTTTTAAGTTATACCCTATACGTTTGTATCGTATAATGATCAGTAAAGCCTTCGACAAAGTAGATCATAACCTTCTGATATACAAACTATTTAACCTTGGCGTAAATCTTAGTACAGTTTCCTGGATTAAATCATTCCTCCAAAGTAGATCTCAATCTGTAGTTGTTGAAGGCAAGCAACCCTCAGTACCTGTTATGTCAGGCGTCCCCCAGGACTCTGTCCTACCTGATTCCATAAAAAGCCGAGCTAGACTATTTGCTGATGATACGATAGTCTATATGACAATAAGTTCTCGATCAGATGCTCAAACACTGCAGGATGATTTACTCAAACTAGAACAGTGGGAATCAGACTGGTCCATGGAATTTAATCCGGATAAATGTGAGGTGATTCGCGTAACTAAAAAGCACAATCCAATCATATACCCATATAAACTTCACAATATAGAATTAAAAGCTACAAAAAATGCCAAATATCTTGGAGTCATGATTAATAAAGAATTTTCCTGGAAACCTGACATTGAAAATATGACCTCCAAAGCTTTTAATACATTGAAATTCATTAAAAGAAATGTGCAGACAAAAAAAACAACAACAGAAAATAAAGGAAACAGCATACAACACTTACGTCCGTCCTCAGCTCGAGTACTGCGCCCCAGTATGGCATCCATGGCAGGAGAAACTTACTTATAAGATAGATAGGGTCCAGAGAGCAGCAGCTAGATACTGTCTAAATGATTACAACTTCACCAGCAGTGTAACAGAAATGCTAAAAGTCTTAAACTGGCAAACACGTGAAAACAGAAGAATCCAAAATTCATTTTTTTTTTTTTTTTTTATATAAAATTAAACACAACCTAGCTGCTGTAGATCACGAAACGAAAAACCTGAATTTCTTCATACCATATTCCCATGAACTCATATTTTCCCAGAACAATTAGGCAATGGACTAGTCTCCCATACAGTCTAAAGGCCAGTTCCAGCCTAGGTGAATTCACTTCTGGGCTGGCCACTGTTACATTCTAATCATCACATCAGTTTTATGTTTTAACTTTTAGCCTTAATAAATGTAGATATTTTTAGATTCATGATCATTCATTTCATCTATGCCTTAACATCAAACATCACCCATTTTCATCATTTTCATAGCTGTTCCCGACAGCGCCTCCCAGTAATAATCAGAAATTGATTGTTGGGAGTAAGAAGTAGAAGTAGAAGTAAATTGTATCACAGAAACTTATTTGACATTCCAGCTGTTTTAATGTTCATTTGTAAATGATCATAATGGTTATTTAAAAAGTGGAGCATATGCGATTATTAGAACGATAATCGGCCAAATTCACTGGGTGCTTCCTTGGTCCCGATATAAAAAGGTTTTGTTTGACTTTTTGGTAACGGATTTTGTTCTACTTCTTTAACACAGTAAATCTCAACAAAACAGAGTCGACAATAACATAAATCGCTTGATTTATATCACTATTTAACGAATCAAATTAAATCTTACTATAAAATTGCATTCAAAGCACAATATTTTGACTTGAAATTCTTTCAGTGACGTCATAAATTAGAATCAAATCAAATCTTTGACCAAATTCTAGCAATTATTGTAGAAAAAATCTTATACCGGAATCAAACAAAACCAAATCCTATCGGGACCTATAGTAAAAGTCAAACAAAACCTTTTTATGTCGGGACGAAGGAAGCACCCAGTGAAATTGCGGTATATCGGGACGAAGGAAGCACCCAGTGAAATTGCGGTAATTCGTCATACCTGTCCAATAATTAGGGAACCAGGGCAAAGACGCGGTACCAGTTTATTACACCGTCCGATATACCTCATCCAATCAAAACGTTCGTTACAAATCGTGTTGTGTACCATGCCATGGTTTAACAACACGCGAAACATGTCGAACAAAAGATCAACTGTCAGAAGCATTTCATAGATTTTACGATGGGAGTTGGCGAGAGCATTTGTTCAGGATGTTTCGGTGATTTCTTTGTTTGGGTTTGTCGGTTCTGGGGCCTTGCCACAGCCGTTGGTAAGTCGAGAAACACCTGGCCGTTGACCTGTAACCTTGTCCTTGATTGTTTTCATGGATGTATCCACTCATCTGATTGGCTGAAAAGATACTCATGAATGAAATATTTGCATCACGCCATACACGTGTTTACAATGCTACCAAACCAAAACAACCAGAGCTGGCACTAACCCTAAACCATCGAGCCCCAACCCACACCAACAATAGGTCAATACAACCTGCAATCAAATGCTTTTTGATTTGACTATTGTTTGTATTGAGGTTTAATGTCCCAGTCAACAATTTTTCAGTCATGTTGGGACGTATCCAACTCTTCCTGGCTTTAACCAGTACTGTAGGGAGTTAATGTGTCTTAAGGACACAACACGGGTATGCCTGTGGGGATCGAACCCAGGATCTCATGATTCGGAGTCCAACGCTCTACCACTATTTAATTTTTAATTTGACCTCGGGACCCTACACTACAGTAGTACTAGCGTAAGGCGACCAGTGATCGGTCAGGGACCAGTGATCGATCAACTAGTGGTTATCAGCTATTAATTCTCAAAGGATACCTGAAGTAAATCTTATGTTAGTATTGTGATGGGATAGCCTCCCTTGGAAAAATATGTTGGTGCAACTTATTAGCGGCATACTGAGTGCTCGTAATATGCAAATTTCAAACTCAAAACTTTGTGAATTTGTGGGTGAGCATGCTTTTCCATCGACTGGGTTTGCTGTGACTTGGCTTGGCTTTCGTTACAGCATTGGGATGATGACAACTGCCAGACCGGAGTTGCCTTTCCCATGTCTTCCCAGGCCAAGACTCGGGGCGAGTCTTCTCGGAGGGGGGAGTAATGTGACGGGATAGCCTCCCTTGGAAAAATACACTGGTGCAACGTATTAGCGGCATACTAAATGCTTGTAATATGCAAATTTCAAACTCGAAACTTTGTGAATATTGTGAGTGTTTTCAAGAGTATATAGCGCAGTCAACCACCCTTGGTGGGTGAGCATGCTTTTCCACTGACGGGGTTTGCTGTGGCTCGACTCGGCTGTTCATTACAGTCTCAACTTAAAGCGCATTATATTACCATACAAGTGTGATGTGATGACGTCATTAATTTTGACATATTGAAAATGAAAAACATGGTGAAGGTTCAAGCTTGGATATGGTATGTGCACATGGGATTGCATTCTCCAATGCATTTATGCTCTTAAAGGATTTCTGTTTTATTTTTATTGGACAATGCATTTATGATCCGCAGATTTATCAAACATGGCTATTTTTGATAGATCACTGGTCCCTTTACGCTATCACAACACCAGATACCCTTCTCAACTTATTCATAACATTGAAAAAATGAACGCCTTATGAAACTGGTAATACCCACAATAATATCCTTGGAATTACAGTGAACAACAGTTAACTGAGGTGATGATCATAATCGATCGACTCGTTATCAAAAGATCTTTGCGTCCAATATCTCCAGTTTATGTACAAGACTGAAGCCAGTTCTAGGTAGCTATATGAGCCACAAGCCCACAACAGTGACAACACGAGAAAATTGATTTTCCGGGCTTCCAAAATCTGACGCAGAATGGCATTGCAGCCACAGAAAAAGACTAGCAGCTGCGAATTCTGGATTTAAGGAGAAGTGGAATTGTACTATAAAATTAGCGAAAACAAAGGCACTGTTCAGCTTTGCAGTTACTGGATCACCATGGTGAAGTTGATGTGGTGGTATTTTACAGTGCTCCAGATAATTTTTTTCTCAATCAGTACGGTACTGGTCAAAATTTAAGCCAATCAGTATCCAGATTTCGGCTTCAGTACCTGTTCTATTTGCGGCCCACGAAAACTTTTAAGTCCAACCCTGTGAAAAATTTGGGCATAGGTTCCCCTGTATTTTGCATTTTATTCTTCACCCTCTCCTTAATAACACAGGCCTACTGAAAGATATGGGCAAGACAGAAGTAAAAGGGAAGGTGGGGGAGTACATTGGCTCATAAAGACTTGCAAGTCTTGACTAAGTGTCAGCGTCCAATGCACAACCTTTCCCCTTATTGACCTTAGAAAGATATGAAAATGCTACATACTCTGGTTTCAAAGTGATGTATCAGCTTAAATACATGGTGGAATTTTGTGATTTAAAACCCCAAGATTTTTCACCGTTTTCCATCGTTGTTTACTGAAACAAATGTTCTACTTTCGTTTTCTTTGTAGTAAAATATGCCAACTACCGATGTAAGCGCGAATTTGATTGGTTGAAATTTAAACAAAGCTAGAAATTCGTATTTTGTGGACCAATCGTATGTGACGACTTTTCGTGGCACTCGGGAAGCTTTGTAAATAAAATAATTATGGGCCTCGTAAAAGTGGCATGCGGAGAAATCTGCCTCAAATTAGCGGCACTCGGGGGATAATGAGTTAAGGTTACGGTCAATAAGCGTAACCAAACCGTATCGGTCATTTCGTTCCCGTTTTTGGTACTGACAAAATTTCAATTTCTACCGTATCTGCAAAAAATAAGTCCGTAAATTACGGCTGTACGGAAGCTATCTGGAGCACTGTATTTTATAACTAAGTGCCCAATTTGCAATGTAGCAGTCAGATTAAATTCACAATTGGACAAAATTTGATGTCCTTATGCAAGGCGCTAATACACATTGCTTGTTTTGTTTCAGCATGACATAAAACGATTAAATGAATGTTATATATGAGATGTGACATGAGAAAACCGGTCCCTGGGTTTCCGACCATGTCTGACACAAACAGGCCTGTACAGCCACAGAAACAGTCTAGAACATTAAATTTTCAGATTTAAGAAGAGGAATTGTACTATCTGTGTAGTGAAAACAAAGGCGCCGATCAGCTTTGCAGTTACTGCGAAAATCCAATTTTCTCATGGTGCAGCTTATATATCATGCTTTTATCATTATGCCCCCAACTTTGAAAAAGTTGGAAGGGCATATTGCTTTCGGCTTGTCTGTCTGTGCGTCTGTCTGTGTGTTAACTTTTGAATGGTGAATGCTAGGGTTTTGAAATTTCATATGCACATTTTTCATGTCCGAGTTACGCCCCTTTTCTGAGTTATGTCCCTTTGAAAACAAAATTTGAAAATCTTGTGTGCAAGATATCTAAAAAAGTATTGAAGCTAGAGCCTTCATATTTGGTACACTTGTTTGGGCTGAGGAGTAGATGACCTGATTAACTTTTGAGAGCTTTCCTTCAAATTTTTACAAAAATACAAAATTTTGAAATTTTGATTGATTTTTCCACTTTTCGGTGAAATTTAAAACTTTTGAACGGTGAATGCTAAGGTTTAGAAATTTCATAAACACATTCCTCATGATAAAATAGTTGACCCGTATTTTTTGTATGGCCAAGTTATGCCCCTTTTTTGAGTTATGTCCCTTTGAAAACAAATTTGAAAATCTTGTGTGCAAGATATCTCAAAAAGTATTGAAGCTAGAGCCTTCATATTTGGTACACTTGTTGGGGCTGAGAAGTAGATAACCTGATTAGCTTTTGAGAACTTTCTGTCAAATCTATACAAAAATACGTAATTTTGAAATTTTGATTGATTTTTCCACTTTTCGGTGAAATTTGAAACTTTTGAACGGTGAATGCTAAGGTTTTGAAATTTCATATACACATTCCTCATGATAAAATAGTTGACCCGTATTTTTTTGTATGACCAAGATATGCCCCTTTTTTGAGTTATGTCCCTTTGAAAACAAAATTTGAAAATCTTGTGTGCAAGATATCTCAAAAAGTATTGAAGCTAGAGCCTTCATGTTTGGTACACTTGTTGGGGCTGAGAAGTAGATGACCTGACTAACTTTTGAGAACTTTCTGTCAAATATTTACAAAAATACAGAATTTTGAAATTTTGATAGATTTTTCCACTTTTCGGTGAAATTTGAAACCTTTGAACGGTGAATGATAGGGTTTTGAAATTTTATATACAGATTCCTCGTGAAAAAATAGTTGGCTTGTATTTTTTTCATGTACATGTTATGTCCCTTTTTGGAATAATGTCCCTTTGAAAACAAATTTTGAAAATCTTGTGTGCAAGATATCTCAAAATGTATTTGAGCTAGCTAGCTAGAGCCATCATATTTGGTATGCTGGTTGGGGCTGAGAAGAAGATCACCTGATTAACTTTTGAGGACTCTCTGTCAAATTTTGACAAAATTACTCCATTTTTAAATTTTTACTTCATTTCTAACTCGCCTGCAAAAAAGCTTACATTCTGTTTCTGGATCGAGGTCAAAACAGACGCAACTGAGCAGCTTCTTCAAGAAATTAAATTTGACTGCATTCGAATGAAATAAATGAATCATACAAACTGCCAGTTTAAGGACAAGCATACAGTTGGGGCATAGTGTTTTACAAACACGCATTTCTAGTTGAACATAAAAATGGCAAGAACCTATTCTTCAGGTGCCTGGGGTATTGGAGTTGAATCGTCCTACTATGGTCATTACCTAGGCTTTTATTTATTGTAAGTACAGTTTATACCATTTTGATATATAGATCAGTTTTTTTTTCAAGCGTCCATGGTGCAGTTGTTAAGTCAATAGCCTTGTAAACAAGGGGTTGCAGGTTTGACCCTGGGCTTCTCTTGTCTGTCAGATAAAACTACAAATCTCTGTCCTGTCTTCATATGACCTTAGCTGTTGGTGGGACGTTAAAATCCAAAATCAACCAACCAACAACCATTTTATTATTTTGGACAATTAGGTATATAAATGCACAGATAACTTGAAAACTTGAAGGAAGAGCACCCTGATTAGGGGCCTCAAAATTACTTTGTTTCGACTGCGAGACAAATTCATTACAAGACAATGTTAGTCATCACAAAAAATATAACAAAACATACTAAGAGGAAGATGACTTGGCCACTTAGGCCATCTAGTTTTTTCTCAGTAAGTGGCCTCAATCAAAGTTGACATCATGCATGTACATGTACATGTTTAAGACTACAACATCTTGCCTCCAACTGACTCAGTTGAAGTCAGTTCAACCTGCACAACCAGAATAGACTGGCTCCTGTCGCCAAACTTTTGTTTTTATCAGTAAAACATGCTGAGTTTGTAAGAGGAGAGGTATTAAACTCATACAAGTAAAATATTTATGGAGGTTATAGAACATGGTATGATATGGTAATATTGAACATAGGAAGGGGGCCAGTCTAGGGGAAGTTAAATTTGTTTATTTTTTGTTCTTTTGTCATAAATTCTGCCTTTTATGGGTGCATTTCATGTATTTATTGTTTAATGTGATTATATGATTTGCAAATAAATTGAGTTGAGTTGGAAGGGGCATGGGCAAAACTGCCTTTTAATTTTCAAAATGGCCCCTTCTTTTGGAAAGCATTGACCATTTTTGTAATGTAAGGAGACGAATAATGTTTCTAGATGAGAGTTTTTCTAGCAATGGCCCCTTCCGTTGTTGAGCCAACAATATCCCTGCTATGGGGAGCTAATGTGTCTCGCGTAATTACATTACACAATGCCATTGGGGCTCAAACCCATCACCTCTCAATTCAGTTTGATACTCTACCATAGGCCACAGCACTGTCCACCAGCTGAAGTACATTGCTCAAAAAGTACTTAGGTACATTGCTTCAAGAGTACTTAAGGTAGTGTTTAGCGAGAAAACTTGTCTTGCGTTCCAACCAGTTGAGTCAAAAGCCACCAGTGCAGCTAAAGACTTTTGATTGGACAGGCCATTTAGAATTAACTGTCTCAATTCTATCATTCTAGACAGCAAAAATAAAAAAAAATGCTGGGATCTCCAACTCAAACCCTCACAATATGTAAAACAACATGTTTTCCCGTAGTGCAGCTTATTGGCCAATTTGAACAACTGGATTGGTGTTCAAGCGTTATAGCACTGTCTAGGCTGTTTACTAAAACAACAAATAATTTTTTTTAAAAATAACATCAACTATCATTCATGTAAATGGTACCCTGCGATTTTTCCACTTGTATTTCCTTTAAAGGCTTTCACAGAATATGGCTAGAGACCTGAAATTCCCGATTTAGGATTGTTATAAGTGCATGTACATGAAAAGATTATAGTGAATACAAAGATGCCATTTACACTGTTGCAGATGATCATCAAATTTCTAGTACCATATGAGCCATGACACCAGAAAACAGTTCTTTAGGTTTCCGACCTGGTCTGACACTAACTGGCCAGTACAGTTTCAGAAAAAGAATGGAGGCTTGAAATTTCGGATTTAAAAAGGAGAGGAATTTTACTATATGTTAAATGAAAACAAAGACTCTGATCAACTGTGCAGTTACTGTACAGCTGATCAGCATTTTTGTTTTCGCATATGCAAAAAGCTTTTTTTTTCTCATATATGGGTTTCTAATTGTTTTTTTTTTTTTTTCTATTCCAGAGCTATTGCTGTTCTACTAACATTCTTAGAAAGTGTTTTTGCCATAAATTACTGCGTAGAATTATGTATAAGGTAAGTTGCTGTACAGTACACAGTCAGGGTATTACATATAATAAGTTCCTGCATTTAAGGCCTAAAAATAATCTTGTGTTTCATGAAATTTTATTTCATGAATGTTTATACATGGAGGAGATAGGAAAACAAAATTGCTGACAAGATGGGAATCCCCTAAAATGTCTTACAAAGCTAACTTGGGTTGGGGTAAAAAAAACTTAGGCACTTTCGAGTAAAAGGAAACAACTTTTTTAGACCTAAAAGATGCATATCATGTTTGTTTGGCCTACATGACCATACAATACGCTGCTGTCCTAAAGTTCATTCACCAAGTCTTTAAGAATCCAATGGAACAACAGGTAGTAAGGAGACCTGTCTTCCATAATTTGCTCTTGTCAGCCACACGCTTTGACCTGTGTTTCAGCTCTAAAAACAAAAGTTCTCACTGACAAATTGGTATTAAAAAGGAGCCATATCAATTTATAAGTGGACACAACTCTCAAGCATAGATTACCAGTATGGTACTCATTAGAACCACTTCACTTAGTTTGAAAATGATCTATGTTTGAAAAAATAAGAGAACTAAATTTAAAAAAAAAAAATCAAATATAAATTTTTTCAGCTTTTAAATTCATGGATATGTTTAATATCATACTTTTGTAGTTCAGACAAGTCTTGTCGGAGTTGCTGGCGGGTTGTACTTTGGTTAGATGATTGGAAAAAGGGTGCTTTTTATATACTGTTGTCTATACCATGTTTTACAAAACCTCATGAAGTATGGATGAGTATAATATCAGGTAAGAATGAGTTTATTTGATGGCTAAAAATGCATGAAAAAATAATTAAACCTTGATCTGTTGCCAAAGAGTTATTTAGCTTGCAGGACAACAAATTTCTTGAGGATAACTCATCTCTTCAGTACATTGTGATGCTTTTCAGCTGTTAAAAATGAAAATTTTTGTTTAAATCTCTTTTCGTATTTTTGCCCAAATTATTGATTAAGGGTACATGTTAGAACTGCCTCGTGGAGCAAAAAAAAAAAAATAATAATAAAATAGACGTGTTTGCCTGATGCATAGAAAAATATTCATCTTGTAAAGTATTGATGCTACAAATAGCCACTCTCTTCTTTATAACACTTCTGTTCTGATCCAAGTTAAACCGATTTTACCTTTACAATGTGTGTTATAGTGAGAGTAAATGTTTATCAAAATCAATTAAAAATGAACATCTGGGCCCAGTTGTTCACAATTAACGATGTTGTTAGTTAACGATTCGTTAAAATTTCAGAAATGAATGTTTCAAATTGTTGAAAAAATGTGAGAAAGGATTCTCACATTTTTCCAACAAAAAATAACAGTGTACATGTATTTGCTTTTGAAGTCGATATAGAGTTAACAAATTGAAGGCTTAACGACACCGTGAAGCTAACAAAGTTTTGAACAACTGTGCCCTGAAGTCCAATAATTATCTGTGTTGTATACAAGACAGTCATGTTTTCATGTTGAAATGATGCTGTATCTTTACAGGTGTAATGTTAATAGTTTGTGGATTTTTCAACATTTTCAAAACGTTTAAAACTCGAGTAGACAGAGAAAGAATTATGGTAGCTGAAAAACCTTCCTATGATAAGTAAGTATTTACATATATTATATTTGTGGGAAAACCAACAATGTCATTTTGGAACAGGTCCAACACAAACCGGGCTGTACAAGAACAGAAGATGGCTAGAGGCTTGAAACTTCGGATTTAAGATGAAGAGGAATTGTACTATCCGAGTGGCGAAAACAAAGGCGCTGATCAGCTTCGCAGTTACTGCGAAGCTGATCTGCGCCTTTGTTTTCGCCTATGCAGATTGTTTGTTTTCCCATGTGGCGGCTCATATATGACGTCACTTATTCGGTGGATAATGTGTGACAAGTGTTGTATTAGGGAATTTGTAACATCATTGACGACACCTGTACCAAATTTTCATTGAAAAGATGTACCGTTCGAAGGTGATAAAATCCTATTTTAAAAGTCTTATGCAGAGCTATGGAAATATTGCAAAACTCAACTTGTCCAGGGACAAGTAGTCGGATAATTCTTCTGTCCCAACCAAATCATACTTGTCTGACAAGATGACAACAAAGCATTATTGTAACAAAAACAAAATTTGGATTTATAGAAAAACTTATTGGTATCTCATGCTCATTAATATGCCCTCAATATGCTTGCATTTTGGATACCAACTGTTGAAGAAAAAAAACATGTCAGACATTTTTGATGTAGCACTTCAATATTGTTACTATTTTAGCAATAAAACAGTTTAAGCATGTATTATTTCACTTGTTTGAGGACAATCAGATCATAAAATTCTACTTGTCCTGTGGTCCCTTTTACCATGTCAGAGAAGTCGGGCATGCTATTTCCACAGGCCTGACTTATGATAAAATGAATACAAATCTGTGGTACCAATTTCATATAAAAATTAAAACTCACCAAAGGCTTATGTTATAAATTTCATATGTATATAGAAAGTTTATAGGAATGTAGGAAGTGTATGCAAGTACATGTAGCTTACAATGAGGACCTGCAAAATACTTAATTAAGATTTGCCCATGAAAATATGGATGTGCCCATTTGTGGTGAAAGAAATGTGCACCAAGAATGTGAATTGGATAACTGACCATCCCCACATGACTGTTGCTGTTAACCTTGCATGTAAAGAAATAAAACCTTTTTCAGACCTGGTCAGAAACCCCAACAAGTTGTATGTGTATCTTCATATAAACCTCACTGTTGCACATTGTTTCCAAAGTTTATTAATAAAAATGAATTGGTAGGGGTGTCTAAAATGGCAAATAATTAAATTATTTGAGATAATAAGAAAGCAAGTGAAAAGTATGCTGATCAGTCTGTGCAAGTTGATAAACTTCACAATTGTTAATTGCAATTTGAGCCTCGTCATGAGGAAACTGGATTTTTAACTCTGGGAAAACAAAGGCGCAGATCAGCTGTGCAATAACTGCACAGGGATAGTACAATTTTTCTACATGAATATCCAAAATTTCAAGCTTCTAGCTTAATGTGAATGTTACAGGCTGTTTGTGAAGGACCTAGCTGGAAACCCCGAAACCCTTTTTTCTTATGACACGGCTCTGACTTTTGTCTTTGTGATTTTTTCAGATTTGATGAAATACATGATGACATTGTAGACGATGACGAAGACGATGATGACAATGTGATAAATCATCACGGGACAATTACAATAATGGCCGATGTGACGGTCGGCGACCAACAGGAAATTCTAGAAGTATGACGAAGGCTATATCAACTGATGTCTCTTCATTTATTCCAGAATGGTTGTTGTTTTATCCCTGTAACAGCTGATAAAGTGCTAATATTGTGCTATTTATAGATCTCATGTAAAGACAAAAATTGAGTTAAGAGGTACAAGGGGTGTGGGGTGGCCTAGTTGTATAGCGTCAAGACTATGATCGAGAGGTCCAGGGTTCAAATCCCACTGACGCCAGATTGTGTCCTCGAGCAAGACAACCCCCATGGTACTGATAAATACCTTGGAAATGTTGGCTCTATCTTGATATGACTGAAACATTGTTGACTGGGATGTTAAACCACCAAATCAAACGAACAAAATTCTGTCTTGTCAGAATAATTATAATGCCTGTCAGAATAATTATAATCCATCTGTAACATGTTATGCCAATCAGTTGCAGGCTAACAGAGAAGAAAATGACAGGGATAACTTAAGTTTGGACTGTGGAGCTGTAACTCTGAAATCTGGGAGTTATGGCATGATTGCATGCTTTGTATGCATACAATCACCATACTAGTATTTTTTACCAACATTTTCAAGGGTAAACACGCCAAAATCATACAATAATCCACCAGATTCTCATTTTTGTTTATTTAAGAAAGTAAGATACATGCTCACTTAATGAATTGATCATTGCTAGTCTCGCAGATCTTGGTGAATATCTATCACGGCCATGCCAGAATGTATCAGACTCTTATTGTAAAAATCTTTGGCATGAAAATTATTTTATCTCTCTGTTCATAAGCTGATAGGCTTGCCTAGGATTGATTGGGTTTGGATAACTGATTGGTTAGGATATAAAAAAACATGCACATACATGATGTAGTTCAGACTACTACTCCAACAACAGGATATGTTTGGTTATAACTCGTTTGAGCCATTAAGTTAGAAAATCAACAATGTGGGTTTCCCACTAGGTCCGACACAAATTAGCCTGTACAGTCACAGAAGCCAGCTAGAAGCTTTAGATTTTGTTTTTTTAAAAGAAGATGGATGATACCATCTGTGTAGTGAAAACAAAGGCGCTAATCAGTTTTGTGGTTACCATGAAGCCGGTCTGCACCTTTGTGTTTTGCATATGCAGATTGTTGGTTTTCTGATGCGGTGACTCAGTTATAGGATACTGAGTAGAAATAGTCACACCCCAGCAGGCACATGACGTCATAATGACGTCAGATCGACGTCGATGCATTCTGACGTCATGTGCCCGCTGGGACCACAATGAATCTCCAACATTTGAGGTCTTGTATTAGTCTTTAGCACAGAATCTCTGTTTGTAAAGGTGGCTGTTTTATCTGTTCTTTTGTATTCAGAAAAAGGGTAATTTGCGTATTCAATGATAACCAAAACATATTTTTGTCTGCTTTTATAAAAAGCAAGAATGATGAATTCATGTTAAGCCTTAAAAAGAAAGCAAAAGTATCATCAGATTGTCGTCAGATATGCACCATTATCTAGAAACCGGTGTTGCTGTTTGTTTGTCTGATACCTTTTGTTGTAGTCTTTACCATGTAAGAAGTATTTACAATGTTGTTGTGTTGAAAATTACTTGTGTTGGGAATTTTTGATGTCAAGAAGTATTTCTAGAATTAAGGAATTAGAACGTACATTTGCTTTTGTGTTTAAGATTTATGTTTCCTGCAGAAATAGTGCTGACTTGTCAAAAGCTGTGAAATGGAATGTATTTGTTGGAAACCCCCTGGCTTTTAGGCTCTAAACCTTTTATGCTGAACTGTTACTGAGCATAAAATTTATTCTGCTCAATAATTCTGTTTAAATGCTAACATTTGTTGCTGTTGTTGAATTGTTAGATGTTTATGTTTGGAGGAATAAATGCTTTTCTATAAAATCTTGCTGCCGTACCCAATTTATATTTGCAGCTTTTCAATCTTGCAAGTGTTATTTTGTCAATAAGGGTTTCACAGGTTGTCAAACAAGAAAAACTTTAAGTATAAAAAATTGGACATTTTCGGATTGGTTCACTGTCTTACATACAGTTTGGTGTTAAAACTGCTTATGAACTGAGGGTAGGAGACTGAGCAACTGTATTCAGCCATAGTACTTTCATATTTTCTTGAACTTAGCCACCGCCAAACAAAGTAAATGAGCCGGGCAAGAGAAAACTGGATTTTTGCCTAAGTGAAATCAAATACACAGATCAGCCAGTGCTCCAGATAAGGATTTATACCTTTTGGGTATTTATGCACCCATTTTTGGCGTAATTGGGTATACCAGATTTAATTTGGTATTGACTTGCATATCAGACTTTTCTGTATTGAGTAACAATAAAAAAAAAATGAAGCAAAATAGACTATTAAAATAAAGTCAGTCTTAAAAATTATTAATATATTTACACCTCATTGTTATCGTATGCTGGTTCGATGTTGTATGAAATGGGTAAAGGGTTGTTTTGTCCCAAGTTGGCTCGTCCATCTGTCGCAGGGACACCACAGGGACACCACAGGGACACCACGAACCCAGTTACATGAACCAGGTTGAAACATCAAAATCAACATGGAATCAGCCAAATACAAGGGTTTCCCCAAGTCACAATCCCTAGTGAGAAATATTTTTGCATTTCACAGTTGTAAAGGACGGTGGTCACATCATTACCACTTCAAGTAATGGACCAAATGGACTTGCCAGAGCAAGCAAAATTGGGATAAGGTGACCCAAATCTGTTCTGCTTTACAACAACCAAAAATGTACCGGTTTACAGTTTAATGCAGTTGAAATCGGTATTGAATTGTTTGTTAATTTATACCCAACAACTGTTGTTTTGTTTATGAATGAAAACTAAATTATAGCAATGTACGCAAAGAAAATAATCTGAATTGCGTATCAAAGATTTCTTCTGCGTTTCTGTATACAGTGTTGAATCTTAAATTAAGTTTTAAGATATTTTAATTAGGTAAATACGCAGATATGCTGCTTATCTGGAGCACTGTCAACGGTGTTGTAAGTGCAGATAGCATAATCCCTCTTCTTAAATAAAAAAAAAATTCAGCCTTGTAGCTGTCTTCAGCTGTGTTTAGCCTGGTTTGTGTCAGACCTGTCAAAAACCCCTAAGACCAGTTTTGTTTTGGCGCGGCTCAAATGACATCCACTTCCATCATTCTGACAATATGAATGGTTGCCTCCATTATTGAATGACTGCACAACTGGTTATTGCTGATACTAGTCTTCCTAGAGTCAGAATGCATTTTGTTTTATGATGTAACACACTGGTTAGCCAGAGACGACCAATACAACTGAGTACAAGCAATGCAGATGAACTCAGTAGTTGTTAAGATGCAATATTTGTATGGGAACAACTTACCACAGATCAGAATCTTATTGCCACCTAATAATTTGATCTGGGTTGGTTGTTCTCAGTCACATTGGTTGTCTCTGGATAACTGGTGTGTGTTGTAGTTCAGATGATAACATTCATGAGTTGTGAAGCTATTACCTCATTGTCACTGAACAAAGTTTTCACTGCCATGTCAGATCATTAGCTCAATGTTTTACTAATTACATCCCATAATCGTTTCACATTAACATATGGGGAGTGCCGTTACCTAGTGATTAGAGCATTGGACTCCATATTGTGTTGTTTGGCGTTCAGTCACCACTGGTACCAAGTTTTGTCCTTTTGTCCTCACTGGTACCAAGTTTTGTCGCACGAGTTCCCACGAGTTATGTTGAAAAAGTTTAAAAGCTGTCACACACTCACGAGTTGAAGCTACGAGTTAGCGCAATTCATAACTCGCCGCTTGACGCGCGAGTTGCCATGAGTTATAATGCCCTACGAGTTCTACACGGCATCTCTACGATAAAAGTCTTGGGAACTTGCGGATACTTGTAGGCATGTCTTAGTAAACTCGTGAGATGTCGTAGGAACTCGTGAGAAGTCGTCTTTAGTCCAGATGGGAAGACTTTTGTACGACAACCGCCGACATAGGGCAAGTTCTCTACGAGTTGCTACGAGTTCACCAAAAAAGTGGGCGGAGCTTAACTCGTAGGTCCAACTCGTGAGTGTGTGACATGGGCTTAAACCCTCCATAGTACTGGTTATTACACAGGAAGACGTGGCTCCTTCCCAAAATGGCTAAAACATTGACGACTGGACGTTAAACCACAAAACCAAGAAACATAACGTATATCATTGTGTGTGTTATTGAAACTCATGAGAGCAGCTTCATGGGGAAACCAGTCTTTTGCACAAGGCACTGATCAGCTTGTGCGTTAGATCATAAGATTTGATATTTTTTTCATACATTGAAGCAGCAATTTTCTCATCAACATGACTATTTTGTTAACTTCATGTATTACTGATTCTCTTTTAACTCATTAAAGCCTGTCGTCCTATTAACAGGACATAGGCAAACAGTATAGCCCCAGACGTGACGCTGCCGAAAACAAAACCATCCGTTTTTACTCATATGAATTTTTTCATCATTGTTCATTTTCCCCATTATAATATGCCATTGTGACATGCATCGAGAATCATTTACAACATTTTTTATAGTTTAATACATGTAACATCCATTGTGTTCTCCATACCATTTGGTTCATGTTGAACTGTCTAATTACAGCTGCACATCATATGAGCCACAATACGAGAAAACCAGTCTTCAGGGTTTCTTACCAGGTCCAACTCAAATCGGCCTGTACAGTCACAAAAGCAGGCTAGAAGCTTGAAATTTTATGGATATGAGTGGAAGAGGGATTGTACTATCTGTGTAGCGAAAACAAAGGTGCCGATCAGCTGTGCACTTACTGCACAGCTGATCTGCGGCTATGTTTTCACATATACAAAAATCTGGTTTCTCATGCATATGCGGCTCCTGAAAAAACTAGAATACAGAGACTTTTTAAACCATGATTCTCATAAAAACATGCTGTTTTATGAAGTTAACCTTAATTTCATTAATTCACATGTATTTGATTATCTTCAAATTATTCAGGCTATTATAAGAATGCTATGAACAAAAAGAAATGCCTTCTGCTACCTTTTAAAGAAGCACAATAAACACTAATGGGTTAAAGCACAGGATTATTCAAGCCTGCAAAGGACACAGCAATCATTCGCGCAGCTTCTCATTTGTAAATATGTATCATAAACTGAGCTGTGTCTTGGGGAAACTTTCTTCTGGCCAAGTTCTGGGTTTTTACCAAGTCGGTTTCAGCCTGTGTACATCTGGCTTACATGCATGTGATTTTGTACAATATGAAAAATGATGTGTATAGATTATGTATTTATTAGTAAAACGCTTTATTTTATACATTAGCACCTAATATTGTTACTTGTGATTGCTTTTCTTTGTTTTGCTTTTGTTTATCGTATTGTCTACATTTTTGTTAGAAGACATGATTTTTTCAAGTGCTGTAAAGATATTTTTTGGCTGGTTTCAGCATAATACATTTGAGATTTTAATCTGTGTTATTTAAAATCAGGAATCTCAGTTCAATTGTCAGTCAAATTGTTGCGTTGCTTTTTGGCAACTTTACACTATTGTAGTGCTCCCAACATTTTTAATTTTGAAGAAATGTACTACATTCACTTAAATTCAAAGTTCTTGTAAGCCTGTGACATTTGAGCCGCGTCGTAAGAAAACCATATTTTTGCATAGGCAAAAACACAGACGCAGATCAGCTTCGCTGTAACTGCGAAGCTGATCAGTCACCGAGAAAACCGGTCTTCGGGGTTTCCGACCAGGTCTGCCACAAAGCGGCCTGTGCATCTACGGAAGATGGCTAGAGGCTGGATATTTTGGATTTAGTAAATATAGGAATTGTACTATCCATGTAGCGAAAACAAAGGCACTGATCAGCTTCGCAGTTACAGCGAAGCTGATCAGTGCCTTTGTTTTCGCTACATGGATAGTACAATTCCTCTATTTACTAAATCCAAAATATCCAGCCTCTAGCCATCTTCTGTAGCTGCACAGGCCGCTTTGTGGCAGACCTGGTCGGAAACCCCGAAGACCGGTTTTCTCGCATTGCGGCTCATTTGATAAGGGGAAGCCTAGAATTGGCAATGTCACATGTGATTTTCTTACAACTTTATTTCAAAAGATCTGTCTCTTAAAGATATTCTGCTTTACACGAGAAGTGCTTTTGTGATCGACCATTTTATCTTTTTCACACGTTTAAGTTTTGTAATTCTCAAAAATGCTAAGAATTAAAATGTTCACACATAAGCAAAAATCTGTCGATGTACACTTGTGTTTAATTGCGAATATGTTTTTTTTTTTTTGTTTGTTTGAATCATTGCTAAAGCTTTACTTCCCAGTGAACAGCTATTTTCATGTCTGGGCATTAGCTGTTGAGAGGGAAGTAAAGCAATAAATCAAACAAAAAAAAAATATTTTCATGTTATAAAATGCAAGTCTATGCATGTCTACGTCAAGGGATTTTCGCTTATGTGTGACGAGGCCTTTAATGAAGTGGCATGGTGTTAACAGTTATTCTCTTGGTTCTTTAAAGAAGTCAAGGTACTTGTACAACTTTCTTCAATATTAGAGCCGCCACATGGGAAAACCAACAATCTGCATAGGCGAAAACAAAGGCGCTGATCAGCTTCGCAGTCACTGCGAAGCTGATCAGCGCCTTTGTTTTCGTTACTGGAATAGTACAATTCCTCTTCTACTTAATCTGAAATTTCAAGCTTCTAGCTCTTTTCTGTGCTTGTACACGTCGGTTTGTGTCGGACCTGTTCGGAAACCACATTGTTGGTTTTCCCACGAGACGGCTCATGATCAACTTATAAAATATCACATTTGATTAAAGAGCCACTTAATTGTCTCCCTTCTTTGACTTAGCTTTTTCTATACCAAATGAGCTGCCGCAGAAGAAACCAATAACATGCATAGGTGAAACAAAAGGCACTACAGATCAGCTGTGAACTACATTTTCTTAGTCAAGAAAAGGAGGTGAATTGTATTACCAAAGCAAAAATGCTGATCAACTATGGGTGTTTCTGGATAGCTGATGAGAAGTTGTTTAGGTGTTTGCAAAAATACAAATTTGTCTTATAATGTGGTGACATGAGAAAACTGGTCTTAAAGGTTTCCAACCAGACTGGACACGAAACGACCTGTACAGTTTCAGAAGAAAGCTAGAAGCCTGAAAGTTTGGATTTAAAAAAAAGAGGGATTGTACTATCTGTATAGCTAAAACACAGGCGCTGATCAGCTGTGCAGTTACTGTTAAAAGCCATTTTTCTTATGATGTGGCTCATATAGATTAGCTTGCTTTTGCTTTGCAGGTATATTAAAAAGTATATTGACATATTTTCCTCAACATTTGAGCTTTCGCGCGAAAAAAACAACAATTTGGGTTTCTGACCAGGTCCGACACAAACCCAGCCTGTACAGCCACAGAAGCAGGCTAGAAGCTTGAAATTTTGGATTTAAGGAAATTAGGGATAGTACTATCTGTGTAGCCAAAACAAAGGTGCTGATCAGCTTTGCGGCTACCGCGAAGCTGGTCTACACCTTTGTTTTGGCATATGCAGTTTGTTGGTTTTCTCCTGCGGCGGCTCATTTTTTAAACAGTAATTGTCCATTCTGTTGCATATTTTATAATGACAATATGCACTGTGTCTTAACTATATATTTCTATCAGAAATGGACTGAATAAACAGTAAATTTTTATCTGTCTTATTTTTCACACGCCATATAGGTTGTCCTATTTGTGACCGTTTAAATGGTCCAGCAACACTACTGTAAATGGGTGGCCCCCATGGTCGAGTGGTTAAGAGCGCTCATATGTTATTACAGCACTTAAACATTGTTAAACATTTGATCATCTCACCACTGTGTATGGTGTGGGTTTGAGCCCCAAACGGGGCACAAGACTGTGAGATTTTAAGAATCTTATATGGTGTTCTGTTCTAGATGGAAGTTTCCAACCCAAGGGATGACCGTCCTGAGCGGAACCGAGGCTCCGCCGAGGTTCCGCTTAGCACGGTCATCCCGAGGGTTGGAAACTTCCATCTAGAACAGAACACCATATTAGATTCTTTTTCTTGCACAACAACCCCTAAAATCCGGTTTATTTCAAGATTTTGCGTAATAGCGGACTTATATTGTTAGCCTGGGTGAGAACACCTGGGTGAGATGCAATTTTATCACCCAGGCAAAAAGTGTGGCAATTTCTGTCTGGTGTGCAAGAAAAGCCAAGTTCCGCTTACTGGTGTGGCAGGTGTTTTTTTCTCAGGGCTCTCCCATTTTAATTCCACCTACTGAATGAGCTCATGACATTAAACTGAACCCCCCCCCCCCCCCCACACACACACACACACAAAAGGAAAAGAAAGAAAAACTACTGGCAAGTCTGGTCTGTATTCTGTATGTACAAAAGAATTCAAAGTATTTTCTCACATACTAGAAAAGATAGAATGGTTCCTGAAATATCTGATTGTGCACAAAATTTTATCTTGCGCCACTAGCTTTGTTGCTTATACAAGATTAGAAAAGCTTGCAACAAAATTTGATAATTTCTGGCCAAAGCAACTGCTTTCGGCAATGATTTTAACAAAACATAACTATTTTGGCATGAATCCATAGCATAAACCTTGCTTTGAACTAATACAAAATCAAAACTACATCTGTAACATCCACAGCATCACCAAGGTAAAATGCAATACCTATGATGTAATTTTGTAAACATATTGTGTCAAAAGTCATTTTGGTTCCATGTTCCGTTAACTAAACAGTTAAATAGAACAATGCTGGTCACGGGGAGGTGACAATAAAGCTTAAACAATGCGGCCACTGTACATGTAGAGGAGTTACTTTACAGGTAAACTCAAGTATGTGAGAAAAAGAATCATTGGTTTTCAATTATACTTAAACGCAAAAGTTTCGCAACAACTTACATCCTCGTTCTCTTCTATATTGCCTATGTAAGGATATTTTGAAAGTATATTTTATGTCCCTACACAATGGGTAATGATTTGCCATAAATGGGATTTAATCACATGTTATCGTTTTGACGTCAATGTGACGTTTGTGATTTTTTACAATTTGCGTCTAAAATATGGATGTTTATTTCGATTTAAAAACAAACAACACCAATCGATAGGCTGGTGTCTGTACATACAGAAAACAACAAAAACGTTTGGAAATTATTGTTTAGCAGCACTCTCAGTTGATGCGTTTCTTTGTTGACGCTAGCTTATTTTTTCAAACATCCATTACATGCCCATTATGCTTGACTAAGACGCGATCTTTTTGTCATTTGTGCAATGTGATAAGAGCTACATTATGCCGTTTTCAGATTTCGATTATTGGTATTCGTTTGCCTAATAACAAACAATTACGCCAAAAGTTAAACACGTCACACACACGTTATAAACGTCGACCAAAGCATAAAATTTCCATATTAGCATTTATTGACCTTTTTGCTTTTGAAAACAAACATTGGTTTAAAATTTCGTTTTCGCATACAATGTAAGGTATTGCACCCCCGTGACTTCTAAAAAATGGGCTACCTTGACGTTTTGACGTTTTCTCGGCAACCATAAGCCGCAGAGCTCTGATTTTCATGGTGTATGCGAGGCAAAGAACTGGACTTGTTAGTCGTTACATCACCAAATGAAATATTTGAGCCGATAAGAAGAAATTTGCATTTTATAAGTGTTGCGAAACTTTTGCGTTTAAGTATATTAAGACTGGAAATTCCAACCCTCATGTTGGAGTTTCCCCAATCTCCACTGAAAAATTTATCTGAAATAAGCCCAGATTTATAGATCCCCTTCAGACAGCTTTCAAAGAAAAGAATGAGGAAAAGATTATTTTAGCTATGGTATGCATCATGCAATTCATACTTGAAATGAGCTACGTACCCTATTAGACACATGGCCTATTCATATTGAGAACAAACATTATACCAACTCTAACGGTCTTGTTAAATGCACATGCACTGGACATGTATGGACCTACTTCACAGAAAATATTCCCTTTCATAAAAGGCAGGCCAATCAGTAGGTGGGCGAAAACAGGAAAACCCAGAGAAAAACCACCTGGCACACCCGCAAGCAGAACTTGGCTTGTCTTACATGTGGACAGTGCGGGGTTAAACCCAAACCAGACAAAGCGGTGAAATTATCAAGTGATTAAGAAAAAGCACTCTTAACCGCTTGGCCACGGGGGCCGCTAGAAAATATTTACCACACTACTATTGCAATGGTTGCTAGGCAACCAAAGACATGAGGGTAAAGAGCCATAACCACGCCATCATAAGCTGTTTTCATGACCTAGAAATAGAAAAGTCCTTTTTAATTTTTTATATGAATAATTTACGGCATGTAGGCTTTGACTGCCATAGTAAGTGGTTAAGCATGCAATTGTGATGTCTGTAGGGTGTTGATTTTGCTGTGTCACCATTTTTTTGTGACAGTTGTTACCATCAAAACCTTCCCTAGATTACATTGCAAATCGTTGCTTTTTGTGAAACAACTGCCGCCTGAGAACTAATAGAGAGATTACCGTCCACCCTTTCTCAAACCCCTGGGCAATTGAAAGCCAAATTAAATGTAGAGCCTATCATGCTAGCATTGTGCTGAATAATCTTTTTCTCCAGAACCCATAGGCGAGATCTCATGAAACTGGGTACATATATGCAACATATGGGACATCATAGCCCATCAGTTTGTTCAAATGATGACCCAAAGATGGCCCTGACCTATTTTACAGTAAGTTTGTAAACTTAAGACATTTTTTTAACTATTGCAGCCTTGGACCTGTGAGTTGGTAGTGTTATGTATGACAGTTACTTGTTGAAAGATGTGCATTCAGTACTGGTAAACTTCCCAAGGGAGTATGCCCAGGAAAGTATGATGTTATACATATGATGTTTACTTGTTGTCCTTAGCAATTATTTACTTTTAGTGTCCCAGATATTGGACATAAACAGGTTGTTTACTTCAGAATTTTCTAGAAATTTCAAATTGTTCTTTGACGGAAAAATCTGGAAGAACCAAAGATGTAGAATCTTCTAGAAAAAATTTTTTTATGTCAAAAGAATATTGTGGAATTTTCTGGAAGGATAATGGCCTCTCTAGAATATTCCACAACATTAAATTTTGGTAAACGACTTGTTATTTTTAGTATATGATATCATAGAATTTGCTGGAAGAATCCTGAATGTTCCTCAGTGCTATATAAGGGCTACAAATTTTCATAAGGACAATCTTTGGGTACTGTTACTATTAAGAAGTCAAAATCTATCTTACTGGAATTTAAACTTATTCTTGGATTACTTTGTGATATTCGATTCTGGAACATAGTGCTATTTTGAAACAAACTTTAATTCTTGGGATCAGAAACTGATACAGACTTGTGTTAAAAAATTCTGAGGGACATTCAGACATTCTTTAAGGGAATTAACATCTTGAAAGGTATTGTACATTCATTTTTGTTTGATTGTATATATGCTTTTGATTGTTTCACATGTAATTACTGGTGAAATCACTTCTAAATAGATTTGTTAAATTTTAAACAAAGCTTGTTGCTGGCTAACCAACTTGTTGGTTTCCTTAATCTTCTAGTTACGCCTGGCACGTAACAGAATTGGGGGCTCGAGTCCGGGATTGAAATTTCTTGTGCACCAAATTTATTTAAAATTCTAAAGTATCTTCACTGTTTGCTGTTTAAATAGCTAAAGCCAGCAAAAAGCAACCATGTCATTCAAACTAAGAGACTTTATTGCTGCGCCTTCTCAGGAGCTGTTAGATAAGGCCAAAAAGAGTGACCTCTTAGACATAGCTGATCATTATGGGTTGTCAAATATCAAGACTTCCATGTTAAAACATGAAATTAAGAACATTTTGATTCAGTTTTTTGTTGACGAGGAAATTTTTGATTCCTCGGCTACTTCTCAGATTCTAGTCACTCAGACTGACTTGCAGTTGAGGGAACTAGAAATCAAAAGACAAATTGAGATGGAAAAACTAAAATTTGAGTATGAAGAAAGAATAAGGGCAGAAAAGGCCGAAAGGGAAGAAAGAATAAGATTGGAAACTTTAGAACGGGAAGAAAGAATGCATAAACAAAAGTTAGAAATGGAAGAACGAGAGAAGGAAAAACAAAGAGAATTAGAACGAGAAAAAATTGAGTTAGAAAAAGAAAAATTAGAAAGAGAAGAAAGGCTTGAAATTGAAAAAGAAAAATTTAAATTTGAAATTGAAGAAAAAGAAAGAGAAAGGCAATTTCAGTTAAGAATGAAGGAAATTGAACTTAATGACAAATCAAAATCAAAATCTTTGCCTTTGGCTACTAGTACAGTATTTGATGTCACAAAACACATTCGTCTCGTTCCTCCATTTCAAGAAAAAGAGGTTGACAAATATTTCTTACATTTTGAGAAGGTGGCAGAAAACTTGAAATGGCCAAGGGAGCACTGGACCTTGCTTTTGCAAAGTGTTGTAATTGGTAAAGCTCGAGAAATTTACACTCAGCTTTCTCTTGAGCAAAGCTCAGATTATGATACAGTAAAGGAATTTATTCTTAAGGCTTATGAGCTGGTCCCTGAGGCATACAGGCAGAAATTTAGAGACTGTAGAAAAGAACATGACCAGACTCATGTTGAGTTTGCTAGAACAAAAGAGCAACTATTTGATAGATGGTGTTCTTCAAAGAAAGTAGGTTCTGATCATGCAAAGCTAAGGCAGCTCATGCTTGTTGAAGAATTCAAACGGTGCATAAATTCTGATGTTAAGGCTTTCTTGAACGAAAGAGAAGTTGAAAACTTGGAAACAGCAGCACGTTTAGCTGATGACTATGCTTTGACTCATAAGGCTTCATTTGTCAACAAGCCATATCCTAGGAAACCATATAACCCTCAATCAAAGCAAATTATCCCTCAGTCAAAACCATATTCCCCTCAGTCCGGTCCCAAAGCCAATCCCAGTAATCCAACTGACAATTCCAGTCCAAAACGCAAATTTTCTAGTGAAAACAAAGGACAAAATCCCTTATCCCAGCCAATTTGTAATTATTGTAAGAAAACTGGCCACATTATTTCTGAATGTTTGGCACTGAAACGAAAGAAAGAAAGAGAAAATCTAGATAGTGCTAAACCGACAGGTGTCACCTCCTTAAAGGCTAAACCACAGTCTTGTATCCAGGAAGAAAACCCTATACTGACCAGAACTTGTAAAGAGTCAGTCTCTGAGAATTCTATTATGGAGATTTATGAACCATTCTTATCAGATGGTTTTGTGTCACTTAACAGTGACTCTGCCCAGTCTACCCCTATCAAAATCTTACGAGATACCGGAGCTTCTCAATCCCTTATCTTGGCAGATACCTTGCCATTTTCCGAGAAGTCTTCTTCTGGGACAAGTGTCCTTATCCAGGGCGTAGAGTGTGGATTTGTTAATGTACCGCTCCATAATATCTATTTGTCCTCAGACTTAGTTAAAGGTCCTGTGGCTGTAGGTATTAGACCTTCCTTACCCTTTAAAGGTATTCATTTGCTGTTAGGCAATGATTTGGCAGGAGATAAGGTTGTGGTAAACCCACTTTTGACCAGCACACCATGTGTTGATCAACCGCCTGATCCCATTGAGCAGGAAATTCCTGACCTTTACCCTTCTTGTGCTGTCACTAGGGCAATGGCAAAGAAAGCCAAATTATATGATGGGATGCAGGACATAAATTTAACTGACACTTTGATAGGTCAGTCCTTTAATAAAGAGATTTCAACATCTCTTTCCCCTAGTCAGTCTGATATTCAGACTGACCCTAGCAATCCAAGGTCGGGGTCAGAAAATGACCTTTCACCTTCCAACTCAAATGACCAAGGTCATGACCAGATGTCAAGGTCACAGCTTTGTAAAGAACAACACAGTGATCCTGAGATCTCGCCTTTATTTGAAAGGGCTTTAGATGAAAAAGAAATATCCCAGGTCCCTGTTTGCTATTATGTCAAAAATGGCATATTAATGAGAAAATGGCGTCCTCCAGATGTCTCAGCAGAAGATGAGTGGACTGTTAACCGCCAAATTGTGATCCCTAGGGTTTATCGCCCTGAAATCTTAAACTTGGCCCATGAAACTCCAATGTCAGGCCATTTAGGTGTAAATAAGACCTATGACAAGATCCTTAATCATTTCTACTGGCCAGGAATAAAATCTGATGTATCTCAACACTGCAAATCCTGCCACACTTGTCAGATGGTAGGAAAACCCAATCAGACTATTCCTAAAGCTCAGTTACAGCCCATTCCTGCCTTTGATGAACCTTTCAGCAGAGTGATTATTGATTGTGTAGGTCCCTTACCCAAAACAAAGAAAGGTTGTGAATATCTTCTGACCATAATGTGTGCTTCAACTCGCTTTCCTGAAGCTATCCCACTCAGAAATATCAAGGCTAAAACAATAGTTAATGCACTTGTGAAGTTCTTCACATTTGTAGGCCTCCCAAAATCTATCCAGTCAGACCAGGGCTCAAATTTTATGTCAGGAATTTTTCAGCAAGTTATGTACGAACTTAGAATTAAGCAATACAAGTCATCGGCTTACCACCCTGAAAGCCAAGGTGCCTTAGAAAGATTCCATCAAACTTTGAAAAACATGATCAGATCTTACTGCTTTGACACTGAAAAAGATTGGGATGAAGGCATACACTTGCTTCTATTTGCTGTAAGAGAATCTGTACAAGAGTCTCTGGGGTTCAGCCCATTTGAGCTTGTTTTTGGGCACACTGTACGTGGACGGTTAAGACTTCTAAAAGAGAAATTTCTCTCAGATGATGACAGTTCTTTGAACTTACTTCAGTATGTGTCTGATTTCAAAAACAGACTATCAAAGGCCTGTGATGCAGCTCGGTCCAATCTCAAATCTGCTCAAAGCAAAATGAAGATTCGTTATGATGAAAATGCTAAAGACAGAAATTTTGAACCTGGAGACAAGGTACTTGCTCTCTTGCCCATTCCTGGCAGACCTTTACAAGCTAGATATTATGGCCCGTATACTGTTGATAAAAAGTTAAGTGACGTGAATTACATTGTTAACACTCCTGGGAGGCGCAAGCAAAAACAGCTATGTCACATTAATATGCTCAAGAAGTACATTGATAGGGATAGTTCTGTTATTTCATCAGTAAATATAGTTAATTCTGTCCCTCATGAACAAAATCAAATGGACTCTGAGGACTTCAAATTGGAGAAATCTGATCCCTCGTCATCGAAACTCCAGAATTCTGACATACTACAGAATCTTGATCAGAAACTGTCTCACCTTGATTCAGACAAAAGACTTGAACTGAAACAGTTAGTTCTCGAATATGAGCACTTATTTCCAGACATTCCATCCAGAACTGACAAAATCTATCATGATGTTGACATTATTGAAGGTTCAAAACCTGTAAAGCAACATCCTTACAGAATGAACCCTGTAAAACAGCAATATCTCAGGGAAGAAGTTCAATATTTGCTGGACAATGATTTCATTGAACCCAGCCAAAGTGAATGGAGTTCTCCTTGTATTCTTGTACCAAAGCCAGACGGGACATTTAGAATGTGCACAGACTATCGAAAAGTCAATTCTGTCACTAAAACAGACACTTTTCCCATCCCACGAATCGATGACTGCATTGATAATATTGGACATGCCAAGTATGTTACAAAGTTCGATCTGCTAAAGGGATTTTGGCAGATACCCCTCACGGACAGAGCAAAGGAGATCTCGGCATTTGTTACACCAGATGGACTGTACCAGTATAAAGTCATGCCATTTGGAATGAAGAACTCGCCTGCGACTTTTCAGCGGCTGGTCAACAGTTTGATTTCCAATCTGGATGGCTGTAAAGCCTATATCGACGACGCTATTATCTTCAGTGAGGAGTGGCAACAACACTTGCAGACAATCAGAACATTCTTTGACCGGCTAAGTGATGCTAAACTAACTGTGAACTTGGCAAAAAGTGAATTTTGCCATGCAAACTTGACATTTCTTGGACACATTGTATACTGAGCCAAACATATAACGCAACACGGTTATTGCATGTTTTTCGCATTTTAATGTAACGTATGACGTTCTACCCGACATATAATGGTCAGCAATTACCAATGAATAAATTGGTTACAAAAAGTTTAGATTTCTGGGCATGGGTCACTGAGCTCGAATCTGATTGGTCAACACGGTTATTTTGCTGGCATGCGTCCCCTGAGAGATTCTGGAAATCAGTTTGCACACAAATTGCTTCTTTATGGATCGCCCTGTGAGGTTCGATGAGGCAATTGCAGTATGGACTCCATTTGTACCCAAAATTTCAAATCAATGTTTGCATCATTGAAAATTTGACGTTTAATACTGCGCATTCCATTGAACACAATAGAAAATGGAGTTAGTGAAAAATTCTAACGGCGAATGTTTTTAACGAAACCTTTGTGAAAACATGTTCATACCTTCATTCAGCATTGTTAGAAAACACAACGGCCTCCAATTGTTGGGACAAGAACGTCTGTAGCAAATGTTAAAATGTGAGTAAACTTGAATGGTTGGGAGTAAAAATGAGTCTTCAACTCTGTTTAAAATTGAGCAAAATTGACCCTTTGACTGTAAATTTATTCATTGCCTAAAATAGGGCAGGGGTAACCCTGAAAATCGACAGTAATTTCTAGGGTACGAATACACGTCACATGTCGCATTCTGGAAAATCACAATGCGTTTGATTTTTTGCCAAGACCCTACCTCTGAAAAATGACTAATTTCTTGAGACGCATAACACAGAATGTTAAAAACAAGATCTTATGAGATGGTTCGATCGTCTGGCAATCTTATTCAGTGGAGGAAAAGTTTATTTGATACTGTTCTTGTGTATAACAATAAAAATAAACCGATGTTGCGTTATAAGTTTGGCTCAGTATAGGTCAAGGTCAGGTAAAACCTGTAGAAGCTAAAGTTGAGGCTATCTCAGATTTTCCTGTACCTACTAGCAAAAGACAACTGATGCGCTTTCTGGGTATGGCTGGATATTACAGGAAATTCTGCAACAACTTCTCGGCTATAGCTGAGCTCTGACAAACTTGCTTGGTAAGAAGGCCAAGTATGTTTGGACAGATGACTGCCAGAAGTCATTTGATAAGCTCAAGGCCATACTTAGAAGTGCTCCGGTTCTCTTAGCACCAAGTTTTGACAAAGAGTTCAAGTTGGCTGTAGATGCCAGTGATGTTGGTGCAGGCAGTGTATTGTTGCAAGAAGATGACAATGGTGTTGACCATCCTGTTTGTTATTTTTCCAAAAAGTTTAACAAGCATCAGAGAAATTACTCTACCATAGAGAAAGAATGCCTATCTCTAATCCTTGCGCTTCAGCACTTTGAAGTTTACTGAGCTTCTTCACATGCACCAATTGTTGTCTTCAGTGACCACAATCCACTGACTTTCATACATAAAATGAAAAACAAGAACCAGCGTTTACTCAGGTGGAGTCTCATGTTGCAAGAGCACAATCTTGACATCAGACATATCCGAGGAAGAGATAATATCATTCCAGACACCCTAAGCAGAGCTTAAGTGCCTCTACAATGCTGATGTCCAGCTTTGTGCTGTTGTATTTGATTAGTTTTGCACAAATTTTGCTAAACATATTGTATCCAGTATTGCAAAAGAAAGCTTTATTTTATAAAACTTTCTTTTCTTTGAAGAGGGGAAGTGTTATGTATGACAGTTACTTGTTGAAAGATGTGCATTCAGTACTGGTAAACTTCCCAAGGGAGTATGCCCAGGAAAGTATGATGTTATACATATGATGTTTACTTGTTGTCCTTAGCAATTATTTACTTTTAGTGTCCCAGATATTGGACATAAACAGGTTGTTTACTTCAGAATTTTCTAGAAATTTCAAATTGTTCTTTGACGGAAAAATCTGGAAGAACCAAAGATGTAGAATCTTCTAGAAAAATTTTTTTTATGTCAAAAGAATATTGTGGAATTTTCTGGAAGGATAATGGCCTCTCTAGAATATTCCACAACATTAAATTTTGGTAAACGACTTGTTATTTTTAGTATATGATATCATAGAATTTGCTGGAAGAATCCTGAATGTTCCTCAGTGCTATATAAGGGCTACAAATTTTCATAAGGACAATCTTTGGGTACTGTTACTATTAAGAAGTCAAAATCTATCTTACTGGAATTTAAACTTATTCTTGGATTACTTTGTGATATTCGATTCTGGATTGGAACATAGTGCTATTTTGAAACAAACTTTAATTCTTGGGATCAGAAACTGATACAGACTTGTGTTAAAAAATTCTGAGGGACATTCAGACATTCTTTAAGGGAATTAACATCTTGAAAGGTATTGTACATTCATTTTTGTTTGATTGTATATATGCTTTTGATTGTTTCACATGTAATTACTGGTGAAATCACTTCTAAATAGATTTGTTAAATTTTAAACAAAGCTTGTTGCTGGCTAACCAACTTGTTGGTTTCCTTAATCTTCTAGTTACGCCTGGCACGTAACAGTAGATGTAGACAACTTAGTGTTAATTTGTTTGATTTGTGGCTTAGCGTCACAGTCAACAGCTAAGGTCATGTGGGGATGTTGCCTCCATATTATAGACTTTTACCCAAAAGTAGGTCATGACAAAAAGTGCTTCAAATATAACCACCCAGCTAAGCCACAAAGGCTTATATGAGTGGATGGTTTGACTTGAAACTGCTTTTCCTGGGCAGGCTCAGACCTGAGCGGTAAACCAGTAATCAAATGGTCAGTTAGTAGCGGATAAGCCCATACTCCCATCCGACAACACTAACAGAATTAATTTCAATGTTATCTCTTTACCTCAACCTATCCCTCCTCCATACTAATGGCTTTTACTGTATCTACCAAGCGTAAACAGAATTTGTTTTATACGAGTATGGAGCCTCATATGGAGAACAAAAGTTTGTGGAATCTGGGTCACATGCTCAAGATGGCCACCATGCTCAAAAATTCTGAAAAATCTCCAGAACTGGCGGGCCAATTTTCGTAAGAATTTTCCTTGTAATTTTGTCTTTTTGTGCCTTATTTGCTTGTTTTGTTGCTTCCTATCTAAGTAAACAGCTATAGTCATCGTGAGATATTGCTTGTGTTTCTACGAGACATTATATAAATCCTGCACTATCACAGTAGACGCCAGTGTCACACATTTACCGGTATAAATATGACACATCTGTTCCTATTGGTCAAATACATTTATTTACCGGTATATATATAACGGTAAATCTGTGAAGCGTGTCTACCAAGATTGTCCAGAATCTATACACCTAAGCCCAGGCTAACTTTTTGTATTCTGGTAAATAATGAAGAAAGAAGTTGAAATCATTTCATACATTTTATTTCTGTCTTGAGGACACCATTAATGGTCACACAGTAAGTCAAGGACATGAAAACTATACAGTAAATAAAAACGGTAGGACAGATCTAGGGGGCTATTTCAGGATAATTAGGAGAATGTTTTGCGTTTTTTCATATGAGCTGCGATGTGAGAAAATCGGTTGTCAGGGTTTCCGACCACGTCTGATACAAACTGGCCTGCGGAGCTACAGAAGATGGTAAGAAGCTTGAAATTTGGGATTAAGGAAGAAGAGGATTATGTACTATCCGTGTAGCGAAAACAAAGGCGCTGATCAGCTGTGCAGTTACTGCACAGCTGATCTGCGTCTTTGTTTTCGCATATGCAAAAACCCGGTTTTCTCATCCTGCGGCTCAAATAATATCCTTCATAGCAGTCAGCAGGCACTGGATTAGAATTGCATGTCACAAGTCTAATAAATACCTTCAACATGCACTGTTTTTACAGAGGAAATCTTTTTTTTTTTTTTTTTTCATTTTTTATTCTTTTTAATGTTTTCCATGGGAAATATATAAAGATATTTATCCCTAAATAGCACACCAGATCTGCTCTCCCTATAATTTAAGCCAGTAACATGAATAAAATGACCTCTGGTACTGAACAGAATAGAAGAAGTTACTAATTGCACGAAAGTTTTGATATATTATCAAAGCAGGAAACAATAAATGCTTATCTGAATGCATGAATGTTGCGCAAAAAAGGGCCAGGTTTAAGATTTATTTTCCTCAGATCTGGCTTACTCATGTTATACCAAAGATCCTTTTACACATGTAATGGCTCAAAAATGAGCCACCTGGGCATCCCACAATATCATGTAAACCATGATTTGCAAGTGACCTAAATGTAAGGTGATTTCCCATAGAAAATGAAGCTTGAAATATGAGTTTGTTTTCACTGGTGTTTTTAAATGAAAATGAAATGTGAGATGAAATCTTAGATGAGTTCATTGAAGGTTAATTGGATGGTGTCATTAAGTTTTAAAGCAAGCTTGGTTAAAATTCAACCCTGTAAAGAGGCTCCAACACATGGCTTAGTTTTCCAGGCAGTGGTAAAATCTAGCTTCTCTTGCCAAATAATTTATGAGTGACAGACTAAACCAGGCTTGGAGGTTATAAAAGCTGAGCATGAAATTTCAACTACACATAAATGTTAAATAGTTGAAATTAGTGCAAAACTTCAGGTTCAATACTCAGCAACTAGTAATTTATCCTGCTCATAAATGTTAAAAAATGCCAACAATTGTTGGCATTTTAACATTTATGAGCAGAATAAATTTTAGTCTCAGCTGAGCTGAGCATGAAAAAAAGTTTTATAACCTCAGGACCAGTTGAGTCTAGGTTGATGGTTTTTCTTACAAGGTTCAGTAAATCAAAGTTAGAGAATTTTAAAATACGAGCCATCTCGTGGGAAAACCAACAATGTGGTTTCCGAACAGGTCTGACACAAACCAGCCTGTACAAGCACAGGAAAGAGCTAGAAGCTTGAAATTTTGGATTTAAGTAGAAGAGGAATTGTACTATCTGAGTAGCGAAAACAAAGGCGCTGATCAGCTTCGCGGTTACCGCGAAGCTGATCTGCGTCTTTTGTTTTCGCCTATGCAGATTGTTGGTTTTCCCATGAGGCGGCTCATACACATAACTACAATAGAAGTTACGCTTATATTGCAGGATGCCCAGTTCAATAGATACACACAACTATTTTATTCTACAGAATGCCACTTTTGGAAATACCTGATAAATTATGACCAAACTGATTCCAGGTCTCGAGGATTTAAATTTTTTTCATGCTCAACTCAGCTGAGACTTAAATTTATCCTGCTCATAAATGTTTAAATGCCAACAACTGGCTTTGGTTATCTCAGCCTGAAATAAAATTCAAATTTCAGTATTTAAAAGCAGTTAATGTATAATGCTCAGCTGAGTTGAGCATGAAAAAAATGTTAAAACCCAGGTCATGCTTTAACATTTTTTTTCAGCTCAACATGATCAGTTTGATGCTGAACATTAAAAATTCATATAAATGTTGTTCGCTAACTTCTCTAAAACTTGTTTTGTTTCTACTACACTTACCAATGAAGGATTAGCAAAAGAAGAAATGTTTAAGAAATATGTAGGTAACAACTAAAATGTAGCACAAGAAGGGCATATGAGGCATTTAAATGCAAACAGAAGTGATTTTTCTCTGCATGATATGCTCTTTGAGATCAGTAGTCATGTCAATTCTTAGAAAACCATGAAACAGTGGGTGAATATTTGGTTAACATGATTATTTTTGCAAATTTTCTGACATTGAAAACAAGTTGTACACATCATTAATATGAATAACCTTGTCTCGTCGAGGCAATTCTAATGAATACCCACAACATGTTAGTGTGGAAAACATAGGTAAAATCATATTTGACTCAACAAGTACCCACCTCATCTTATTAACTAGCTACATAATGTTTACAGTTGTTGCTTTTTTTAATGTTGACTGACAATGATGGAATAAGTATGATCTTTAACAGCTTCAATTTCTGATCAGGTCTGACACAAACTGGCCTGTACAGTCACTGAAGCAGGCTAGAACATTGAAATTCCGGATTTGAGAACAAGACGGATTGTACTATCCGTGTAACGAAAACAAAGGCACTGATCAGCTTCGCAGTTACTGCGAAGCTGATCTGCGCCTTTGTTTTCACCTAGGCAAAAATCTGTTTTTCTCATGATGTTGCTCATTTCATAATCATATCAGAACAGAATAACAAAACTTGGCAGAAAGTATACCACAATCATATAATGAAACAGAAAACTATTATTAAGTTATTCCAAATTTCTTAATGCTTGACTAAAACTGCTGGCTTTAAACTTCTTTTTCTTGTACTCCATTGAACTGTACTCCAAAGTATAATGTGAAATAAAAAAACTGCTATTTATAACACCTAACAAAAAGGCAAGCATTCAAAAATTCAGTTCCATATAAAAGACATGATACTGTATTCAGAAAATATTCTATTGCAAGAAGATCATAAAACGGGATACTCAGCATTTGAAATGCCCATCATAATTAACCCATTTAATGACAAATGGATTCACTCATCATTATCATTTGGGTGAGTCCACTGTCATTTAAAGGGGCGTCAGGAGTGATTTTGAATTTTTATCACATTTTTCTGCAAATTTTCTCTACCCAAACAGAAAAGCCCCAGATGGAATGCCACATTTTGCGGCATCATATCTGGGGCTATACTGTTTGCCTATGTCCACAAAAAGGATTGTATGAGTTAAGGATTACATACAGCACAATATCTCTTTAATTTTTTGATACAAAGGCAACATTATGCTGTTTGAATTTTTGTATTTGCCTCCCTTGAAAGTTGTATGTTAAGGCTTTCAATTGCTGCCAGCATCCAACACGGATGTGAGTATAATGAGCCTGTGCGTGAGAAAACCAACAATTTGCATGGGCGAAAACAAAGACGCAGATCAGCTTCACGGTAACCGCGAAGCTGATCAGCGTCTTTGTTTTCGCTACACGGATAGTACATTTCCTCCTCTACTTATTCCCAAATTTTCAAGATTCTGGGTTCTTCTGTGACTGTACAGGCTGGTTTGTGTTGGACCTGGTCGGAAACCCAAATTGTTGGTTTTGTCATGCACAGGCTCTAATGTGAGCCGCAACACCGGAAAACCAGTCTTTGGGGTTTCCTACAAGGTCCGACACAAACAGAGCTGTACAAGCACAAAAGATGGCTAGGGGCTGGAAATTTAGGATTCAGAAAGTAGAGGAATTGTATTATCAGTGTCTGCGAAGCTGATCTGTGCAAAAATCCGGTTTTCCCAAGACGCGGCTCATTTAGTAACAACATATCGTTGATGAGTTATTCCTGAGCATTCACACAAACAATGAACGATTATGTCTCGACGATAAATTCAGATGTCATTCACAACCTACCCTAATAATACAGTCTGGCCAAAAAACAAATTAGTTGTTCAAAATGAACAGCATCTTGAGTTTTGTATATTTAAAAAAAAAAACAACAACAACAACAATTGAAACTTTGAAACTTCGTCTTTGATTTTACTAAATATGTTTTATCAAAGAATGGTGGAATGGTCACACAGTCTTGTTTGATGTAGCACTTGGTCAACAAAAATATAAAATGCACGTGAAAAAGTAGCACTTTTTCCAAACATTTTTGAATATACTGAACTTGGGGCAATAAACCCAAGCATCGTTTTCCTTCTACAGTGTGCAACTTTGAGACTGTCGAAGCTCCTGATGCAGAAGAAAAGTAATGTATATGTTTATGTCAATTTCCTTTTAGCTGCCAATATCATGTGATAGCCAAACACCTATATAAAGCGTGTCAACTAAATCTGAAAGATTTTCAAAAATTCTGGGTAATGAGGCCGTTTACTTAACCCTGACCACAAGTATCTGAAATTCAGATTCAGCTTATCTAAAGCTTAAAAAACACAATTTCTATCCAATATTGGGAATGGACGAAGTGATCACTATGTTCACTCCCAATGATTCTCAGTTTCCAAGCATTTATGTCGCTTTTCGAGTAATTTGGTGGGCTTCAACAGAACTTCAAATATCCATGCCCAGTTAGATTTTGCGTTAAAAAATGCCTTAATATAACAATCACATGCCTGTAATATTGTATCTGGATTAATACTGCCCTATCTGAATAATTCCTGACATTTCGAGGATAGTACCGTGTATGTTTTGATAATTTTGATGAAAATACTGTTTCTTGAGCAAATCACAAAAGAAAACATGCACACAAATAGTGGTGTTTGTGCTGTACATCCCAATCAACTGATGAGGTCATGAGCCGCCTCATGGGAAAACCAACAATGTGGTTTCCGAACAGGTCCCACACAAACCGGTCTGTACAAACACAGAAGATGGCTACAAGAGCTTGAAATTTTGGAGTTAAGTAGAGGAGGATTTGTGCTATCCGAGTAGTGAAAACAAAGGCGCTGATCAGCTTCGCGGTTACCGCAAAGCTGATCTGCGTCATTGTTTTCGCCTATGCAGATTGTTGGTTTTCTCATGGGGCGGCTCATATGGAGATAGAGTCTCTGCTTTAAGTCTCATTTCAATGTCTGGAGAAGCTTGGGCTAGAGCTTGCAACATCTGCTTTACAATGAGAGTTTCTTAACCACTATGCCACACTGGCTTCGATGCACACAATTGAAAAACACAGAACATTTATGTACAAGGAGTCACAAAATTTGCACAAGTAAACACACTGAAATTGCACTGCAAAAGGTCAGTATAGAATAAAATGGTATAAAAGTATTAAGTTGGATTCTGTACAACAAACCAAGTTAAAGCTTGGCTAATTCACACTGTTGTTGGTACATTTTTCACTACCTTTCAGTTTTATCACCATTTTTAACTCTTATAAAATGCATGCAATATGTTGTTAAGAATCAAATCAAGCAGATATTACAAAATAATTTATGATTTCATTATCAGACAAAAATCTTGTAAGAAGAAATTTGAAACTGCAACATAATGTCCCTACAATTGTACCGCAGATGGCAAAGATATCGAGTTTCTAATCGTATATAGTTCAAGCATAAAATATGAAACATTACACAAGCCAGCTGTCTGTGTTAACCAGTTCTTTGACATTATAATGGGACGCAATCCATACTGACACTATTAATCAAGGGACATAATTCATCAATATTTCCAAAAAGCAGATCTTTTTCCACAGAAAAAAAAAGAATGCATGAACATCTACTGTAAATCCGGAAATTTTCGCGTAACTTTTATTTCGCGAATTTTCTATTTCCGAATTATTAGCGAGTTCTTGAATTTGCGAGTGAGTGTCCATTTATTCTATAAAATTTATAGTGACTCTTTATAAGCAAGAACTTTAAATTTGCGAGGCAACCAATTCGCGAATATTAGCGAAAATTAAGTTCTCGCAAATATTTCTGGATTTACAGTATTACGTAAAAACCCATGCCATGTTATACCCTGCATTTTTGCAAACTGGAAAAAAAGTGGTACAGATCAGCAGCCAATGCTTAAACAAATATCCAGATCATCTGTGCAGTAACTACACAGCTGATCAGCACCTTTGTTTTTGGTAACAACAAGGCAATCTTACTGGCATCTGTAAGGCTTGGAAGGCTCAAAATAAATAGGCAAAGAAATAAGTTACAAAACAGTGGAAATGTGACAATATTTTTAAAGTGCTGTACAGATAAGGGGCACATATTTCATTTCCAGTAACAAAATGATCATAAGCAACAAAACAAAAGACTTTGTACAGTGTTAACAATTTACAGTTCTAGTCCTTACCATTAAAAAGCAGGTTATGGGTACCTTACTAAAACTGCTCTTAGGAGTACTTACAGCATATATTTAGACAAAATAAATATATCATTACTGCTTTATTTAGTCTGGGCCATTTTGTGGCCATAAAAGTTGCACTACATTGCATGACTCTTCCTACATACTGTAAATCAAGCACAGCTGGTATTTTTCACAGCTTGTTTTCTGAAGTTTGAGCCGCCGCACCAGAAAACCAACAGTCTGCATATGCGAAAACAAAGGCACAGATCAGCTTCACAATAACTATGTTCACAGTAACTGTGAAGCTGATCAGCGCCTTCGTTTTCGCTACATTGATAGTACAATTTCTCTACTTTCAAAATCTAAAATTTCCAGTCTCAAGCCATCTTCTGTGCTTGTACAACTTGGTTTGTGTTAGACCTGTTCAAAAACCACATTGTTGGTTTTCTCATGACGCGGCTCAGTTGTTTCTTGACAATGACTCGACAATACTATCTGATCTATTACACTTTGATATATATGAGCCGTGTCATGAGAAAACCGGACTTTTGCCTATGCGTAAACAAAGGCGCAGATCAGCTGTGCAGTATCTGCAAAGCTGATCAGTGCCTTTGTTTTCGCTACACGGATAGAACGAATCCTCTTCTTCTTATATCCGAAAGCTCAAGCTTGTAGCCTGCTTGTGTCATTGTACAAGCCGGTTTATGTCGAACCAGGTCGGAAACCCCAAAGACTAGTTTTCTTGCGTCGTGGCTCATATCTCGCTATTTTCTTGGAAAATAAAATTCTATTCAGACTGAGCCAGATGTTACATTACACGACCCACATTCTGAGAAAACTTAATTGTCCAGTTTTCGACGGCGGCAAACAAAGAATAATCCCTGCAGCTGAAGGTATTAGCTAGAGACTTGAACAGCAGGCAGCTATGTAACAGACTTTGAGTTTGATCTATCCAATCAGCAAAAATAAAGGCAGTGTCAGGGACACACAATGTGTATCCATGTCTTTGCTGTCGGCACTGTATTAAAGTAGATTTATTCAAGACAAAATAATATCGCGACTAAATCAGGGTGTGCTTAAGTCACAATGAAACATGCCATGTAAAAATCATTTTATCCCATGCGCAAACAAGAAGTTTACAAATTGCAAATCAGCTTTTGTGTTTTTGGTCTTTGCTGGTTATTGTACTGACAGTTTAATCTGTCATCTTCCTATTTTCTTGTCAACTATATGTCTCAAACTAGCTTCAAACCCAGACAGTTTTTCGGCAATCAATGGAAATCTTCTCTGACGAGGCCCATTATAGCATGTTTTGTTGAGGTCAGGTCTCTGTGTGCTAAGGTTGCAAAAAACATCTCTAAGTAACCTTGATATTCAAAAGAAATCTGACAAAGACCTTGGAAATCTTGTCACAAACAAAGTAAGGATGCTTATCTTAGGCAAGATCAGATTACAAAGATCAACACCCAGATAATATGGATAATAGATACCTTAAACATCATTTCAAAAACTATTAAAAAGCCTTCCTTGTATGGTATACAGTGTTTTGTGTTCAAGGTTACTCAATTTTTCAACCCATATATGAGCCTCGACGTGAGAAAACCGGTCTTCGGGGTTTCCGACCAGGTCCGACACAAACCGGCCTGTACAAGCTCAGAAAAGAGCTAGAAGCTTGAAATTTCGGATTTAAGTAGAAGAGGAATTGTACTATCCGAGTAGCGAAAACAAAGGCGCTGATCAGCTTCGCGGTTACCGCGAAGCTGATCTGCGCCTTTGTTTTCGCCTAGGCAAAAATCCGGTTTTCTCACGATGCGGCTCATATGATGAATTGACTTTCCCATCATTATCATTTGGGTGAGTCCACTTTCAGTTTTAGGGGCCTCAGGTGTGATTTTAAAATTTTAGTCCATTTTTCGATGAAATTCCTACAAGAAAACAGAATAGCCCCAGATGGGACGTTCTGCGGCGTCCCATCTGGGGCTATTCTGTTTGCCCATGTCCCATAAATAGACGTCAGACTTACATGAGTTAAGAAACTTCCATGCAAACATTGAGAGGCTTCCCTAAGAATTTGTATGGCAGTGAAAATAATTCTAATTTATTGCTGGAAGCAAGGACGCTATAAAATAACATTGATTTGAAAAGGATTGTGCTTTATTGATGAAAAGTTGTTATCAATTCTTGAGCACAGCATCTTTTATCATAAACAATTCTTGAGCACAGCATCTTTTATCATATGTCATTTTGAACAGAATATCATGATTTGTAGACAGTTTATTAGCTGTAGTACAGAAACAAGGCCGCAGATCACTAGTGCAGATACTACATCATTGATCTGCAGCTTTATCGAATATGCAAATTGTTGGTTTTCTGATGCAGTGGTTCAGATGTCTTTTACTGAAACACCTTAGGCGTGCATAATAGTAAACAAAAAACTTGTTCTTGCTGCCCCAGAGTATTTATAGAAAAAAATAATGACACAAGCTGCTGTTACTCATAGATACAATCTGGTGTATTTCATTATTTCATTTCATGAAGAAAATGGCCATAAAGGTCTTTTAAGTGCTGTGATGCCTTTGGTGCTTTTGTTTGACTCACTCGTTTACTGCTTTAGGTCAATGGTCAACAAACTTTATAGTGTTCTTGTTTCTGTGGCATGTTAAAAAATGAGCCGCCCCATGGGAAAACCAACAATCTGCATAGGCGAAAACAAAGACGCAGATCAGCTTCGCTGTAACCGCGAAGCTGATCAGCGCCTTTGTTTTTGCTACTCGGATAGTACAATTCCTCCTCTACTTTTCTAAAAAATTTCAAGCTTCTAGCCTGCTTCTGTAGCTGTACAGGCCGGTTGGTGTCAGACCTGTTCGGAAACCATATTGTTGGTTTTCCCCACGAGGCGGCTCAAATAATTGATACAAATTTGCTCCTGTATGATGCTTATATGAAAATGATGACTGCATTGAAACCTATAAGGCATTGTGTATGACTGGCTATAGATGAATTCTGAGTTCAAACAATGTTGACTAGATCTTGAAAAAGCTACATGTATTTTGGTGATGAAATATTTTGGAGGCTAGCTCATGATGAAAATTTATCCTAAATGTTACAATGATAACTAGCAGGTTTTATGATGTGAATTACTGTCGGCTTCATTTTAAGCTATTCCCTTGTTGACAATGACCAAAATGTTTAAAGTGGAATGCCTTAAGGTGCCGCAGATGGTGAATTTTACAGGATACTTCTTGGAGATTTAAGTGTTTATCTTCTCAGTGTAAAAACTTTATTTGGCTTATTGCTTATTTATGTTACCCTTAATACATGTTTCAATGGAATTGAGTAATTTCATGAGAAAAAGTATACATCAGCATCTTTTTTGCTCAGATATCGCTTTAATCCCATTAAGTGACTCAACAAAGTGAGCCATAATGTGAGAAAACCAGTCTTTGGGTTTCCAACCAGTTCCGACATAAATTTGCCAGTGAATTTACATAAAAGGGGCTTGAGGCTTAAAACTTCTGATTTAAGAAGAGGGATTTTAGTATCTCTAAGGCAAAAACAAAGGCGTTTATCTGCATCTTTTTTTCGCACATGTAAAAAGCTGGTTTTCTCATGATGCAACTCAAATTAATTACTTAGCTGTGTGCACTTCTACTTTTTACAATCTATGTACAATATTCAAACAACATAGGAAGCTAACTAAAGCAACTAAACAGGATTCTCCCCCTTTGTTCATTGGTAAAAGGCAGTGATAGGTCATAAAAACAGAAAATGTGCCATGAAAAGAGAAAACCTGACACAAAGCTACAGCCAAACTTTATCCACAAATAATATAATTACTGTCTGGTTTGTGTTGGATCTGGTCATCAACCCTAATGATAAGTTTTCTCATGACAAGGCTCTAATGTCTGTATGATAAATAAAACAGTAGCAACATTAATGTGGGAATTTTGAAATAATCATAAATAATTATTTTAGTTAATTTTCCATTATGTAAGGTGTGGGACTGTGGGTACATATTTGAACTATCTCAGTACTTCATGAAATGCTTTTAGCTTATAGCCACAACTTCCACTACTTAAGTTTCATAATGAAAAGCTTGAAATTATCTTCCAATTATCCCAAACCACCCCACTTAATTAATTAAAGCCACTGATTCAAAATGTGAACATGAAAACGATGTACATGTAACATGATTGTAGACATTTTGAAAAGTTCTATTTGAGCTACATCATGAGAAAGCCATCATTTTGCATATGCAAAAACAAAGGTGCGTTCCACGTATCTGATCAGCACCTTTGTTTTCGCTACAAGGAGAGTATAATCCCTCTTCTCGTTAAATCCGAAATTTCAAGCTTCTAGCTATCTCTGTGCTTGTACAGCTCGCTTTGTGTCGGACCTGGTCAGAGGACCACATTGTTGGTTTTCTCATGATGCGGCTCATTTTATAATATTTCCTTTAAAAGATGAAAATGGTAAAATCTCATATCACTATTTGTCCAGTAAAACAATTCATTAAAATGTCTATTCAATCATACATACTGAACAAAAACTATCACACTCTGTGAAACTAATGTGTGAAAACATGCTGCTGATAATAGACTTTTAGTGACAGTATGAGGGGAAACACATTTTATTTGGTAACTCTGATAATTGTTGTAACTTTGCCAGTAAAAACTTTCCTCGGAAACCATAGAATGCCACAGTGAAATTTTATCCATTGAATCAAATTCAAAGTCTGAAATTTTGTGGCATTTTGATTCAAGCAAGCACTTTTGCACTTGTCAGTTTGAAATATAGCAAGCATTTGCAGATAATATACATTATACAATCTTGATAAAATATCTTTTGATGGAAAGCTAAACACTTTATTTGTCTAGTCTTTTAAATTCAGTCTCAACACTGCACATGCAATATAGGTATTAAACTGAAGCAATTTATATTCTGCTCAGTCATTAAACAAAACATTTTCCTTCAGTAACACAAAAAGTCTAGTTTCCCTTCAGAAACACTAAAAGTCTATTATCAGAAGTAGATTTCAACACAATAGCACTCTGTAGATGCCATATGTAGCAAAGAAACATAAAAGATGGGCATTTGACAGTAATTCAGGTACAGTCATCTTTATTTCACAATTAATGGCGTACATTCTGGGTATACTTTGGAAGCACCCTGTCCCAGTAAATAAGTACCCACAATTTTAAATATGGTATATTTTCGTGGAAAACTTGAGAAAATCATCAAAAACCCATCTCCTGTGTTGCTCCGTGTAAGATCTTAGACCTTTATGATAATGAGTACATGTTCAGGCACAGCCAGTATTATCTGAGTTTCGGCAAATTTCCTCCTGACGATGACGCTGAATCCCTGCCTGACAAGCTGCCACTAGTTTTACTGTCACTCAAAACGTCTGCGATTGCTGGAAAAGGGACGGGTAACTCGAACTCGACGAACAACGCGAAGTGGTCTGATGGAATATGGGGGTGAGGGCAGCCGACGACTTTATTGTCCGTGAACCAGTTCTCGTCCATGGGGCCCAACAAGCCCAGAAGATTCATGTACTTTTTGGAAAAGAAAATGTAGTCTATGATACCTTTGAAGTCATATCTGAAAAGAGGAAAAGCCTTTCATTAGTCCATTTAAAGAATTAATCAAAAAATAATTTCGTTCAACAAAAATACACAATTTTAGGGCCTCAGGTTCTTCAGCAGGCTAGAGGCTTGAAATTTTGGATTTAGGAAGAAGAGGAATTGTACTATCCGTGTAGTGAAAACAAAGGCGCTGATCAGCTGCCTGAATAAAAAGCCGCTTTTCTGATGACGCGGCTCATGTGGATTCTCAGTATCTTATTTGGAGACTTGAATTTTACAAGTACATGTACAATGAATACATCAGTATAATTGAATACGGGTAAATTTGTGACCATTTTCTATTCTATCATTAAACTTACGTGTAATTTGTATGGGGCATGTCCTCATTCTCGTACGCTCTGGCGAGTCGGAAATTGTGCGTTAGCTGCGTGCCGTCTTGGTGACAGTTGAATGTCTGTAGGCACGCCTCGTAGCCCAATTCCTTGAAGTCACAGTGGTTCCCTGCAACCTTCCCTGATGATAGGTACTCGATGACACCTGGAAAGAAACCAGTTTTTTATGCATTTTTTTTTTTATTATTATTTATTTATTTATTTTTTTTTTTGCTACATTCGGAGGGATTGTAGTTTCTGTGTAGTGAAAACAAAGGAGCTGATCAGCTTATTGCACAGTTGATCTGCCTCTTTGCTTTTCCATAGGCAAAAATTCTGATATTCTTATGTCGCAGCTAAAGGTAAACATCTGAGGTCATACTGGGATAGTCAGATGACGTTGATGACATCATGATTGTATCCACTGAGTATGCAAAACATGACAGATTTACCCTCAACACAAATTTGCGTTGAGGGACTTTCACTAATGTGTGACAAGGCCTTAACATTGCCTTGGTATTTGGCATTTTGGCATTTCACTGGTAAACTATTCAGATTCAAGGCAGATTTTCTGGACATGCCTGATTCGAAACTAAGTTTTCATATTTTTTACCTTCATTTAGCATGTTTTTCACCTGCATTGCTGTACTTTGTCATGAGGATAACAATGCATGTCCATGCAATGTGTACCCCTTTAAACCCCACTTTTGTATAGTAGCGGGGTATACAGGAGTATACCTATTTTTCTTATTTTTGCTCTAAAACATAAGATTGTGGGTACACCTTGGAACCACCTCGGGCCTTGGCCTGCCTCACTGAGGCAGTTCTAACGTGTACCCACAATCTAATCATATAATTTTTTAAGCAAAAATAAGAAAATATCAAAATTGTTCTACTGAAAATTTTCATTTTCCCCATCAGTATGGGCATGTTTTCTTAATGTCAAAGCTCTGTAACTCGGTAGGAGACATGATCAAACCACTCCTACTTTTCCCCAAAGATTTTATAACAGTTTGTATTTTTTTTTCATAAATTGGCATCATTTTGTTGTTTAACCGTTTTTTGTGTTGTTTTTGTTTTTCAACCTTGTAGGCTTGGCATTTGTATGAGGCATGGTTGTACAATTTAAGCCGCTTATAAAAGTGGAATAAATTCTAGAGACACATTTGGAAGCAGGTGCATGACTAGTCATATAGAAGATTTCAAGACTTAAGAAGAACCAACAAGCTGTGTTCCTTTCCGTAACAAAGATTTTCTTTTTTTTCTCTACTTGTCTGCAAAAACCTTAGGTTTTCGATACTCATAAGAAGTGCCTAAGCCTGACACACTATGAGAGTACCCACAACTCATGCTGTAAGGAATTAATGATATTCCTTCAACTATCCCAAACATAATACCATATACAGTCTTCCTTTTCTGTTTGTATGTTTTTTTTTTTTCTTTCTTTTTTTTTTTATTTCTTTTTTTTTCTGTACTATTTTCTGATATAAAAGTGACATCTGAAAGAAAAATATCTTCACACAAAGAAATGAGGATAAAAACAAACATGTTTTTCCTCCACCATTATTTCCTTGTAAGCTTCTTATTGAGTAACTTGATAACTTAATGGTTTATGTATTTGGAACCTTCTGTAATTCTATCGTCATGATCCGAGTGGTTCCTGTGAATATAGGTATGACTATACTGTGTTCACATCCATGTACATTTAATGTTTTCCTGCTTCCTCGATAATCGTATTTACCAGTACTGTGTGAAGCCTTTTGTTTGTTAAGTTGAAGCTTAACATCCCAGTCGATAAATTTTCAGTTTACAGTGCCCAGGTATAACCATTATTAAGGGGAGTAAACACCATGCTCAAGGACGAAACACGGCCGAGGTTAAGTCCAAACTCAGGCCCTCTACACTCTACAACTAGGCTACTCAACTCCAGGGGCCAGTTGTTAAAAAATTTGTTAGCTTAACGTCATCGTTAAGACCTCAAGTCGTTAAGTAAATGCAGACTACATAAGCAAATACACTGTTATTTTTTGCAGATAAAATGTGAGAATCCTTTGCATTGCAAAGGATTCTCACATTTTATCAACAAAAAACTAACATTTGTAATATTCATGTTTGAAATTTTAACAAATCGTTAAATAACGACATCGTTAATTTTGAACAACTGGGCCCAGGTGTAATCTTCTGCCAATTATCACAAAATTAAAACCTTAATAATAATAGTGCTAACAATGCAAGTGCCACTTATGTTAGGCCTTGCATTTCATTTAATATTTTCGCTGATATTCCATGTTTTTAATCTAGACCTCAGGTTATTAATTAGAAACGGTAGAAGTTTTCTTTTAAATTTATGGAATGCACTGAAATCGTGAGCAATTTATTTTGCTATTCGAATGATATAAAATCATTCGCAATTTATTCTTCAATAGAAAACAGAATAATTGCTTTGACATTTGCAGGAACTTAAAACAGGTTAATCTATTGCCTTAGGTTACAAATAATGAAATGCGAAAAATCTGTTAAGTTGGCACTTCATCTGGTGGCAAAGCACCTCCAGGTCTTGATCCCCTTATCCGGGAAGGGGTGGGGGGGGGGGGGGGGGGGTCCAGGGTTCACAGAACAATCAGACTGCGCAATTAATTTATGGCAGATTGTTTTCCTTTTTCCTTGAAGGAGGTTAGTTTGTTAATATTGTTCCTTGCTGGGGCTTATTATTTGAACCTTCGCATATGAAAACCAACAAATTGGGTTCTGACTAGGTCCGACACAAACCAGGCTGTACAGTCACAGCATTAAGCTAGAAGCTTGAAACTTTATATAGAAGTAGAAGAGGAATAGTACTATCCCTGTAGTGAAAACAAAGGGGCTGATCAGCTTCGCAGTTACTGCTAAGCTGGTCTGCTACTTTGTTTTCGCATATGCAGATTGTTGTTTTCTCATGCAGCGGCTGATTTGCAAATTCGAAGAATCAATCATTCAATGTAAATGATTGCATCAATCAATCAAGATCAATTTGCATATTATTTATTTTAAACCTTTATAGTGCCAGACATCACAATGGCTGAATCTGTTTTATGTTCATCTGGTATCTGCCGGCTAGTCATAACTAAGTTTTAAGACTGATTTATGTATAATAATACATGTACATGAGAAAACCAACAATCTGCATTTGCTGATCAGCGCCTTTGTTTTCGCTACACGGATAGTACACTTCCTCTCCTTCTTAAGTACGGAATTTCATGCTTCTAGCCTGCTTCTGTGACTGTACAGCCTGCTTTGTAACAGACCTGTTCGGAAACCACATTGTTGGTTTTCTCACAAGACGGCTCATATGTGGCTGTATTCAACACCTGCATGAAAAAATATAAGTCCTGGTTGCTGATCAGACTTTGATGCCACTAAACATGATTTGAGCCGTTGCATGAAAAAAACCAACAATTTGGGTTCCGACCAGGTCCGACACAAACAGGCCTGTACAGTCAAAGAAGATGGATAGAGGCAGGAAATTTTGGATTTAGAAAGTAGAGAAACTGTACTATCTGTGTAGCGAAAACAATGGCGCTGATCAGCTTCGCAGTTACTGCGAAGCTGATCTGCGCCTTTGTTTTCGCCTATGCAGATTTATTGGTTTTCCCATGTTGCGGCTCATTTAGCTTTTGTTTTTGTAAGTTTATTGTTTTTCTGAGATATAGGATTGAAAAAAAGTATCTATGCTTCCGCCACCTTGAAGATCTATGGTGACAGTTTGCTCCAAGTGGGTGTATATTTTCCATTTTGAGCTGTTTTTCTTCAAGATTCTAGTAACCGATAATAGGTATACAACAGCTTTCATTTCAGGAAACATATGTAAGACTATGTTTGTTAAACTATCTGATGTTTTCAAGCTAATATTTCATGGCAGAATCCTAATTTCAAGACTTTAAAATATTAACAGCAATTGTGATGAGTCAAATACACAAAAGATCAAAACGTACCTATTCAAGTTATCATTTTGATAGCACAATCCTTTATTACAGATGGGTAAACCACTGTACCTGATTCTAGTTATTTTATAAAGATGGGTAAACCATTGTACCTAATTAAAGTTATCTTATAAAGATGGGTAAACCATTGTACCTGATTCTAGTTATCTTAATAAAGATGGGTAAAATATTGTACCTGATTCTGGTAATGAGTTAAGATCACCGCAAAGTATCATGGGTATGGCATTACAATCTGGCGAGACGTTGGACGCTGCAGTCGGTCTCGCCAAGTGATAGCTCTCCTCGACGATCCGCTTCAGCTCTGACATGAGCATCATGGTCTGAATTAGTTTGACGTCCGAAAACTCGGGGTCCCAATGCATGTGAGCTGTCACGATGAGGATCGGCTGTTTCTGGAGATTCTCGGGAGGCATGCCACCTGAAATATTTTGATAACGTTGTGTGGGCGGAAATAGAAAACATATTAACCCATAGTGACGAATGAATCTTCCCATTGTTATCATTTGGGTGAGTCCACTTTCAGGTTTAGGGGCATCAGGAGTGATTTGATTTTTTATTCCATTTTTTGATTAAATTCCAGTAAGCAAACAGAATAGCCCCAGATGGCACACCGCGTTCTGCGGCATCACATCTGGAGCTATACTGTTTGCCTATGTCCCATAAAAAGGATGCACGGCTTATATTATGTGAGTAAAAGAACAATGAACTCTGAATGCAAAGCAAAAGAAAACACATTTTCTAACCAAAAACAAAGTTATGTGTGGTACCAGTCAGTGACCATCCAACTATTCTGGTCAGTGGCTAAAGCTCCATCCACAAATCTAAATTGCCACTGGTTCACAAGTTTCTTAGTGCAAAAATGACAAATCTTTACAGACTGAGTAATTGGCCAAACTGATCTGAATCGTTATTTCACATACATATCATTTTGTTGTTTTTGAAATACTGGAAGTCTCAAGGGCTATGTATAGACAATGATTCAAGGAAAAACTGCCATAATGATGGGATTTAAACTTCTTATTCTGTCTTTCTAGGTCACGAGGGGATACATGTCCGTTCTGACTCTCTCTATTACATCAAATGAAACTTCTTCACCAGAAAAAAATCAATCCTTTGTTTATATCCTGGTTGTGTTTTCTTTTTCTTCAAAGTAAGACACATACTGTCCCGTATGCAGTTTGCCAATGCGTTGAAACTTGCGCGGGGCCTGAAATTTGGTATATTACATAGACTGACTTATTATGTTATCTACGCATATTGAAAAAGCCATGCAAAGCAAAGTGCATAACAGTATTTTTTTTTTTTTCTTCTTTTGTAGTTTGGATTGCTATTGTTGTTGTTGCAGCCGGGGGTAATTATACCATACATGCAAAAGCAAGGAATTTTAAATCTCAGTTGTCTGTATAATTTTGTAATATTTTTTCTTGGATTAAGCATCACAGCAGCTGGTATCTTTTTCAGACAGTAACGATTTATTTTTCCAGTTTGAAATTGTTTTTCTGAATTTCGGTCATTTAATAAGACATTGAGCCACACCAAAATACATAATGCATACACGTATGATACAAATAAAGGTCAGTCTGTACATCTGACTAACCAGTTCAGTCACTTTTGGTAAAACTGCTTTAAAATGTCTTTTTATTTTTTAAATCCAAAATTTAGCTTATGTAAATGAGCTTGCAGCCTTTTAAATAAACCTCGACAAAATAAAACCACAAATGATTTTTCTTGTGTCGTTACTCATTCTGGAAACTTCAATAACAAACATTTGAGCCGCCCTATGGGAAAACCAACAATCTGCTTAGGCGAAAACAAAGGCGCAGATCAGCTTCGCGGTAACCGCGAAGCTGATCAGCGCCTTTGTTTTCGCTACTCGGATAGTACAATTCCTCCTCTTCTTAAATCCAAAATTTCAAGCTTCTAGCCTGCTTCTGTGCTAGTACATGTCGGTTTGTGTCGGGCCTGGTCGGAAACCACATTGTTGGTTTTCCCATGAGGCGGCTCATTTTTAATAGTCTAGACAGGAAAGGTTATGATTTCTAAGTGTGTGTTTCATGTAAGGTAAACTTCGTCTTGACATTTATGCTCCACCAAACAAGTATGGCTTATGCTTTTCAGAGTCAAAAAAGTGATTAGCAAGCTTTTAATGACACTTTGATAACATTTGATGGTCCAGGCACAAGATTTACAAGTCTTGAAATTATTTGAAAAATTGCCCTTTTTACATAAATTGAAGAAGGTAGTTACTTTTTCGAGAAATGGGTAAAAAATATGCAACATGAATTTGTAAAATGGGTAGAATCTGTCAAGACATAAGCAGGTCAGGCCTAAGTGTTTGCATATACACCTGGACTCTTTGTAACACGGTTCGTTACAGCACGATTTTAGATATAGCATGGATCACTGATGGACCCCAAATGGTCATTTTAGACTATTTTTGCTATATATCTACACATTTTACTCTCGTTATAACACGGAATGGATAGCTAACACGGACATTGGCTTGGACCCTAACAACAGTGTTATAAAGAGGTTGAGGTGTATAATGAAAACCTGAGAGAAAGAGTATGAGTGCTTAAGAAATTAGTACTGCCTTACAGTACAAGCTGTGTTTAATAGTGACATGGAAGAGTGTTAGTTTAGTATGCAATAGAACCCAGTTTGATCCACAGAAGGGAAGAAAGATTTTTTATATTTTTTTTTTTTGCATGTTACATTTAATGCTTAAGACAAATGAAATTGAGGCCTTTTTGTCCATTGTCACCCTGAAAAAAAAAAAAAATTCTTCCTGGCCATGGAAGAACCGGGATTCTCTTACATTACTAATCCAACACTACCATGTCACTTTAAAATCCCACTTGTACCATAAAGCAGTGCAAGTGAGCTATATACCTACAAAACATTTAATAACCAGAGGACCATTGGTCCTGAGAACGCTCACCTGAAGCCTGATCTTGGAGTATTAAGTCATAATGAAATGACCTTGACCTTGAATACTCACGCACCTTTATTGACTTCATAAGTTGTCTGCATCTGCAAAGTTTCAGGTCTCAGGCTGCAATAGTTTCCAAACCCAGTGATTTCTGAGAAAACCATAATTTTAATTTTGATATTTAAATGACCTTGGGCCAAGGTCAAGACATGACCTTGGCCTTCAGTAATTACTTACCTTCAATGACTCCATTAGTTGTCTGCATCTAGCAACTTTCAGGTCTCAGGCTGCAACAGTTTGTTTTTGCCTTTTCCCATTTAAAAGCCTATGTTTCCAAAATTGACCTTGCCGTAAAATAGGTCAAGGTCATTATAGGGTCTTCATTTCAACAAACTATGATGGGCTGGAGTCCCAAATGCTACATACCAAGTTTCATGAAAATTGGCCTGTCGGTTCTGGAGAAGAAGATTTTTGAGTGTTTTTTACCATATATGGGCGTGGCGGCCATCTTGGTCATGTGACCTGGATTTCACTAATAAACTTTCGTCTCCTCTACCCATGGATGCTCCACATAAAATTTCGCTTTGATTTGCCAAGTGGATTCAGAGAAGAAGATCTTTGAAAAGTGTGTATGGACAGCAGACTGGCCAAGGTCAAGAGATGACCTTGACCTATATTAATCACATACCTTCATCCACTCCATTAGTTGTTTGCATCTACCACTTTTCAGGCCTCGGGCTGCAATAGTTTTAAAAAAATCCATAGTTTTCACTTCTTCTTATGTAAAAGCCTATGTTTCCAATTTGACCTTGCCGTAAAATAGGTCAAGGTCATCATAGGGTCATCATTTTATCAAATTATGATGGGCTGAGGTCCTCGATGCTACATACCAAGTTTCGTGGAAATCGACCCACCGGTTCTGAAGAAGAAGATTTTTTAGTGGTTTTTACCATATATGGGTGTGGCGGCCATCTTGGTCATGTGACCTGGATTTCACGATCAAACTTTCGTCTCCCCTACCCATGGATGCTCCACATAAAATTTCATTTTGATTGGCCAAGCAGTTTCAGAGAAGAAGATCTTTGAAAACTGTGTATGGACAACAGACTGGCCAAGGTCAAGAGATGACTTTGACCTATATTAATCACATACCTTCATCTACTCAATTAGTTGTTTGCATCTACCACTTTTCAGGCCTCAGGCTGCAATAGTTTTCAAAAAATCCATAGTTTTCACTTTTTCCTATGTAAAAGCCTATGTTTCCAAATTTGACCTTGCCGTAAAATAGGTCAAGGTCATCCAAGGGTCATCATTTTATCAAACTATCATGGGCTGAAGTCCCCGATGCTACATGCCAAGTTTCGTGGAAATCGGCCCACCGGTTCTGGAGAAGAAGATTTTTGAAGGGTTTTTACCATATATGGGCGTGGCGGCCATCTTGGTCATGTGACCTGGATTTCGCGATCAAACTTGAAATGCCACTACCCAAGGAGGCTCCACATAAAATTTCAACTAGATCGGCCAAGCGGTTTCAGAGAAGAAGATCTTTGAAATTGTGGACGACGGACGGACGACGGATGGACGGACGGACGCCGGATCATGGCCATCCTATAAGCTCACCTTGTGAGCCTTCGGCTCAGGTGAGCTAAAAATATATATCAAGTTTGTGATTTATAATTCAGTGTAAATGCAACCTGTCAAAACAAGCTTAATCTATGTATGACATTTGGTATATTTTATTCTGTAAAAAGTACTTTTGACATGTTCGACTTTTATGGCTGCTCTAGCATTGCACACAAGTTCATAAGTTAAATAGGTTATAATACAAGAACACCTGTCTTAAGGCCCCGAGGTTATAAAACTTTTTTCATGCTCAGCTCAGCTGAGACTAAAATTTATCCTGCTCATAAAATGTTAAAATGCCAACAATTGTTGGCATTTTAACATTTATGAATTTTAACATTTATGAGTAGGATAAATTAGAAGTTTTTGAGTTTTGAACCTGAACTTTCCACTAATTCTGACTATTTCCGCATTTATGAACAGTTGAAATTTCATGCTCAGCTGAGTTGAGCTTGAAAAAAGTTTTATAACCTCTGGTCCAGGGTTTCTGACCAGATCCGAAACAAAACAGGGCTATAGATTCATGCTGTTTTTTTTTTTTTTTTTTTTTTTTGGGGGGGGGGGGTTCTTTCAGTATTAAAATGTATCCTCTAGTCTATGGAGTGCAAAGAAAGATGCTGATCAGTCTTGTGGTTTCAATGCAGCTATGTGCCCTTAATAAATATGAGCCCACTGGATCTAGAAGAAAAATTAAGCCTCTAGCCATCTTTTGTGTCTGTACACCTCAATTTTATGTCAAACAGTCTAACCTGATCAGAAACTCGGAAGCTCAAAGTGAGGTTTTCTTATTTATAATAAGCTTAACATGTGTATCTGCACGAACACTTCTGTCTCTTTCGACCTCCTGCTAATTTTTATGCCTAAGCACGCCTGCACTTGGAAAACATAACTCTCTAATGCTCTTATTCTCTGTCGAGCCCTTTAACTTACTAATAAGCGTCCCTGCTATAAAACCTGCTATCGTGATGTAAGAAGAGGTAAAACACAAAACAGTTGCAGGATAAGCCAGATCCATAAAAGTCTGGATTAAGGATGTTCGCTGCTAACATTTGACATTTCGGAACTTCCGGTTTTTCTTTTCTTGAATATCTCGTAAACGGTTGCAGATATTTTCCTAATATTTTATATTTGGATACATATTGATAATATGCTTTGAATGAGCCATGAAAGTTGTCAATCTAAGAAACTTCATTTTTTCACCCCATTTTCTGCAACTTTTCAGAAAATTTTAGTTGTCAGTAAAATTTAGGGGGTATGGTAGATTAAACTTGAATATTACACATCTTAAAATTAATTGCACTAGTTCGATGTTTATTTTAGCAGCAGTATATGTGTACATGGTCTTCTAAGTCATTCTTCTGTGTCTTTGGTGTGCTGGTTTTAAAATTTAAGGTGGTTTTATGAAATGGGCTTTTAGAAACAAAACAGCCGAAAAAAGGCCGAAAATGGCGATTTTCAAGTTGTTGGTTCTCTCTTATATGCTCACTACCCTATATATTTCATTCTTTTATTCGAACAATATTACCAAGTTCTATGTTGTGTGAAAATACAAGAAAACGTTTGAATCAACAAATATGGGTTTGGTACATTTCAAAATATTGATTTTTTCCGACTTTTCAAGTATGGGGGTAGGGTTAGAAAAGGAATCGTAAAATTTTGTCATCCACTCCAAGTTGCAAACTTGTCTATGCTTTTGGTCCAAAATTGTCTGCGCTACGTAAATATTATGACTTTTGAAAGCATTCTAGATGTATTTTTGTTCAAGACAGATATGTTTCAAAGAATTAAAAATTAAATTAATTTTTCCAAATTTAAAACATTGTGCTCAGAGGTATCATTCAGAGGCCTGTAGCTTGGAAAAATGCACACTACCCTATATTTATTTTGTTTTCAAATGTCTTGTGTTGTATTTTGGAATCAAAAAAGAGTGGTTAGAAAAAAAGTTTGAATACTTTTTCATTGGCAGCGAACATCCTTAAGTGGGAATAAGTATTGTACTATCCTGGCAGAATTATTTGGGGCCTCAATTCTACTCTGTTAATTCCTACTAGGTTTATCCTTCCGATCTTACTCCCATAGGACATAGGAATAACCTATGCTTTTCGAATGACAGAGCTCTATCTTTTAAGACTTCTTAAGTTTCTAATCCTCTTAAAACTAAAGCATTTTACGACTCTTATAAGCTGCTGATGTTTCCTGGTTGACATTTAATGTTTTGTTTTACCAGGTACACAGTAAACGAATCTGCTTATCAGCCTTGAAAAACAAAAGCACATGAAGCGCCATGAGACACCCTGTGTTACCAGTTTCTTCAAGTGGTTTTTGTCATAGGAACTCACTAAATGAGTCGTGATGCGAGAAAACCGGTCTTCGGGGTTTCCAACCAAGTCTGACAAAACTGGCATATACATTAACAGCTGGAAATTTTGACTATAAGTAGAATAGGAATTGTACTATCCTAGTAGCCAAAAAAGACGCTTATCAGCTTTGCTGTGAAAGATCTGTTTTTCTCATGACGAGGCTCAAATCATATCATTGTCAATATTAATATGAAACTTTTGAGTTTCTGATCAGGGTCAACACAAACTGGATTGTCTTGTCAAGGAAAGTTGGTTAAAATTTTGAAATCAAGAATTCATGAATGGATACTAGTAAAACAAATCCAAAGACTGGCTACCCTAGAATAGTGCGGCAGAAGTAGTACAGCAGAGCCATGGCATTATCTATGCATGGACAAAAAGATTTTTTAATGAAGCGGCACACATGAATTGAGCCGCATCGTGAGAAAACTGGATTTTTGCCTAGGCGAAAACAAAGGCGCAGATCAGCTTCGCGGTAACCGCGAAGCTGATCAGCGCCTTTGTTTTCGCTACTCGGATAGTACAATTCCTCTTCTACTTAAATCCGAAATTTCAAGCTTCTAGCTCTTTTCTGAGCTTGTACAGGCCGGTTTGTGTCGGACCAGGTCGGAAATCCCGAAGACCGGTTTTCTCGCGTCGCGGCTCAATTAAAGTTGAGAACTGCTTTTAACCACCAGTTTCCTTAAATAAGATTCACTTATTACTAGGTATATGTATCAAACGCTATGAATCTTCAGTCCTATCCGATTTCAAGCTATACTTATTTCAGCAATTTGAAACTATAATGGATCTGTTTTTGTTGTCTTCTTGTTTGATTTACTGTTACGTTTTTGTGTATAGATGTATCATTTTTAACTTGTAAGTCCAGCAAAACATTGTCATTAATTTTAGCCCTGTATTAGTAAAACCGAAGTTTCGAATTTTCAGGAATCTATAAATCAACTCGAGCAATGATACTATTTGAGAAAACCAGATTTTAGCATATGAGAAAACCATGAAGCTGATCAGCTGTGCTGTAACCGCACAGCTGGTCAGCGCCTTTGTTTTCACTTAACATAACTATAGGTCGGTCCACAACAATCACATGGGGCAAACGAATGGCGTTGACTGGTCTGATCAGTTAGAACAGTACAGCACTGAACTAAACTGACTTTTTGTAGATAGAACAGAAAAGAATTGTTAATATCTTGCTAATGATTTGGGCATCCAAAAATTGCTCTACAGATAGAACATTGGTCCCTCTTTTCAAAAATGTAAATATCTCAATTTTCACCAAAATGCCAGTTAGAACACTATAGCACTGAAGCGACAATATAGTACAATTCCTATTCAACTTGAATCCAAAATTCCAAGCTTCTAGCTCTTTTCTGTGACTGCACAGACCAGTTTTGATCAGACACCTCGAAGACCTGTTTGCTTGCGTCGCGGCTCATTCAATAAGGCACAGCCTCTGTTCAATTAGTTATCAAAGTTTCATGCAATATGAATGACATGTATTGACATAGCTATTATTGCTATTTCATGTACGCAATTTGTCTTTGTTAGAAAAGCTTGCATAATTCAAAGACTTGTGATGGTAGCTAGGTGACATGACAAAACCACAGATATGCTAGACAGGCATTCTAATATTTAAGCCAAAACGTAAGAATACTAGTCTTCAGAGTTTGCCATCAGGTCCGACACAAAGTGGGCTGTGCAGTCACGGGAGATGGCTAGACGCTTGAAATTTCCAATTTAGGAAGAAGAGGAATTGCACAATTTGTGGAGGTGAAAACAAAGGCGATGATCAGCTGTGCAGTAACTGCACAGCTGATCTGCGCCTTTGTTTGCGCTCAGGCAAAAATCCTGTTTTCTAAATATGCGGCTCATTTCATCAATATATCCTCTGCAAACCTGCCGTTTTGCATTTCAGTTAACAAAAGCAGATCAGCTATAGGGTATACACAAACAGCTTATCAGCAACGTTTTTTTTTTTTTTTGCTATAGAGACACTCTCTTCTTGCCAAGTCTGCAATTTTGAGCCTATAGATCACTGGCCAGATTTTTTTGTCAGACTTAGTTGGATTCTTTGAAGGAAGATTTTCTCCTGATGTAACGCATAATATTGTACAGCCATAAAAGTCCCCTTGTTACATGGCAAATACATAAAAGTACAAAAACATGCTTGTTTACAGTTTGCTGACATTAAGATACGAACAAACAGTGCATATATTTGCAAATATGCAAATTATATCACTGATCAGCTGTATATTAACTGGGTTTGATCGGCAACCTTCTGTGAAGCTGATCAGCACCTGTTTTCCCTGCAAGGATAGTGCAATTCTTCTATTTTCTAAATCCAAAATTTCCAGCCTTTAGCTGTCTTCTGTGCTTGTACAGCTCGATTTGCGTCCGACCTGGTCAGAAACCACAATGTTGATTTTCTCGTGTCGCCGCTCATATCATACCTCCACTGCTTTCAAACACTCCTTCCTTTGTCTCCAGCAGGGCAGCAAGACCAATGTTGTCCTTCGTCATCACACGGTTCAACATTTCATCCGAGCCCTCTGCGTTTGCCATCGCCAGCTGGTTGAACTCTATCAGATGCTCTTTCATTAGGCGAAACCTGGAAGAAATTATTCTCCATAGCGAAAACATGCCCAAGCAATATACAGCGATTTTTTAAAGTGTAAAAATAGAAAATATAACGTTTTTTATATTTTTGCTCAAAACATTGATTGTGGGTACATGTTAGAACTGCCTCAGCCAGGCGGTTCTAATGAGTACCCACAATCTATGTTTTGAAGCAAAAATTGGTATATCCCTTTATACTCTGTATTACTACATGTATATAAAAGTGGGGTATAAGGGGGTATTTATTGAACAAATCAAGAAAGAACTTGCAACAAAAGCATGTTGGTTTACAAATATCCCTTTGTCTTTAGAGAGTACACAGGATTTGGTTGCCCTTGTAACATATCCTCAATGATGACACAATGACACCAAAACTGCTTAATATATATTTCTTGTGGTGAAGCAATTATTTAACTGCCAGGTTACCAATATATCACTGTTATGTTATTTTTTTCCCCCTCAAAATCCACAAATTATTGTATGTCAACCAATAAATAGCATTATCTTTACTTTGTAGACCTAAATATTGCAAATTTGTTGGCATGTTCTAATTTCTGAATTATTGTTCAGTAGAAATAATTGTGATTGCAAAATGCCTGATATCTTACTTTGTAGTTCTGAAGAAGATTGCACAACCGTCGACATGTTTCCGTTCTTGTTCTGTCATGGTTCTGGCGCGAGATTTCGGCGAGAAGATCCCCGAGTAGCCGTCTCGCTCTAACTCTGGCAAGAAGAAGTTGTAGAATTGGTCCGTTTCAACTTCCTGTGGAAGAAATGTGAGACATTATTATAACACAGTATTTGTTTTTTTTTTTTTTTTTGTAAAACATAATTACAGATATATTTTTTCAAATGTCTTCTAATAATGAGGGGAGCCAGACAAACATATCTCTGTTCCTAGGGAGAGGGCCCCCAGTCTTGGACATGCACATCATGTCTGAATGCAAACCAATATGAAGGTTTTTTTGTGTTTTTGTTTTTTCAGAATCCCAAAGGACTGGGCTGACATGTTGCAGCACTAAATCTGTTCCTGCCTCTTTGTTAAGTTTTAGGACCAGGAAACAACAAAAAGAAATATTTATGACTTTTTGTATCCTTATGTCAAGGATGTATTTGTGCATTTTTATTAATATAATGTTAGGGCACCAAAACCACATCATCACCATATTCAAAGAGATAAATTAGTTCCTATCCTTAAAGCGATAATTGCATGCCATTATTTCGACAATATAGTTCAAATATATTCATAAATGTATATTGAATTCTCTATTGAGGAGTATACTATTATGCCAATATTGCCCTAGCTAATGGATAATAAAACGGTTTCCATTTATTTTATGTTTCCATTGTGGTCACATACAGAATGTAAGTCAATATTTGGTATTTATAAGCTGTATCATGCCAAAAACCTGTTTCACGTTTGTGTGAGAGACGAGAAACTAATTATATAATTATTACCCACTTGCAGTCCAATCACCATGTTACTTGTACTTTGGGTTCTAAAACATAATGCACATGTATAGTATAGCCCACTGCCATCTTTGTGGCTCTTCGGCTCATTTTGTGTAAACTATGTCAGAAACCAAAACAGACAGTATTGCGACCAGGCCTATTATTATACTCTTCTCTAATATCAGACAAGACTGTACATGAGTCCAAATAGACCCAATATATAGACAAAAAAATGTACAAAATGTAAAAAAATAATACATGTAACAATGTACACATGTAACAATGTACACATTGGTGTTGTTGATTCAGAACTTAGAGATATGTTGTTGCAGTTATTGAAACTTAAACTTCTGTTACTGTATTGGCCCCAATTATGGAAGCAAGAAAACTTCTTGACTTTTAGACCATCTACATTTGAGCCGCGATGTTAGAAAACCAGTCAACACTGGCATGTACAGTCACAAAATCAGGCTAGAACTTGAATTTTGCATTTTAGAAGATGAGGTTTACTGTATTATCCGAGTAACGTTAAACAAAGGCACTTATTTCAAATATGCAAAAATCCAGTTTTCTCATGCTGCGGCTCATTTGTAAATATAGTAACCTTTCAAGCTCATACCATTATACAAAGTGTTTCCCTTTAATACTTAATAAATCATCACAAAATATCTTTAATTTGATATTTTTATTCTAAAAATATTAGTAATTAGCAATAAACCAAACGAGACAATGAGATCTATCAACTACAAAGAAAATTTAAGACTGAAGGCGATTGGCATGTTTAATTTACTGCATTCTGGGTCTGAAAGTAGGTCTTTTTCAGTATGCCACCTTCTTTGTTTTCTAGTCAATCATCATTAACAAGGAAGTCGCTCTGTAAGCCCTTTTATATGCATTTCTTCCTTTAAAGGGCTTGCATAATGTGAAAACCTGCTATTTGCATACGTGCAAAAATAAGCCACTATTTTCCTGTTCAAGAAATTTGAGAGCAATTTTTGAATTTTGTTTTTATGTTTCTGGTAACATTTTTTCCCGCCATTGATGTGATGAAGCAACGGCTTTCCTGTGTTACCACCACTAGACCAGTATTATCGTTAAAATCTTCTCTTTTTTTTTCAAGGACACAAGATTCAAATGCCTGACTTCTCCTTGATTTTATCTCCCATTAGCTAGCCACTGTGCACCCCCAGAATCAGGTAACCGTGAAGCTGATCAGCACCTTTGTTTCGCTACATGGATAGTACGATTCCTCTACTTTCTAAATCCAAAATTTCCAGCCTCTGGGCATGTTCTTGATTTGTGTCAGACCTGTTCGGAAACCACATTGTTGGTTTTCCCACGTGAAGGCTCATAACTTACATGCAGAAACTAGTGCAGTTACACAACAACACATGGAACGTGATATGTCTTCCTGGACAATCTACCATAGTAATACTCTCTTACGTAAAATTGATTTTTCTCATGATGTTACTCATCGTGTCACTTCTTCATTTTCACGCTTTTCAGTTATTACTAGTTTTAGTTATAGCTTTCTCACATTTTAGGTAATATTACGGAGGACATTAATATGGTGTTATGTTTATTGGTTTCTAAGCAACAGTTTTAATATATTAGTCTCCTCATGATAAAACCTAGCTTAACATTTCATTTATATGATAAATTCAGGATTTCAGTTGTAGCATGATTATTGGTCACTAATGCACCAGTCATTTGTATCCCCGGCTCCCCCGGGGCCGGGGAAAGCGGGGACATAGCGGGGCTTAAGTGCCAGGCTTTAACCTATGATGCGTCCCGGCAGTGCCGGGGATTTGCCGGGGTTATGATTTCCCGCCAATATACGGTCACATTAATTCAAATTAGATATTAATGGTAATTTTAACATTTAATTATTTTTATGCTATTTATTTAATTTGAAAATGCACCTTAACATTCCCATGCACAGATTAAAGCACTTCTCTCATGTTTCAGTTTCATCAGAACAACTCTCAGCTGTTGTTCCACATTATTGTCAGCCTCTGGGGAGCCGGGGCTTTTAGCAGGGATTTTACCACAAATCTTGCCCGGCGGTGCCAGGCTTTTACCCGGGCTTTAAAAAATGAAAAGTTAAAAGCCCCACCATTCCCCGGCCCCGGGGGAGCCGGGGATACAAATGACTGGTGCATAACATGTACAGTTAGAGACCTTTAAAGATGAGGAAATTTCATATTGTTGAATGCTATATGTATGTATCTGAGAATTTTTTCTTTTTGTGTCACTGATATATATTTGCTTATTCGGCATGATGATTAGAAGTTAAGGTTAAATCAATATGATTATGAGCCTCATTGTATATATTCCCTCATTTTGACCAGGCAGAACAAAAAAAGGGCCTGCACAACACTATAAGAACTAGCTTGAGGCTTCTTGGATAGGAAAACTAGAAAGACAATAATATTTCAGCAAAGGCTACCTCCTAAACCTAGGTGTTAGCGTGTATGCTGGCTCTGAGTATCTTTGGCATTTACTAAATGCGGATTTTCTCATGACATTTCAATGATGACATGCTGACCACCAACACAAAGAAACCAAATGTCAACTGTCATTATCCAGATTAAACCATGTCATATGAAAAACCACATCCTGTGAGTGAAAACATTAATTCAGGCAGGCTCTGATAAGCACATTTACTGTAGCTGTAAATTCTAATTTTCTGCCTCATACTGCAGAATTGTGGGCTTATGATTCAATTTCTTGTGTCCAACATGGTCAGCAAACCCTGAAAACAGGTCTTTCTGACAAAGAGGCTCATACTGATTACCCAAACCACTGACCAGCAGAGCAATGACCGACAAAAGTAATATATTAAAGAATATGAAATGTACAAGTTTGATTAATGATGTGAATTTCACAGTTGTTACGCAGGGTTTTTCCGTATGTAATAAATGACGTGGTCATTCACCACTGCACGAGGGCAGTGAACTTACATATTATGGCCTTTATGTTCACGTCATGGGGGCAATATCATCTTACATGTACTGTTGACATCTTGAGAACCTAGTAAGTGGGTTGGGAGTTTTAAATTCTATTGCAGCAATTCGGCAATTGCTGGATTTACATATTCTTATACTGTATACTTTTTTGTTTGATGTCCATGGTAAAGCCAACCACTTTGTTTCATGAACTCGTAGTACATCGTAGAGAACTTGCAATATACCTCTTCACAACTCGCTGTAAGTTGTAGCTTGTAGCCAAAAGGCTTCAACTTGCATAGGAGGCACTAAAACTGGAGTACTACAAACCCAGCTATCAAATTCAGTAATCTGCACCTTTTTATTTTAGGGGAAATTTATTTCAAAATGTTAAGGTGTTTATTACATGAAATACTAACCTGGAGACAGATGACGTCAGCTGAACAGTTTCTGATCTCGTCCATGATTCCTTTCTTCCTATACTCCCAGTTGAGACCCCATGACGGACAGTAGCCGTACTGTTGTCTAGTACAATACTTGTCACACAGGACGTTGTAGCACATAACTGTGAAGATAGCTGGAAATAGAAATAGAATGGTTGGTTGAATTATGGGTTTAAAGCCCATTCAAAAATTTTTGGTCATAATCGAACATTTCAAGAAAACCTGTCTTCAGACTTCCTGACAGACACTGACCATACTGATTTTGTGTAAAACTACACATTTTTTTTTTGTTGTAGCATCACCTTATGAGCTGCGTCATGAGAAAACCGGATTTTTGCATATGCGAAAACAAAGGTGCAGATCAGCTGTGCAGTAACTGTACAGCTGATCAGCCCCTTTGTTTTCGCTACACAGATAGCACAATTCCTTTTCTACTTATAGCCAAAATTTCAAGCCTCTAGTCAGCTTCTGTGACCGTACAGGCCGACTTGTGTCACACCTGGTCGGAATCTCCCAAGACCAGTTTTCTCATGTCTCAGCTCTTACAGAAGTTAGCTGAAAACAGAATAGAGAAGAACAGGATACAGAATCAATGAGGTAAGGGCTGCAAGTGACTACTGGGCTTAGATGAACCTTACTGCTGCTAATAACGGGCCTTCAACATGGGCTCTACATGAAGCTGATTTACAGAATGTTTATCACTTTAACTTTTTTTCTTTTCTTTTTTTTTTTGGCAATTGTAGGTGGCTACCTCCAAAAAAAGTACCCACAATACCCATTTTGTGAGCTTTGTGGGATGATTAAACTATTCAGAACATCATTAATTATGCCTGTTACAATCCTTAACCAGTCCCCCATGCCTACCAGTTATTCAGGTTTTGTTATACAGTTTAGGTGACATGTCAGTAAACAACAAGAAGGAAGGAGAATTCATAAGTAAATCTGGGATGATTTTCAGCAAGTCTCAAATCAAAGTTTTGTCTTTGGTTCTCATTCTAAAGGCACTGTGCCGTTAATACTATTGGGTACCCCACAACATGCAATTCTTGGAAGCAATGTGAAAGTTATCTTGAATCATTATGAACTATCATTCAGTTTTAAGATTAGGCCACCATGACGTGTCAACATAGCATTACGTGTCAACAAAGTATCGCGCAGTGTCAGTAAAATATCTGCTTTTTGTATAATGCAAAAATCACTAATTTTCTAAATCAGAAAAGCTGCCTATCTACATAGGCTAATTCTTAATTCTGTCTTTGCTGCCTAATGGAGTAAAATCTCTTTCTTGTTATGAGTTGCTAAAACTGCATAAGCTGGCATACTTTGTCGACAACCCAAAATCTAAATTTTCTCGCCACATGGCTGATGCGATAAGATGGAGTGGTTCACCTCTAGCAATGCACTCCTAGCCCATTATCTCCTGTATGAATGAACACTGACCTTATTCTTAACGCACTTTGACCTCTTACTTTACTATTACTACAGCTGATAAAATACAATACTATAAAACCTACAACTTAAAAGGGCTTAAAAACGGTTTAAGAAAAACAAATAACATGAAGAGGCTTGATGTTCTTAAACTAAAGTAAATGCCCTAAGCATAGATTCAGAGTAAAATGCTGTTCATCATGCCTTCTCAATTTGTAGTTTTTCAACATCCCTTTGTTATATCATGATCACGTGTGCTTGCAAAAGGGAGTTGAATACTCTTTTCTTAGATCTATAGGACTATGGTCTACCTCTTTGTGTTATAATCAATTTCAAAATGTAGTGACCAGGCTGAGTCATTAGCGGACTGCCAAATGAAATGAGAAGAAGCTAGTACATGTACCATGTGTAAAAGCTTTCTTAAATCATGTCCTTGTCACAAATTTGTTACTCAGAGCAAGCACTCTGCCTAATATGGGCTTTAATTTAAATTATATTTATGCTTTTAATAATTGAATAAAAGAACATGTTCCACAGAAATATATTTCAATTGTTGCTACCAGCAACAATTTTTCTGAACCCAGGGTATTTCCTGCAACTCAATGTAGGCGGAGACTTTTACAAAAGCATTTCCTGATTTTAACTACAATAAACCTTCCTACATGTTGTAATTGTGTCTGTGGTTTTACCAGGTTTATAATCAGAAAGTGCTAATTCAAGCCTCGACGAGAAAATACCGATCTTCAGGTTCAACAAAACCGGTCTGTGCTTGAGTCACAGAAGCAGGCTAGAAGCTTGAAATTCTGGATTTCAGAAGAATAGGTATTGCTATCCGTATAGCTATAATAAAGGTGTTGATCAGCTGTGCAGTTGCTGCACAGCTGATCTGCGTCTTTATTATAATCAGATGGTGCTAATTTCATCTCTTACTTCCTCATTACAAACAAAGTATATATATGTGTGGAAATAATTTGGAGCAAAAATGGCAGTCAACTTTAAATGAGCCGCCCCATGGGAAAATCAACAACCTGCATAATGCGAAAACAAAGGCGTGGATCAGCTTCGCAGTTACTGCGAAGCTGATCAGCGCCTTTGTTTTCGCTACACGGATAGTACAATTTCTCTTCTTCTTAAATCCGAAATTTCAAGCTTCTAGCTCTTTTCTGTGCTTGTACAGACCGGTTTGTGTCAGACCTGTTCGGAAACCACATTGTTGGTTTTCCCACGAGATGGCTCAACTGAAGCTCTCATCTGGGTGAATTCTGAGGTAAATGGTCTTATATATGCATATTGTGCAATAAACATATTGAGCATGATGATTTTTTTTACGATTTGCATACTCTGAAATGTAGTGATTTTTTTTTTATTTTTCATCATTAGTGGTGAACTAAAGAAGCATATAACTGTCAATTCTCACATGTCAAAAACATTCATTATATAACAGCATGTAGTATGATTATTATAATATGAGCCGCCTCGCGTTTCCGAACTGGTCCGACACAAACCGGCCTGTACAAGCACAGAAAAGAGCTAGAAGCTTGAAATTTCGGATTTAAGTAGAAGAGGAATTGTACTATCCGAGTAGCCAAAACAAAGGCGCTGATCAGCTTTGCGGTTACCGTGAAGCTGATCTGCGTCTATGTTTCGCCTATGCAGATTGTTGGTTTCCCATGAGGCGGCTCATATATCAATAGTTCATATGTGAATAAAAGGTGCCTAATCAAATGAAAGAAATAGGGATGACAAGTAAATCAGTTTAAAAAGGTGATGTGGCTGTGATAATACAGGTTACCATTGTATCCAATCAAAAATTGTGTGAATATTGCATGTGTGTTACAAAAATGCATGAAAAGCACAAGCAAAATTTTAAAATTTGCTAAATAAATAAATGAGCAATAATTTATGACAATAATTGTTAACATGTCGTACAATGTATAGTGTGTAAAATTATACTTTGTCAAGACAATTTTTGTTAGATATGCCTTTTCTCTGGTAGAGATTCATGCATGGCTATGCATGCATTTTACTGCCTAATAATTTTTGCGGCAAATTTTGTGCTTCCTTTAAAATTTCAATATTAATCTTCTATATACAATAAGCCAACATAACTATACCAATTTATGCCATATCATGAGAATACCTTTTTTGCATATGCGAACCATGCAGGTAGACTGTACGGTAACAGGCATCTTTCCTGGCCGCAAAGCCCGGTTTGCAGTGGACCTGCTTTCACACACAAAAACATTTCTACGGATGAGTCTCACATTAGTATTTCAGCACAAACATGGAGACTAAATTGTCCTAAACTGAAAGAAAACCTTCTGACCTAAAAAGACGTTTTTTCCCTCCTCCAAAATGAGGCCCATTTAATTTTAGGCAAGTCATAACGGGCTCAAAAACTATCTTTATTCTAAGGCAATGAAGCACATATATAGGTGCAATCAATTTATTAAAATCTTTTGAAATGAAACACTAGATCATGAATATAAGAAAAGAGGTTTATGTAGTTAATAGGCCATTGAGATCTATTTACCTAGCTTCAACCAAAGGGAAATTTTGAATAATACGAAATATGAATGCCAGCACGTACAAGTAAACACCTAAACTGCACTCAAATTGTAAGGGTCTAGACCTGTCATTTAATGAAACTTTTTTAACACCTACGCATGTATAAGTACCCAAAGTTACTGCACCTAAGCATGTATAAGTACCCAAAGTTACTTCACCTACGCATATGTATAAGTACCCAAAGTTACTGCACCTATGCATGTATAAGTACCCAAAGTTACTGCACCTACGCATGTATAAGTACCCAAAGTTACTGCACCTATGCATGTATAAGTACCCAAAGTTACTGCACCTACGCATGTATAAGTACCCAAAGTTACTGCACCTATGCATGTATAAGTACCCAAAGTTACTGCACCTAAGCATGTATAAGTACCCAAAGTTACTTCACCTACACATGTATAAGTACCCAAAGTTACTACACCTAAGCATGTATAAGTACCCAAAGTTACTTCACCTACGCATATGTATAAGTACCCAAAGTTACTGCACCTATGCATGTATAAGTACCCAAAGTTACTGCACCTACGCATGTATAAGTACCCAAAGTTACTGCACCTACACATGTATAAGTACCCAAAGTTACTGCACCTACGCATGTATAAGTACCCAAAGTTACTGCACCTACGCATGTATAAGTACCCAAAGTTACTGCACCTACGCATGTATAAGTACCCAAAGTTACTGCACCTACGCATGTATAAGTACCCAAAGTTACTGCACCTGCACATGTATAAGTACCCAAAGTTACTGCATACCATATACATGTCCAGTTCAACCTCATTATAACCTGCCTCACTATAACACGGTTTTAAATATAACATGGCCATGTCATGGCTCCCAAACTAATTATTTCCCTATAAGTAATATCATTATAACATGGTTTCACTTATAACAGTGTCTGAGTCAGACAGCATTATAATGAATTTGGTCTGTACCAATTTGTTGATGCCCAATATTTTTCACTGCCTCATAACCAGAGCAGGCTGACTCAAGTCTGATTTAATCTGAAGTCAGAAACACATGAGCCGTCTCGTGGGAAAACCAACAATGTGGTTTTTGAACAGGTCCGACACAAATTAGGCTGTGCAAAAACAGAAAGCTAGAAGCATGAAATTTCGTATTTAGGAAGTAGAGGGATTGTACTATCCGAGTAGCGATAACAAAGTCACTGATCTGCATCTTTGTTTTCGCCTATGCAGATTGTTGGTTTTCCCATGCGGCGGCTCACATGTAGCTTTTCTTTTTATTGTCAGTTATTCTATGTTACCTGAATTATGAATATTTTGAACCCCAAGTTTCTTGTTTTGATTTTTAAGTGCATATTAATTTCATATTTTGTTATTGCTTGATGCCAACAGCCGATCCTTATCAATAACTCAACCAAGTAAACAAAATGTGTCTTTTATTTTATATAATATCAAGGGATGAAATACTAGACAGTCCTTATTCAAGCTATATCGAAAAAAAACGTGTCTGTAGGATTTCGGACTAGGCTGGGTGGAACAGACTGTTTGCTAACATAAGACGGCTGAAGGCTTAAAATTTAGAATGAGCAGAATGAAGTTGTACTCCGTGTATATAGTGAAAACAAAAGCACTGATCACTTGTTTGGTTACCTTGAGGCTGATTGTGTCTTGATTTTTAAGGTAGGTATGCAAAATGCAAGTTTTCTCATATTTAATAACTGAAGAAAACGTGAATCACAACAGAAGGGGATTGAATCTTAAGTTGAAAAACCTACAGTGCATGATATGTTACATAAATGTTTTTCAAGGGACAAATAGGTATGCAGGTTCGAACGTGCAACATCTGTTGAGGACAAATTCACTGCGTCACTGCACTTAAAAACATATTGCTGTAAAACGTGAAACTGCATATTGCACTGGAGTTTGTTTGCTTTAGATTTTTAATGTCCCATCCAGCTTCTTTAACAAAGGAGTCAATGACTCTTGGGTATTGCCAGTATGAGGGGGAGATGGGGGAGCAAGTGGGTTTCAATACCAATACCACTTGCTCAAGGACAAACACAGCATCAGAGTGGGGTTCGAATACTCCAGCCCTCAAACTGGAGTCTAACGAACTAAACACTAGTCCAACATGCTCCATCTTTCAAAATGTGTCAAAAGTACTTAAAACACATATCCAGTGAAAGGTTTGGCATTTTCTTCCATTTAATAATTAACATCAATTTGGGTGAACCTAGTCTGGCGGGTCAGCCGTCAAAATTAATTTTTGATAACTGATTTATCATTTTGACGTCTGGCTCCAACACTATCAAAATTTCCCAAGTTCTATTAATATCTCTGCATGCTGTTTTTAGACATTGATTTTATGGGAATTCCTAATCTGATTGGTTGATGGCTGGGTGCTGAGGTCATGCACTCTCTGAGAGCCAATCAGAAGCTCGCAATTACAATTGTCTCCCCTCTCAATATGACTTTTTGAAGAAAAACATGTCAGCCATGATGTATGGATTCTTTTAAAAAATCATCAAAATAAACAAAACTTGGATATATTTTATGAATTTTCAAATGGAGGTTTGTTTATTATTTTGTTTTACACTGTTTTACACCATTTGTTTTGCATAAAAACTTTTCATTCTGTAAATAATGGCTTTCACCCAAAAGTGGCTAACAGCTTGGCTTTTTGATAATGTGCTGGAGTCAGACGGCAAAATGAACCACTGGGTATGATTCTTCATTTTGACGGCTGACCAGTCAGACTAGGGTGAACCCCCATCTTATAGATCTAGATCTGTAGATGTACTATGTTCTGAGCAAACCAAAATTTGTCATTTTTACAACACCAAAAATCTCTTAATTAATTTAAATACTTTTCACACTATCTCACCTGCATGTCTTCCTTGTTCTGGTCTCGCCAGTGGCATCCAGTGTCTGTGTGGAGGCTGGGAGGCATTAACTGAAAATAGAAACAAGGGAGATCATAAATACTTGACTTAATAGCTTTTACAAGTACTAATTCTTAAAGTAGGAAAGCTTGGTCCACACAAATGTCACTGTCAGCTGGAGAATATTAAAGCTGCTGGAATAAAAACAAACATTCAACATTAAATTAAATTTATTTTTAGGCATCTGCTCAGTCAGACCACTCTGGATGAAGCTCTTAGCTAGCGACATGGAACTGTACTCATGACAGTTAAGATTCTTGGGCTGGATCAGTCTTTACCGTAGGCATTACCAAACAGATTTTTTTTTTCCTTTTGCAGCAGCTTAACATGTCTACCAGGCATTACCTTAATAAGCAATAAATATTCATTGGCTGTTATCTACCAGCTAATTTCATCATTAAAGTAGCATGAACTGATGGTTGAACAAATAACATGTTTATAGATACATAAAGTAACTGGTAAAGCAGCTTCTAGTACTCTTCATGGCTTCCGTTTTTCCTTTTTGCTTTCCTTTTCCAACCTTGCTTTTTTGTGATATTAAAGCAACCGAACACTGGTGATGACCAAGACTTTATTTCAACAGAATATCGGGTTGCCACAGGGTATCCTGTAACCATATATGTATTTTATCCATGACCTTAACCAATGAGCCTTGCCAATGCAAAACCAACACATCAATTTATTTGCAGTACCTATCAATGACTCAGACACAACCAGCGTCATTGCTAGAAATGGGCGTAAACTTTCCTTCCAATGACAGAAAGACTTTATTTAAGTTTTCAATGGGCGCACAGTTATCACATTGAGGTATAGATGCTCAACCATAGTACATCTGAGGCTGCTTATAAACAGACGGGTTCGAATCAGGTCCGATCCAACTTGGAACAGTCCAAGTTAGTCTGGAATAAATCTGTTTTCTTGTTTACATTGAAATATTTAGATCAGAACAAATGACATGCTTTTTATTGGCGTGTTGTATATGAGTGCGCCATATTTGTATTTTAATAGCACAAAACCTCGCTAAGAAAAAAGGTCGAATCATACATGTACTCCTGCTTTTGGCTGAGTAACTCCAAGGCATCATCGTAAGTCCCCCTACTTACGACATTATTCTAGTTACGCTAAGCTATCGTAACTTTTTCTAATTAAAGGGGCCACTTCGTCGACGCCAAAGTTACGATGCTGTTAAGTTGTCACCGTAACTTAAGGTCCTTTTCAGTTATTCACCATAATCGTTAAGAGATACTTAAGTTGGTCGTAAGTTGATCTTAAGCTTAAGATGGCTTTGAGTTACCAACCCCTGATTGGTATGACTGGACTTTATAAAAGAAGTGCAGGTATGTGTAACCTCACTCAATATGTGTGGCTTTAAAAAAAAACAACATAAAATAATAAAAACAAATAAACAAACAAATCCTTCAAAGCATATTCAGTGCTGTTTCCAACACATTGGCATCCACATAACTGTACTCAATGCACATTATTCTTTTTTTTTTTTTTTCAACCTTTGTCCGAAACAAAGTGTTTAGATGGAATATTTTGTACCTAACCAGCATCGGAACAAGCTTTGGACCTGACCAGGTCCTAAGTTATGTAGCCGGCCAAGTTGGAACCTTCCGAAATCAAATGTGTTCGTCTAAACACTTGGACCGAACCAGATCCGAACCTAGTTCTGAACAAATTCGTCGTGTAAACAGCATATAAGTAGAGATCTAATTCATGTGTACAAAATAAAAATGAATGAGATTCTCACATTCACACACAATGCATTCACACTCTGCTTAGTCGATTTAGAGTAATGAGACACATTATTCAATAGGTTAACTAATAGCTTTGTCACCTTAACTGGATGTACAGACTGAAATGCTCTATTGACAGAATCAATATTTGCAGATCTCCGATTTTCCTGGTTTTGCAGCAGAAAATCTATTTGACAAAAAAAAACTGATGCATTGTGAACCTGGTTTGAACCAGTGTTGTCAGTTAGGAGTTGAGTTTCATGACGTATCATCTCCATTTATACAGAAACTAAGGATTAAATTTCTACTGAGAAGGTTGTACTGTTACATGAGGATGGCCATGAAATCTTAAACCAAAAGTGAGAAAATTAACTCTTCAAAGGGCTATAGACATTATACCTTCATAAACTACCATCATAAAGTAGGTCAATAAAATTTCGCCCAATGATACAGGCCTAGGGAACAACAGTCCAGAACTGGCGGTCGTAGTTCGATCCCAGACCTGCAGTCTGTCGGATGAGACTAGAAACCAAGGCATATATATATGAGCCGCAACGCGAGAAAAACAGTCTTCCGGATTTCCAACCAGGTCAAACACAAACTGGCCAGTGCAGCCAAAGAAGATAGAGCTCTAGAAGCTTGAAATTTCGGAATTAAGAAGAAGAGGAATTGTACCACTAATTTTTTCCTACATTGATTATCATGTGCAGCTGCCCATGGCTCAAAGAATGACAAAAAAAAAAAATCCATCAAATTTGTTTCATTATCTGGACGAGAATCTATCAATTAATTTTCTCTGGCCTAAGGGTTCAGCTTGTTATTTTATGAAGCAATGACATGGACAAAATATACACAGACAGTCTTGAGTCCTGGTTATCAGTAAATTTTGCAAATCTTACATGTAAGTTCACCTCAAATGTATGTATAATGCCATTTTGTAAACATGTCGTGGCAAAGGTCATTTTGGTTCCATGTTCCGTTAACTAAGTTAAACAATGCGGCCACTGTAATGAAAACATACACATTGATCAATCTGACCTTTCTTTCCTAGAATTAGATGTCTGAATTTTTTATGCGAAAAATTAAAAATGCGGAAACCAAGTCGTAAATAGTGAGCAAATCGATCATCAATACTGCCGTGAGTCCCGAGGCTATGTTCGTAGTAAAGTTGTAACGCAAACAAAGAAGAAATGGTGTCGTGGGACATGTGTTGCCACATGAGCAAAACAAAAATTGGAGTAAAATCAATAATAACAAATGAAAATTGTAAAAACCTGGGACCCCTTCCATGAGTCACAAAAGGTCCCTGATACTACAAGCCACTCATTATCACAAGTATATATGATGTACATACAGAGAAGTGAGAGAATGACTGACTTTATAATGAATCTTGGTCACCCTGCAGAGTCAGATCTTGCAGTCCATGATTTCCAAGAATTATCTGCTCCTATATTTTGAATCTTTACTGTACAATCTGCACAGACTGTCACCTGAGTTATCTATCCAAAGATCAAAATGACCCAGGGAGTTCCACAATCAAGCAAAATGTACAATATTAAAATATGTGCATCCACATAAAAAAAAAAAAAAAAAATCTGGTTTTGAGCAGGTACAACACAAACCAGGCTGTACAGTCACACAAAATAGCTAGAACCTTGAAATTAAGGAAAAAGAGACATCAAACTGTCCATGGAATGAAAACATAGGCACTGATCAGCTGTACAGTTACTGCACTTTTGATGTTCACCTATAGGCAGGTTTACTCTATGACACTTCTAGTACATGTACTAGTCAAAACAATATTGCATCAAAACATTCAATGTACATGGTTGCATAAATCATGTAAAATCGTGTAAGTTATATTACAGATCGTTCCAAAGCAATACGTTGGTTGTGGTTCTGGTTGTTTTATGTTTGGTGTTGAATTTTTGTGCTGTTTGCACCTGAAGTACTGTAGATCCGGAAATATTCGAGAGAACTTAATTTTCGCTAATATTCACGAATTGGTTACCTCGCGAATTCAAAGTTCTCGCTAATAAAGAGTCACTATGAACTTTACAGAATACATGGACACTCAGTCGCGAATTCAAGAACTCGCTAATAATTCGGAAATAGAAAGTTCACGAAATAAAAGTCACGCGAAAATTTCCGAATTTACAGTATGTTTTCATATATTTAGTTAAGGGTATTTCAGTGGCTGCCTATTGGGAAATAGCTGCTCACTCGGTTTACGATATGTTCCCTTAGTATAAGTACCTTATTGTCAATTTAGTTTTTTCCCACCTCAAGTTTTTGGAGTGGAAATTTATTTCTGATTGCGCCATTTCCTGATCATTGCCTACTTTTACCTTTTTCTTCTTCTTCTCTAATAAACATAAATGCATAAATTTAAAAAAATTTATTATCATGTAAATATCTAATTATATAAGTAATTTAAACTGATGTAAATGTACAAATCAATCCTAATCCATCATGAGCACTGCATAATTAACAGTATTTTTAACTTATCATTCAACAGGTTGGGGATAAACAAAAAATGAGCTATAATAGCTTACTTGAGCTATCATTTCAACACAGTAAGAAACTATTCTTTTTCAAACGTCTCATGAAACCCTGACCAACAACTTCTAAATTGCAAGCAGGTACCTCTACCAACAGGGTTCAACAGGCCAGCAACAGCACTGCTATGGTTGTTGGTTTTCACAAGCGAAGGCTCAAGCGATTGTGCCAGATCATGGATCTTGCTAACTCTTCCCTGATTTTTTTGTATTATCCTCAATTAATTATTTACAGCAAAACTAATGAAAACATGATTAAGTAGTCTACCATGAGTTATTGGCTCTTATTTGCTGGTGCTTATAAGGTACTTGATACATCAATGAAGGAAAGTCTGTTTGCACTATGTGCTTGAATGGGAAAAATTAATAAACTGTTACACAAAGAGCTGCACCTACTCACACATAACTTGTCTGATGAGGAAACCACTTAATTCAAACATCATAGAGCATCTAGTTCAATAATGTTGTTGAGAACAAAAATGATATGTCTCCTGAGAAAACCAACGTGGTTTCCGAACACGTCGGACACAAATCAGGCTGTACAGTCATAGAACCAGGCTAGAAGCTTGAACTTTCGGATTTAAGATTAAGAGGAAGGGTACTATCCATGTAGCAAAAAAAGACTGCGAAGCTGATCTGCGCCTTTGTTTTCACATATGCAAAATGTTGGTTTTCCCATGATGCGGCTCAAATTACATGTACAGCAATCCTTCTTTTTCTTTTTTTTTCATTTCAGTTTGACGTCCCTTTCAAGATTATTTCAGCTCATATGAGACGGGCCAATCAGTAGGTGGGCGAAAGACCACCTGACACACCCACAAGCAGAACTTGGCTTGTCTCACATGTGGCCAGTGCGGGGCTCGAATCAACACCAGACACAGAGGTGAGATGATCGAGTGATTAAGAAACAGCGCTCATAACCGCTCGGCCACGGGGGCAAGTCATATTATTTTCCTACGGTGGTGGCTAAATACCGGCTCAACTACCAATTACTGAAAAATCATTGACTGGGATGTTAAGATCCATATCAAAAACCAAAATCAAAGCATTTCTTCCAAATGACAAGTTTTCTTTTCCCCAGTGTTTCAATGTTTACAATCTTTATCTGTAAAAGGGAAAGGAAGGCACAAGTCAATAGTAACGTGTCAAGTTCCGCATTGATTAGACTTTTAAGAGGAAGTTGTAATAATTTTTAAAGCTATATTTGAGCCGCCCCATGGGAAAACCAACAATATGCATAGGCGAAAACAAAGGCGCAGATCAGCTTCGCGGTAACCGCGAAGCTGATCAGCGCCTTTGTTTTCGCTACTCTGATAGTACAATTCCTCTTCTACTTAAATCCGAAATTTCAAGCTTCTAGCTATTTTCTGTGCTTGTACAGGCCGGTTTGTGTCGGACCTGTTCGGAAACCACATTGTTGGTTTTTCCACGAGGCGGCTCATTTGTGTCAAGTTTTTATCATCATTAGAAGTGTGCATGCCACCCATTTTAAGGGGAAGATTTTTTTTTCTTAAGTTCCTTTGAGAGTACTTCCTCCACATTTCCCTGTTGAAACGTGCAAACATGCATTCTCAAGCTATCCATTTGACTTTAATTACTGCTTCATGAAATGCAGTCACGTCCACCCACCATATTTCAAATTTCTTTAGTGGCATATAGTTTAAGTGAAAGCTTGGGACAAGTCTTGACTCTGGTGAGCCTGAAATCCAATGCGCATGCTCTAAATATATATGCTTGTAAATTAACTTGAGTGTGCAAATTTTACTCAGGGTATTAAAGCAAATAGACTTCCGAATGCATGACTGTTTAAATATAAATTTCATTTTTTCTTCTTACAAGTAACATCAATGACATTACATAGAACCCCCCTATAAATCTCGTTTTCACTGATATTGACTAGAACTGCAAAAATTATGGGGAAAAAGCGTGGAATTGATTTATCCCTGTCCCTTATAACAACTTTTTTGCCATAAAAATGTTGTTTGGCATATCAATAATATTCACAAGTTCACAGCTCATTAAGCTCTATCTATTTCATTCACTTTTGTTTCTCATTATGCTAACAAGCACATGCCTTATACAATTTTTTATTTCATAATTTATAAAAAGAGAAATATAAAAACAAAAAACAAAAAAAAGAACTCATGGCAGGAAAATTTCAGGATTTTGAAAATGAAAATGTTGACAGAGTACCTAGAGCAAAACCTAAGAAATGCACATTCCCGTAATGTTTAACCCAGTTTGAAAAATATAATATTATGAAAGATGGAGTTTTAGGGGTCCAAATGATTGGGAATGTTTACATGTTCAAGCACCTAAGGTCTAGTACTTCTCGTGATTAATAAGATCAGAATGATGCAATGAAACTACTTGCCAAGCCACAAATTCCACATTTTTGTGGCATAGTTTTGTAGTACTACAGAATCCGATTGTGGTTAGAGAAGCCTTGTTTCAGCTTCCTGCTACAAGCTGTATATAGAGTATATACTAAGGAATTCCAAGAGGATGGTACACTCACAATGTCAAGTGTGCCAAATTAATTTTTCAATACATGTAGTTTCGGAAAAATTCATTCATGATATTTCATAATGTCTAACACTATGTGAATAGCATCTGAAGCACTTTATTTAATTTATTTTTTTTTTCCATTCACTTTAAGTCTTTTACATCCCTTTCAAGATTGTTTCAGCTCTATGAGACAGGCCAATCAATGGGGAAACCCCGAGAAAAACCACCTGGCACACCCGCAAGCAGAACTTGGCTTGTCTCACATGTGGCCAGTGCGGGGCTCGAACCCACATCAGTCATAATGGTGAGATGATGGAGTGATTAAGAAACAGCGTTCTTGCTCGACCACGGGGGCCGCTACTTTAAATCTACATTTGATTATGATATGCACAACTAAACAGAGCCAACAGACATGAGTGATGAAAGTCATGCAAAGGCTTCCGCTGTCATTATAGGAGTATACTGCCATCTCTGGCTGCAGTGAAAACAAAGAGGCTAAGATCAGCTGCCTGCATTTCTTCCGCTTTGTTTTCGCAAGGACCAAAATCAGATTCTCTCACAAAGAAAATAGTCCATGCACTCCCAACGTAGCAGCTGTCATGAGGCACCCAGTGCATACATATAGACCATTACTCATATTTCAAAAAACAAAGACAAAAAAAAAACTGACCAGCCAATGACTGCAGTCAATGACCGTAACAAATTCCATCCTATGGCTTCAGGTTAATTAGTTTAATACTAAACTTGATCAATGAGCGGATTCAAACTTGGTCAACGGAGCGAGGTTATTGTCCATAGTCGGAATAAACTTGATGTGGAAATACATGTCACTACATGAGTAACACAATGTACTGAGTTGGTCAAAGTTTAAGGAACAATAATAAAGCAGAGGCATAGACTGAATGAGTGATTAAGAGTATACATGACTTTACTGAGTACATGGAATATTTGATCAGACACATCTTCTATTCGAAGGGTTGTGGTTTCTCAACAAGTATGGGCACAGGGACAGTGGTTTTCAAATCATAAAAGATAATACCTTACTACAACCAGATTTTATCAAAGCGGTTTTAACTGATTAAATCTGATTTTTAGAATTAAACCTATATTAATCTTTCATCTGTTATGATAATCTCTACAAATGGCAACAACAAACAGTTTACATGTTACAATAAAACAAAGTTCAGTTAGTTAAAACAGTACGTAAGAAGCAATGATCAGGAATGACCTCTTCCAGCAATGACATTGAAGCCATTCGAGCAAGTCATTACGAAAACATGCTCATATTGTTCTTAAGTTGTAATAAGAGCTGTCGCAGGACAGCGTAGCTCGCCTGACTTGTGCTTTGTCACTAAACTTATCAAAATCTATGACCCACGACCTTGACCTCAAGGTCGCTCAGGTGGGTTGTGATGGTACAGCATACAATTTCAGACCAATATCCACAAACATGCAAAGTTTCAACTTGATCCATCAACATAGAGATATATAGACTTCAAAAATCTTTAACCCAAAACTTTAACCAAAAATTTCTAAGGCCATGACCTTGACCTCAAGTTCACCCAGGGTGGGTCATAATGGTACAGCATAAAACTTCAGACCAATATCTACCAACACGCAAAGTACCAACTTGATCCATCATGATCTACATGTTCAAGAGATATAGACTTCTAAAAACTTTAACCGAAAACTTTAACAAAATAATTCTAAGTCTGTGACCTTGACCTCAAGGTCACTCAGGGTGGGTCATGATGGTACTGCATAAAACTTCAGACCAATATCTACCAACATGCAAAGTATCAACTTGATCCATCAACATGTTAAAGAGATATAGACTTCTAAAAACTTTAATGAAAAAGTCACTAGAGCACAAAATATAGGTCAAGGTCACTAGATCAATGTGGGTGCAAAGTTGGGACATCGAGGAGAAGACATATGCAAGGTTTGATGGTTGTAGGCTTTATAGTTGATGAGATATTAAGGGTTGGCTTAAAAAAATGACAAAGTCACTAGAGCATGAAATATAGGTCAAGGTCACTAGGTGAATGTGGGTGCTGAGTTGGGACATCAAGGAGAAGTCATATGCAAGGTTTGATGGTTGTAGGCTTTATAGTTGATGAGATATTAAGAGTTGGCTTCCAAAATGACAAAGTCACTAGAGCATGAAATATAGGTCAAGGTCACTAGATCAATGTGGGTGCAAAGTCGGGACATCGAGGAGAAGCCATATGCAAGGTTTGATGGTTGTAGGCTTTATAGTTGATGAGATATTTAGCGTTGGCTTAAAAAATGACAAAGTCACTGGAGCATGAAATATAGGTCAAGGTCAGTAGGTCAATGTGGGTGCCGAGTCGGGACATCGAGGAGAAGCCTTATGTAAGGTTTGACAGTTCTAGGCTTTACAGTTGATGAGAAACTAACACAGCATCTAAGCATTGTACAAAGGTGTTATAGATATTGACCTCTAGCCCCGCCCCCAGGCATGACCCCACGGGTCCCTTCACACTAAATCACAGAGGACCCTCATATGTAGCAATGTTCCAAATATGAATGATTTCTGGTCAGTGACTATCAAGATATAACAATTTTAAAAACTTTAACCGAAAGTGTGACGCGGACGTAAACGTACACGTAAACGTAAACGGGGACGACCGAGGTGACTACAATAGCTCTATGCACTTCGTGCAGGCCAGCTAAAAATTGAAAATTTTCAGCAGAAAAATTGTGATATTTTTTTTATTTTTGCTCAAAACATAGATTGTGGGTACACGTCAGAACCGCCTCGCGGTTTTCCAGTTTTACTATATAAAAGTGGGGTACAAGGGGGTATACATTACATGGACATGTTTTCCTGATGAGCCCCTTTAGACAGCACCCCATGCATGAACAGTATGAAAATGAGGTACATGCGGGTTACACAAAATGGGAGTACATTAAATGCACGTAGATGAAAATGGGATGATACAACTGAAAAAGTCACCCTATATAGAGCAATGCAATGGCCCTGTTGGCTAAAAAGTTTAAAAGTCATTCTATCATTTCAATATATATCTCATTGTTTTAAGATATAACATGAGATTTGTTTGTTTTTTTTTTTATTTTCAATATTGCTGCAAGCCCATACAGCAAAGACGCAATCTGGGGCACTGGGCGGCCTATTTTCAAGCACTTTAATTGTTATCCATCAGCAATGTAAAAACTGACCCCAAAACTTTATCGAAAATAACTGGGCTCTCGCAAAGCCTAATTTGCTAACAAAGGCACACGACAAGCTTGTGAGATATGTGACTGTATCAAGTCTGCACCTTCTACAATTCAAAACGTCCTGAAGATTCATATTCTGATGACAGTGCACTTAATTGGAACTCAGTGACAAAACCAACGGTTCTAACTACATAGGCATGGCCTATTTCACTGTCCGGTTCTAACTATATAGGCATGGCCTATTTCACTGTCCGTACCAAGTGTATTATGTTTCTAGCTACAATTAGAACTAACCACCAAGACAAACCTATGATAACTATGAACATTGCAAGCTGACTCAAGACTTTGCTGGGCATATACTGAAGCCAAAACCGCTGGCTATGTCACACATTTAGCTTATTTCATATACTTATATATATCAGATAGAAAAAATCTGGGGGCAAAATTTATGATTTCATCTTTCTTACCTAAACTATAAAGTGCTTTTCTATTAACCTGTGAATCACTTCACCCACAAAAAGATTGCACTATAAATTATATTTCTACAGACCATTAAACAATGAGGTCATTTGGAGCCCCCAGAGCCAGTTTCGTTACCACAATGTTACGCTAACTCCAGTCCTTACCGCCAGTTGACTTGAGACTTTAATGCTGGTTACTTGGACTTATATACTGATTAATTGCAGGGGCAGATCCAGAATTTCTGAAGAGGTGGTTCCAATATGGAAAAGGGGGTTTATTTGCCTAATTTCACACAAAATCTCTTGAAAGCCCCCATGAATATGAAATAATTTTGGTCCAGAGAGGAGTTCGAGCGAACCCCTTGAAACCCTTCTAAATCCGCCTTTGAATTGTTAACAATTATTGTTCTCTAGATAAACTCTGCAATGAGAGGTGGGGGATGGATGTGGGGGTATGAACCTACTGCCAACATGTTGTACCATCTCAAAACAGCATTAGCTCGTTAAAGTTTCAAATCCAGGGGGCAGTCACTTCCATCCTGATAAGACAACAAGAGAAGACAAGAGAAGACAAGAACTGAGGACTCTAATAAAGTTTCATATTGGACACTTTGGCCAGAAACCACAAAATTTATGCAGGTCCTCATTAAAAGTACAATAAATACTTTAAGAATACATTAGATAACTGCTAAACCTGCAAGAATAGAATTAAAGTGCATCTCCGTTTGAAGGCCTAGAGCCACTTTATTCACACATTTATATAGATTTAGCAAATATATGTCTTGTTTAAATATTATTTGAATGGTCAGTAAGTCAGACCCTTTAGCATTTTAACTGCACTTGATGACCTCTGACCTATTTATATACGAGACGTGACACAACAAAACAGGTCTACGGTTTCGAACAAGGTCTGACACAAACCGGCATGTGCAGCTACAGAACACTGAAATTTTGGATTATACGTAGACGAGGAATTGTACTATCCGTGTAGCGAAAGCAAAGGCGCTAACAGTACCTTAATTAATTTTTTAGCCTATAGGGTATTTACGCACCCCTTTTTCATTCAATTGCGTATCTGGAATTCTAATTGGGTAAGTTCAATTCTGTTATGCACTCTATTTTCAATCAATTGGGTAAAATGGAAAACAATTTGGTAAAAATGATGTTTGAGGTGTACTTTCCTTATTTTTTTCTACTTTCGCTTCTGCATAGCATAAAATAAAAGGGAAACATTGATTGGTTGAAAGATTTAACTAAAAACGCAGTCAACCAACGAAAAAACAGAAAAGAAATGGCTTCCAATCGATCGATTTGCGCATGTCCAATGACATTTTTGTTTAATGTAGACGACGTAAGCCGTTGTGCGGCGCACACCGATAAAAATCGGTACGCAATTGATTTTTTCTGTATTGCGTATCGGCGATTTCTTTTGCGTTTTCTTACGCTACCAGATCGTTATTAATTGCGTTTTTTCATATTTTAATTGGGTAATAACGCAAATACGCAGCCTAATTAAGGTACTGCGCTAATCAGCTGTTAGGTTACTGCACAGCTGATATGCGCCTTTGTTTTATGCACAGGCAAAATGCGCTTTTCTCAAAACAGCTCATACAGTTGAAAAAGACCTACTATGAGTCAATAAGAAAAACAAAGAAATCTATCGAAGATGACGCTATTTTGTCTTTCAATCATTTTCCTTCTTAACTTAAACAGATTTGTGGTTATTTTATGATATTTAAAATGTGAAAATTATGAAAATTATGAAACAAACTATGACTGATTTGTTTACTTGTTTTCTTGTCTCTTTTATTGTCAAAGAAATGCATACATCAAGACTAGAGCTTTTGACGCATGCAGAATGCCTATTGTGCATTAGCAATATATTTATCCTACTGTTTATTAACTCATTTAAGCCTGGCATTCTTTTTACGGGACATAGGCAAACAGAATAGCCCCAGATGTGACGCCGCGGCGTCCAATCTAGGGCTATTCTGTTTGCTAAGAGAAAATTTATCGAAAAAGTGAATAAAAATCTAAAATCACACCTGATGTCCCCAAAAATGAAAGCAGACTCATCCAACTGATAATAATGAGAGAAACCATTTGTCAAATATGGGTTAAAGAGAGGGGCATTCCACTGCTTCATGAGCAAACTCATGACAGCGCCACTGCTTTTCGCTCCACGGTTAGCTGCTTTTGTAGGCTGTTATACATTCTTGAAATAGTCAAAAGTTTAATGAACAGTGACATTTAAGCTGCAACATTCCCACCATTTCACCTTCATTTTGTTAAAATGCTTAAAATGTCAGGCTTTTGTCATTAATGCATTCGTGATGGAAGTAACATTTTAATCAATTTTCTGCAAATTATCAGGACTTTGAAATCAGTAGAAACACCTATAACAACTGAGCCGCCGCACCAGAAAACAAACAATCGGCATATTCAAAAAACAAAGACGCAGATCAACCGCACAGCTGATAGGCCTCTTTGTGTGTTTTCACCCAATATTACAATCCCTCCTTCTTCTTTAATCCTACACTGTAAGTTTTTAACTATTTTCTGTGGCGGTATAGCCTGATTTGTGTCCAACCTGGCCCTGAGGTTATAAAACTTTTTTCAAGCTCAGCTCAGCTGAGCATGAAATTTCAACTGCTCATAAATGTTAAAATAATAAATGTGGAAAATTAAGGTTCAAAACTCAAAAACTAGTAATTTATCCTGCTAATAAATGTTAAAATGCCAACAGTTGTTGGCATTTTAACATTTATGAGCAGGATAAATTTTAGTCTCTGCTGAGTTGAGCATGAAAAAAGTTTTACAACCTCGGGCCCTGGTCAAAGATCCAGATTTTGGGCTTTCTCATGTTTCTGGCATTGCATGATTATTGTGAAGAAATCAAATAGATGTAAAGATATTTTGGTTAGGTACTCTTGATTGATGCTGTGATAATACCAGTAAACCCTCTCCCCCGAGCCACATTATAGGCAAGACTAGCTATAGCCTAAAATGTGATATGCACAGAGGAATTATTCATAAAAGCCATCACTCATGAAAACCCCTCACCATCATAGCCACATGAAAGGCCAAGGCTAATATGAGACTCATGATTCCGAACATCAATTTTTTTTTTTGCTTGCACTAGGCTGAGGCTCTGAGTTTGCTTATACATGTACTAGAAAAATGAAATTACCAAACAAAAACAGAACATTAAAAAACAATTGAAAAATTGAAATTCCGAAACAAAACAAAACATTAAAAAACAATGAGCAGTTGATGAACAAAGAAAAATTAGATCCACCCTGCATTTATTATCAAAGCATTCATTGCGTTTAATATCAAATCATTCATTTTTCCACAAAAACAATAAAACCGCAGATATTTGAGCTGCCTTATGAGAAAACCAACAATCTGCATATGCGAAACCAAAGGCGTAGATCAGCTTCGCAGTAACTGCAAAGCTGATCAGCGCCTTCGTTTTCGCTACACGGGTAGTACAAGTCCTCTACTTTCTAAATCCAAAATTTCCAGCCTCTGTGCATCTTCTGTGCTTGTACAGGCCCGTTTGTGTTGGACCTGTTCGGAAACCACATTGTTGGTTTTCCCATGAGGCGGCTCATTTGTTATGTCCTTGTTTTGTATGAGTGATGGCAGTCCTGATTTATCAGACAATGACAATATAGCCATTCCCCATCTTACTACAAGGTCAAGATATGAGCCTTGACACGAGGAAAACTGTCTTCTGGATTAATGACCAGGTCTGACACAAACCGGTCTGTGCAGCTACAGAAGAAGGATAGAAGCTTGACATTTCGGATTTAGGAAGAAGACACGAGAAGTACTATCCGAGTAGCGAAAACAAAGGCGCTGATCAGCTATGCAGTTACTGCACATCTGATATGCGCCTTTGTTTTCGCATAGGTAAAAATCTGGTTTTCTCGTGATGTGGCTCATATTAAACAAGATATAAAAGTCAAACAAAGACTGTATGACACTTTATAAAACAAATATTTGGTTTGAAATGTATACATTTGGAGCATATCCTGGCATTAGGGAATGGCCCTTTTTCATCCTATATCTTTTACTGGGAAATGTGGTGACCTAATGGCAGAGTGGTGGACAGGTCTTGGAATGAGGCACCAGGTTGTGTCCTTGAGCAAGATAACATATCTCCCTGTAGTACTGGTTAATACACAGGAAGCAGTAACTCTGTCAAGACATGATTGAAAAATTATTGACTGGGACAATAACTACATAACAAAGCAAAAGCAAAAAATTTCTTTGTACATGTATTTGGGAATGACATTTTTTTCCTTAAATACAAGGACTTCAACCATCATAACCCTAATAATGTTTCACCATTCCAGTACTACTACATCAAGATCACCCCAGTGAAAAAATAAATTGAAACTAAAAGATCACTTTTTAGTAGTAATACTTCATGATTAATGGTGATCAGTCATTATTAACTAAACACCTCATGAACCCCATGAAGATATACAAGGCTTGACCGTCACTATAAATTCATCCCATTTTGTTGATACAAAATAGCCAAAATGAAACTGCTAGTCAACCAAGCCCTGTACAACAACTACATGTACATGTTGACAGTTGGTATTGACGCAATCAGCAGTACATGTAAATACCCAGGGTACAAGCCCCCAATGCTCTCTGTTGAAAGAAGCTAAAAACCAACATTTTATAGTCACTGAAACATAAAATGTTACTTACATTTCGGCAGCTCATCTGGAGGAATCATGGAAGTCTTGGGCAGCTTGTCGTCTGGAGGCAAACAGAATGGCGCCGTCAGATTGTACATGGGAGTATAATATGATGGCCAGTAGACATACTGATGATAGTACGGCACCGAGAAGAAAGGCGAAACTGGTCCATGTAGATGTGGTCCCGTGATGTTGGATAACGTGTACTTTGCATAGGTACTAGAGAATGACGTGTAGCCCTGGTTTTCGATGAGATTGTGATGATAGTATACGGTAAATGACACATCACTGTCAGTTAGATCTATGTATACGCTGTCAAGAAACTGGCTACTTTGTAGGCCATACAGAGATTTTTGTTTGCCCGCAATATCAATGTCAAGTAATTGTTTATGGTTAGATCGCCTGTCTGACCTCGGATATGTATGTCTTCCCTCTTGTGGCCAACACGAGTCGTAAAACAGACCACCACCAGTACTATCAGTGCTACGACACGGCTCCCCAGTGGGGATATCCCTGTCAGTTATGTCCTCTTGGTCACTGTCTGAATTGGAGGTTTCCAGGGACTCTGTACGTTGTGGGAATGAAGGCACTCGATGATGATTATAGGACTTCTGAGCAGATTTTGTAGAATGTTTATTATGTCTGGATGAGCATTGAGACAGTTTTTGTGTAGCTTTACTATTATGGCACGCGGCAGTTTCTTGGTCGAGAACTTGGGTGTTATACCACTGACACTGTGGACACTCGGATGGCGGGCATTCATACCTGATCAGTGGACAGCCCGTCGTGTAATCAGCAAGCTTCTTAAGCTCATCTGTGGTGAATTCCTGACACCCCGGCCCATCGTGGACATTGGATACGTCCGAATCTGATTGGATTTCAGAACTTGATGTCGTTGACGCAATCTCACTTTCTTCCGTATCCTCCTGTGTGGAGGATTCAACACTGTTCAAATCGTTGCATATAACCTCTACATTGTCACACTCAACGATACTACGCTTCTTAGCGACAGTTTTTGTCGATGTTTGAGTCAGTGGAGCATTGTTCAGTACAAATTCGGCAACTTTCTTTTCGTTGCTACACTTATCTGGATTTATGTTACCTTTCACACAGTTTATATCCTTATCTGGGACCTTCTCCACTGCAGTTATAAAGGCACTGAAGTTTTTCACATTTTTATATGTTCGATTATCTTTACTGTCTGACTCCTTACCGTCAGAGCTATTATCCGTTTCTCCCTCATTTGTTTCACTACTCTCCTGTTTCTTCAGAAGATTCTCCCTGGATTTCTGTCGTTGTTGAATTGCCGCTCGGATTGTGTCCTCCAACTGTATGACAATTGGTGTATTTGCCCTTGTGGCAGGTTTCCGACGACCTTTGTGTTTGTGTCGAAATTCCCTGTTCTTTGTGCGTTCTCGCTGACATTTTTTACAAGTAGACCCTGTTTCTGGTTGAGATGGATATGTGGAATATAACACTGGCTCTTCGCGTACGATCTCCGTCAAAGCACTCACACATGCTCGCTTTACTTCATACGTCCGTTTCATTGTTAAAATCTCAGTTAAAAAATCTCATAATAAAATTGCACAGTTTTAAATTCATTTAAAATAAATCCAGTCACTATCTAAAATAAAAACAAGTTCATCCTAAAAAGAAATCCCCTAAAATGTTAAACACTGTTGTATTTACACTAAAGTCCTCTAAAAACATGTCTTAACAGTTCAGCGAGCAATGAGTCTTTGTCACTAACAAAGAAATCTAAGCCATGTGCTGTGAACAAAAAGAAATCAATTTCTGTCCATTTTAGCCTAGTACATACCCACAAGGCATTTAATCAGATTGTTAATCCTCAATAATGATCTATTCAGTCAAGCTTTGTTCTTTTTACATCCGTTTTTATTATGCAAATATTCATATAAACAATCTAGTGGTTAGCACCGAGTCACAGGTACGTCCGACCGGAAAGTGAGGTCCTACTCAATACCAGTCTATACATGACACACCTCAACGACTCACTAGTTTTCGCAGTATCAATTTACACGTAACTCTCATAATTGGATACCTTCGGATGAATTTCACTTTACACCGCTTCTTTCAACTGTTACACCACGTTGCTAGGCTTTAGTACACAAGCAGCCTAACCGCTGACTGAACGCGCCAGTGATTTCGACTGGGCTTATTATAAATGCGTCCTCATTTTCTATTATTCACATTTGCATACACGTTTCAATGCAGTTGAATTCCAGCTCATGACTTATTAAATTCATATACATCCAAATATGATGAAAACATAATCACTCCTACCTCAGTGTTATCAAGATAGTATAATTCAAACACTGTCTAAAATACCAACAATATATATGAATTCAGTTCAATGACCTTTCTAATTTACTATCTACTAATACAGCTCCCTGGGCTAAACTTCATTCAAATTAATGTCAAAAACTGGTGAGGCAGTCACTCCAGTGTCCTACCAACGACTTTTAGGGTTGCTATACTGTGCATTGCTATCGAAAACAACAGCGAAAAATCCATGATGTCCTCACTCTGCGATTGGCAGCGTACATGTAACATGACTCAAGATATTGAACCACTTTGCTTGCTGTTTGGAAGGAGAAATCAATTGATCGCTATCATTAGGCAAACCTGCTTATCTGCCAGTGCAGGCAAAAGAGGTGCAGATGAGCATCATATAATGTGTGCAAGCTGATCAGCATCTTCATTGTCAGCAACAGATGATGTTTAGGCAAGTGACTCACAGGAGCTTGAAAACTGGGCACAAAGACCAAGAGCTCGACTCAATTTGCAAGAACCCTGATGACCGTGACAGGTTTTCTCATGTCTGAGTTCAATTGTTCTTTTCAACAGTTAGATGAGCCACATCATGATAAAAACAGATTTTCACATATGTGAAAACAAAGATGCAGATCAGCTGTGCGGTAACTACACAGCTGATCGGCACCTTTGTTTATGCTTCAAGGATAGTACAATCCCTGTTCTTCTTGAATCCAAAATTTCAACCTTCAATCCTTCTTCGGTGACTGTGCAGGCCAGTTTGTGTCTACCCAGGCTAGAAACCCCTGAAGACCAGCATTTTAGATGGCTATTGATCACTCAGAAGGAAGCATGCTCTCATAGTGAGATAGGCTCCCAACTCATGCTGATGATCTTTGCGATCTTTCCGCTCCACTGGTCGGGTGCACAGTTTGATTTTAATTAGGTCAATGTCATCAGGGTGCAACAATTGTGTTGTTTTTATGGTTGACTGTTTTTGATTTGTTTTTGATTTTTTTTTTTTTTTTTTTTGGTATCATTTTTTGTTTCATTTGTTTTTATTATTATTATTTTTATTATTATTACTATTATTATCATTATTAATTCATTCATTCATTTATTTAAGCAATCAATTGATTTAACTTTTGGCAACCACTGGATTAAATATGTCAAAAAAACAGGGAAAAAAATGAATTACAACAAAAGTTGCCCCTCCTGATTATTCTTGATTATATTAGGTTCTTTCAACCTAAAGTGTGCTTTTTTTTCTATTATTGAGAAATGCTTAATTTTATAGAGCATTGTTCTCATTTTTATGAAATATTAAAAAAACACCTAGGTGTTACATCAAAATTAAAAAGAAATCAAAAATGTTTTCATTTCCATGCACATCATCATATTAATAAGCAGCATCATGAGAAAACCCAAGATTTTGCATATGTGAAAACAAAGCCGCAGATCAGCTTCGCAGTAAATTATCTATTGATCACTCAGAAGGAAGCATGCTCTCATAGTGAGATAGGCTCCCAACTCATGCTGATGATCTTTGCGATCTTTCCGCTCCACTGGTCGGGAGCACAGTTTGATTTTAATTAGGTCAATGTCATCAGGGTGCAACACGAGTTGTTTTTTCGTAATTGTTTTTTTTTGTTTCATTTTTTATCATTATTATCAATTAATCTATTTATTCAATTAATTAATTTATTTTGGCAACCATCAGTTTTAATATGTCAGAAAATACGGAAAAAAAAACAACATAAAATTAAAGTTGCCCATCCTGATTGTTATTTTATTATTTGAGCCGCATCACAAGAAAACCAACATTTTGCATATGCGAAAAGAAAGACGTAGATCAACTTTGCAGTAACCGTGAAGCTGATTAGCGCCCTTGTTTTCGCTACACGGATAGTACAATTCCTCTACTTTCTAAATCCATAATTTCCAGTCTTTAGCCATCTTCTGTGCTTCTACAGCTCGGTTTGTGTCAAACCTGTACATTGTTGGTTTTCTCATGACGCAGCTTATTTTAGGTTCTTTCAGCCTAAAAAGTGCTTCTATTTTTCTATCCTTGAGAGGCTTTATGTAGAGCATTGTTGTCATTTTTATGAAATATTAATAACACATAGGTCTTACATCAAAATTAAAAAGAAATTAAAAATGTTTTAATTTCCATGCACATCACCATTAATATGTTTATTAGGGACTTATTTTCTTGATGCATGATAACAGATTGCTTCAACACTGCACCAGTCATTTGTATCTCCGGCCCCCCTAGGGTTGGGGATAGCAGGGACATAGCGGGGCTTAAGTGCCAGGATTTAACCTTCGGTGAGTCCCGGCAGTGCCAGGGATGTGCAGGGGTTTTAATTTCTCGCCAATATAGAATTTTAGTGTCAACCATACTTTCAAACATGAATATTTCCCATTAATTCAAATGAACTTTTTAGCTGTATTTTCACATTTAATATATATTTTAATTTCACAGCTGTTGTATACTAGTATGCAAAATTTCAAGACCATGAATTATGTTCGTTTAATGCCAAAGGCTCCCTGGTGTGTGTACAGGGTGTTAAAATTATTCTCGGAAACCACTGGGCTAAATTATCATAGTGCCTAATCTCACCACCATGGAATACCAGGAACAGTTGAGTAAAGATTAGTCAAATAGCTTAGGTCATTTGTTGTTCCTTATCAATTTCAGTCCCCGGAGGGCCGGGGCTTTTATCAGGGATTTTTAAAAACCAGAGGACCATTGGTCCTGAGAACGCTCACCTGAAGCCTGATCCTGCAGTATTAAGTCATCATGAAATGACCTTGACCTTGAATACTCACACACCTTTATTGAATTCATAAGTTGTCTGCATCTGCAAAGTTTCAGGTTTCAGGCTGCAATAGTTTCCAAACCCAGTGATTTATGAGAAAACCACAATTTTAATTTTGATATTTAAATGACTTTGGGTCAAGGTCAAGAAATGACCTTGGCCTTCATTAATTACTTACCTTCATTGACTCCATTGGTTGTCTGCATCTAGCAACTTCCAGGTCTCAGACTGCAACAGTTTCCAAAATATCCATTGTTTCCGCCTTTTCCCATGTAAAAGCCTATGTTTCCAAAATTGACCTTGCCGTAAAATAGGTCAAGGTCATCCTATGGTCATCATTTGATCAAACTAGGATGGGCTGGAGTCCCAAATGCTACATACCAAGTTTCGCGAAAATTGGCCTGCCGGTTCTGGAGAAGAAAATTTTTGAGTGGTTTTTACCATATATGGGCGTGGCGGCCATCTTGGTAATGTGACCTGGATTTCGCGATCAAACTTTCGTCTCCCCTACCCATGGATGCTCCACATAAAATTTCACTTTGATTGGCCCAGCAGTTTCAGAGAAGAAGATCTTTGAAAAGTGTGTATGGACAACAGACTGGCCAAGGTCAAGAGATGACCTTGACCTACATTAATCACATACCTTCATCTACTCCATTAGTTGTTTGCATCTACCACTTTTCAGGCATCAGGCTGCAATAGTTTTCAAAAAATCCATAGTTTTCACTTTTTCCCATGTAAAAGCCTATGTTTCCAAATTTGACCTTGCCGTAAATTAGGTCAAGGTCATCCAAGGGTCATCATTTTATCAAACTATGATGGGCTGAAGTCCCCGATGCTACATACCAAGTTTCGTGGAAATCGGCCCACCGGTTCTTGAGAAGAAGATTTTTGAGTGGTTTTTACCATATATGGGCGTGGCAGCCATCTTGGTCATGTGACCTGGATTTCGCGATTAAACTTTTGTCTCCCCAACCCATGGATGCTCCACATAAAATTTCACATTGATTGGCCCAGCAGTTTCAGAGAAGAAGATCTTTGAAAAGTGTGTATGGACGACAGACTGGCCAAGGTCAAGAGATGACCTTGACCTACATTAATCACATACCTTCATCTACTCCATTAGTTGTTTGCATCTACCACTTTTCAGGCATCAGGCTGCAATAGTTTACAAAAAATCCATAGTTTTCACTTTTTCCCATGTTAAAGCCTATGTTTTCAAAATTGACCTTGCCGTAAATTAGGTCAAGGTCATCCTAGGGTCATCATTTTATCAAACTATGATGGGCTGGCGTCCAAAATGCTACATACCAAGTTTCATGAAAATCGGCCTGCCGGTTCTGGAGAAGAAGATTTTTGAGTGGTTTTTACCATATATGGGCGTGGCAGCCATCTTGGTCATGTGACCTGGATTTCGCAATCAAACTTTCGTCTCCCCTACCCATGGATGCTCCACGTAAAATTTCACTTCGATTGTCCCAGCAATTTCAGAGAAGAAGATCTTTGAAAAGTGTGAATGGACGACAGACTGGCCAAGGTCAAGAGATGACCTTGACCTAAATTAATCACATACCTTCATCTACTCCATTAGTTGTTTGCATCTACCACTTTTCAGGCCTCAGGCTGCAATAGTTTTCAAAAAATCCATAGTTTTCACTTTTTCCCATGTAAAAGCCTATGTTTCCAAATTTGACCTTGCCGTAAAATAGGTCAAGGTCATCCAAGGGTCATCATTTTATCAAACTATGATGGGCTGAAGTCCCTGATGCTACATACCAAGTTTCGTGGAAATCGGCCCACCGGTTCTGGAGAAGAAGATTTTTGAAGGGTTTTTACCATATATGGGCGTGGCGGCCATCTTGGTCATGTGACCTGAATTTCGCGATCAAACTTGAAATGCCACTACCCAAGGAGGCTCCACATAAAATTTCAACTAGATCGGCCAAGCGGTTTCAGAGAAGAAGATCTTTGAAATTGTGGACGACGACGACGACGACGGACGGACGACGGACGGACGCCGGATCATGGCCATCCTATAAGCTCACCTTGTGAGCCTTCGGCTCAGGTGAGCTAAAAAGTGGCCCCGCAGGGCATAGCTTTAAAATTTGATAAGCTAAAAGCCCCGCTATTCCCCGGCCCAAGGGGGGCCGTGGATACAAATGACTGGTGCATTAATACAAGTAATGTCATCAGCCCTTTTAATATCAAAGCATTATTTAACCTTCATTATTGCATAAATACCCATGTCACGCGATATTAACAGCCGTTTATTAATGAAGGGAAAGACATGCATTAATATTGCAATTCACGCGCGCAGATGCTGTTAATACATGGCTTTTACTTATGCTTGTTACCGGGCGCCACGCAAAGCACATGCTAATATAGAGAAATTGAAGTCTGCCCAGAACGAGCATAAAAATGAGAGCTTTTACATGTATGAAAATGTGAAGAGGCTGTAAAATATAGTGCACCATTATTTCTTTCGTTTGTGCAGAATTTATGCAATAATAGCCATCAAAAATGATTTTGTCATTCATTAACATTCACTAGGTCCCTCGGGGAGTGTTGAAAACCGAGGCCTAATCCGAGGGACCTAGCGAATGTTAATGAATGGAAAATCAAGTTTGATCCCTATAGTAATAAGTAGATCGACACTGGCTATCAAGAAATGACCCAAATTTGGATTATTCCTTAATCCACAATATCAGTTTTATCAAAATATAGACAGTGTTATGTACAAAAGACCAAACATTTTTTGCTAAATTACTATTTTCTTATGTACTGAAACAGTCCTACTTGCAAAATGCTTCATTAATTAGAATCTAACAGATAGCATTAACCTTTTTGTAAACCTTGAAAAATTATTAATTTTATGATGATAACGACTGGAATGTCTAAAATTGTTCTTGATCCTTTCTCATAATAAATTTATAAAATGAGCCTCCTCGTGGGAAAACCAACAATGTGGTTTCCGAACAGGTCCGACACAAACTGGCCTGTACAAGCACAGAAAAGAGCTAGAAGCTTGAAATTTCGGATTTAAGTAGAGGAGAAATTGTACTATCCGAGTAGCGAAAACAAAGGCGCTGATCAGCTTCGCGGTAAGCTGATCTGCGTCTTTGTTTTCGCCTATGCAGATTGTTTGTTTTCCCATGAGGCGGCTCATTTATTAAATGGTTAATTATAATTTATATCCATTGGTGTAAAATATGACCAGAAATACATTCAACAAATATAGATATAAAAGCCCAAAAATTAATATTTGTGAAAGATTTTTTGTGGCACCTTCGATCCTCGAAACACATAGGAGGACATCCAATCATTAACATTATTTATCATTATCACTGCTGTCATTATTATTACCAGGTATTATAATTATTCCTTGAATATCGAAAGTTTGTTTAAATTTTAAACAATTCACATGTTTTATGACTATCATTATTATTTCCAGAATATCGAAAAAGTTCCATAAACATTGCTATTGCTTAGCACCGAAAATCACTTTCATGTAACCCTCCTCCTACATAAAATGCAACATTAATTAAGTACCAATATTACAAAAGCAGATCTTAGTCACCTCACGAAAATACCTGATACATGCATAAATTATGCTAAAAACAGGTGCATATCAACTGCACTGTTGCCACATACATGTACGCCTTTTGTTTCCCTGACATGATAGAAGAATCTTACTGTTTCTAAATCTGACATACAAGATCACAGTTACTTTCTGTGACTGTACAGGTCGGTTTGTGTCTAGACTGTTGCTAATCCTACAGAAAAGTTTTCTCGATCACGGCTCATGTTCTTCTCAGCTGTAGTGGGAGACCTGGCATGCTCTCAAGAATCTTTGGGCCATTCCTACCATTCTCTTGTTGATGCCACAAAACAGCACTGACAACAAGATATGAGCCGCAACACGAGAAAACCGGTCTTCCGGATTTACGACCAGGTCTGACACAAACCGAGCCGTACAAGCATAGAAGAAGGCTAGAAGCTTAAAATTGCGTATTTACGAAGAAGAGAAATTGTACTATCCGTGACGCCAACACAAAGACGCTGATTAGCAGTGCAGTTACTGCACAGCTGATCTGCGGCTTTGTTTTTGCATATGCAAACAGATGGTTTTCTCATGACACGCCTCAAGATAGAGATGATGCACTTGATAAGCATGAGAAAGAAAGCACTCAGAAAGGGCTTTGTTAAAAGTGTGTTTACATCCCACTTAACAGGTATGTTCATATGAAGACAGGACCGCCTTTTTAAAGTCTTGTACAAAAGACTGAAGAAGCTGAAGCTCAGATGAGAGTGGCTTACTCTCTATACGCCATGCAGGCTTCTCTGCCATACTGCACCCAGTCATTTGTAACCACTGCTCCCCCACCTACGGGGAAGGGCCAGAATTATGACTTTTCAGCTTTCAGTGCCCTGCTATAAGCCCCACCCCCAGGGGGCAAACTGGAGGTCAAAACTTTGCTCTTTGCCCCGCCCTTAGCAATAGAAAATCTCCCTGAGGTAAGCATCCTAATGTCAAAACCCCGTAATTTCCCCTGCACTGCGGGGACACTCGAAAAGTAATTGCCCCGCACATTAGCCCGACTATCCCCCACCCTTCCCCAATGGTGCTGATTAGTTTTGAAGGGATGCGCATATTCTCTTCTGCTTCTGATGCATCTCAAAAACCTTCAACATCACTTGAACATTTAAGTGCATATGCTTAATAAAGTTATAACCAAATACAGGGATGCTCCCAAAATTTAAAATTTCATAAACTGGGATGGATAACATGTCAACTAGTCCCAGTGATTGTCACATCCTATCTGATGTACTCTAAATTTCACACAATCTAATCTAGGAAATCTTTGATAACTTTATCTGACCATGCAACCATTATCCTCAGGCTTAACTGAGATCTCTACTTCCTGAACTTTTTATTGTTGCACCAATATTTGAATGCACAAAAGAGCTAGGATTGACAATAATTTTGTCAAAAACGTTAAAAGATGCTTGCCAGAATCTGTATTTTGCTCTTTTCAGTACCAGGATTGCCCAGGGGCAACTTTATATAAACCATAGGACTAATCTGAGCCCTGTGTTGTTCACATCAGCATAAAGCACGTGTGGAGACTCACTAAATCACGGGGGTGATTCAATTGATACCACCTGTGCTGTCGTCGGAGACGTTACTGCATATATTGCTGTCGTCCGAGTATTCCGGTTTTCGTCCGAGTACTACGGCTGTCGTTATCATCGGTGCCCCTATTTCAGTGCCCACAGGACCAACAGATCGTCGCTAATCAGCGCATTTATCACCGAAAATTGTCAAGAAGGTATTTATCGTTATTACAAACGTCTTTCCAGTTTTCTTAACATAAAGACAATCACAAGAATTTATTTTTAGTACAAAACATCGTTTTCTCGCGTGTTTTTCTTACTTTCAACATATGCAACCATTCCGTGTAAGCGAAAGTATCAGGGATATTACGCTTTCCATTTAGCCTTTGAAAGCTGTAATCATTTACCCAATTCATTGCGTCGTTCAAATTTTATTTCCCGTTTTTAAAAAGCGTGATACGGCTGTCGCTGACCCCTGATACGGCTGGCGTTTGTTTATTGATCAGTACGATACGGCTGTCGATAGTATTTCGAGATGGCATATTGTCCATTGAAATCAAATTCAACATATTTTATGCATTTATTTTGTAGTTTCTGAATAATTTTCGTATGCTACTCATAAAAGGACGACTATACAGATCGCTAGAAAGCATAACAGTAACCTCGAAAAACACAAATGCTACAAATAGTCTCTTCTGTAATGCCATATGAGATAATTAATGAAGTCATATGAATGAACAACGCGTCTCTAAGTACAAACTTTGCATAACATGTTTTCTGGAAATGAAAATGATTTATAAGCTGACACAGTGTCGGGAAACAAACTCCGTGTATGTTATATTTTGTGCATACGTTAGAGAGCGCGTTCGTACTGCACATACTGTCGGAAATCACGCATTGCTATATTCATATGAAAGAAAATATTTCACACATATCCTATCATATGCGGCATAGTATAAGAACTCTTTAGCAAACTTTCCTTTCTTTGAAACATTTGTCAACATCTAGAGCACTTCGGAACTTAAAATGTTTCGAAGTGTTCTCGGCGACCAGATAAAACATTACGAAAACATGCCCGTGCAATATACACATAGATTTTTTTCATCTGTAAAAATTAAAAATTTCATTGGAAAATTTTTGATATTTTTCTTATTTTTGCTCAAAACATAGATTGTGGGTACACGTTAGAACCGCCTCATCGAGGCGGTTCTAACGAGTACCCACAATCTATGTTTTGGAGCAAAAATAAGAAAAATAGTTATACCCCTGCATACCCCAGTTTTGCTGTATGAAAGTGGGGTTCAAGGGGGTATACATTATACGGATATGTTTTCGTGATGGTATGTGATTTTTTTACAGTTTCATATACAGTCATATGATAGTATATTTAAAATATTTTACAAATGACTCATGCAAACGGCATCACAAATTTTCCGAACTTAGGTCGGACAACGCACTCGAATAGCAGAATAACTAGCTCTTTCCCAACGAGGTAGTCATCCGGCTATGTCGCAACCAAAACCAAAGGCAACGAACACAACAGAGAGGCAGGCAAAATAAGCAGTCGTATCATGAAGACAAACCACCTTTCGTGGGACGCCGATGAGCGTATTTACTAGGGACAACGCCGAAAACCATTTTTCCTGGGCACATAGAGGTAGGCACAATTAGCAATCGTATCATGAAGATAAACCACTTGTCCTGGGATGCCGATTAGCTTATTTACTGGGAAAAACAGCGAAAACCATTTCTCCTGGGGACATTTTATAAAGAAAGAAAATAAAAATAGTGTTCAACTGGCGAACATATGTAACAAAAAAAATTGATGTAATTAAGTTAAAATCCAAACCAGAAATTTAGAGATTATTATATAATCAACAAAACCATTTTTCCTAGGATTTCTACGAGGACTGCGAAAAGGAAAAACGGTATGATGAAATTAAACAAAGTGCTAAGCTGGCTAAAAGATATAAATATACAAAATGCCGATGCAGTAAAGCCAAAACCGAAGATACTAGGCGGATAGGAGACCAACTTTACTAGTTCACCAAAAAGTAAATTCGCGAAACCAAGAAAAAGAAGGGGGGGGGGGGGGGTCAAATAAAAATATGATATCATTGTATTCGACTGGCTAAATCAACATCCCAACCCAAAGACATCCCAAGCGGGACAGAAAGAACAACACAATGTATCACAGAGCACAACCAACACACGTGAACCTTTGTATCGCAGAGCAGAATATTACACTTCGCGCCATTTAATGACATTCGAGAGCGACTACAAGAAAATATACACATGAATGCAATATTATAAGGTAGTATGTACTAGTCATTTGTAACAACGGGCCCCCACCCCCGGGGAATAGCGGGAATTTTGACTTTTGGTCCAGCAAATCACCGCTAAAAGCAATCCTCGCTAAAAAAACCACCCTGTGAGGACTGCTTGTTGGTAAAACCACTGTTGTTTTCTCCACAGGCTGCTTTTAATTTCACGGCCCGTTTCCCACGCACTGCCGTAGCAAAACTTTGGTCAAAGCCCTGCTCATTTCCACGGCTGTCCCCGCCCTCCCCGGGGATGGGGGCGGACGGGCGTGGTTACAAATGGCTAAAGTGCATTACACAAATGATCAATCAGTGTGTCTTTTTCCGCTGTAAGACAATCCTGACGCTCATCAAAGTTTAAATTGTATACATTACACTTTCTGATTTGGATAATGCATGCGAAAATGAGAAAACAAGGCAAACGGTCACTGTATAGACGACGTTCAATATTCATATTTGAAAGTGCGGCGGTGTGTCTTGTAAATATCTTACTTCGTGTAACCAACCCACCGTGGTTTATCGTTAGAAATATGAACAAAGTGAAATAGATGTTATTTCATTCATATTTATGAAATCTAGGGTGCCTTAAACTTAGTTTTACCCATATATTTTCAATTATTACCTGTTCTAAATTGTCGACATCCGTAACGAGTTTAACCGACAGCCGTATCACACATATTCACAACTGATCGACAGCAGTAACACAAAAAGTTAAACGCCCCTTCAAATTCTTTCTGCTTTGGATTTTTTTTATAACTGTAAAAGGTTTTATCTTTGCAGTTATGTTTTCCATGTTGTTCAATAAATGGTTAGAACTGAGAGATGCTGATTATTAAAGTATTTGCATATTTATGTGATTTTTGCTTTTTTACGATTAAACACATGGTTGTATGCAAACTAGCGACCCAAAAACCCGTACAAACATATTGCATGATAGACAAATATCTAACAACACATTCTAGCAGAAAAAAGGATAAATAATACCTTCAAATACAATCACGAGCCGCTTTTACGTGTGTACTGTTTGTGTAACGACAGCCGTAGTACTCGGACGAAAATCGGAATACTCGGACGACAGCAATATATGCAGTAACGTCTCGGACGACAGCACAGGTGGTATCAATTGAATCACCCCCGTGTAAATTGCTAAATTAAATTTGAGCCGCTGCATGAGAAAACAAACAATTTGCATATGCAAGAAAACAAACAATTTGCATATGCAAAAAAACAAAGACACAGATCAGCTGTGCAGCAACTGCACAGCTAATCAGCGCCTTTGTTTTTGCCACATGGATAGTACAATTCCTCTTCTACTTTTTTCCGAAGTTGCAAGCTTCTTGCTTTTTTCTGAGACTGTACAGGGCGGTTTGTGTCGGACCTGGTCGGAAACCCCAATGTTGGTTTTCTCACACACAGGCTCATTTGTAGCAGCTGAAATTTTTGGTGGTGCATGCAAGGGTATCCTTTGTGACTTCGGTAAGTTGGGTTACAAGTGAATAGGTCTATTGAGGCCGACATAACTGCGACTTTGTGATGTCACCTTCGGGTATACTGTAACCCAGTTTAAAAATTTCTTTGTGTATCTATGATTAAAACTGTAACTACTGAAGCATATATTAGTCTGAACTTGACTTTTTTTATTTTTACATACAAAGTACCCTAAATCTACAATGTCTTTCAAAGGTCGAATTTAGTCAGATAGTAGTTGGCATTCTTTGTATTTGGCTAAATATCGTAAAAATGATCTTAAACGATGAACCCTGATAAATAACAATGCTCAAATTCAATATGATTAATATGCATGTGACATGATCAATTACAAAATGCCCTATCTGATTTTATTAACTTATTTCTTACAAAACTGCGCAAAAATGTATTTCTGTGTTACGCCAGTGTCAATCTATAGTAATGATTCATCCTCACGCTGCCCTACATAGTCATAATTGACGTGTCCTCATATTTTTCTTTCAAGTCCCCAGGGGTGATTTTAAAGCGTTATCTGCATCACACAGCTTATACCATCAGGAAAACATGTCCGTGAAATGTGTACCCCTTAAACCCCACTTTTATATAAACTGGGGTATGCGGGGGGTATACCTATTTTTCTTATTTTTGCTCCAAAACATAGATTGTGGGTACTTGTTAGAACCGCCTCGACGAGGCAAAAATAAGAAAAATATCAATTTTTCCAGTGAAATTTTTCATTTTTACAACCAAAAAATTTTCTGTATATTGCATGGGCGAGTTTTCGTAATGTTATGGCTGCAGATGGCAGGTGGCTGCAGATGTCACTTATAAAATCACCTTTCAAATGGATCAAATCATAAATATTATTGACTACGCAATTACCAGTAAATTACTTCTTTGCATTTAATTTGTTCCTATTTTGGAATGATATTAGTGATCTGATCATTAATATATTCAATAAGAGTAATACATATTCTTTAGAATAATCATGCCTAATTATATCTATATTTATTTCTTTTCAAGAGACAAAAATGCGGAACAGATTCAATTACATGCCATACAGTTTTATCCTTGGTTGCTTCACGACTCCTTTGTGTAAAAACTGACTTTTATGGAAAAAGTATTTTGTGTGTAATTTTACTACATGACAAGACAACATCAAGCAAAGTGATTCACTTATCAACACTATTTCCATATAATACGCACTCTATAGTACATAAATCCATCATTTTTAGTCATTATTCATATGTCAAATGCATCTAAGCCGATGATCACTTTATAAATCTAATTTAGCCTTCAAGTACTGCTACTGATCACTATAGCCCGAGGCTCTGCTGCGTCAATGACCTCTGGATCTAGTCGTACTACAACCAAAACCAGCAAAAATCTTCGTAAATGTCATCAAGACGTGTTTACACCATCGAAAACCTGACGATAACATCTAATTGCCAAGGCATCGCCAGCTCAAGAAATGTCTGTCATTTGCCATCTCATTAAACATGAATTACAACATGTTTCGATGTTTTATGTGATTAAAAACACAAGTAGATAATGTTCCTTGGTAATAAAGTAAATGTCACAAACATAAACACTGGTCTAGAACATCCCCCCACCTAACACATTCCTATGTATCACTATATAGACCAAAAATGTGGGTACATGACAATTAACTTTCAGATTATTTTCCTAAATTTCACACTTAAACATAAATTGTGGGTACCCATTAGAATCGCCTCAGCGAGGCGATTCTAATGAGTACCTACTACTCACGATTAAATAAATAATCACAGAAAAAGATAACCCCGAACTTATGGCCGAATACCCACATTATCTGATCCCCTGCAGCCTCATCTTCATTTATTGGTGCCCTACTTGAATCTCTAATCAAGAACTGGTCACATGACCTCTTTGAGCGACAAACACTGTCAGGAAGGTATTGGAAAATCGTGAGGAGACAAGGTGCTCATTCATTTGCATAAATTAACCCAGTAGTGACAAATGGATTTTCCTTTCAATACCATTTGGACGAGTCCACTTTCAATTCAAGGGGAATCAATATGATTTTTTTCCTCTAAGCAAACAGAATAGCTCCAGATGGGACGCCGCGTTCTGCAACGTCACACCTGCGGCTATTTTGTTAGCCTATGTCCCATAAAATAGGACGACAGGCATATATGAGTTAACCGACAAACATAGATGACAGCATCGGTTTCTAAGTACAAAGCAAAGTGCCAGATGAGCAGAGAGCGTTTATTGATGATGCCAAACAATAATAGCCTCAATAATGAAAAAAAAAAAATGAAGGATTTTTGTAAAATCTAAATTAATGTGTCAGTTGTAAGTTCTTCAAAAGGAAATCAGAACTGCCATACACTCATAATTAAGAGATAATTTGGCTTATTCAAATCTATGTCTGGTGGGTACTAGGGTATCTAAAGCCATGCTGGAACACCCAAAATATCATGAAAGCAACATATTGTAAATCTCTCTTCATCCCAAATACAATATTTCAAGCCTCCAGCTATCTTTGCTATGGATCTACATCCCAAAATAGCCAGCTGCTTCTGATGTTCAGTAGCATTATATGAGCATGTTTCGCGCTAATTAAGCATGACAACTAACTTGTACTTCTTAAAATGTCCATAAGTTAACTTGCAGAGGGCCAACACAAAATTCAGCATAACAAGGGAGATAAAGCAATGTACATCATTTCATTTCCTCCTTGGTTATTATCTGCCTTGTTTTATATTCTCCAAGATTCTGAAGTGGAAGAAAATCCCAAATGACAATTTTCTCAATACACTGATCAATATGCTCTAATGTCCACAAGCATCACCTGAGTCCTCCACTTCAAAATATTTGTTGAGTATAAACAATGGACACCATCAATCATTTCAAAGCCTAAGATCTAAGATCAACATTACTGACAAATAAAGCCATAAGGTAAGAAAACCGGTCTTCGCTGTTACCAACCGGGTCTGACACATACCGGCCAGTGCAGCCAAAGATAATGATTAGAAGCTTGAAATTTCGGATTTAGGAAGAAGAGAAACTGCCATCCGAGTAGCCAAAACAAAGGTGCTGATTAGCTGTGCAGTTACTGCACAGCAGATCTGCACCTTTGTTTTCGCATTGGCAATAATCCGGTTTTCTCATGAAGCGGCTCAATTCAACTTGAGTTTGAACAAATCGATGATCAAGATCCAACAATATGTTTAACTGTTTGGTTTTGTTCTTGCAATGCATCCTAAAGTCTGTTTCTTAGTGTGTGATAATGGTTTTTCGCAGATATTTTACAACTGTTCAGATGAAGAAGAGATATTTTCTTGGCACAATTAAGCATCTACACATGCAGTTTGTCGCAAAAATTTTGAAAATCCGTTGACAAATAAAAAAAGTTCTGATCAAAAACATTTTTGAATAGGGATTTCCTGTACAAAAATCTCATGGAAGGGAGGTAAATATTTTCCTGCAAAAATTTTAAATTCTAACTATTTAATTATGATTGCTCAAAATTATTATAAATTGACACAAATGACATACCTGAGACAAAATCTTCATGATCAGGTAAACATTCTCGAAAAATATGCATTTTCACGATCATCGATTATCTCCCTTGCCAATGCAAAATCCCTATGCAAAATTCATTTTGGCCATAAAAACTTTATTAATTTTTGTTAACCGATTTTCAAAATTTTTGCAGGTCCTATTAGGACAAACTAAGATCAAGATTATGACATGAAAATAATTTTTCTGTCATCTTTCTGCTAAAAACCATTATCAGAGGCAAGTTTTTAGACAGTAGTAAACAGCCATGATATTGTTTTTTTCTCTTTTAAAGACCGTTTGAATTTTGTTTTTGGCTCAACATCCCAGTCAACCTTTTTTCAGTCATGTTCTGGCAAAGCCATCACTTCCTTGGCATTAACCAAAGATATGAGCCACCGAATGGAAAAACCAACAATCTGCATATGCGAAAACATGGATAGTACAATTCCTCTTCCACTTATATTCGAAATTTCAAGCTTCTAGCTCTTGTCTGTGCTTGTACAGGTCGGTTTGTGACGGACCTGATCGGAAACCACATTGTTGGATTTCCCACGAGACGGCTCATATGGGGAGTTAACGCTGAGGACATAACCAGACACCATTGGGTTTCAAACTCCCAACTTGTCCATCCAGCGTCTGATACAACAACCACCAAGTCACAGCATTCTCCTGTTTGACTCTGACAAGTATGTCAATGCTCTTTGGTACTTCACCCATTCTAGGCAATTAGCATATTAGTGCACTGCTTAAGGACATAACACCATGCCATATAGGATTCTCACCACAGACCTTTTAACCAATAGTCTAATTCCCTATCAATTAGTGCCTTAGAAGCTTGAGAAGATTACAATAAAACATAGATGCTGAATCAACCCAGCAACCCATAACCAATATAATACTTATACTGGGAGGTTAAATAAATCAGCATTTCTCCAAATAGAAAAAGAGCAATACATAGTCTATTGCAGTACCTGCTAAACTCAGCAGAAAGATATCCAGAGATACACGTCTGTAAAGTAGAAACATGGACTTTGAAGCACTGAAACTACTCTTCCTATGATCACAGTTCTTAAACCAATCCGTAACAAAGTTTTATAATGGGGCTATGAACATGCCCAGTGCCACAATGCTAAAGAAAGGAAGATACTATAAACATTAAGCGACATTGATACTGACACAGATGTGACATTCCACTGTCTAACATTTAAATACAATGGGATTTGATTTCTGCAACTAAGTGCTGATGTCTCCAGCTTTGCAAGTAATGAGCCTGTATTTCAAGCAAAGTCTGAATGTGTCTGCTTTATGTACATGAACATTACCATGCGGATGTATGTGACCACTAAACAACCACTGGAGCAGCATGCCAAGGGTAGTAAGTTTTTTTGTTGTTGTTTTTTTCTTGCAGAATAAAAATTTGGATAACAGAATTAGCACTAAGCCTTATGCAAAGTATATCAATGACCTTTAGCTGGTTATCTCCCATAGTACAGTATTTATGCATACAAGAGTTATATACCTTCACCTGTTTTTTGTCAACATTTAAAAGTAGACTCATGGGGCTACCTTGAGTATACAAACTAGTAGTTGAAATTTAAAACAGAAGTCATGTTGTCGAAGAATGCAACAATTCATAAGGGTTCCAACTCCAAAAAATACAATCTTGATATAAAATATACAATATACATCATTCAGCATTTCTTAATATTATAGGGATCAAACGTGCCTTTTCATACATTAACATTTGCCGACGCTCGAGGAAGTTGTTTTGAACCGGAGGCCACCAGCTTAGTTCAAGAGCTTAATGTATTCAATTGAAATAAGCATGTTTGATCCTTATTCTTGCATTTTTACAGCTATTTACTTGAAAATCTCATTGCAAATACTATAACCAACATTAACATTCACGAAAACCAATGAATTTCTAGAGCATCGACCATTTTGCTTCTACAGAACACAGTGACGCCACATCACATTGAACAATGATATTGACAAATTTTAGCCAAAACCCATGTTTCATGATCTGAACATGGGTTTTGCTGTTTGGACACACCTTTCTGCCTAATTGATAACATCTTCAAACTGTTATGCATAGAGATATTTATACACTGGCTTGACTGAAAACAACACATACACAGACAATAACTTACCGACTAGACTGTCTAGGAGATATGTGAGTAGTTTCTGAGTTCCTTCGCTGTACAACTTTAACATGTCCGGATTCAGAGGGTTACCTACAAGACCTGAAATGATGGGTTCAGAAATGAGTAGCTAATTGACAGCCCTCTGAAGCTTTGCTTTCAAGAAACTCTCATTAGACTTTGATCAGAAGTAAACATGTGCACTGCGTGGTTTATCATGAAACTTTTTTTACTTCACACAATGACTTGAAAGTCTTAGAGACGAAGACAAAGCTTAAGACATCTTAGAGCTTACATGTGTTTTGTTGTCAGAATACAAATCAGATAACGCCTTGTTACAAATCAGATAACGCCTTGTATTTCACACTACCTGTATTTTGCAAGATGTCTAAAAGTATCATTTTTAAACATTATCTGCTAGAAAATGTTTGTCATCTGTTATGTAAATTGAGTCACATCATGAGAAAACCAGATTTTTGCCTATGCAAAAACAAAGGCGCAGACCAGCTTTGCGGTAACCGCGAAGCTGATCAGCGCCTTTGTTTTCGCTACTCGGACAGTACACATCCTCCTTAGTGTCTAGATTTCATCTGTGACTGTACAGGTCGGTTTGTGTCAGAGCTGGTCGGAAACCACGAAGACCGGTTTTCTCGCGTCGCAGCTCAATTGTAATCTGTTCATTTCCAGTCCATATCCTACTTTATTCACCCACTTACCTAGACTTTGGAGGTTAAACAACCTTCCAAGCTCAAACGGCAGGACTCGTAGCTGATTATAGTTCAACAGTAGTTCTCGTAGTTGAATTAAGTCCCCTATCTCTGGAGGTAAAAATCGTATCTTGTTGGACGAGAGATCGAGGTGATGGAGGTGTTCTAAATGACTAATGTCGGGAGGTATTTTGGTGAGATTGTTGTCATTTAAATATAGCTTCGTTAAATGCTGCAGTCTCCATAGTGATGGACACAGGTTACGCACAGTTCCTGTTGAAAAAAAGTAAGAAAGAATATTAGTAATTTCACTGAGGTTACTCAGGTTAGATGAAAAAGAAATTTTAGCACACAAACCATCCTGAAAAGTTTGGGTCAGTAAACAACTAAACTATTTTATGGCTTGGGTTTAACATGCCAGTCAACAATTTTTTTGACCAAGTTGAATTTTGCTGTCTGTGAGACTGTTTTAATGTTTACTCATGTTTTGAGCAAAAACATAAAATTTACAAAAAAAAAAAAAAAAAAAAAAAAAAAAAAAAAAAAAAAAAAAAAAAAATGGGCAAGTTGTTCAAAACTTTGTTAGCTTAACACTGTCATTAAGCCCTTTGTTATTTATATATCAACTTCAAAAGCAAATACACAGTTATTTTTTCAACAAAAAATAATGATGTATTTGTAATATATTTTAACGGATCGTTAACCAACGACGTTGTTAATTTTGAACAACTGGGCCCAGATTTTCAATTATTGTAGCTGTACGATCAACCTGTACATTGCACCTAAAATGTTATTACCTGTTATTTCCAGCTCATACCAGGAAGATTTTTTCCCTGCCACGATATCTTCCATGGACATGTAGGTGTGTTTCCTCTGAGGATTTGGTGTGTCATATTTGTCCTTTGGCATCTTGAATACTGGAAAATAAGAAAAATCATGTGAGCCAAATTGTGAGAAAATAGCGTCTCAGGATTTCTGACCAATACATTTTTTATTAATTTCTTAATTCTGTTAAATTAGGGCTATTTATCAATAATGAACTTGATCATCTGCTTCACACAGACTTTTTATCACCGGAAACAGTCAACAGATATAGCAACACAACAGCATTTCATAATATTTGTGCACACGCACAAATGTAAATTCAACCAATTTTAATAAGTTTTCAGAGCCTTCCAGTCAAATCCTGAAAATGAAAGTAGGTTTTTATTTTTATTAAAGAAGAATATTTAGGGTACTTTAGTGGGCACATGCTTAAAATTCAAATTCAAGATGGGTGTTTATCAACGATAAAAGTGTAAAACTGTGTGCGAACGAAAAAAAAAGTGTGTGCGAACGAAAAAAAAAGTATGTGCCTTAAAAACTAGAAAATGTGTTTATGAAACACTATGCCCCCAACTGGTAAGCCACTTTCAAGATGTAAAAATGTCCAAAAAATGACTAAGTTCAAATTGTAAAAAAAGTGACAAAAATTAATCTGAGGAGTATATCCCAACCATATGCATATCTTCAAAGCATGGTCACAATGTCTGCAAAGTTTCAAAAGTATCAGTATTAAATTGTAGGAAGAGTTGCGCACACAAGGTACCCTCTATCCATTCACTAAAATGCCCGAAAAAAAGACTAAGTTCAAATTGTGAAAAAAATGATAAAAAATAATCCAAGGATTATATCCAAACCACACGCATATCTTCAGACCATGCCCATAATACATGTAAAGTTTTAAATGAATTGGCATGAAACTGTAGGAGGAGTTGCGCACACAAGGTACCCACTGCCCATTCACTTTCATTGTCAAAATGCCCGAAAAATGGCTAAGTTCAAATTGCGAAAAAAGTGACAAAAATTAATCTGAGGATTATATCCAAACCACATGCATATCTTCAAAGCATGGTCACAACATCTGTAAAGTTTCAAGAGAATCAGAATAAAACTGTAGGAGGAGTTGCGCACACAAGGTATCCACTATCTATTCACTTTATCCAGAATTAACTAGAAAATGTGTTTATGAAACACTATGCCCCCAACTGGTAAGTCACTTTCAAGATGTAAAAATGTCCAAAAAAATGACTAAGTTCAAATTGTAAAAAAAAGTGACAAAAAATTATCTGAGGAGTATATCCCAAGCACATGCATATCTTCAAAGCATGGTCACAATGTCTGCAAAGTTTCAAAAGTATCGGTATCAAATTGTAGGAGGAGTTGCGCACACAAGATACCCTCTATCCATTCACTAAAATGCCCGAAAAAATGACTAAGTTCAAATTGTAAAAAAAATGACAAAAATAATTCAAGAATTATATCCAAAGCACATGCATATCTTCAGACCATGCCCATAACACATGTAAAGTTTTAAATGAATTGGCATGAAACTGTAAGAGGAGTTGCGCACACAAGATACCCACTGCCCATTCACTTTCATTGTGAAAATGCCCGAAAAATGGCTAAGTTCAAAATGCGAAAAAAAGTGACAAAACTTAATCTGAGGATTATATCCAAACCACATGCATATCTTCAAAGCATGATCACAACATCTGTAAAGTTTCAAAAGAATCGGAATAAAACTGTAGGAGGAGTTGCGCACACAAGGTACCCACTGCCCATTCACTTTCATTGTCTAAATGCCCGAAAAATGGCTAAGTTCAAATTGCGAAAAAAGTGACAAAAATTAATCTGAGGATTATTATATCCAAACCACATGCATATCTTCAAAACATGGTCACAACATCTGTAAAGTTTCAGGAGAATCGGAATAAAACTGTAGGAGGAGTTGCGCACACAAGGTAGCCACTATCTATTCACTTTATCAAGAATTAAAAAGGGAAATAACTCTCACAGAATGGGCCCCTAGCCCCTTAATTTACCTGAAAGAAAAAATACAGGTCCTCTTAATTTTCATATACAAACTACATACCAAATTTCAAGATCCTAGCTCTAACGGTTCCTGACCGAGTGCTAAGTGTTACTCACGTATCACAGACTGGACTGGACTGGACTGGACGGACAGACCCAAACCAATATGCCCCCTCAACTTCTTCGAAGTTGGGGGCATAAAAAGGGAAATAACTCCCACAGAATTGGCCCCTAGCCCCTTGAATTTACCTGAAAAAAAAATATGGGTCCTCTTAATTTTCATATACAAACTACATACCAAATTTCAAGATCCTAGCCCTAGCTAGGTTCCTGACCGAGTGCTCACGCATCACAGACTGACTGACTGACTGCACGCACGCACTCACTCACTGCACTGCACTGCACGGACAGACCCAAACCAATATGCCCCCTCAACTTCTTCGAAGTTGGGGGCATAAAAAGTTTTGAGCATCTTCTTGGACTGAACTTGTCTTTTGTGAAAATGTTTTTCACATAATGTCACACAAAATGAAAATGTATGTAAGCCGAAGTGTGTATAACTTAAACTTTATGTACATGTTTTGGAAATAAAAAGCAGTGACTCATTAATGTTGACTAAACGACAAACATCGACTGTGCTCATTTGAATTTTAAATGGTTAAGATCCATGTCATATTTGGACTTTTTCCACGTGTACATCATATTATACCCAACAGGAGAGGATGGACATTTCACAAAATACATGTTAATAGTTATACGCCAGAGTCGCAAGTATTTTGCCCTGGTGCACTCCTAGAATGATGTTATTGTCATAGCTATATAGGAAATTTCACAACCTTTCCAGTGATATATAATATGTGTGGGTTATTAGAAGAGGAACAGTTTACTGCCTAGTCAAAAGGCTAAAATTGGGCCATTTTTGAGTGTTATAAAGTTTCACTTCAAATTTTCTATTATTTTACAAGGCACCAGCTATTATAATTTCATCTTTAGCCAATAAATTTATGTCAGAAATTCAAAAGGAATACCCAAACTCTTATCTGAGGTGATAAATACATTGGTACTTGCCTTTGTATAAATTTCCAAGAGCTTTTCTTAAAAGTAGCCCTTTGTTATACATTTTGGCTTTTATAATACCCCCAAATCAGGAGCTTCCAAACTTAATAAACTGCAAAATATAAAATCACAAATGCCATATTAAGCCTAAGATACTTTTTGAATTTTGATGGGAAAGCCCTTATTGAATATAAAGTGATTGTGGAATCTGCCAGATGCAATTTTGTAACACCATGTAAATGTCGTGTCCGTAGCCCCCTATTTTCAAGCCCCTATTAAAGTATGTTAACAATGGTCAATATAAACATGACCTTCACTTTCATTTGCCTGTCCAGCCATTAAATGTTTTATAATAATTATTTTGTGGCTAGCTGAATGGTTTCATCAGATATCATGGTAACTATGTTGTCCGTAGCCCTGTCGTGTCCGTAGCCGCCATTTTTGTTGTTTGCTTAAAATGATCATTTTAAGCTTATCTCATTTTGTTTTGAGTTGTAAACAAACAAAAACATCATTAAAAGTCATAAATGTACCAGCATAAATGTATGAATATTGCATGTTAATATTTGTGACAAAACTGTCTGAAAATAGATTGGGCTATGGACACGACACATTTTCATATTTGCCATAAGTTAAAAATTTTGACAGATTTTCCAGATAAAATCTGTTATCTGACACAAAAAAGTGTCCTTAAAGTAAAAATTCTCGATACAAGATAAATTGCATTAGCCATTATCAGAGTTCTCAATAACTCCAATCTGGGCGTATTTTTACGCGTGTTTTTCGTTTCGTACGCCTAAAATTCACTGCCATGGATTCTCGCTTACGCCATGTTTTTTCTGGTGACGCGTCCAAAATTTTCCATAAATTACGTGAAAAAATAAGCTACCGCGGAAAGATCAAGGCAGAATAGCCGCAAGACATTGTTCAAAGATCAAGCAAGTGACTGACACGTGCCACTGATGTGGGGAAGCACGTAGGCATGAACTAATTGTGCCCTTATCCAATCAGAGCGCAGTAAACTGACAATCAAGTTTTTGTTGATGGAGATCGACAGGTCAATTTTCACGGATCACAAATTTGTGTTGATTCAATGGATGTTTATTGTCAGGTCCTTATCTACACAAAGGGGTGATAGGAAAACAAGATGTTGTTGAAAAATATTATTAGAGATCATTGAAGAAAGTGTTCGCAGATCTATATGTTCGTTGTAATTTCAGTATGAAAACTCGCTACGGAATCGGAACAATGTACACAATGGAGAGATCGTTTCTGGTGCGATTTGTGTTTTTTTGCATTCATTTCCAACCCTATTTGCATAGAAATTCTCTGAATGAGAGAATGTATCACAATATCAATTGCCTTTAAGAAATTCCGAATGAGAAATTGGCAGAAAAGAAGAGAAAAAAACCCACCTTTCTACCGCCACGAAAACTTATGACATTACATCGGTCCCCTTAAAACACAGGCATATTTTTTATAGAGCAGTCTCTGGCATCGGTATTGGCCTGAATTGCCTTCATGTGTGATAAAAAACACTCATTTATAAATTTTGGCTGCTTCAACTTCAGTAAAGTTGACAGAATCTTATCAATTATTTTGCGACGTCTGGAAAAACAAGTATTGGCTTTTGTAAAAAAAAAAAAAAAATTTTTTTTTTTTTGTTTACAGGATGTACATATTTTAGGTGGAATCCTAGTTGAGAAAAAAGTTATTGAAATATATTTATAAGGTAAAACTCCCAAGTTTTCTTGGTCAAACTCCAAGTTTTCATTTCTGACTCCAACTTTTTCCAGAATCCTGTTTTCAAAATCCTAGTGAGAACTCTGCCATTATGCATTTTATATTTTCAAATATGTAGGCCCCTAAGCCCTAGGGGCATAGATACGGTAAAATTTTTGAAAGCCTGAAAAGAAAATGAAAATTCCTGCGTTTTTGCACCTACAAGGTGTCTTGGATAACAAAAATGCCATCTAAAAATGCCCCACTTAAAATTCATTTTTTGACAAAAGTGAAACCCAAATGTCCACCCTGATTGTGTTTTAGCCGTAAAAAGAATCCGGTTATTTAGGGTGATGCATGAATCACCTGGCTCACAGCATCACTAAACTGAGCCACTGTGGGGAGCATGACAATACAGTGTACTAGTTATGAGGAAGAATCTGTACTTGTAGTATTTGGGCCATCCTTAAAAAATTGTTTGTTTGCAATTGAAGGTGTGTGTAGGTAGGTCGGTTTTTTTTTTTTTTTTTTTTGGGGGGGGGGGGTTACATGGAAATATGCAGTATATATTTTGCTTAATATACATGTAATAATGTAATTAAGCAACTCAGTGCTCAAGTCCAACAGAAATCTTAATCAATTCAAACAGTGCCTATGAAAATTGACTGTAAATTATTATATTACGCTGCAAAGCACAGTCATAAAAAAAAAAAAAAAAAAAAAAAAAAAAAAAAAAAAAAAAAACACCTCCAGAACACCCAATAAAATTTTTGGGTAGGAGAAAAAATAGTGGATAGTGAGTAGGTAGGCAATTGCAAACAAACAAATTTTTATTTTAGGCCTTGGTGGAGGTGCAGATTTTTTTTTTTTATTCAGTTTAACGTCCCTTTCAAGATTATTTCAGCTCGTTATGAGATGGGCCAATCAACAGGTGGGGCGAAAAAGGAAGGGAGCACCCCCGAGAAAAAACACCCGACACACCCGCAAGCAGAACTTGGCTTGTCTCACATGTGGCCAGAGCGGGGCTCAAACCCACACCAGACACAGCAGATGACCGAATGGTTAAGTGCCGTAAAGAAATATCAGCGCTCTTAACCACGGGGGCCACCTGGAGGTATGCCAGAGGGTGGATGAACCTTGACTCCCTTCGGTTTGGTATCAAATTCTTTGAGGCTGTATTCCTACAAGATGATATGTGATCTTGTACTGTACATCATCACAAGGCAACTATCTATACGTCTCTGTTCAAGAGGACACCAGTTCAGATTTCTACACATTTCAGAGACATAAGAAGTGTGCCAGTATTCCCAGTAATTGCGTGAGGCCCACCTAGCTGCCCTGCGCTAAGCAACCCTAGGCCAAATGAGCAAGAAGGCATAAAAAAGCTGTTCTGGTGAGTGGTGACAAATACTGATTTTCCTCACGAAAGAGTGGCTTGCCAACTGGATCAATTGGTAACAATTCCTTTATTTGCATATAATAGTAGCATCATAAGCAAGTTTGAAACATTGTTTGACAAACAACTGTGCAAAACTCCAGTCAACAGCTTGAATCCAAGTCAACAGCTAGAATTTTTCAATATTTAACCAATGCAAAAGCATTCCAACAATTTTTTGCAAGCATTGTATATTCATATTGATAGTATCAATTTCAAACCTTGCAAATACAAAAATAGAGAAAACTAGAAATGCGTGTTTGTAAAACACTATGCCCCCAACTGTATGCTTGTCCCTAAACTGGCAGTTTGTATGATTCATTTATTTCATTCGAATGCAGTCAAATTTAATTTCCTGAAGAAGCTGTCGGTTGCGTCTGTTTTGACCTCGATCCAGAAACAGAATGTAAGCTTTTTTGCAGGCGAGTTAAATAGAAATGAAGTAAAAATTTAAAAATGGAGTAATTTTGTCAAAATTTGACAGAGAGAGCTCAAAAGTTAATCAGGTGATCTTCTTCTCAGCCCCGACCAGCATACTAAATATGAAGGCTCTAGCTAGCTAGCTCAAATACGTTTTGAGATATCTTGCACACAAGATTTTCAAAATTTGTTTTCAAAGGGACATTATTCCAAAAAGGGGCATAACACGTACATGAAAAAAATACAGGCCAACTATTTTCTAAAGAGGAATCTGTATATGAAATTTCAAAACCCTATCATTCACCGTTCAAAGGTTTCAAATTTCACCGAAAAGTGGAAAAATCAATCAAAATTTCAAAATTCTGTATTTTTGTAAAAATTTGACGGAAAGTTCTCAAAAGTTAATCAGGTCACCTACTTCTCAGCCCCAACAAGTGTACCAAATATGAAGGCTCTAGCTTCAATACTTTTTGAGATATCTTGCACACAAGATTTTCAAATTTTGTTTTCTAAGGGACGTAACTCAAAAAAGGGGCATAATTTGGCCATACAAAAAAATACGGGTCAACTATTTTATCATGAGGAATGTGTATATGAAATTTCAAAACCCTAGCATTCACCGTTCAAAAGTTTCAAATTTCACCGAAAAGTGGAAAAATCAATCAAAATTTCAAAATTCCATATTTTTGTAAAAATTTGACAGAAAGTTCTCAAAAGTTAATCAGGTCATCTACTTCTCAGCCCCAACAAGTGTACTAAATATGAAGGCTCTAGCTTTAATACTTTTTGAGATATCTTGCACACAAGATTTTCAAATTTTGTTTTCAAAGGGACATAACTCAAAAAAGGGGCATAACTTGGCCATACAAAAAAATACGGGTCAACTATTTTATCATGAGGAATGTGTATATGAAATTTCAAAACCCTAGCATTCACCGTTCAAAATTTTCAAATTTCACCGAAAAGTGGAAAAAATCAATCAAAATTTCAAAATTCCATATTTTTGTAAAAATTTCACGGAAAGTTCTCAAAAGTTAATCAGGTCATTTACTCCTCAGCCCCAACAAGTGTACCAAATATGAAGGCTCTAGCTTAAATACTTTTTGAGATATCTTGCACACAAGATTTTCAAATTTTGTTTTCAAAGGGACATAACTCGGAAAAGGGGCGTAACTCGGACATGAAAAAAAATACGGGTCAACTATTTTTTCATGAGGAATGTGCATATGAAATTTCAAAACCCTAGCATTCACCATTCAAAAGTTAACACACACACACACACACAGACAGACACACACACAGACAGACAAGCCGAAAGCAATATGCCCTTCCAACTTTTTCAAAGTTGGGGGCATAAACTTTTTCAAAGTTGGGGGCATAAAAATGACAAATTCTTCACACAAAAATCGAACTTGTCACAAACTCGCTACAAAGTTTTCAAAAATTTTCCTTTTTTCTAATGGCAGTATCGCTGCCTCCAAGATGTCTTTGTCATCGCTAGACTCAGACCTTCAGCTGTTACAGGACAGACCCGCTATACCGCGCCTTGAATTAACGCGGTGTTGGATATAACGCGAGGGCACCTTGGATCCCAAAATTTCGCCCACCCACTTTTGAGAAAAAAAAAAATCGTGGCGACGCGAAGGCGGCGTTTTACCCTTATATATTCCTTTATTGTATTACAGTTTAAGGCGTTTATGTGCGGATGAATTCACTGTTAAAAAGATCGTTTGCAGGGAATTCAACAAGGTTCAGTTTTCTTACAGTTTCTCTTTATGGTACTCGAGAGAAAAAAAATTAAAAGCAGTTGTTCAGGCGTTTGCCAAGGTGCTATTTTCTAACAGTTTCTCTATATTATACATTGAGAACAGTTAATGTTAATTATCTTTTGCATATTTAAAACTGAAAGAACAGGTTTTCTTTTAGAAAGCATAATGTGTTTACGAACCGTGTCGGCTGCGTGTATATTCAAGAGTGATAATTGCCATGTCAGTAATTTTTAGATTTACACAATCCACCGTTCGCGAAGCGTGGATGACACATTGTTTTCTTAAGATAAGCCATAAAAGTTGTGAAAATAAGCCCAATGGGCTAGGGGATTATCGATAGACCGTAACGAGACCGTAAACACAGGTTGCTGTAGGCTATTGATGACACCTGTTACGCAACGTTGCTCATTTTCGACGGCGACACAAACCAAAGATTGTCTAAGCATTGGGACACAGGTCTATATCTTGTATAATTCTATCCGATCAGAAAATTCAATTAAGAAAGGCGAATTAAAATAACTGTAAATACGGTATCGGCAAAAGACTCTTGTCCGCGTTAAATTTTCGAGGTGCGCCAATAAGTCAAAGGCGGAACTCTATAATACAACAGCAACATAAGCCCGGTGTCATGGACGCTCTTTTCACATAAAATCGTATGTTGTAAATAAACAAATTTTATCATTGTAGATCGTTTTTAACTGATAAAACTGTGGAACACGCAATACTTCACTTTTGTTTATTCCATTTTACAAGGACTCTGCGATAAACCTCCAAGCTCGGTTAAGCCAATTCACACATCGTATAGGTTCCCCACCCACCAATACACTACAGAAACTGCGATCAGCCTGGTCCGACTCAGTAGATTTGCATTACGCGCCTCACCTATAACGCGCATGCGACTTGTGGACCCCGACCAGCGCGTTATAACGGGTCTGAAGTGTATTTACAATCTCCATGCATGTTTACACAAAAGCATTCCGAATGTGTCATACAGCCTCAGTGCCAAGCGTGTACTAACCGGTCAAAAATAGTTTTACTTTGCGCATCAAATTTTGAAACCCGAAATTCACTGTGAAAAACTAAATCCCGCTCACCCTCACTTCGCATACTGTTCACAGAGATATTAAATTTTCTCTCCAGGTGATGTTCCATAAGAAAAGTCTCTGATTTCCTGCTTAAAATCGATAATTTCTGTGAGATTTACACATTCAGCTAGCTCGTTTGCTCTCATTATTTTACGCAACGCTAAGCCAATCAGAAAGAAGCTCTCCATGCTCACGTGACAAAGCCCGCATCGTGACGTCAAGGCACATACGCGACGTCACGAAGGTCAAGTTTGGATGCACTGACCACGTGTCAACCATGTGTTATCCTGTTTCATTCAATGACAATTGTTTTGATCAAATAGAACCACCAAGGTCCGCAACGGAACGTAGTGGAGTGAGGCTCCGCAACTATGTCATCGCCAACGTAATTCTTGTCATTTTTTGACATTTATGAATTTAATTCACCAACAATTCCAATATAGATCTACCTTAGATCTGAAACATGATTAGTGAGATGAAATAATCAAAGCGGCCCCAGTGGCTGAGCGGTTAAGAGCGCTGTTTCTTAATCACTCAATCATTTCACCGCTGTGTCGGTTCGAGCCCCGCTCTGGCCACGTGAGACAAGCCAAGTTCTGCTTGTGGGTGTGCCAGGTGGTTTTTCTCAGGGTTTTCCAGTTTTCTTTACGTCTCATATCAGCTAAAATAATCTTGAAAGGGACGTAAAACTGAATAAAAAAAAAAAAAAAGAAGAAAAGAGATAATCAAATATTATCACTATCAGCTGTTGGCTGCTTCACACTTTTAGATAGGTCAGTGTATTCCTGCAAAATGTGGTCATAAAGAAAGTAAAATACTACAGAATACGATCATATAATATACCTTCATCAAATTTTGAGGTTTAAATGGCAAGAAAAAAGTTAATTTAAGACAAATTTATCAAAATTCTAGAAATTTCACGCTATTTTTCTGACCTACTTCTGATTGAAGAAAATGGCTGCTCTCTATTTGTAACAAAGACATTGATTGGTCAATTTAACTTTCGCTCTTGTCACCGCAAAAACGCAAACTAAGCGGTATTTATAAATAGCGAAAAACATACATACATACATACATACATACATACATACATACATACATACATACATACATACATACATACATACATACATACATACATACATACATACATACATACATACATACATACGCACGCACGCACGCACGCACGCACACACACACACACACACACATACATACATACATACATACATACATACATACATACATACATACATACATACATACATACATACATACATACATACATACATACATACATACCACCATTTTTTGCATTATCGGTTGGTTTCCTGCTGACAAAAATCAATATTGGAAAAAACATATAACCAGAACCCCCCTCAGGGGGGTTCTAGTTACCTGTATTTCCAATATTGATTTTTCTTTTTTAAAGCTGGGAACCAGCGGATAAGGACTTCGGTTCGGTTCGGCGACACGGACACAGAATTTTGAAAGAGAAGTTTTTTTCTATTATTTTTTCGAATTTCCCATTGTTTTTGTTCGTAAAACTTCCCGACTTTAGGTCAAGAAGTTTGGGACCTGCAATTTCTCATTGTTGGTCACTGTTTTCCCCCAAATTAAGAGTCTAAGCATCGATTTTCTTAGTTGTGCGATTCGCGCCAAAACGATTCGTACTTTACTTGAAAATTTCTTTTCTTGAAACTTTTTGGCCTGAGAGCTGACAAGCTTTTGGACCAGAATTTGTTCAAGCTTCATTGACAGTGACATTGAACGGCTCTAGCAGGGCTGCAACGATCTGTCATAAAAGTTAAAGAATCTGAATAGTTTTTCTGGTTTGACCTTCCCCCATCCACTTTTTTCATATAGTGATTGAAGGTCTTTTTGTTTAATCATTTGAATTGGAACTCATGGCTTCAGGTTTAGTCGGTCCAACTGTGGGGCGGTTGACTTGTCGGGTTGGAAAAGAGCTGGTATGTTGTTTCCATACACCGAAGTCTTGTCCGCTGCTCCTCAGGTTGGCTTTGTTGTTGGTTTTCGGGCTCTGTGTTTGGAAGTGGACAACATCAGGAGATATTTTGGATGGAAACCAGGACTGTAGTATAGGATTTGGAAATTCAGTTGGTAGAATTGCTCAGAGTTTGGCCTTAACAAGGAAAATTGGTAACTGAAGAGGCTCCGAAGGATTACGCAGTTTCAATCCTTCACAGGGAACAAACTTGTTGATTCTTATTATTTTGGCTGGAGATATCGAAATGAACCCAGGCCCCAGGTTCCAGTGCCGCACGTGCAAGAAGTATTGCAAGGCGGCCGAGAAAGCAGTTAAATGTGAAGATTGCGAGAAACGCTTCCATGCGTCTTGCGTAAATCTTGGTCCCGTTGAGTTACAAAAGATTGAGTCGGGTAAAAGTCTCCCCGTACATCCATTTAATGCTCTTATTTTTCCAATCCTCAGGGATTGCTTGCAATCAGTTTGTATTTTCCTATTGTTTCATGGTATAAGTACCTGATTGTTAGTTTGGTTTTTTTTCCCACCTCGGTTTTTGGAGTGGGAATCTTTTTCTGATTGCGCCTTTTCCTGATCTTTGCCTACTTGTACCTTTTGGTATTGTTCAAACTGCAAAGCTGAGTGCAGCCTATGCAGTGGTGCTGTTTTGAATTCCCATAAGGCTGTCCAGTGTGACAAATGTGAAATGTGGGTGCACAATAATTGTTCTTTTATGTCAGACTCAGAGTATGAAACAATGCAAAACTCAAACTGTACATGGATTTGCCCAAAATGTGACTTTTTCAATTTCTCAGACTCTTTTTTCAATGAACAGTTTAACTTGGAAAGTGAAAATAGGTTTGACCTACTTGCAAAAGGTCATGAAACCAAGTCCACTGAAACCTTGACTAGCAAAAACAGTTTTATTAGTGGTCTGAAATTTTCCAGTATCAACATAAACAGTATAAGAGGCAAAAAACTTGAGTTGTTGGCCTTCATTGATTTTCATCAATCTCAGATTTTGGCGATTCAGGAGACAAAAATTGACAATTCCATATTAACGTCTGAATTATTTCCGGAATCTTTTCCATACAGCGTGTACAGAAAGGATAGAAAAAGGTACAAGTAGGCAAAGATCAGGAAAAGGCGCAATCAGAAAAAGATTTCCACTCCAAAAACCGAGGTGGGAAAAAACCAAACTAACAATCAGGTACTTATACCATGAAACATATCGTAAGCCGAATGAGCAGCTATTTTCCCAATAGGTGGCCACTCAGTTACCTTAACCTAACCAAAAATATGAAAACACACATAAGGCGCCAACAGCACAAAAAATTTTAAACACCAAGACATAAAACAAAAAGAACCACTACAGAAGTATCGACTTGGAACGATCAGTAACACAAACCTTAAATGGTGGTGGTGTTATGCTTCTTGTGCACAAGGACATCCCACACATGCCCCTCACAGAATTGGACAATGACTCAGAGTCAGTTTGGGTCAAACTTTTTGTAAATAAGAAAACTCACTTTGTGGCTAGCTGGTATCGACCACCTGTCGATGGTCATTTACCAGTATCGGACAATGGAAATGACTTATTGAATTCCCTGGAAAAGTTTGACAATTTATTTAGAGAACAGCTTGACAAAATCAAAAATATTAATAAAGGCAACAAACCCCCCTTAATTCACGTTTTAGGTGATTTCAACTTTAGAGATATTGTATGGCCGGACAGACTCAGCAAATCTGGGTCATCATTGAGTCAGACGGAGGGTCAGATTTTGATAGATATCATGAATCTATGAGAGCAGAAACACTTAAATTTGCAAAGGAAAGATACTTCAACGTTTACTCAGATACTCGGTCGGTCCAGGAAAATTTCAATCTCATTACATCGTTTATTCAGGAATCGGCAGATAAACATATCCCCTCAAAAACTAGTCGCTCAGTTTCCTCTGTCCCTTGGATAACACCTGAAATAAGGAGGAAGATTCGCAGAAAAAATGCAACTCATGCAAAAGCTAAAAAGACTGGTAGTGCAAAATTTAGATCTAAATTTGAATCTTTACGGAAAGAGATCAAAGCTGATATCAGGAAGCAGCATGATCTTTACGTGAACAACTTGGTAGGAGATGTTAAGGCTAATCCTAGAGATTTTTACAGGTACATAAACAGTCAGAAAAAAGATACCCAAGGTATTCCCCCGTTGAAAAAGAGAAATGGAAGTGGAATTGCACAATCCGAATTTGAGAAGGCGGAAGAATTTAATGGTCAGTTCTCGGATGTTTTCACTAAAAGTGAATTCAAACAGGTCCCTCTTATGGATAGATCTGCCCCATTCATGCATGATATTGTGGTCACAAAGGAAGGGGTGACCAAACTTCTCAAAGGTCTAAACCCGTCTAAAGCCTTAGGGCCTGATGAGCTTCATCCCAGAGTCCTAAAGGAACTGGCTGTGGAATTAGGGCCGGTATTCGCCCATCTCTTCCAGCAGTCAATTGATACAGGTGAAATTCCTAAAGAATGGTCTCTTGCTAATATTTGCCCCCTGTTTAAGAAGGGCGACAGGTCACTTGCCCGCAATTACCGCCCTGTTTCTTTGACATGCATTCCTTGTAAGCTTCTTGAACATATTGTATGCTCAAATATTATGGCCCATCTTGATGAACATGAACTCTTGTCGGACAGGCAACACGCATTTAGGAAATGGCATAGCTGTGAAACTCAGTTGACTACAGTGATAAATGACTGGGCCAAAATCTTAGACAAAAAAGGCCAGGTCGACACTTTTATACTCGATTTTGAAAAGGCTTTTGATACTCCTCCCCATGAACTCCTTAAAAGCAAGTTGTTTAGCTATGGAATAGGTGGAACAACACTGAATTGGATAAATGCTTTCCTTTGTTTCCGACAACAAAGGGTAGTGGTTAATGGTATTAAATCGGATTGGGCTCCAGTTGTGTCGGGTGTCCCTCAGGGCACCGTTCTCGGCCCCTTGCTGTTTTCCTTGTATATAAATGACATCTCAGCAGACATTGAGTCTGAAATAAGACTCTTTGCTGATGATTGTGTTTGCTATCGTGAAATCAAGAATGAAGAGGATACATTGAAACTTCAGAGAGACATTGATCGTTTAGGCAGTTGGGCTAGGAAATGGGGAATGAGATTTCAACCCGTCAAATGCAACATGATGCAGCTGACAAATAAACGGTCTAGTAAGATACAGGCTAACTACACCCTTGAGGGCACTGTACTGGAAAACGTTGAAAGCATAAAATACCTGGGTGTAACTATCACAAATGATTTGAAATGGAATACTCATATTTCCAATGTATGTACAAAGGCTAACAGAACTCTCGGATTCTTAAGGAGAAATTTGTATTCTTGTCCCCCAGATGTGAAAGAAGCAGCTTATAAAGGACTGGTGCGGCCGGTCTTGGAATATGGAAGCTCAGTTTGGGACCCTCACACTCACGGCCTCCAGGAAGAACTGGAAAAGGTACAAAATCGTGCGGCAAGGTTTGTGACGGGAAATTATGTTTTTGAAACTGGGAGCATGACTGGCATTTTAGGTCAACTGAAATGGGAATCTCTGAAGAAAAGGAGGAAGGATAGTAGACTCATATTGCTATACAAAGGTCTAAAGGGTAAAGCCAGAATACCCACAGATGACCTTATCCCAAAGAATAGGCGTTGTAGAAATCAACACTCTTTGGCTTTTCAGATACCTTCAGCTAGCAAAGAAGCGTACAAAAGTAGTTTCTTTCCACAGACTATCAGGGACTGGAATGACCTCCCTGATTCACTTATCTCCTCTGCTGAAACGTCTGATGACTGTGTGTCCAAGTTCGCTACACTCGTGCGTTCAAGGGACTAATTTCTCCCCCATCCGAACCCCCTGGTGAAATAATGTCATTTGGCGTGTCACCAGTAAACTATTCAGATTCAGATTCAGATAATGCAAAAATGGTACATACATACATACATACATACATACATACATACATACATACATACATACATACATACATACATCTACGTTGATACACTAAGCTGTCATACTTGACAATTCTTTAGTGGTGCGCAAGAATGAAACTGAAAGAGAAAATAGAAAAGATAGAAGTATAAGGGGGACTGTATAACAAGTTGTAGGAATGCAAAATAGTAAAAAGGAAGAAATAAAAGAAAAGTTGTTCCCAGCCACTTTTCGCCCATCAGAGTGAGACCAATCCGCCAACCCTGGGGGTACCTGGGTGCCAGACACCACGACACAGCTCATTAATCTTCATCTGGGGGTACATTCATGGCTGGGAGAGAGATCCCCATTAGAGGGTTAGTGTGGATAGCTCCCTCTTGAATGATGCCAAGGAGGGAGCCTCAGCTGCGGCTGCTGGTAATCTGTTCCAAAGTGGGATTGTCCTTGGGAAGAAGCTGTATTTGAAGCAGTCAGAGGATGTAGAGTAATGCCGGTACTTATGTTTGTGTGCTGCTCTAGTCCTGGAGTTCCCTTGTACTAGGTAGTCTTCTGGTGGAATATCTAATATGAAATAAAGGCAAACTGCCTTAGCCGCAAACACACACGCCTTAGCCTGTATACCCAATCTTCTTGTCAAATCTTCTGTTACTTATATTTTGGGAACGGAAGTCTTTAACTTAATAGGTCATACATTCTATGCCTCCAATGGGAATCAAGTCTGTCTTTAAACTGGTTGACCGTCTCAGCATTGACAACATTAGGCGGTAGTCCATTCCAATCGTTCACGACACGATTTGCAAAGAAAAACTTCCTCACATCGAGACGACACGATTTGTTCTGAAGTTTGAAACTGTGTCCCCTTGTTACAGAATTGGAGAACTGGAATATCTTGTCCGCAGGAATTCTATCAAATCCTTTAATGATCTTAAATGTTTGTATCATGTCACCTCTTTTTTGCCGAAAGTAAAATGCTGGTACGTAGCTTTAAAGCTCTGAGTCTATCCTGGTATGTTTTATCATGTAGTTCTGGTATTAATCTAGTCGCACGTTATTGAACTTGCTCAATCTGAACTTCTGTGGTGGTTCTTTATAATTTATGTCTTGGCGTTTAAAATATTTTTGTGCTGTTGGTGCCTTATGTATGTTTTCATATTTTTGGTTAGTTACGGTAACTGTGTGGCTACCTATTGGGAAAATAGCTGCTCATTCGGCTTACGAAATGTTTTCATGGTATAAGTACCTGATTGTTAGTTTGGTTTTTTCCCACCTCGGTTTTTGGAGTGGAAATCTTTTTCTGATTGCGCCTTTTCCTGATCTTTGCCTACTTGTACCTTTTTACTATGTCCATTTTGAAACGAGGTGATCTAACACAGTTGCCATATTCCAGCACTGGCCTAACAAGGCTTACAATTAACTTCTTGATCATCATAAGATCTAGACACGAAAAAGTCTTCTTTATTGTGCCGAGAATGTTGTTAGCTTTCTTTGTTGCTGTTGCCACATGTTCATGGAAACTAAGTTTATTAGTTTATTGTCCACTATTACACCGAGATCTTTTTCGGCTATATTCTCTGATAATGGTACTCGTGTGTGTTTCGCCAGACATGTAGTATGTGTACTTTGGATTATTGTAACCTAAGTGCATCACATTGCACTTCCCTTTGTTGAAACCAATTTGCCAACGATCGCTCCAATTTTCTAGTTCATTTAAGTCACTTTGCACCTCGGAACGCACTGCATACGAAGGAACCTCTTTGTACATCTTGGTGTCGTCGGCAAATATTCTTACTAAGGCATGTTTAACGCTGGTTGGAAGGTCGTTGATGTAAATTACGAACATCACTGGTCCAAGCACACTTGCCTGGGGTATACCACTCGTGACAGGAGACCAATCAGAGAACTGACCGTTAACAGATACTCGTTTATTTCACCCAATAAGGAAGGCCCTCAACCATTGTAGTATATTCCCTTGAATACCAATTGACTCCGCCTTCAGTAGAAGCATCTCGTGAGGGAGAAGCCTCTCGTGAGGGAAGAAGCCTCTCGTTACCGTCATCGTCAAGTGAAGTATTGTCAATTTGGTGTGACACCAGTAAACCATTCAGATTCAGTGTGTATCCAGCTGTCCAGTGGGAGAATACCAGACTATTTTGATTTGATTTGAAGGAGTGAGTTCTCCCTGCTCCCTGATTCACCATTTAGGTGGGTGGAGGTTGGAGGCATGTAGGTAGGTGGGTGGATGTAGGTGGGTTGGTTGATAGATGTAGGCAGGTTGATAGGTGGTAGGTCGGAGGGTGGAGGAAGGCAGTTAGGTGGTTGGAGGGGGAGGTAGGTGGGTGGATGAGTGGAGGTAGGTAAGTAGGTGGTAGGTAGCTAGGTAGTTAGGGTTGTAAGTAGGTAGGTAGGTGGGTGGGTGGAGGTAGGTAGATTAGTAGGTATGTAGGTAGGTGAGTGGGTTGAGATAGGTAGGTAGGTGGGTGGGGGTAGGTAGTTAGTTATATAGGTGGATGGGTGGGGGTAGGTAGATAGGTACGTAGGTGGGTGTGTGGGTGGAGGTAGGTAGGTAGGTCGGAAGATAGGTAGCTGGATGTGATGAATGGGTGGTGCTCGGAGGTAGGTAGGTAGGTAGGTAGGTACGTAGGTAGGTACGTAGGTGGAGGTAGGTAGGCAAGTAGGTGGGTGGGTGGATGTAGGTAGGTAGGAAGGTGGTTAGGTAGGTAGGTTGGTTGGTAGGTAGGTTGGTGAGTGGGTAGAAATGAAAATGGATTGGTAGAGGTAGGTATTTATGTAGGTAGGTGGTCTGTAGGCAGGTAGATGGATATGTGGGTGGTGAAAGGTACAAGTAGGCAAAGATCAGGAAAAGGCGCAATCAGAAAAAGATTCCCACTCCAAAAACCGAGGTGGGAAAAAACCAAACTAACAATCAGGTACTTATACCATGAAAACATTTCGTAAGCCGAATGAGCAGCTATTTTCCCAATAGGTGGCCACTCAGTTACCTTAACTTAACTAAAAATATGAAAACATACATAAGGCGCCAACAGCACAAAAATATTTTAAACACCAAGACATAAAACAAAAAGAACCACCACAGAAGTATCGACTTGGAACGATCAGTAACACAAAGTAACTGGCGGGTTTAAATCGATTTTACATGGCCATAACCTCACCCTCAGCTTCTGCAGTGGTTCATAACATTTAGTTAGTTCTTCGGTGCTCGTGGTGAATCTCTAACTAGTCAATGAATCATCAAGAACAAACAAATAAATCATGATAAACATCCTGATGAATCAAAGGACCAGGACTCACAGATTAAGCTGCCCGACGATGGAGATCCCTGGGCGCCGAATAACTTACTAACTCCGGAGCAAAAGAAAAACATCAGTTGGACCCCGGTGGGCTAAGCAACAGACAAGAAGCTCCGGCCCCAACCAACTAAAATGAATAGCTTTAAGTCGGGGCCATCATAGAGTCTGACGGCCGACCCACCGGGCTGCAATTAAAGAAGGCAGCATAGTTATCAACCGTGATTGGGTTAAAAACTAAGCATGCAGACTGTCGCATAACATTCAGGTTATAACCTATACGTCTGTAACGTGTTATGATTTTTCTAAACTGTAAAGAAAAATCATTACTTCCTATAAAGTTTCTTAAATTTGTAAACCAAGTCACCATAAAATTCTGGTTCCGAAAGGCCCTCACTTAAAAGCGTCTTTAACCCAACATTATATTTGGAAATCAATTCATAGTGTCTACGATAAAATTTAGAAAAGGTTTTTCGAAGTTTATGATACCGATAGCCCTGTTGGAGAAGTTTGGCCGTTTAACATTTATTTCGAGCGTTGAAGTCTGTAACATGATTGCAGACTATAGCAAACCTAATACTTAAGTTGCGAAATGTATACACCATAAGAAGCACGACGAGGAACGTCACCATCCAAAAACGGAAAATTTACTATATCAAAATCAAAGTCATCGCGCTTATCATAAATTTTAGAAGAAACAAATCCATTTGCAACAGAAAGATGTAGATCTAAAAAGGGGGCTTCGGTATCCGAGATATTGGCTTTGTTCAACTGTAGTTCAGATGGATAAATTTGATTGACCATACCTTCAAAATAAGGGTTGTCAATGTTCAAAAGGTCATCAAGGTACCTAGAAGTGGAATTAAAAGCCTCGATAACATCAGCTTGATTATCATGGTTAAGAGAATCCATGATATCTCTTTCGTAGCAGTATAAAAATAAATCAGCTACGAGAGGTGCGCAATTTGTACCCATCGGAATTCCAACAATTTGTCTGTATAACTTGGTTCCAAATCTAATATAAATATTATCCAGGAGATAGGATAAGGCGTCGCACACATTCTGACATGACCAAAGTGTATACCGACTTTGGTCAGGGGAAGTGAAAAAAGCCTTTCTGTCATTACATGCCAAATAAAGTGAACCATAGTTTTTAATGCCCCTTTGAAGGTCCTCTCTATCAAATCCAGAAGTTTTTCTTTAATTAGATTATGTGGTAAAGTTGTATACAGAGTAGAAAAATCATATGTGGACAAGCTCGTCGCACGGAACCCTCTACACTTCAATTTATTGAGCACCTCACCAGAATTTTTTATTGACCAAAACCAATTTTTATTTGAAGTTTCATACCTTGTCTAACAGTATCTTATAACATGAGATTTGATAGCAGAAAGACAGGAAGTTAATAATTTAGAAAGTTCAGTAGTAGTACAAGAGCTAGAATTTGCAATAAATCTAGCTTTGTATGGTCTTTTGTGAAGCTTAGGTAACCAATACATCGTAGGAAGGGATGGTTTGTTGATAGGTAGGTATGTAGGTGGGTGAGTGGCTGGAGTTGGGTGGAAGGAGGTAGGTAGGTGGATGGGTATTTGGGTGGACCTGTGGCTTTCCTTGAGTTTGTCTTCTGGAGTAGCTTCCGAATTCCGTCTTCATCTACCTGGATTTCCTCCATGTCAGGATAAGGTGTGCGGGAAGGGCCAGGGACCTGGCTTGTGTTCTCCTGTGTGAAAGTAGATTGATACTGTCTATTCAGGGTGTTGGCCTTGTCCTTTGGAGCATTGAAGAGACGACCTTTGCCTTCGAGTGGTGAAATTCCTGTGTTATCTTTACGTAAGGATTTGATGTAGGACCAGAACCGTTTCTGTTTTGAGGGTCTCTCATCAAGGTCTTCATTTACTTCAATAATATTGTTGATGTACGAATAGTAAAAGTACAAGTAGGCAAAGATCAGGAAAAGGCGCAATCAGAAAAAGATTCCCACTCCAAAAACCGAGGTGGGAAAAAAAAAACAAATTAACAATCATGTACTTATACCATGAAAACATATCGTAAGCCGAATGAGCAGCAATTTTCCCAATAGGTGGCCACTCAGTCACCTAAACTTAACTAAAATATGAAAACATACATAAGGCGCCAACAGCACAAAAATATTTTAAACACCAAGACATAAAACAAAAAGAACCACCACAGAAGTATCGCCTTGGAACGTAAGTCTTGGAAGTAAGCATGTCTTTCCAATTTTTGAATGTCCCCTTTGCATTGTCTGTATTTTCGTATGTCAACTTCCTTTTTGGTTTTCTTCATTCTTGTATATAGTCTGACCCTTTTCCTGATTGCTGTTCTTACTTTCCTATCAATCCGTGGTTCCTTTCAGTGTCTTGACCGGTATGTAAGTGTGCATCAGGTTAGAAAGACATCCTTTAAACTTGGTCCATAGTGTATCCACCGAAGCTGTTCGCATATCTGACATGTCTCGATGAAGGTTAATTAGTCCTTTCTTGATGCTGTCGTAGTCTGCTTGCTTGTAACAAAATACTTTTCTTGGTGGTTGTGGTATCTTGTGGGGGCACAGGCTAGCTTCAATGTAGACAGCTTCGTGGTCTGAGATACCAGGTATCACCTCAACAGTATTTACCAGTGATCTGTTATTGCACAGGATGTTTTCTGTGGTTTCTGTTATCCTTGTTGGTTGAGATACTAGCCGTTTGAGAAATCTATCAGTGGATATATTGATAAGCTGGGTGCACAAATCAGATTGGGAGGCAGATCCCTTCACACTGTTGTCTGAACAGTTGATGTCAGCTAGGTTGAAATCTCCCCCAAGCCAGATGTGAGCATTATCAGGAATTTTTGATAGGCAGGTGTACAGTTGGGCTAGGTATTCAGGCTTGTCCTTGTCTGGTGGTCGATAGAATGCACCGACATAAAGATTACAGGCCCCAGTCACATTAATCTGCACCCATATCATTTCACAGTCAAAATCAACCCGGAGTCCCTCTGGTTCCATGCTCTGGAAATGGTTTTTGACAAGTACAAAAACACCTTCTCCTTTGCGATCCTTTCTATCCCTTCTGAATACCTTGAAATCATCCGGAAATAGCTCTGTACATACATACATACATACATACATGCATACATACATACATACATACATACATACATACATACATACATACATACATACATACATACATACATACATACAAAATCCATCCATCCATCCATCCATCCATCTTCTTCTCTTCTCTTCTTTGGAGTAATGGCACTCCCTCAATTACTGAGGATTATCTGCCATGCGCCAGAATGATATTTACAATTAGTTTGGAAAGAAAAGATTATATGTTGTGCTAAAGGGGCATTAAAAGGGCTTTACAGAGTGAATTAAAACTATGTACAGGGACGAATTCGACTAGTCAAGGATGGGTATGAGAACTGGGACAGTGAGGAGACCCTTGAAGCCCTCGACTGTCTCGACACTTACTACAGATGTTCGCAGTTGGTTCCATTGCACGATAGTGCGAGGATAAAATGACATTTTACAAGCATCTTTCTCAGTCCGAATGTGTTTGTAGCAATTTGGGTTTGATTGTCTGGTCCGGGTATCTGAATGAAGAAGAAGATCTGTGGGATAAATTGCAACTTGGAAGTGGATTATTTTATAAAACACGATGAGTCTACATCTTAGTCAACGAACTTGGAGGGATGGCCAGTTTAGATCTTCTAGCATGTCTGTGACAGAGCTGGTGTTGTGATACCTATTACAAGTAAATCTAGCGGCACGCCATTGAACTTTCTCTAGCTGTTTTATCTGATTAGCTTGTGTCGGATCCCAGATACATGGGGAGTATTCTAGCTTAGGTCTTACAAGAGCTCTATGTGCATGTTCTTTGATTTTCTGTGATTTTACTTTTAAGTTTCTTTTAAGGAAATTCAGGGTCTGATTTGCTTTGGATGTAATATTGTTAATGTGTTTGTCCCATTTGAGATTTGATTGTAAGGTAACACCAAGGTATTTTGTTGAGTCTGTTTTTTTCGAGAATGTGGCAATGAAGTTTGTATGCAAATTCGACAGGTTTTTGGTTAGAAGAGATACTGAGTTTGTTACATTTATCTGGATGGAAGCACATGAGCCAATCCTCTTCCCATCTCGCAGCTGCATTGAGGACATCTTGGAGATCTTTTGCATCCTGGATAGAGTGAATTTCTTTGTATATGATACTGTTGTCTGCAAATAGCCGTAGAGTACTATGTTTCAGATATTCATGAAAATCGTTAATGTAGACTAAAAAGAGAATATGACCGAGGACTGTCCCTTGGGGGACGCCAGATGTAACAGGTATGGTGTCAGATTTTTCACCCTCAAGGACAACAGATTGCGTACGTTGGCTTAGGAAGTCAGATATCCAGTGCAAGGCATTGTTGTTTATACCATAGTACGAGAGTTTGTATAGGAGGTGACGTGAGAAACTTTGTCAAAAAGGTACAAGTAGGCAAAGATCAGGAAAAGGCGCAATCAGAAAAAGATTCCCACTCCAGAAACCGAGGTGGGAAAAAAACCAAACTAACAATCAGGTACTTATACCATGAAAACATATCGTAAGCCGAATGAGCAGATATAAGTTGGGGCCATCATAGAGTCTGACGCCCGACCCACCGGCATACAATTAAAGAAGGCAGCATAGTTATCAACCATGATTGGGTTAAAAACTAAGCATGCAGACTGTCGTATAACATTCAAAGGTACAAGTAGGCAAAGATCAGGAAAAGGCACAATCAGAAAAAGATTCCCACTCCAAAAACCGAGGTGGGAAAAACCAAACTAACAATCAGGTCTGTTATAACTTCTGTGGTGGTTATTTTTGTTTTATGTCTTGGTGTTTAAAATATTTTTGTGCTGTTTGCGCCTTATGTATGTTTTCATTTTTTTAGTTAAGTTAAGGTAACTGAGTGGCCACCTATTGGGAAAATAGCTGCTCATTCGGCTTACGAAATGTTTTCATGGTATAAGTACCTGATTGTTAGTTTGGTTTTTTCCCGCCTCGGTTTTTGGAGTGGGAATCTTTTTCTGATTGCGCCTTTTCCTGATCTTTGCCTACGTGTACCTTCTTATACCATGAAAACATTTCATAAGCCGAATGAGCAGCTATTTTCCCAATAGGTGGCCACTCAGTTACCTTAACTTAACTAAAAATATGAAGACATACATAAGGCGCCAACAGCACAAAAATATTTAAACACCAAGACATAAAACAAAAAGAACCACCACAGAAGTATCGACTTGGAACGATCAGTAACACAAAGTTACTGGCGGGTTTAAATCGATTTTACATGGCCATAACCTCACCCTCAGCTTCTGCAGT